>CM062818.1:1129628077-1130828077 GCA_031772625.1 Pinus tabuliformis
TACTTATCTTTAATAGTGAGCTTGTTGAGCTCCCTATTCATCCGGACACATGCGCCATGATCCATCCTTCTTGTGCACTAATACTACTGGAGCAGAGAAAGAACTTTGACTCGGTTGAATTATACCAACCTCTAGCATTTCTGCAACCATATGTTCAATTTCACTCTTTTGGGCATAGGATATCTATATGGCCTGATGTTTGGAGGAACACTTCCTGGAATCAGATGAATAGCATGATCATTATCACAAATAGGTGGGAGACCTTTGGGAGTCTCAAATACCTTGGAATGATTGTCCAAGACTTTTTGGAGATCTGGAGAAATAAATGATTGCAATGTGGAAACATCTAGCAAACACAATTGTGCAATTACACCCTTTGTTCCTTTTTTAGAATCTTTGTCATACTGTTAGAGCTAATTATCTTTCCCGGTTTCCCTGCAATACCCCTTAATTCAACTTCCTTTCCTTCCATAGAAAATTTCATGAAAAGTTCTTGAAAATTAAAAGCTATTGTACCCAAGGATTGTAGCCATTGGACTCCTAGTACAACATCAGCACCTCCCATTGGAATGGAAAGCATTGGGCTAGTCAATACATATTCTCCCATGGATAGCTTGATATTATGTCACTTTCTCGAGAAATTTATTGTTCCTCCATTTGCAACCATCACTTGACACTCTGGTGCTAGATATAAGAAAGAATTTAGTTCTTTTGCTACCTTACAATGAATAAAATTGTGGGTACTTCCTGCATCAATCAACACTATTACCTTTTTCTTCTTGATTTGTCCTTCTATCTTGATGGTTTGAGGAGTGGTAATTCCCACCAATGCATTACAAGATATGGTCAGATTCATTTCTTCTTTATCTAGGCTTTGTTCCTGGAGTATATCCTCTTCTTTTGACCTTTCTTGCTCCTTTCCTTTGTTGGCATTTTGGCACTGGTGTGGCGCTATGGTACAGGTGTTGTCCTTGATGGCAACTCACTTTGGTGACAGATCTCAGTTCAGGCGCTCAGAATGAAGGAAATCTTGTATACGCAGGTTCACCTTGCCGAAGACGCGTATACACGTGGGTTATACATTCAAAAGTTGCGTATGCGTATACACGCACTTTTGTGCACAGAAAAGCGCATACATGGTGGGAAACTTATTTTTGGTCCGTGGTTGTTAGTCCTTGGAATTTGAACCTATGGTTTTGGACCATGGTATCTCGTCAAAAGTGTTGACCCCAGGTTTTGGGCCCTTGGTATTGGTTTATTATGGTTTTTGACCGTGGTATTGTGGAAGGGATAAAACTATAAAAGAGGAAGGAGATCATGTGGCAAAGGATCATCTGATTTATTGAATATCTGATATCATGGTAGATCTGGAATACTGGTGATTGGGTTATGGTGCAGATCTAGATCTGAATGAAGGAGGAACCTGAGCGCGAGAAGGATAAGGACTATTCATGGATCAAAATCTCAAGGCTTGAACATTGGTATCTCTGTATGATTTTGATCTGTTATATGTGGCGCACTCTTGATCTATAAATCTGGGTTAACTAATGTCTGAATGTTTAAAAGAATAAATTATCCCTTATAGATCTGTACACAGGTTCAGTGAAGTGCAGGTGCGTATACACACTTTTTCTGTGAATGAAAGATGCGTATACGCAGGTTCGTTATGGTACAGAAGCGTATACACGCAGATTGATGAATAGTGAAGTAGCGTACATATCTTGATTTATGTTCTAGCTGCTTCTGTTTTATTGTTGCAGTGTTCTGGGTTAAGAATTGGTGTTTGATTATAGTTACCGTGCTCTGGGTACAGCTGACAGAGAAGTGTTTATCTGATTCAGTTTTTGATTGGTGAGAAGGGTTTGGTTGATGCAGAAATACTTGATGTTTGATTGATATTACTTGTGGATCCAATCTGAAAATTAATGAAATGAGGTCCCTGAAAGCAGAGAGAAGGTTGCAGCCTTCTGCAGGTAGGAGCCTGCGTACTAGTATCTCAAGCTAGTACAAGAACTAAGGGGGTTGGAGCTCCCTTCCAGGAAAGCTGGAGAATGAGAGAGAGTTGTAGCTCTCTGCAGGTTGCAGCCTGCATACTGGTAAAGACTGCACCAGTGCAAAACATTGTAAAGAGAAGTTTCTAATTAAAATAAGATAGAGACGAATTGCAGCAGGGGTTTTTCACCCACATTGTGTTTCCTCCTTATATCTTGTGTTCATGTGTGTGACTGTCATCTGCTCTGTTTCACTGGTTCTAGTATTGTTTATTTGCTTCTGATTCACAGATTAATAACTGACATCTGAAAGATAAATCAAATTATAAGTCTGCTTTATATACGCAGTTTTCCTTATCTGAAGTTGCGTATATACGCGGTTTTTATTAACTAAAGTAGCGTATATTATCTGAAGTTGAAAAAGGAAATATTTGTCTTGATAATACTGATTCACCCCCCCCCCTCTCAGTATTATTTCCAACAATTGGTATCAGAGCAGGTCCTTCTGAAGAAGCTTGATCGCTTGAAGGAAGATCTTTCATCATGAGCAACTACGAGAGGGAAGCATCAATCAGGCCACCGGTTTTTGATGGGACAAACTTCGTATATTGGAAGGTAAGAGTTACTGCCTATCTTCAATCTCTGGTACAGATGTCTGGGACATCATAGAAACAGGGTATACTTTTCCATCGGCTACCCCTATAGATCCTGCTGAGAAGAAGAAATATGAAACAAATGCAAAGGCGGTCAATACTCTTCTAGGATGTCTATCTCAATCAGAATTCGTGAAAGTTATGCAGTTAAAATCAGCAAAAGAAATATGGGACAAGATTGTCCTAAGCTATGAAGGAGACGATCAGGTAAAACGAGCAAAACTTCAAACCCTCAGGATTCAGTATGAAAATCTCAAGATGTATAATGATGAAAGTGTGGCTAACTATTTTCTTCGTGTAGATGAGATTGTTAATTGTATGAAAAACTTGGGAGAAGAAATAAAAGAGGTTGTTGTGGTTGAAAAAGTTCTAAGATATTTGTCACCTAGGTTTGAATCTAAAGTTTCTGCAATAGAAGAAAAGGAGAATCTACAAAGTCTTAAAATGTCACAACTGCATGGAATTCTTACTGCTTATGAAATGAGGAAAGGAGGTCCATCAGACAGGAGAGAAGCTTCCTTCAAGGCTTCAGGCAAAGGAGAATACTATGAATCAGGACACGTGTCAGAAGAAGAAGAAGAATCAAATTTTGTCAAAAATCTTCAAAGGGGTGCCGGACGATTCCGAGGTAAGTTACCTTTCAAGTGCTTTGCTTGTGGAAGAGTAGGTCACTATGCTGCCAAATGTCCTCATAAGGATAAGATTGACAAGGGAAAGGAACCTGTTAGATGGAACAAGAAACAGAATGCAAATAAGAAAAGCTATTACACTCATGAAGATAGTGATGGTCTTTCAAATAGTGACGAAGATGAACGAGGTAATGAATATAAACTTTTAATGGCTTTTGAAGATGATGACTACATGGATGCTATAGATGTATAAGGTTTTTGTGAAGAAATGACTAATCTCAAAATCTTCTTAGAAGAGAAAAATGCAATTACTAATTCTCTACAATGTCAACTGGCTGAAAGGGAAAAACATCTTGAAAAATTGGAATGTGAAATTGTTTGTCTTAGAAAGGAGATTGAGAAAACAAAAGCTATTAATCTTAAATTTGTTAAAGGATCTGAAACTCTGGATGAGATTATCAATGTGCAGCATTCTCCACTAATCAAGACAGGTCTGGGATATATGGAGAAACATCTCAAGCTTCTACCTCCAAAAGTTATCTTGATGCAGCAAGGAGGAGCGAGCAAAGGCCTAATAGAAATCATCAGGTAAATCAGGGACAGTTTACCTCAATAACGAATAAAGACTATCAAGAAAATTGGGGACAAGCTACCTTAAGGAAAAATAGAAGCTATAATCAGCCACAGGTAAAATCTTCCCAATTTTCCTCAAGAATGGATGTCAGTAGAAACTACAATCGGTTGGATGATAGATTTGATAATCGCAGGAGTTTCTTCAATGGCCAGTGTTTCTCTTGCCATAATTTTGGTCACAAAGCAGCTCAATGTGTTGCCTATAAGACAATCATGACTAGAGAAGCTCAAAAACAAAGGAATATGACTCGAATCATGAAAAGGACTTATAACAACTTTTCGGCCCTTGAAAATGAAGTTGAATGTTCTATTTGTAATAACTTTGGTCATGAAGATTCTGAATGCAGGAGCAGGTTTTGGAAGACAACTCAGAAGGAACATACCTCAAGTGCCAGAACATGGAGAATGAAGGAACCACAACCAGAAAGATGTGGGATAGCTTTCTATGCAGAAGGACAGGAAAATCTATGGTATATCGACAGCGGATGTTCGAAGCATATGACAGGGGATAAAGAAAAACTTGAATCATATACTGCATTAGAAAAGGGAAAGAAGGTGTCTTTTGGAAACGATACCCCTGCAGCCATAAAAGGAAAAGGCACTGCTCAGTTGAAAGAAAAGGTCAAAGCTGGAAATGTTTTGTATGTTGATGGCTTGAAGCATAATCTACTAAGTGTTAGTTAGATGTGCGATCAAGGAACGGAGGTAATATTTCGATCAAATGAATGTAGTGTGCGTGATGAAGAACTCCAAATAATCTATACATATTTGAAGAAGGACAACAACAATGCTATTTGAGCAAGGATGATGAACACTGGTTATGACACCGGAGGTTGGGGCATCTAAGCTTCTCACAAATAAGGAAAGCATGCAAATACTAGGTAGTTCCTGGTCTTCCAGATATCAAAATACTAGACAACACCATATGCAAATCATGTCAGTTTGGTAAGCAAACCAGAACTAACTTTCCTGAGAAGGAAGGATCAGCTAGCAGGCCTCTTGAGCTAGTCCATACAGATGTATGTGGTCCATTTAGGACAAGGTCACCTCGAGGAGAAGAATACTTGATATTATTCATTGACGACTTCTCCAGGTTTGTTTGGTTAGGACTTATGAAGCACAAAGACGAAGCATTCGAAAAATTCAAATCCTTCAAAGCCTTGGCTGAAAATGAATTAGATTATAAAATTAAGTGCCTCGGGTCTAACAGAGGTGGGGAGTTTACCTCAAATGAATTTTTGATTTCTGTGAAGAACATGGAATAAGAAGGGAATTCTCTATGGCTAGGACTCCTCAGCAAAATGAAGTGGTGGAAAGGATGAATAGAACAGTCCAACAAATGGCTCGTGCTATGCTTGATGAGTCTGGAACTCCCGCAACCTTCTGGGGTGAAGCTGCATATGCTACGGTTGTTATTCTCAACAAAACAAATGTCCGAGTGAACAGCACTCAAACTCCTCATGAGCTCTGGTATGGTGAGACTCCTTCGGTAAAGCATTTCAAAATTTTTGGGAGCAAATGCTATATTAAGAATACTGATGAGCAGCTTGGCAAACTTGAACCTACAGCAGATGAAGGCATTCTCCTTGGTTATTCTCCTCACAGCAAAGCTTATAAGTGTTACAATAAAAGACTTGGAAGAATTGTTGACAACATTGATGTAGTGGTTGATAAAAAAGGATACATCCCTAGGCAAGTAAATCATGAAGATATCGATGAGGATGAAGACTACTCTCCAGATCAGACAAATGATGAAGAAGAACCTCAAGAGTCACTAGAGGGACAGACAAGGATAGAAGAGAAGACTCCATCCAGGTACGTTCAGAAGAATAATCCAGAATCTCAGATTTTGGGGCAGAAAGAAGCAGGTGTGCAAATTAGAAGAACAATTGCAGAAGCCTCAAGCTATTTGGCATTACTCTCCTCCACTGAACCAAAAAATGTAAAAGAGGCGTGCAAAGATGAATGCTAGGTCAAGGCAATGGATGAAGAACTTGAGCAGATCGAAAAGAACAGCACTTGGGAGTTGGTTCCTAGACCAAAAGATAAGAATGTCATAGGAACAAAATGGATCTTCAAGAACAAGTTGAATGAAAATGGGGAAGTTATTAGAAACAAGGCCAGGCTTATTTGTAAAGGGTATGCTCAAAAAGAAGAAATAGACTTTGAAGAAACTTTTGCTCCCATTGCTAGACTTGAAGCCATTCGAATGTTCCTTGCTCTCTCAAGCTTTCAGAAGTTCAAAGTATTTCAAATGGACGTGAAGTCAGCCTTTCTGAATGGAGACTTAGAAGAGGAAGTATACATCGAGCAACCAGATGGTTTCATCCTTGGGAATGATCCAAATCTTGTATGCAGACTTAAAACGGATCTCTATGGGCTTAAACAAGCTCCAAGGGCTTGGTATTATCGTTTGGATAAATACCTTCATCAACAAGGTTTTTCAAAAGGATCAGCAGATAGTAATCTCTATATAAAAATTGAAAATAACAAATTGCTAATACTTGTTGTGTATGTAGATGATATTATCTTTGGAAGCAATGAAGAAGCCATGAGTCAAAGCTTTGCCTTGGTGATGCAGAAAGAATTGGAAATGTCCTTACTTGGAGAACTGACATACTTTCTTGGATTGCAAATCCAACAAAATGAAGGTGGTATCTTCTTGTCTCAAACCAAGTACCTCAAGCAGATTCTGAAGAAGTATGGCATGGAAGATTCAAAACCAGTATGTACCCCCATGGTTACATGATGCAGCCTCAGTGCAAATGATGAATCGGCAGCAGTGCATCAACCAACCTATAGATCTATGATTGGAAGTCTACTTTATTTGACAAGTACCCGACTAGACATCATGCATGCAGTGGGAATAGTTGGAAGATTTCAGGCAAATCCAAAGGAAACTCATCTTCAGGTAGTCAAGAGAATCTTCAAGTACCTTCAAGGAACTCAAAACTATGGCTTATGGTACCCTAGAGATACAGATCTCACGCTTCATGCTTACACAGATGCAGATTGGGCCGGAAGCGTGGATGACAGGAAGAGCACAAGTGGTGGTGCATTCTTTATGGGTTCCAGATTAGTATCTTGGTTCAGCAAGAAACAGAGTTCGATTGCTTTATCTACAGCTAAAGTGGAATATGTGGTTGTTGCATCTTGTTGCACTCAACTTCTTTGGATGATGCAAACCTTGCAGGATTTTCAAATCACTTGTACTCCACCTGTCTCTATCTTATGTGATAATACAAGTGCAATAAGCATTTCAAAGAATCCTGTCATGCATTCAAAGACCAAGCACATACCTATCAAATATCACTTTCTTCGGGAACAAGTGCTTGAGAAAAAAGTCAAGTTGGAGTATGTTCCTTCTAAGGAACAAATTGCTGATATCCTCACCAAACCACTGCCCAGGGAAACTTTTGAATATCTCAGACAGAAGCTGGGAGTAGTTGATGCTTCATCCTGCTGTTGAAGCTTGTCTGTTTCAAAGAAAAGTTGGTGTACGCGAGTTGGATGAGGGGAATCCGTGTACATACGCTGATTTATGCAGGTGCAGTCGCGTATATGGAGTTCTGAAGAAAATCAGCAAGGACAGACTCTGGTTGAAGAGAGTCTGATATGGGTCTGTCAGAGACCATCAGGCACAGGTTCAGGGGGAGCAGATAATCTTCTAATAATGCATTGTTGGCATTACCTTAGAAGCTCTTGGTTCTAGTACTCAAGCTATTTTTGGTTCAGGTGGATCAGCTGCAGAAAGAAGAACAGAAGGGGAACATGGTTGCTGATATATACAGTGATTGTCAGATGCTGCTGATAGTAGTTATTAGCGATTTGCATAGTCTTGATATTTCATCTCTATGTCATGTATATCTTTTTTATCAAGGTCATGTAAAGGCCTATTTTAGTTTCCCCACTACACCTGGGATGATTGATGCAATTGGTTGTCATATGTAAATTTCTGATGTATCCCCACTTGGTTGGGTGATGGTTGTATGTATTGAGTCTTTTGGTGATAGGAAGGTCTTTTATGATGTATAAGTCATGGTTCTTCTTGAAGAACACCTTTTTGCAGATCTTGCCTACAGTCAGGGGGAGCATGTTCAGCACAGCAGAGCAGAGATATCAGCATGTACTCAGGGGGAGCATAGCCCTTTGCCCTTGATGACAAAGGGGGAGAATGACTTTGAGGATCTTGGGATTGCCATCAAGTCCAAAGGGGGAGATTGTTGGCATTTTGGCACCGGTGTGGCACTATGGTACAGGTGTTGTCCTTGATGGCAACTCACTTTGGTGACAGATCTCAGTTCAGGTGCTCAGAATGAAGGAAATCTTGTATACGCAGGTTCACCTTGCCGAAGACGCGTATACATGCGGGTTATACGTTCAAAAGTCGCATATGCGTATACACGCACTTTTATGCACAGAAAAGCGCGTACATGGTGGGAAACTTATTTTTGGTCTGTGGTTGTTAGTCCTTGGAATTTGAACCTATGGTTTTGGACCATGGTATCTCATCAGAAGTGTTGACCCCAGGTTTTGGGCCCTTGGTATTGGTTTATTATGGTTTTGGACCGTGGTATTGTGGAAGGGCTAAAACTATAAAAGAGGAAGGAGATCATGTGGTAAATGATCATCTGATTTATTGAATATCTGATATCGTGCTAGATCTGGAATACTGGTGATTGGGTTATGGTGCAGATCTAGATCTGAATGAAGGAGGAACCTGAGCGCGAGAAGGATAAGGACTATTCATGGATCAAAATCTCAAGGCTTGAACATTGGTATCTCTGTATGATTTTGATCTATTATATGTGGCGCACTCTTGATCTATAAATCTGGGTTAACTAATGTCTGAATGTTTAAAAGAATAAATTATCCTTTATAGATCTGTACGCAGGTTCAGTGAAGTGCAGGTGCGTATACACACTTTTTCTGTGAATGAAAGACGCGTATACGCAGGTTGGTTCTGGTACAGAAGCATATACACGCAGATTGATGAATAGTGAAGTAGCGTACATATCTTGATTTATGTTCTAGCTGCTTCTATTTTATTGTTGCAGTGTTCTGGGTTCAGAATTGGTGTTTGATTACAGTTAATGTGTTCAGGGTACAACTGACAGAGAAGTGTTTATCTGATTCAGTTTTTGATTGGTGAGAAGGGTTTGGTTGATGCAGAAATACTTGATGTTCGATTGATATTACTTGTGGATCCAGTCTGAAAATTAATGAAACGAGGTCCCTGAAAGCAGAGAGAAGGTTGCAGCCTTCTGCAGGTAGGAGCCTGCGTACTAGTATCTCAAGCTAGTACAATAACTAAGGGGGTTGGAGCTCCCTTCGAGGAAAGCTGGAGAACGAGAGAGAGTTGTAGCTCTCTGCAGGTTGCAGCCTGCGTACTGGTAAAGACTGCACCAGTGCAAAACATTGTAAAGAGAAGTTTCTAATTAAAAGAAGATAGAGACGAATTACAGTAGGGGGTTTTCACCCACATTGGGTTTCCTCCTTATATCTTGTGTTCATGTGTGTGACTGTCATCTGCTCTATTTCACTGGTTCTAGTATTGTTTATTTGCTTCTGATTCACAGATTAATAACTGACATCTGAAAGATAAATCAAATTATAAGTCTGCTTTATATACGTGGTTTTCCTTATCTGAAGTTGCGTATATACGTGGTTTTTATTAACTAAAGTAGTGTATATTATCTGAAGTTGAAAAAGGAAATATTTGTCTTGATAATACTGATTCACCCCCCCCCCTCTCAGTATTATTTCCAACAATCTTCTTCCTCTTCACAGTCTATGTAGAATAATTTCTTCTCAGCACACTTATGACCTTTAGTGTATTTGCTATCACAACTGTAACAAAGCCCTTTTGCTCTTTTTTCTTCCAATTGTTGTGGTGTCAACCTTATAGGTTGTGGAAGACTAGGGGCAACAACACTTCCATCTCTATAGTTGTGAGTGGTGTGCTTCCTGGTTGCCATAATTTTTCTTTCCATTTTTCTTGCTAACCTGAATGCCTTCTCTAATGAATCAGGTTCCCAAAGGCGAACATCATGTTGGATATTATCCTTTAAAGTCCCTACGAACACATCAATCCTATGCTCCTCTGGAATATTTTTTACCCTTATGTTCAATTTTTGGAACTCCTCAATGTGCTCCATTATTGAACCCTTTTGTTTGAGACTTATCAATTGGCTAAAAAAAGCGTTTCTTTTTGTATCCTTATAATGTGCTGTCAATTCTTCTGTAAAAATTGCCCAAGTGATAATTTGTTTACGAGAGCAAAACCATTGATACCATACAAATTGATTTGGTTCCAAATATAAAGTTGCAATACGTACCTTTTGTGTGTTTTGCACATTATTGAGATCAAAAAATTGCTTCATCTGTAATATCCCTGTTGCAGGATCCTTGCCATCAAACTTCCTCATATCGATATTTGGAATATAGTGGGTCTTTGATCCAAGATTAGGGTCTATGGGATCATGATTAACATTTCTTTTGTTCTCATCATGAGTTTCCTTTACTACCCTTTCACCATTAGTGACCATTTCTTGTAGCAACTTATTCATACTTATCTTCAATTCTTCCATGTTTGTCTTCAAATCTGTCTTCCAATCATCCATCTTAGCTTCCATGCCATTCATCTTAGCTTCCACGCCCTTTATCTTAGATTCCATGCCTCTTATCTTAGGTTCTGTTAGATTTTGTGAGACTGACATTTGTTGCACTTGATCTTGTAATTTTGATATATCATATAGCATTTCTTCCTCTTCTTCATGAGTCGTGCTACTGCTTTCAGGTTGTTTACTAGGTGTTTGCATTTTCTTTCCTCTGGGCATCAGTTACCAATAACAATGCTCTACTATGCCCTTGGAATTCCTTCAAAATAATTTTTCAGACCAAGCTTAAGCAAAAATTTAAAAACATTTACACACCTTTTTTCACTTTGTAGGAGCTCAATATTTCCTCTGATGTATCTTTGTAATTTCTGATCATCCAGTTCTAAAATTAAGATCTATAGTAGCCCTCTTTGTCCTCTTTTCAATGCCACCAGTCTGATCCCAATTGGATTCTCCAAGGAAGAGTTATGTCAAATCTTCCACAGTGACCTGATTATAGACTAGTTCAGTAGAGCGAACTTGTACGACGTGCCACGTGTCCCTATTTTGACCTTTGGCTTTGAAAAAGATACACAAGAAACTACAGTCCTTCCTCTTTCTGTATCTTCTAACGAAATTTCAATCCGATGCTCATAGAGAAAGTTATGACAATTTTCCCCAGGTCACCTGTTTGGAATGTAATTCAGGAGTCTGCAAAAAGACCAACTTCCTCAGATCATATCTCCGCAAATATAGCGCGAAAAGCTCTGAAATGTGGACCCAAGATTCAGCACGACATCTCCTCAAATGGGTTTTGTTTTTAGCTTCTGAAACATTGTAGAAAAAAAGTTCTAGCGAAAATGCCACGATGACCTGTTTGGAGCAACGAAACCCTAGAATCCAAAGCTCTGATACCAAATGTTATGAAACCAGCTCAAGAAAAAGATAGAAAAGATAGATCAACGCTTTAGAATTCAGCCTCTTCAAGGGGGAAACCTCATTTACATTACATAAATGAACAATTCTTGGATGATTCAAATGACAAAACCTCCTTTCTATATATAGGAGTATAAGGAGTCACAATATAACGCAGCCGACCTAACAATAATAATATAAAGCCACAAAAATAATAATAGAGGGATTATATGGGGCACAGCAATATTAATAAGGGGTACAACTACAATAGTAATGGGGTAATCACTAGTATTATAGGGACCCAAAAAGATAACTTAACATGGAAGTTTTAGAACCAAAAATTATCAAAACAACAAAAGGTTACATGGTAACAATGTCCACTATTGATTTGAAGAGGGTATATCTAGTAGACCATATTGAGTTACATAAATGGATTGGAGAAAAGATCTTCTGAAGCTTTACAAATATTGTTGCAAACGCTTCCAAGTTGGAAACACTGCTCATAAAGGTTACCAATCAGTTGAAGTAGGAACAAATTACAACAAGAACCAATCAAATGAAGATTGATGACTTAGAGTTGTGTACAATTAGAATGGAGATAGATCCAAATGACTCTTTTCCTAAATAAGTCTTAATAAAATCTACGAATATTGACATTCAAGTACTCAAAAGAAAGCTCAAAATTATGACAATTGAACATGTTCAAAAACCTTAATTAGATGCTACACAAAAAGGAAAAGAATTATTATTACCCCTAATAATTGAATAGAATAAGCAGCTTGAAAACTATGCACAATGAATTGAAATCCTTACTAAAAAAAATTATGAACACATTTATGCAACAACTTCTTCAACACCATCAACAATAAAGGTTGATACCTTTGTGAAGTTTGCTGAAACAATGTTATCGTTGAGCATTAATTGAAATTGAAAATCTAAAGAAAATTCTCATGGTAAAGAATTTTGGGAGAAGTAATCTTAGGGAGGAACTAGCTAATAAAATTGTAGCCATTCATACTGATTAAAAATTAAAAGTAAGATTACAGAAGGGAATAGAATGGTTAAAGAAACAATTAGTGGGAACATAGGCCTTGGTAGAGGCTAGGAAAATTATTTGAGGAGTAATAGTGACCAGTATTTCAAATATGTGGGGATCCACCTGAATCTTTGGAGATGAATCAAAATAGGTCTACAATACTGAGAAAACCATTGATAGGATCTGGAGAGTGTTAGGAGATAAACCCCATATTTCTACTAAAATAGTAAAGTTTTCAACACATGAAATTGAGAAAAATTGAGAGCTTTAGGTGTGGATAAGAGAACCTATGTAATCATGGAGGTGAATAAAATTTCAACTAAGAGAAACTTTGTAAAAGACACAAGATAAACACATGCTTGTTAAAAAAGAAGTTGATTTATTTAATTCTAGATTTAACATTTTAAAGGGAAAGGGTTTTTCCTTCTGTTGGGATAAGAGTGGCAGTTTGATGTCTCTGGATGCATACAAAGCATATTTATTAAGAACCATGGAAGATTTTAGCAAATTATCAAACATGAGTGGAATTTTGAAGGGGTGAACTATAGTACATAACTTGATGGATGATTTTTACGTTCACTATAAATTGAAAATGTTATTTTTGGCTACTCCAACATATCAAAAACACATAGATTTGGATATTCCCTATAGGATAATGGTGTTATATAGCAATCAAGTTAGGTTAGATTGGGAATGGTTGTCTAAATTTGCCCCCTAAATCTTTTAGCTGGAGAAATGGACAAGTGAACAAAAGGTATTGGACATTTGTAAAAAATTTCTATTTTTATTAGTTTGTTCTTAGAAAGTTCCTTTTGAAAAAATATCTCTTGTAACATTTTTATATAAAAACTCAAGAAGAAACCAAAGAAAGGGTTCATATTCCAAGAGTAAAAGTGTATTATTTTATTTGAGGACAATATTACTACAATTTTAATCAAGAGAATATTCTTTCAACTATTGGCAGTGTATAATATTTTGTACTAGTTTTCCTTTAAAGTTTCATTTTGTTTTTATCTTTGTAATTTATTCAATTTATATGATATATCACTAGAAGGCTAAATTGAGAATCAATTTCCCTAAATTCTGACGACATTATATTATACATAGATATTTATAATAAGATCAGTTTCTTTTTACCATACCTCTAAATGAATGATTAGATTATTATTGATATTTCATATAATTGAAATTTGTATTATGTTGTAGAACAATTGGAATATTATTCCTATGCATTTTCTACAATAACAAGTCTCAAAATATTCAATGAATGCTATAAATTCATATCTTTTATTTTTCTTTCTGTCATATAAATAAATCTAATTATTTGTATCCCTTAGATGGCATACATCTTGTTAATTAGATATTCAAAAGGTATTAACCTGTGATCCATAAAACATGAACTAATTTGAATAGAACCTTTCTTTCAAAAAAACATTACTGGTGGCTTGGCATAGTTTTTTAGCTAAAAGTTATCTCAAGGAAACCGACCTATCCATAGAGTGCAAGACCTTCTAATGGTAGACATATCAAAATATGATGCTAAACATGTCTTATAGAAGTCTTATGTTGTGGTTTGTAGCTATTTCTAATGGAAACCAGGCCCAAGAAGTTATGTTTAAAGCCTCAGGCCAAATGCTTTTGTCCCTTGTGATTTGTAAGTATTTTTAGGTATTTTTGATAAAGGCCAAGCCCAAAAAGTTATGTTTACATCCCAAGCCCAAGCATTTTCCTCCTCAAGCCCGGATGTTTGAGCTCAAAAAAATTCATTTTGGAGATTAAGTGCCTTGCATTCCCTCTCAACCTTGCTTAGGCCTCAAGATCCATTTTGTTTTCACATAAAAGAATGTGAGCACACTTTTAAAAATGTGAACACACTTCACCTCTGCGTTCATAAATGTGAATACATGTTTATAAAAACATGCACTTTTATAATGTAAAATGAGTATAAATATTTGAAAACCGTTGAAACAATTCATACAAACATGTAAATCATATGCATATTTTTATCTAATATTGAAACTGGCCCCACTTTTTATATATATATATATATATATATATATATATAATATTATATTTTCATACTAATCTCTTTATTATTTTAAATAAAATAATAATTATATATTTTAAATAAAATATAATTAAAAGTTATAACCGTACAAATCGGATAAATTATTATGAAAACGCATATACCCAATGCGCTTATTATACGTGGAGATTTCAATGTTGGATTCTAAATATTATTTTAAGGTAGAAATATAAATTAGTTTTGAAAAACGGAAAGGTTGATATAAGGATTTTTTTTTTTGTAAATTTAAATATTAAAATAATTTTAAATATGATGTTAATTTAAATATTAAACAAGACGGGTTGCAAAGGCATCAAGTCCAGATTCTCGTTTTTTTTTTTTTGTTGTGGATATTAAGGATGATTGGGAGAGTTATCAAAATTGTAAATTTAATTTAATTATTTATTTTATTTATATTTTTTTATTTGGATAATATTAGTATAGATTTATTTTAAGTATGAATCTAACATGAGTTTATAGGGATCAAATTTTTTCACGTCTAAATTATTTTAGAGTGTAAAATACAATGTGTTTTTTTATTGTTTAAATTGTATTTTTGAATGTTAAATATAGTATATATAGGAACAAATAAAAAAAATTAAGTATAAGAACTATTTTTGTTTTCTATATATAGATATATATGAAGTTGATATCTACATAAATTAGTTAACATAGATCTTCAAATAGTTTATTTAAATCTGTTGTTAAAATATTTTTGAAACAGTATAAGATTTGAACATTTGATTCACCCATGTTTTTTACTTCTAATTACTTTACAACATATCCATTTTTTTTAATTATAACTAACATTAGTTTTCTATTTAAAACATAACTATTATTATTTTTCTTTTTTTTAAAGGGCCACGGATGGACAGACAAACTTACAAATCCCCTCATACTGGGATGTATAATGAGCCTCTCGGCTCAAAAATGTAATGCTTGCAAAAGCGTTCATGAAAATACACTAAGAATAAGTTGTCGTTTATTGAGCAAACAAAGAAGTGGAAACATGGGATGCAATGTGGTTGCAAAAACTCAATTCTACCTATGCAACAAACTATTCTACCCACACACTATGATTAATCACAAAAGTGGAACACCGGTTCCTTCTCAAAAATATGATACATGCTAGAGGAGGGAATCGAAATGGAAAATAGTGAAGGCACCATCAAGTGAAGAGGATAAGAAGGAAGATCAAAGAGCCTCCAGATAAAGGTATGTGCAAATAGAACCTGTGCTAGAAGAGGGTCAAGGGAGACTGAATTTAATTACAAGTCTTGCTCCTCCTAATATTAAGGTCAAATCTTCTGGCTATCTTGGTGCTCTCCTCATCTATCACCCAAGAATCGTTAAGCATTTTAAGATATATTCCAGGGTATTCCATTATAAAATATAAATGCTTTAGGGTTTTATAATATTTTCCATTAGCTTTATCATTTCTTGGAAAACTGGAGAACTTGTTGGACAATATCAACTAAGAAATATATATCTTGTAATATGTAAAGTTTGGGTCGTTAAGAGTTTTAAGATACCTTCTGGGGAATTCCATTATAAATATAAATGCTTTAGGGTTTTATAATATTTTTTATTAGCTTTATCATTTTTTGGAAAACTAGAGAACTTGTTGGACAATATCAACTAAGAAATATATATCTTGTAATATGTAGTTTGGGTTGATAGTTAGACTTATGTTGTAGTGAAAACACAACACCCCCATTTTATTCTATCATAATAGATATAGGGACCGTTTTTGTTTTGTATGTAGGTTTTGAGTGTGATTGCATTATTTCAAGTCTAATTTGATTTTTAGTTACATTTGTTTTATTTTTATATTTTGCCTAAGTTTGATTAAGTTTTTCTATTAATGAGTGAGGATATATCATAATTGAAGAAAACCTGGTTCTAGGGTTTAACAAAGGAAGTGACAGAGGTAAGCAGGTAACCATGGAAGTGCAAGGAGGAGGGAGCTCCACTCCCTCCTACAGTAATGTAGTTTCAAACAGAGGAAGGGCAGGGAAAAAGAACAAGCCTCCACACTCCTCGGAGGACACGACAAAAAATATTGAAAGCCAGAAGGCAGAAGGCCGCAATACCCATGCAGAGTAAGGGACCCATGAGGAAGACCGACAGGAGGAGAAAGTAGAAGACAGAGGTCAAGGAACAGAGAATAGAACCAAGATGGGGCCGTGTAAACCCAAGACCAATACTAAACCGCGGGTAATATTGAATGATATACCTTTGCAAGAGCACAGGGATCGTATGGCAAACTATGCTATAATATTCAAGTTTATGGGAATCTGGCCGACAGAGAAAGCGTTGTACACTTGGATAAAATAAAACTGGAAATCAAAAGGGGAGTTAAATATACATCTTGGATCCAAAGGTTTCTTCACAGTGGTGTTCACAAACATGGAGGACAAAGATAGGATTTTTGAAGGAGGATCATACTTCTATGCGGTAGCTGGTCTATATATGCGGCCATGGACAATGAACTTTGTGCCGAAGTGAGAAACATTCACATCGGTACCGGTATGGATTAGACTCTACTCCTTACCTCTAGATTATTGGATGCCAGAGTCTTTAAAAGCTATAGGCAATAAATTAGGTCATTTTTTAAAGATTTCAGAGGCAACACTACGAGGTAAGTATACCTCCTATGCCCGTATATGTGTGGAGATGGACCTATCAGGAGCTCTTCCAGATGAGGTCATTCTAGAAGTCTATGATGACGAATGGGTTCAGACAGTTGACTATGAGCATATCCCGTTCAGATGTCGCAAATGTCATGAGCATGGACACCTATTCAGAGATTGTCCTCTTAATAAAAGGGAGGAACATATAAGCACCAGTAAAGAAAAAGACCATACAGGTTTTACTAAAGTGGGAGGAAAAGGGAAAGGAGGGGGAAGGAAGATACAAAAGAATCCCAATGATAACAAAACAAGAAATCACAATATATTTGAGATCTTAGAAGAAAGAGAAGAAGATGAGGGAAATCAAAGGAAAATGGAGAATCAGGCAGAAAGGGGGAAAGGACAAGAGACTAGCATGGAGTTCACACAGGAATAGAATGAACACACAACAGACCCACTGAGCACCATGGAAATAGAAAAAGACCATGAAATGACTCAAAGTGAAAGTGGTACAGAGGACCAAGACTTACAGTAGATCCTAGAAAGGGAGAACCTAGAGCCATAAAAGTTTCTAGAACAAGGAGAAAACCTAGGAATAAACTACATACCATAGGAGGAAGTAGACAAGGTACAACAGATATTCCTTAATAAGTCACACCAAAAAACTGTAGGAGTCAAAAGAGGACATGACAACTAGGAAAACAAAGGGTTTTCCTCAATAGGATTAATAACGGGAAAATTGGCAAAAAACCCAAGAATGAAGAGAGGAAGAAAGAGACAGAAAGAATTGCTGCTAGAGTGTGGAAAACTCATGATTGACTCAGGAAGGATGAAATACCTTTCCAGTTACTCCTTCAAAACCTCACCTCAATGAAGATCACAACCTGGAATATCAAAGGACTAGGGAGTAGAAGAAAACAGAGGAACCTAAGCAATAGGATCAAAGAGGAAAAACTTGACATAGTGTTTATACAGGAAACCAAATGCTCGGTGGGGAGGATCAGAGAAAAACATAGCAAATGGCTAAATAGATATGAATATCTTGAGGTCAAGGAAAATAAATCTACTAGTGGCATTCTCACTCTATGGGATCCTTAGAAATTTGGAATGCTTGATGCGGAGGTGTCTAGACACCACCTCTCCTTGATTATCCAACCTGTAGGTGACAGGCAGTGTTACATGATCACCAATGTCTATGGTCCTCAACTAGTGGAGGACAAACTTCGGCTCCTCATGACACTGGAAGATGTGAAAAAGAGACACCAAGCTTTACCTTGGATTCTAGGGGGAGATTTTAACCTGATAAAATCACTCACGAAGAAGAAAGGGGGAACTAGAACACTTGGTAGGGATTCAGTTGCCTTCCAAAACTTTCTCACCAATATGAAACTGGTTGATATGGACACTAGCAATGGTATTTTCACTTGGAATAACAAAAGAGGTGGCTCTACCCAAGTAGCCTCAAAATTAGACAGATTTATTATCTCGAAGGAACTTCTACTCATGAGGAGTGTCTTGACAGCGTTCATCCTTACTTTTGGAGGTTCAGACCACTGGCCCATGCAATTGGAATTAATTGGTAAACCAAGGAATAGCTCCTTCAGGTTTGAGAACGTTTGGCTCACGCACTCAGATTTCCTCACAAACGTTGAAAAATGGTGGAAAGAAGAGCTACACTTGCAAGGTACAAATATGTTCCTTCTACATCACAGGCTCAAACACATTAAAGGAAGACTCAAAGAGTGGAATAAAAATGAATTTGGTAGCATCTTCAAAGCTAAAGGAGAAGTGGAAAAGAAAATGAAGGAAATAAATCAAATCCTTATCACAGAAGGCTACACAGAGGAAAGGAAAGAGATAGCAGAGTCACTTCAGCATGAATGGGAAAACAGATATCTACAAGAGGAAATATTCTGGAGACAGAAATCCAGAGTCCAATGGATTAAGGAAGGGGAGCGAAACACCAAATTCTTTCATAGATCCACCATAGCTCACAGAAACAACAACAGAATTGTGAAACTTACAGATCATCATGGTGTAGAAAGAAACACTCATGAAGAGATGGAAGAGGTTCTAGTTCAACATTTTCAGAGAATTGCTGAGGAAACTATAGCAAATAGATCAAAGTTTACTGAAAAATTTACACAGGACATTCCTAAATTGGTCTCCAGAGAAGACAATTACAATCTCAACATAGGCCACCTCTCCAAACAAATTAGACCTATAGTATTATACAATGTGGTCCACAAAATAATATCCAAAGTAATTGCCAACAGACTCAAACCTCTCCTCCCCACCTGGTATCTGAGGAGCAAATGAGCTATGTGGAAGGGAGACAAATTCTGGATAACATAATTCAAGTGCATGAAGTAGTTCATTCACTCATCACCAATAAGTAGGCAAGGATGATAATTCAGTTGGACATAGCGAAATCCTATGATAAACTTAGCTGGATGTACATAAGAGCAGTACTAAAAGCATATGGCTTTGACTATAATTGGATTAAGTGGGTCATGGATCTTCTTACCACTACTAGCTGTTCAATTCTTCTCAATGGCTCTCCCTCAAAAACCTTCAAGCCTACAAGAGGTCCCAGGCAAGGTGATCCACTTTCCCCTTTCCTTTTCATCTTAATGATGGAAGGGTTAGGTAGAGCAATCAAAATTGCTAAGGAGGAAGGAAGAATTCAAGGTTTGAGACTCACTCGAGGAGGGGACATGGTGACACATTAGCAATTTGTGGATGACACTATGCTTCAAGGCACACTTACAGTCAAGGAAGCCAAAGCATTCAAGCTAATTCTGCATGAGTTTGCTATGGCAGCGGGTACTGAGGTAAGTCTTACTAAATCAAAGATTTTCTTTTTCAATACTGATATTTCGATTCAAAGAAATCTATCCAGAATTTTGGGCTTTCAAAGAGATTCATTGCCCTCGAAGTATCTGGGAGTTCCCCTCACTAATAAACTGTTGCACAAGGACATCTGGGAGCCTGTTTTAAATAAATTGAAAGACAATATCAGCAGGTGGACAAACAGAGCCCTAAATCTAGCAGGAAGGTTGATTCTCATTAAGGCTATCCTCCAAGCCATCCCTATCTATATGCAATCAGCCATTCCGGAACCAACTGGGGTCATTATTCAAATAAGAAACATACAAAGAGACTTTCTTTGGGGGAAAGGTGAAGAAAAGAAGAAATGGGCCCTGGTGGCATGGGAAAGGGTATGCAAACCTAAATCCCATGGAGGCATGGGTCTACATGACCCAAAAATTCTAAACAGAGTTCTGGGAGCTAACGTTTGGTGCAGATGGCTAAAGGAAATACAATCCCCCTGGGCAAAACTATGGGAGCAAAAGTATGCAATGAATTGGCAGGACACAAACTTCATAAGAATGATAGGACAAGTAAAAGGTTCTCAAGTTTGGAACAGGGCCTAGGAGAACAGAGCCCTAGTTCAAAAACATAGTTTTTGGGAGATCAGAAGTGGAAATTTGGCTTGGTTCTAGGAGGACAATTGGCAGCAGGAGGGCAATCTCAGTAGTGAGGATTTAGCTAGTATCCAAACAGATACCATCAACAAAGGATAAAGGAGGGTTAGTGACTTTTGGGATCTGTTATCACTCAGGTTGTTCCCAAAGTTGTAAGAAAGGGAATACGGCCGAGGTAACCACAGACCAATCTTTTAGATACAGATTCTAGCCAACCTGCATCTAGAGAGGGCTCTCTCTTTATGATTTAGCTTTGTTTTAAAGAGTGTTAGGCTAGTTATGAAGTTCAAGAGTTTTGTTTTTGTTTTGGATGGTGAGTTTCAGTAGAACAGTGAGACATACTGAATATTTCAATCCATTGGGCATGATGGAGTCAAAGGAGGTAGCTTCCTGGATTAGGTTTCTTAACAGAGGATGGTATCACAGAGCAAGGTAGTCAAACATGGAACAATTTAAAGGCTGGAATTAAATGGAATGGAATCAAATGGGTGAAGGGCAGTTAAGAATCCTTCATCATATTGACAAAGGGAAAATGGATGATTACTGTTAAGGAGAAATTAAGGATTCCTTAGCAAATACTCAACAAGAAAGAATCAGGGGAAACAGAAACAATTAAGAATTCACTGTTTATTCTAATTTTGAAGAAAACACATAAAATAACAAAGACTGAAAATAGAGTGCAGTCAAGCAATTTTTGAATTATTTTTTTTCTCTATTATTGAGATAATGAAACATAAATGATATGATAAACGTAGAAATTGTAAAACACAAGTTAGAAGGGACTTATTGATCCATAAGTTGATTCAAGAATTCTGTGACAAGTCCTTAGCATCAATTCCTCATCCAGTAGGCCATACAAAAATGGTTCCAACAGCCTTTTTACTCCAGAAAATTTTAGTATTATAGTCAAAAACTATGAACACCCACCAACCCCAAATACTTCGTCTGGGGGGGTATTTATACAAAAGTATCAAAATATCTTACAAAATATCTGACAGAAATAATATCTAGTGATGACTAATCCTTTTTTTACAAAAGATAGAGACAAACAGTCTTGAAAATAGGGAAACAATAAATTTATGCTACGCTGGCTGTTCCATCTTTATGGGATGTACCGGAGGTAGGTTCTGCGAGTCGGTTTACAGCTGTTTTCCACTGGTACTCTGTGCTGGCTACTCCGTCTTTATCATACATTATTCGATCCTGATCAGATATGCTTTGACCCGCTTGAGCCTCATTTATCTTTGTTTATCTTATCACGGAAAAATAGCCTGAAATCTCCGCTTTATCCGAGAGAAATTTACAAAATCCCCAACATGTCTTCTCACCATTGTTGATCTGGCAACTTATGCCTCTGAAGTTTTCTCAGTGTTTCAGCAGTTTCTGTATACCTGAAAAAATTAGGCTGGAGCTGAAACAGATGTTTTACCTCATGCTCAATATAAAATAAATTTTCTAGGTTCTCATAGACAGTTTGGCCTGTGGGGAGTGCTTTTACTCCTGAAGCACTTGTTGATGAATTAACTTGATCAACAACATATGTGTTCAACTTATGTGCATAATCTGCATGTTTCATGAGCCGGTCATTATTACCTAAAAGACTTGGTAGCCCTTTATCCTGCAAAATTGTAAACCTTTGCATGAAAGAATTAATTTCTACTTGCATATCCTGGCATCTTTTTTCCAAATTCTGCATTAAAGTTCTCTTGGTTAGAACTCTTTTGATATCCAAAATGGTTCCTGTCCTGTCTGGGATGCCGAGTTGTTCCAGCTGTTCCTTGTTTCTGCTATTTCAAAAGTGTATGAGCCGGTTGGCTTGATTAGGCATTTCTCCTAGTAAAGCTCTTGCTTTTTGAATTTCACCATGTGCTGCATTCACCAATTCAATCTGCTCATAAATAGCTTGGATAGATGGAAAAACATTACTTAGGGACTGATTGATTTTGGTCTAAAGGATTCCTTTGATTTCTGCTAGAGGCTTGTTCATAGTGAGATCCTTCTCTAATGTTCTGACTTTGTTCTGTAATGCTTTAACCTCTCTTATTTTCTTTGCCACACTTATTTTGGATTTATCATAATTCTGTTCTACTTTTGCCAATTTTTCCTTTAATTGCTTCATCTCTGACACTTGGAATTTCAATTCTTCCATGGCTTTTATCAATTCTTCTATGCTCATACCTATACTGCTGCCTAGTGTTGCTCCTGCTGATGTTGTACCTGTGATTACCTCAGTTGTGGCTGGTGGGACATTTGGGGCCAATGCTGATCCAGTTGTTGAGGGGACTGCACTTGAAACTGTAGGGATTACCTCAGGTAGTTGTGAGGTCGACTCTCCCTACTTCTCTTTTAATGCTTTTTCAAGTGCTTGCTCTATATAAGTTAATCTTTCATTGAGTTTCATGAGCAGGTCCATCATGTCTTCTTCTGATTTCTGCTCTATAATTTCTACAGTTTGAGGGTGCCTTGAAGGAGGTAGCTTCAACGGTTTCCTTAGGGCAGCAATGTCCTCTTCCTTCTTCTTGATTAGTGCCTTTATGCCCTTAGCATCTTTGGGGTCATGTCCCAGTTCCATGATGATATCTTCCAATGATTTGATTCTATTATCTTTGGCTAGAGAAGAAGCTTTTTCCCAATCTAACTAAGCTGTTGTGTTGTCTAAGGAACTTTGTAACTGGTGGGCCAACATTGCTTTGTCAGCCAGTGTAGAATAAACCATTTCTCCAGTCTGCTTGTGGAGTTCAATCTGGTCCATTGGATGAATGTCTTTGGCTAGGACCTCTAAGTTTGTTCTGATGTAATCTACTGCAGACTGGGGTTGCTGTACCTTTGGCTTAAAATAACTCATAATCATTTTGCCTTCTTTAATGTCATAGGCAAACATTAACCTTTGCTGGTTTGAGGGGGCCATCTTCAAGTATTGATTGTACATTTGAATTCTCACAAGATCATTTTTTGCCTTAATTTCTGTAAAATTCCATTTGATGTCAGAGGGTTGTTTGCTTTGTGGCCTGGTAGATGATACTTCAACATTGTGTTGCCTTTCTAGCTCATGCCTATGTGAGCTAGTTGATGTATCTACCATTGGGGAAGTCTGCTGGCTGACTAACCTCTCACCTCTTAGGCTGTCTGTTGTTTATTCAATGATTTTCTCTTCTGACAGAGGATCAAATCTTTGCCTCTTTGCACCTGGTTGTTTTGGAGGTCCACTAATAGGTGTGGCCTCTTCTCTATCTCTTTTCTTACTTCTTTCCTCATTTAGAGGAGTTTGTAACGCTGGGATTTCTGCTGCTTTAGATTGGGCAGGAGGAATTTGTACTTGTTCTTGTTCTTTGGACCCCCCTGGCTGATCAGTGATGATTGGCTGCTCTGTAGTTTCTACCTCTTTGCCCTTTGAAGTCCCTATGACTGATGTGTTGGTTTTCTGTGCAGGCTGCTGAGAAGTTCCAGCAGAGGATGTTCCAACTCCTGATTGTTGAGGCAGCTTGAAAGATACCTGTCCAAAAGAGTCCAGGTCAAGGGTTTTTTCAAGATCTTTCATATCCTTTTCCATCTTTTCTTGCTCACTAATTTCTTCTATTAAGGTCCCTTCAAACCATTCTTCCTGATTTTCATACCGTTCAATTTCTGGGATCCTATGATGTACATACACTGATAGCCTATACCTTACCCTTATGTCACTTATGAAACTACATGGGTCATATGGCACCCACCTAAAACTCTTCTTCAATCTAAGGTGGTCTTCTAAGATATTTTCAGCATCTTTCCATGCATCCCTATCATGGATAACATAAGGGCATACTGGTTTTTGATTCTCAGTTGAGCTTTCTTCTTTACATTACAAAAGTGGGTTAAATCTGCATGGATGATCTGCCTGAAATATTTTAATGCAAATAACCTCATGGGCACATATTTAGGCAACTTAAAAGGGAAAAGTTCACACCCATACATTCTAATCTCTATGTGATTCTGGTAGAGATACCAGTCACCTATTCTGTAGTTTTTGGAAAGCTGCAAAATCTTCTTCATCTCACCAGTGATCCTAGGAGGAGGGGCTCCTATCAACAGAGTGGAGGCTGGGTATACAAACAAGTCAATGAATTCACTATAAGTATAAGGGCACTCATAAGTATCATGGAAGACTGAGCTCCAAAAGATCACAGACCTCCAATTTCCTTTTGAATTTAATTTCCTGATGGGAAATGGAAAGTTGTCTAGCTGATAATATAACAACAGATGGTATATAAAAGATGTATATTTGAAGACTCCTTCCTTCTCCAAATTCATGAATTGAGCATGGATCTTATTGGCAATGAAAGTAGCATAGTTATACTTGACAGCAAGGGGTTGTCCTGGAGTAAATATTGATAATAGAACCAGGGTGATATCATCCACATATTCACTGGACCTAAATCCCAAGACTGAGGATATCATGTCAAGAATGAGTTTACCAGTTTCAGTGAAAAAAGTGTGCAGATAAGGAGGAGGGCATTTAGGTTGGTGCTTTGGTGACATGAACATCTGAGCAATACGGATTATCTCTAAGCTAGGCAATTGAGAACCTTTTTCCAGCAAAATTCCCATGGAAAGAGGAGCAAGAGGCTCAGTGGAATGGAAGTGTATCATCTCGTTGATGGATTCAGTAGTTATGGGAAAAAAGACATCTTGTGAAGAAGACATAACTGCTCTATGGACAGGGTCATAGCTGGCACATCATTGGTGAATGATGTCTGGGAAAACATGGACTGAGGGGAGGAAGTACATGGGAAGGTTTGATTCCCACAACCCAAAAATATCAGAATTGCTTAGATAACTATCCCTAATTTGGTAGAAGGCCTGAAGATGATTATAATCAGTAGTTAAGTCCTTTATTTGAAAATCTTTGTTTGCAAAAGGCAGATAATTCAAGTCTTTGTGAGGTGCATTTACAGGCGCGACATTCAGGGCTGCGGGGGCCTCCATGTTTGGTTCTTGTGATTTTGAAACCGGAATTTGGGATTGTTGTGGAAAATTGGACTGCACAGCAGGTCCAGGAGTCTTTTTATGGGCTAAACAGACTGTTTTCAACTAGAATTTGGTTTTCACAGGTGGAATTTTCAGTGAAAAAGCGGAATTTAGAGGGTTTATCGGTAAAATGGATAAATACCTGGACTATGGAGGCAAACTGAGTAACTGTAGGTCGAATGACGGAGGGCAGAGGGTGCTATTGTGATCTCTTCAGCTGGGTGGCAGTTGAAAAGCTGGTACAGTGGCTCTGGTCATTGTTTTGCATGGGAGCGTGAACAGAGAGATTTACAACGAAAATGATATTTCGTCGCTTTTTAACGAAATTCGGGTTGGCGGGTAATTTTTGGCATTTATTGAGCAGATGACGTCAGCATGACGGGACACCTTGTCGTTTAGCGGAGGGTACGGGATGGTGACGTGGGGAGATGATGTCAATGAGGGGTTAGTGGGAGGGCGGTAAGTGGTTTACCCCACACCGCTTATGGGCTAAAGTGGTTTCAGACGGGGGGGCTGCGAGCAGCGTGGGAGTGTGACATGCGTCCTGGTACGGGCGGCGATACGGCCAATCCCTCGGGCAGTAAAGTTCGGTGGATGGAGGGCTAGCGATATGGATCTCAGCCGTCCGATGGGAGGGCACCAATCAGACGGTGGGTGCTCGCGGGAGGTGGTAGATAGTTACGGTGTGGGGGCCCGATGTAATAAATATTAATAAATCATATCGGGGCTGTGTTGATTGGTTGGTGGGGTGTTTTAGTTAGGTTATTAATTAACATGGGGTTAATTAATCCCTCATGTGCGTGGGGAATGGTTATTATAAGGTTTCAAATAAACCTATAATTCCATTTAAAACAACGATATATGGCTATAGTTTAGCCGGGGGTGGGAATAATAAAGTTTTGGGGTTTTGCATATATTAATATAATACAGGAAAGGGGAATAAGTATAGGGAGTTTATACAATAATGTTAATAGTTAATATGAGAAATGATATGAAAATAAGCGCTAAGTTATAAAGTTTAACAACTTAGGCTTAAGGAGAAAAAGAAGTTTGTATGTGATTTTGTACAATCTCCTAAGTGAAAAGGGTTTTACTTAGGATTTTTATGAAATGAGATGGAGTGATTTGGGGATATTTAAGCAGATCTCAATATCTCTGGGGGAAATTAGTAAATGATATGGGAAAGGGATGAGGGGGAATTAGTCATGCTTTGCTTGATTTGTATCCAAACATCTGTCATGGTACTTGTGATAACAGTAAGATGAACAACTTGAGAAATATAAATCAACCACAAGTATGCTTTTGCAACACCAAAACTGCCTACCCAGCTTACTATACCTAACATTTTTCTCCTTTCTTTTTGGGTGCACTTGGACTGGCAAACCCTCATCAATTTTCTTTTCTTCACATGACAAGCCTATCTAAATCTGCAATTATTTCTTCCAAGGGCTCAGATTAAACTGTTGAGCTCTTTTGCTTCTCTACCTATCTACTTATCTACCAAGTTTAAATAGTTTTAATAGATGTTTATTCTCTATCTCTAAAATAGGAAATTCAAACATGAACTGGCCAAGATTAAGCTATTTGGCCATTCATTCATTGTGGAAAAAATGTTCAACAAGCTGTACATGATACTTTATTTACAGAGAGATGAAATAGTAGTGGCATTTGGATTTGCACACTTTCCTGGTCCTTTTCATTTGAGGTTCATTTCTTTTCATTTTTCTTTTGACCATTTATCTTTTCACCCTTTGATTTTTCTTTTAGGGTATACCCTCTTTACATTTTTAAAATTTCTGATCTTTTGAGAATATGGAAAACCTTTGCAACAAGAAAAGGTATGCACATATTGCAGAGCTAATCAAGTCAATCATGAAATATGACACTTATTGGTATAGGAGCATAACACTGGCTCCACTTGGGGATGGCTTTCCCTGGTGGAAAGTCAAGAACAGCAAGTCAGATGGCCTTATGAACAACTCATGTTGTGCTCTAAAACTTTTCTTTGTTGAAAGTAGAAAACTGTACAAAAGGATCATGTAAAATATACACATTATTCTTTAGCTAATTCAAACAATTGCAGATTTATTTTGGATATTCTGCTTAGATTCTTTGTTCTTATTTTTTTTGCTCCCATGTCTTCTTTTGCAATCTCTGATAAACCAAAATGAGGCAAAACAAAAAAAGGCAAAGTTCCTTCACTGTTTTTCAAAATTTTCTGCAACTTTTTCATGTACATGTTAGAGTGAGGATATATCAACAAACTGGATCAAAATAGCGTTTCAGCATTCAACTGTTCACTGGTCCATCTTCTGCTTTTGTACCATCCAGGCTTTTCAGAAAGTAAGTATTGTTGCCTTGTGAAGCCTGGATAATAAAAGGTCCCTTCCATAGGAAGTTAAACTTCCCATGTTTTCCTTTGTCTTCTACCCAAGAATCCCATTTTAAAAATTTGTCCCCTAGGTAAAAATCTTCTGCCTTGGTCCTCTTATCAAATATCTTCTTGATTTTTGCTTGTAACACTTGGGATCTTTGGTATACCTCTCCTATGGTCTGTTGCAAATGGATGGTCTGAATTATCCTTCTCTGAATGTCATTGGGCTGTACCTGATCTTCTTGCAATAATTTCATTACAGGGACTCCTAAAGATGAAGGAAATATAGGCTCCATACCATAGACTAATTCATAAGGGCTAGTCCCAATGGATCTCTTGGTAGTTAATCTGTCTGCCCATAGTGCATTAGTAATTTTTTTGTGCCAGTTTTTCTTGTTTTCTTCCAATACTTTCTTAATAATATTGATCAGGTTTTTATTGGAGGACTCAACTAGACCATTACCTTGAGGGTAATAGGCTGTGGAGTGGCCTAAGGTGAGGTGATACTTGTGACAGAAATTTATCATTTTCTTGGATTTGAAAGCAGCTGCATTGTCAGTTATAATATTTTCAGGACAGCCAAATCTTGACAAGATGTTGGTTTCTAGGAATCCTATGATCACTGAATCATTGGCTTGTCTATAAGGGATGGCTTCTATCCATTTGGTGAAATAATCTATGGCAGTGAGGATCCTTTTATGTTGGCCAGAAGAGGGAGGATGGATTTCTCCAATGAAGTCCAAACCCCATTGTTGAAATGGTCTTTCACTGGAAATTGGTCTAAGGGGTAGAGGTATCAGTTTCCTCTTGCCTTTAAAAATTTGACATTTATGGCAAGCAGTGACAAACTTTTTGACATCAGCAAACAAGGTTGGCCAGTAAAATCCAGCCCTTAAGATTTTGTCAGCAGTTGATTTCCAGTAAAGATGTCCACCACAGTCCCCTGCATGAAATTCTTTGAGTACCTTGTCAGTTTCATCTTCTATTAAGCAGTTCAATAGAATACCTTCATGATTTTTCCAAAAAAGAGCACCATCTAAAATACAAAATTTTGAAGTTTTCATTTTTAAAAACCTTTTCTTTGTTCTGGATAACCCTAAAGGAGCCTGCAGGTTTAACAATACATGAGTTATATCAGCATACCAAGGTGATTCTAAGAAGGCCTGGCTGATTTGTGGAGTTGCCATCTCCTGTTCATTATCCAGTTCATTAATATCTAGGGCTTGGCAATTGGTTTGAGTCAAGAGTTTAGCCAATCCCTATCCTTTTATAAGCTTTGTAGGCTTTATTTAAATATCATACCTCAATATAGTAGCAATCCATTTACCTCTCTTGCCTTCAATCCCCTCTTGGGTCAGGATATCTTTGACAATAGCATTTGGTACATAGGCTATTATGGGAGTATAATGTGTAGACTCTGAAGTCTTTGATAGATTTCACAAGTGCATAAGCCTGTTTTTTCCATGATTGGGTATTTTGGTGGTGCATCTCTGAGTGCTTTACTAAAGAAGGCTATGGGTTTTTCACTTCCTTGATCATCTTTTTGTAGTAAAACAACAGCAATAGTGTGTTCAGATGCAAATGAAAATATTATGAAGTCTCTGTCAAATTTTGGACTTGTGAGAACTGGTGTTCTAGTCAAAGCCATTTTGATTTCTTCGAATGCTTGTTTAGCTTCTAATGTCCATTTAACCTTGGAATCTTTTTTCAGCATATTGTTCAGCAATCTGATTAATTCAGCCAAATTAGGTATGAATCTTCTTAAAAAGTTAATTTTCCCTAGGAAAGCTTGAAGTTCTTTGATATTTCTGGGATGGGGTATTTGTAAAATGGCTTCTATTCTGTCAGGATCAATTTTGATGCCATCTTTGGAGATTATGTGGCCTAACAGTTTTCCTTCCTCCAGACCAAACAATGACTTCTTAGGATTTAATGAAATACCATACTTTCTGCATGTTAAAAACACTTGTCTCAAATGATCTAAATGCTGCTGATCTGATTTGGAAAACACAGTAAGATCATCTAGATATATGACTAGAAAATCGTGAATTTCTTTTGCAAAAGCTATGTCCATTGCTCGTTGGAAGGTTGCCCCTATATTTCTAAGTCCAAATGGCATTTTAACATATTTGAAATTTCCCCATGGTGTTGTAAAAGCAGTCTTTTCCTGGTCATCAGGATGGACTAGAATCTGGTTAAAGCCTGAAAACCCATCCAAAAGTGAAATCCTTGAGGCACCTACTATCCTTTGTAAAATGTGGTCCATCTTAGGTAAAGGGTAGTGGTCTTTCAAGGAAACTTTATTTACATTCCTTAAATCGACACACAATCTGATTTCTCCTGTTTTCTTCCTAGTGGGCACTAAATTAGACACCCATTCTAAAAACCTGATAGGAGAAATTATCCCAGCTTCATACATTCTTTTGATTTGTTTTTCAATTAAAGGGAGTAGTACAGGGTTGACCCTTATGAGTTTTGCTTGAATGGTTTTTTATTTTCCTTGAGGGGTATTGTATGTTGAATTACAGAGGTGTCATAAGATTTCAGATCTTCATAGCTCCAGGCAAAGACATCCTAGAATTCTTTGATGAGTTCAACATATTTAAGCTTTTGATCAGGGGGTAAAATTTTGGATAATTTTATCATTTTCGGATTTTATTCAGTTCCTATGTTCCAGTCTTCAATGTTTGCCTTTGGAGGTTGCATCTTGGGTTTCTTTGGGACATCATTAGAATCAAAGAAATCTTCCAAAGGAGTTAATCCTGTGGGCAAATAATTGTCTTTTAAATTAATAACTTCATATTCTCCTCCAATAATCTCATCGATGTCTGCTTTTTTAAGATGTTGCAACTTTTTCTTGGTAAATTTCATTGGGTGAAGTATTTGAGATGCACTTTCTGCTGAAATGTCTGTTTGAATTTTATCTATTTGCTCCACCTCTTTAACAGTGTCCATGTCTATATTAGTGCTAGAAAATTCTTCTTCTAGGGTCAAGAAATTGTTAATCTGAATATCATTGTCAAACACTTGCCAATTCTTTACATTGTCAGGTATGGTTCGCCTGTGTTTAATCTTAGCTGTAAATTGATGATTGGGTTGAAATGGTAATTTACAAGTGCTGGCAAATGTTGCCAAACTGTGAGCATGCAAATTATGTTTTCTTGGAATTGTGGCAAGCTGCGTTTCCAAAAATGTATTGAGGATCTCAATTGCTGCTCCTCTGTAAGATCTTAATCTGGGATCATTTGTGAGGAAGTTCCCTTTCATCTGTTGAATGATTAAATTAGAATCTCCCAACACTAATACTCTGATTGCCCCTAAACTTTTGATCAATTTGAGCCCTAACAACAGGGCTTCATACTCAGCCATATTATTGGTACATCTAAAGTTTATTCTATAAGCATGTCCTTCAGCTTGATCATTTTCTAGATTGTGTACCCAAATTCCTGTTCCTGCCCTTAATTTATTAACTGAACCATCAAATTCCAAGTGCCAGAGAATTTCATGTTTATAATTGGTATCAGGAGTTTCAACAATCTGTTTGATAGGAAGATGTGTTTCTTTAGTTTCATTTAGTTTCTCCTGAGTGTATGATATATGATTATTCTCTAAAATTTCTTGAATTTGAACACTAGACTTTTCGTTTATGATTTCTACTTGTTCAAGTGCTAATACCTTGACATCAGTTGGAGGATTAATTTCAGCATTGTATATAATGAAGGAATCCATGTCAGAATGCATGGAGTAGATGGGAAAATTCTGGGGTTTCTCCTGGCTACTTACCACATATTTCATTAGAGTTTCTCGATACAATCTCTTTGGTTGACCAAACACTGAAATAGTAGCATAGGACATGTCCAATTATAAAGATCCTTGGAGCTTTGCACCCCAAGATCTAGACAACAACATGTCGTATTTTGGTGAAATATCAGCTACCACTACATCCATTAAAATGGTCTTAGCAGGGTATCTAACTAATGATACACATAAATCTTTGATCAATCCTAGACATCTGACCTAACTTGAATCAAAATAGAATAAGTCTTTTTATGGCCTGGTAATATCTAGCTCCAACTTCTCCATTGCCGATTTAGGCATTAAGTTATGAGAAGCACCAGAATCAAACATGGCATTATGAAGTATTTTATCATGAATGTTTAGACTGACATAGAAAGGAGAAACCCCTCCATCTACTAACTTTCCGTTTACCTCAGGGCCAAAAATTAATTCAGGCTGGTCATCAAAGAGATTTACTGAATCTTTGTTCACCGAAATTTGAAGAGATTTGCTAATTTGATCTTTGTAGACATCATGTTTAGCCAATTCTATCAATGGAATGGCTATCTTTAATTTGCCTATTTCAGTCTCAAGATTGAAAGGTTTTTCAGTTTGAAATTTTATATTTGGGACCGTGAGATTGTCTTTTTCTGCTGTATTTTCAGTGCTTTTTTCTTTTTCAGGAGTGGTGTTATGGGCTGAAGTTGGTTCCAAGTCAATTTCTGGAGGTTCTTCCACATTTCCTTTGGGAGGAATGGAAGTGGAAGGTTGTCTGTCAGGTTGTTGATTGTCTGATACATCTTCAACTATTGGATTATTTGGGTTAGGACCTGTTCTAGGGAGGGGTTGTACAGGGGGTTCTTGATCTTAGCTTTGTTAGATTGCTTGGTATCTTTCTGTTTACTGGTCTCAGGGACATCTATTCTTCTACTCCTCAGATTGTATTGCTTGTGGACTTCATAAATGGCTATATCATATCCCTCCCTAAAATCAAATGATTCACCTGATTGAGTTTGGAATTGATTAAGAGTGTGAGCTTCTTGTTCTTCTTGGGTCAAGAAAATTTATTGTTCACTATTGAGAACCATTAATTTAATTTGAGTATCTTCAGTTGGTTCGCTAGAATTTGAAGCTTCAACATAATTTTCTTGGAATGGGGGCCTAATGTTTTGGTTAGGCCCAGTCTTTCCAGTATTAGGGTTCTAGTTTTTCCTGAAATTTGGATTTCTCCCAGTGTTGCTTGGTTGACCATCCCAAGGGGATTTCCTCTCAATTGTTTCTACTCTATCACCCAGTCTATCCATTCCTTTAATAATAGCATCTAATTTCTGTTCAAATGGAGAAGGTTCTTCTTTGAAAGGCGTTCTCCTTTCAGCTCTAGCTCAAGCTCGTTTAGAAATCAGGTTGGCCTCAATTCTGACAGCTATACTCTGCATCTCTTCTAAGTTACGAGGAGCTCTTTCCCTAAGCTAGTATGCCATGTCAGAATCAAATGCATCAGGGAATTTGATCAAGGAAAAATCTGGAGGAGGTTTGAGATTCTGAGGAATGGCATTGTATACATTATTAAATCTGGTACAGTAATCTTGAATAGTTTCTTGTGGGCCTTTTTTCAAGTTTTCATATTGTGATAAAATGTGGAGAGGATCTTTCTTCTTTTCCCATCTGTTCAAGAAGGTCTGATAAAGAGCTTCTGGGTCGTTGATAGTGTTTGCAGGGAGTGCTCTAAACCAGGTTCTAACATCTCGAGTTAAACTTTGAAAAAATACTTTCATTTTGACATCACCATCATCAATCTCATAATTTTCAAAATTGTTGGTCATTTTCTTGGTGCGTTGTTGAGCTGTGTAAGTGCCAGTACCGTCAAAATAGGTGATTTTGCTTTGATAATCTTGAGGCATCGCCCTTGGATTTGCAGGTAACTGCAGGGGAGCATATCGGTTTGCCATAATTGCAGAGATAAATGTGACAACTGGAAGAGCAGGGATAACAATGGAAATGTATGTTGTAGATGGAGGAGTGGGAAGGATAGTTTGAGGTGCTGATGGAGAACTAGGAGAAGCTGCAGTAATGACAAAAAGGATTGGTGTTTTTCCAGAAGTAGGCTCAGATTGGATAGGGCTCTGCAAATGTTTGTCAAGGTATGAACAAGCATAATGTTCTTGGCTCTCCTGGCTTCTAAGGATCTTAGGAAGCAGATTAGGATTTTCAAAGACAGGTGGGGGATTTGGATTCAGATTTGATCTAGTGTAATGGATCTTCTTTTTTGGAGCCAATTTCTGAGTATGTTTTTGGTTTTTTCTTGGAATAGTTTTAACAATACAACTTTAACAGTATCTTCTAGGAAATTTTAGATGAGGGGATTATGAACTTTCCTAAAGATCTATTGAAACAAGAAACTGATCAAGTATTTGAGACAACTGTTCAATACATAAACTAGACTGGAGATAGACTGAAGCAACATTTATTTACTTCTACAATTGCAAAGCAAAAGCAGTTTCGAAGGCTACCTGGCAAACTTCAGGCTGCATCTGTAGCTTATGAAATAAACAATTAGTAAGAAACAATTATTCAAATCCCCAGCGGAGTCGCCAATGATGTTATCACTCAGGTTGTTCCCCAAAGTTGTAAGAAAGGGAATACAGCTGAGGTAACCACAGACCAATCTTTTAGATACAGATTCTAGCCAACCTGCATCCAGAGAGGGCTCTCTCTTTATGATTTAGCTTTGTTTTAAAGTGTGTTAGGCTAGTTATGAAGTTCAAGGGTTTTGTTTTGGTTTTGGATGGTGAGTTTCAATAGAACAGTGAGACATACTAAATAGTTCAGTCCATTGGGCATGATGGAGTCAAAGGAGGTAGCTTCCTGGATTAGGTTTCTTAATAGAGGATGGTATCATAGAGCAAGGTAGTCAAACATGGAACAATTTAAAGGCTGGAATTAGATGGAATGGAATCAAATGGGTGAAGGGCAGTTAAGAATCCTTCATCATATTGACAGAGGGAAAATGGATGATTACTGTTAAGGAGCAATTAAGAATTCCTTAGCAAATACTCAACAGGAAAGAATCAGGGGAAACAGGAGCAATTAAGAATTCACTGTTTATTCTAATTCTGAAGAAAACACATAAAATAACAAAGACTGAAAATAGAGTGCAGTAAAGCAATTTTTGAATTATTTTCTTTTCTCTATTATTGAGATAATGAAACATAAATGATATAATAAATGTAGAAACTGTAAAACACAAGTTAGAAGGGACTTATTGATCCATAAGTTGATTCAAGAATTATGTGACAAGTCCTTAGCATCAATTCCTCATCCAGTAGGCCAGACAAAAATGGTTCCAACAACCTTTTTACTCCAGAAAATTTCAGTATTGCAGTCAAAAACTATGAACACCCACCAACCCCAAATACTTCGTCTGGGGAGGTATTTATACAAAAGTATCAAAATATCTTACAAAATATCTGACAGAAATAATATCTAGTGATGACTAATCCTTTTTTTACAAAAGATAGAGACAAATAGTCTTGAAAATGGGGAAACAATAAATTTATGTTGCGCTGGCTGTTCCATCTTTATGGGATGTACTGGAGGTAGGTTCTGCGAGTCGGTTTACAGCTGTTTTCCACTGGTACTCTGTGCTGGCTACTCCATCTTTATCATGCATTCTTCGATCCTGATCAGATATGCTTTGACCCACTTGAGCCTCATTTATCTCTGTTTATCTTATCACGGAAAAATAGCCCGAAATATCCGCTTTATCCGAGAGAAATTTACAAAATCCCCAACATGTCTTCTCACCATTGTTGATCTGGCAACTTGTTAACACCCAGGTTGTTCCCTATGACTCCCAAGGGAATACGGCCGGGGTAACCACTAACCAACCTTTGGATTACAGCTTCTAGCCAAGCTGTAAAGTTTGCTCCTGCAGAAAGGAGCTTGTCCCTGTGTGCTGGCTGCCCTCCTTGTCTCTTGCTGTGCTGTTCAAGACATCTTCAGTAATGTCTTCCACCTCTGGGGAGTCTGCCCTTTGCCTTTTGGCTTCTGGCTGGTGGGAGGATCCACTGAGAGGAGTGGACTCTTCTCTTTCTCTTTTGATTCCCCTCTCTTCATGTGCTGGGGTCTGCAAAATTGGGGCAGTCAATGGCTCAGTTTGAGGTGGCGGTGTTTGCATTATGGGGGTCTCTGGCAGCCCAGTCTGTGGCAGAACAGTTTGTCCTTGTTGCTGCTCTGTTTGCTGATCTGTTTGCTGCTCTGACTGTTCTTTTCCTGCTTCATCCTCTGCATCCATTTTGCCTTTGCCTTTATCTATTGCTGCTGCTGATGTAGAAGGTGCCTGTGGTGTAGTCCTTGTAACTGAGGTCCCTTCTCCCACTGAGTGAGGCGGTCTGAAAGGTACCTGCTGCACATAATCCAGGTCAATAGTCTTCTCAAGCTCTTTCCTATTTTTAAGCATTCTTTCTTCTTCAGTTAAGCTCTCAGATAGAGTGTCCAGCTGCCATTCTTGTAAGTTGGCATATTTTTCTATGTGTGGGTAGTGGCAGTGCTTAATACCTAGGAGCCTGTACTTATTTCTCCTAGCAGTGATGAAACCTGGAGGGTCATAAGGGACCCATCAAAAACTATAGGACAACTTATATTTGTCCTTGAGGATCAAGTCTGCAGCTTCCCATCCTTCCTTCTTGTTCACAATGAAGGGGCCCAACTCATTTTTGAAATTAAGGTGGGCCTTTTTCTTGGAGCTGTGGAAATGGGTGAGGTCTGACTGAATTAATTGCCTGTAATACTCCAAGGCAAACAACCTCATAGGTACATACCCTGGGAGCCTGTATGGACAGAGCTCACAGCCATAGACTCTGAATATAGTATGGTGTTCATATAGGTACCAGTCACCTATTTTATATTTCTTAGAGAGCTGCAGAGCTTTCTTGATCTCATTAGATATTCTGGGAGGAGGGGACTTCATCAGCATGCAAGAGATTGGGTACACAAATTGGTCAACAAATTCACAGTAGGTATAGGGTGAATTTGTGATCTTGTGATAAACTGAGGTCCAGAAGATGACAGATCTTCTCTCCCCTCTATGATCCAGCCTTCTGATGTAGCATGGGAAGGCTTCAGAATGATGAAACATGAACAGGTGGTAGATGTAAGCTGAGTATCTGAAGACCCCCTATCTGTCCACTTTGCTCAACTGATCATGAATCTTATTGGCTATGAACTTAGCAAAGTTATACTTTCGGGTAGGGAGTTGGCGTGGGCTGTAAACAGACAGCAACACTAGCATGGCTTTATCCACATGCTCACTGTTTTGGTATCCCAATACATAGGCTATCATGTTTAGTAACAGCCTGCCTACATCATTGAAATGTACACTCAGATAAGGAGGTGGCCCTGTAGGCTGGCGCTCAGGTCTCATGAAGGTCCTGGTGACCTTTTGCAGCTCCTCACTGGTCATCTTGTCACCAGCTTCCAGCAAATAACTCATGGAGAATGGGATCAGCAACTCTGTCTGATCAAACTGCAACATCTTGTTGATGGACTCAGCATTTATATAGAAGAGGATCCTCCCTGATGGAGTATTGACAGCTCTGTGCTGCACATCATAGTGTTCAGCACATAGGCGAATGATTTCAGGGAAAACATTCATAGCTGGGAGACAGTAATAGGGCAGGTTTGACTCCCATATCCCATGTGTACCATGCCCATCCTTATAGTCTTCCCTCAGTTGAGTGAAGATCTGCAAGAAGTCCCTGTTTCCCTCAAAGTCTTCAATGAGACAATCCTTGTCAATAAATGGCAAGGCCTCCAGCGCCTTATTTGTTTGATTTAGTGGAGCAATACTGAGGGAAGAGGATGCAGAGGCTGCCATGATATAATCTGAATCTGTACAGGTAGAGGTAATGGTTTGACAAGTCCTTAAAGACTTAAGCAGCAGGTCAACTGTAAACACAGTCTGGTGTCCTCCTTTCAGTGGAAAATGTAAGCTGGCTTTTGTAGTTTGCTGCAAATTCACAGGGATGTGAATTGCTAGATGGCAAGTTGCAGAGATAGTGATGTTTCTTTGGTAAGAATGCAGGTGGCCTGTACTTGGCAAAAGGGAACAATGCCGAGCACCTCGGGGGCAATTTTACGGTTTCAGCCCGTGGAATGACCGCTCCAATGTCAAATTATAGTTCAGGGATGGTGCAGGTTGCTTGGGCTTACTTTTGGTAACAGGCAGAGCTGAATTCAGGAGTTTTACCAGTCTTTTAATGGTGAATATTACAGAGAATTGGAATGCATGGGCAAAAGTGGGAAAACTGGCGAAATACCTGGAAAAACTGGCTTGAAAGCTCGCGGGCCGGGCTGTGGAGGCTTAATGCCGTCGAATTCTGAACTTGTAGCGGTTGAAATGTTGAATTTGATGGCTGGCGGAGAAATTTCGCGGCAGCTGGTTGGCAACGGATACTTCTCTTGCGCGTGAAAATGACCGAAAACGGCTCATTTGGTCGTTTATAACGTCAAATTTGGAAAAAGTATGCATTTGGCGCTTTTCCGCCGATGACGTCAGCATGACGTCACGGCGGGGCCCGGGTACGGAGGTGACGTGTATGCTGAGGTGTCCGCCAGGGTGGCAGGACATGGTGGGGGGTAGATGCGGTGTCAGGTCCGCGTGGAGGGCCACGGGACGCGGGGGCGGGCATCGGTGAGATGACGTCAGGATGACGTGCCTATGACGTAGGAGGGAGGGTGGTAATAGGGATGGCGGTAAGCGGGTTCCCCGCACCACCTTTGGGCAAAGGCGATATCGGGGAGGGGGGCTCCGAACAACCCCACCGCCTGCCACGCGTCCCTTGTACGAGGCAGCAAAAACCGCTTTCCCCGGACGCTAAAGGTCGGCAGGTCGGGGGGCGAAAATGACCGCCCACCGTAAGATCTGGGCGGCGGGGATCGGACGGCTGGCGGGTCCTCCGACGGATCGTGCAGGTTGGGAGGGACTCGCCGGCCGATTAAAATATTCGTTTAAATATTTCGGGCGGGGAACCTTGGAATGGTGGGTTTTTATGGGTTTTTCGGGATTTCTTGGGTTTTGCATAATTTCAGAGGGGTTATGGGTAGGAAAGGGTTTCTGTAGGGTCTTTCTTTGCAGATGAAGGTTTAATGAGTGAAATGATTTGGAACAGGGAGAGAGATGAAATGGAGGTTCACCATAATGACCGGGTGTCATTTTGGTTCCTTTTTTAGAGACCATATGGCTATAATGCCAAGGGGAGGGATATTTATACAAATTTTGGGGTTTATACACCATGGTGTTAATACTAGTAGGGGAAAGGTAATGTAGGGGGTTTACATAGTAGTGTTAGAGTTAATATGGATGAAGGGGTAAATGAAGGGGAAACCACTAAGCTTTATTTGAAACTTACTTAGTTTAGAGAGTAGATCAAAATGAAAAGATTTTTAGACAAGAAATGTGGCTTTTGAATGAACATGAACCACCATGAAACCATGATCTTCTTCCATGAATCTGAGCTGATGAGGGGATGTTAGTAACGAAATGGAAGGGGGAAGGAGGGAGGTTAGTCATGCTCCTTGCTGTATCTTGATGAAGATCAACACCCTGTCAATTGATTGACTTTACTCTGGTAAACACAGTTAACATATCTGCAATGGTAAAGATAACCTTTCTGCAACCCCAACTACTTACCCAACTACTTACCTAGCATTTTTTATTTCTCCTTGGAGGGTTCACTTGGACTTGCAAACCCTTACTTGCCTTTTCTTTTCTTTGGCTTTTTCTTTGTTTTTCCTATCTACTTCTACCCTTATCTCTTCCAAGGTCCCAGATTAAGCTGTTGGGAGCCTTTTCTTCTCTACCTGAACTACTTGTCTGCCAAGATTAAACAGTTTGGACAGACTCCTTTCTCTATTCTACAACTGCAAATTTAAACCATGGAATGATCCAGATTAGACTGTTGGACCATCCATCAAAATTTTAAGTCCATACCAAGCTATAAGCACAGATCAGATTCTCTAGGAAATATGTGATTTTTGAATCATCAAAGTAGAGCATATTTGGACCTTCCATAGCCAATCATGAAATATGAAACCTATTGGTATAGGTATCTAACAGTGGCTCCACATGGGGATGGTTTTTCTTTTGAAAGACCAAGAACAGTAGGTCAGATTGCCTTGCTCCTTGATTTTTCTTACCAATTTTGCAGTTTGCTGCTTTGAGGTGCCAAAATTGTGTGCTTCTCTTCTTGGTAGACCTCTGATTCTATTTACCTTTTGCTGGCAGTCAATAAACTTGAAAAAACTGCATTTTTACAATCTAAACAGAAAATAATATATACATCTGCATATATACAAGGGAACCCGAACTGCACTTATGGGGAATAGTCAAGATAGTGTTTCAGCATCCTGCCATTCACAGGACCTTCATCCAGGTCAGTTTCACTAAGACTTTTTAGGAAGTATGTGTTGTTACCTTGCACTGCTTGGACAGCAAATGGTCCTCTCCATAAGGAATCAAATTTTCCATGTTTTCCTTTGTCTTCTCTCCTTGCATCCCACTTGAGGACTTTATCACCAACATTAAAATCTTCAGCTTTGGTTCTTCTGTCAAATGCCTTCTTTAATTTCTCTTGTAATACTTGCACTCTGCTGAAAACTTGGTCCCTAGTTTGCTGCAAACAAATTATTTGATTGATCCTTCTTTGCATATCATTTGGTTTTGCTTGGCTTTCTTGAAGAAGCTTCATAACAGGCACTCCTAGTGATGAGGGGAATTTGGCTTCTAGTCCATAAACCAACTCATATGGGCTGGTCCCAATTGATCTTTTTGTTTTTAGTCTATCTGCCCATAAGGCATTGACTAGTTTCTTGTGCCAGTTCCTTTTGTTCTCTTCCAGCACCTTCTTTATGATATTTACTAGGCTTTTATTTGATGACTCAGCAAGGCCATTTCCTTGAGGATAGTATGCAGTGGAATGGCCCAGAGTAATATGGAATTTATGGCAAAAGTTCACCATTTTCTTGGATCTGAAAGCAGTAGCATTGTCTGTTATTATTTTGTCAGGACAGCCAAATCTAGCCAATATGTTGTTCTCCAGGAACTAGATAATTATTGAATCATTTGCTTGTCTGCATGGGGCAGCTTCAATCCACTTAGTGAAATAGTCTGTTGCTGTTAGAATCCATCTGTGTTGTCCTGAAGATGAGGGATGAATTTCCCCAATGAAATCCAAGCCCCATTGTTGAAAATGTCTCTCGGTAGCAATAGGCCTCAAGGGAAGTGGCAGCAGCTGTCTCTTTCCCTCAAACACTTGACATTTATGACATGAGGTGGTGAATTTCTTAACATCAGAAAACATGGTGGTTCAGTAGTATCCAGCCCTTAGTATTTTATCCACAGTGGACTTCCAGTACAAGTGTCCACCACAGTCTCCTGCATGAAACTCTTGCATGATATTGTTAGTTTCATTTTCCATTAAACAGTGCAGCAATATACCTTCATGGTTTTTCCAAAGCAAATTGCCATCCATCACACAAAATCTTGATGTTTTCATTTTTAAGAACCTACACTTAGTTTTGGACAGTCCTGGGGGAGCACACAGGTTTTGTAACACATAACAGATATCAGAGTACCAAGGGGATTGTTCAAAGGCTACATTGATCTTTGGAGTCGCCAGCTCTGTTCCACTGTCCAGCTGATTGATGTCTAAGGCTTGAAAATTTGTTTCTGTCATTAATTTGGCCAAACCTTGCCCTTTTATTAGTTTTGTAGGTTTTATCACAATGTCAAATTCCAAAATGCTGGCAATCCATTTTCCTCTTCTGCCTTCTAAATTCTCTTGGGTGAGAATGTCTTTGACAATAGGACTTGGCACATATGCTTTAACATGGGAATAAAGGATATAAATCCTAAAGTCTTTAATGGCTTTGACTAAAGCATAAGCTTGCTTTTCCATGATTTGATATTTTAAAGGTGCATCTTTGAGAGCTTTGCTAAAGAAAGCAATTGGCTTCTCATTTCCTTGGTCATCCTTTTGTAATAGAACAGCAGCAATAGTATGTTGGGAGGCAAAAGAGAAAATGATAAATTCTCTGTCAAACTGAGGATTGGTCAAGACTGGGGTTTGGGTAAGGGCCAATTTTATACCTTCAAATGCTTGATTGGCTTCAACAGTCCACTTCACTTTTGAATCCTTTTTCAGCATGTTATTTAATAATCTGGTTAGCTCTGCTAGGTTTGGGATAAACCTTCTCAAGAAATTGATTTTTCCCAAGAATCCTTGTAATTCTTTGACATTCCTTGGGTGAGGCATTTGCAGGATAGCTTGTATCCTATCTGGGTCAATTCTAATGCCATCTTTTGAGATGATGTGTCCTAAGAGCTTGCCTTCTTCTAAACCAAAGAGGGATTTCTTAGGGTTCAAGGAGATTCCATATTTTCTGCATTTTAGGAAGATCTGTCTTAGATGCTTGAGATGCTCTTGGTCTGATTTTGAGAAAGGTGTTAGATCATCTAAGTAAATGACTAAGAAGTCATGAATCTCTTTGGAAAAAGCAATGTCCATTGCTCTTTGAAATGTTGCCCCGGCATTCTTCAACCCAAAAGGCATTTTTACATATTTGAACGTTCCCCATGGGGTTGTAAATGCTGTTTTGTCCTGATCATCAGGGTGAACTAAGATCTGGTTGAAACCGGAAAACCCATCCAGTAATGAGATCCTTGAGGCCCCTACCACCCTTTGAAGAATGTGATCCATCTTGGGTAAGGGGTAGTTGTCTTTAAGGGATACTTGGTTCAAATTCCTTAGGTCCACACACAGCCTAATTTCACCAGTCTTTTTTCTTGTAGGGACTAAGTTGGAGATCCATTCAGAGAATCTGATTGGTGCTATGATGCCTGCCTTGAACATTTTTTGTACCTCTTGTTCCATTGCTGGGAGAAGCATAGGATTGATTCTCCTCAGTTTTTGCTTGAAGGGCTTTTGATCTGGTTTGAGAGGGATAGTGTGTTGGATTACCGAGGTGTCATAGGACTTTAGGTCCTCATAGCTCCATGCAAAAACATCCTGGAACTCTTTGAAGAGGTCAATGTATTTTGGCTTTTGGTCAGGAGGTAAGGAAGCAGACAATTTAATTATCTTGGGTTTGTCAATTGTACCTATGTTGCACTCTTCAATGGCTGCATTCAGGGGCTGCATTTTTGGTTTTCTGGGAATATCATTTGAATCAAAAATGTCTTCTAGTGGGGTTAGGCCTGTTGGTAAAAAATTGTCTTTTAGCTCAATGATTTCAGTTTTAGCATTGGACACTCCCTCTTCCCAGTAAACTTGTTGAATTTGCTGGATGTTTTCTATATTGAAAATAGTTGGATTCAGCATTTGCTTTGCAGTCCTAGGTGATATTGGCTGAGCAGTCTGTTGAAACTGTATTTGTGATGGACTTGCTCCATTGAGTATTTGTGATTGACTTGCTGTCTTAAGTATTTGTGATTGACTTGCTGTCTCATTGTCAATATTTAATCCTGCAAATTCTTGCTGCAGAGTTAAAAAATGGTTTATTTGCTTGTCATCCTCAAATACTTGCCAATCATTGATGTTGTTTGGAATGGAGGGTCTGTGTTTTACCTCAGCTGTGAAACAATGGTGGGGCTCAAAGGGCAACTTGCAGGTACTTGCAAAGGTGGCTAAACTATGAGCATGTAGATTTTGGGTTCTGGGAATTTTAGTAATTTGGAATTCAGAGAAAAAATTTAGTATCTCAGCAACAGCAGACCTGTAAGTCATTAGTCTTTTGTCATTGGTGACAAAGTTCCCTTTCACTTGTTGGATGACTAAATCTGAATCTCCCATGATTGAAACCCTGGCAGCTTGTAAGAACTTTGCCAACTTGAGTCCTAGTAAAATGGCTTCGTATTCTGCCATGTTATTAGTACATCTGAAATTCAATCTATAGGCTCTGCCTTCTGCATGACTATTTTCTTTATTGTGTACCCAAACTCCGGGCCCTGCCCCTAATTTGTTGACTGAGCCATCAAATTCAAGGAACCATAGAATATCTTGTTGGGAAGGAGATTTTATGATCTGTTCATGGGCTGGTAATGTAAGTAGCAGTTGTGGTTTTTTCTCTAGCTTGTCTTCTAGGGCAGTTTCATCATTTAATTGAATGTTCTTGACAACTAGGGCAGTAGCACTATCTAATGTTTGATTGACTGTCGTTTTATGAGTGATACTACTCTCATTTGCATCTTCCTCTTGTATGAATATCTTGGTTTGAACTTCACCTTTTGAGGGAGTAGTTGTATTATTGAAGAGAATGTATGAGTCTATGTCTGAATGGACAGCATATATAGGAAAAGTTTGAGGTTTTTCTTCACTGCTGACCATGTACTTCATTAGTGTTTCTCTGTACAGTCTTTTTGGTTGCCCAAACACAGAGATGGTAGCATATGACATGTCTAATTGTAGGGAACCTTGGAGTTTGGCTCCCCATGATCTTGATAACAGCATTCCATACTTAGGTGGGATATCAGCAACTACCACATCCATTAGGATTGTCTTGTTTGGGTATTGAACTAGAGAGACACATAAGTCTTTTATGAGACCTAGACACTTGACTTGGCTGGAGTCAAAGGAAAACAGGTCCTTGTATGGTCTTGTTATGTCTAAATTTAATCTCTCCATGACTGCTTTTGGCATAAGATTGTGAGAGGCACCTAAGTCAAACATTGCATTATGTAGTATTTTGTCATGAATATGTAAACTGACATAGAAAGGCAGTACCCCTGTGACTACTGTTTTTCCATCCACTTCTGGGCCAAAGAGGAGTTCTGGGGTGTCATCCAGTACATTGACATCATCTTTGTTGCTAGTGAGTTGAAGGGACCTTTTGATTTGCAATTTATAGCTGTCATGCTTGGCTAATTCCAAGAGAGGAATAGCTATTTTTATTTTTCCAATTTCTGTTTCAAGATCAAAAGGTTTCTCAGATTGGGTCTTGGGGTTATAGGTGACAGTTCTTTCCTTGTTCATTAAGTCTCCTTCTAGATTTTTATCTTGACTTTGAGATTTATCCTTTTTACTCATCTCTTGAGGAGTAACATTTAAATTAGGATGAGAAGATGAAGTGTCCAGAGACTGCTGTCTTAGGGACAGTGGCTCAGTGATTTCTTCAACAATCACTTCTTCTGTAGGTGAATTTAGTTTGTCACTAGGTTGTGTGACTATAACTCTTTCAGGCTACTGATTATCCTTTTTCTTTTCAGGCTGGTTGACATTCACAGTTCTGCTCCTTAGCTTGTACTGTTTATGGACTTCATAAACAGCAGTGTCATAGCCTTGTTTAAAGTCAAAGGATTCCATTTAGTGTGGAACAGTTTGATTTACTCATCCTCATGATCTTCTTGTGTTAGGAAAACTTGACTGTCACCATCCAGCCCTATTAAATTAATCTCAGGATCTTCATTGGGCTCGGCTGAAGTGGAGGTTTCAGCATAATTTTCTTGGAAAGGGGGTCTGATTTCTGGATCAGGGTTTGCCCTGCCAACGTTTGGGTTTGGATTTCTCCTAAAATTTGGATTCCTAGGAGGATTGTTTTGTGGTGCTTCCCATGATGCTTTTCTTTCAGCTGATTCCACCCTATCACCCAATCTTTTCATGCTGTTGAGTATGGCATCAAGCTTTTGATCAAAGGCTGTGGGTTCTTCTTTGTATATGCTTCTCTTTTCTAACCTTGCCCTATTTCTTTTGGCAATCAGGTTTGCTTCTACTGTGACAGCAGCCTTCTGGGCGTCTTCAAGGGTTTCAGGTTCTCTTTCCTTCAACTGATATGCCATGTCAGAATCAAATCCATCAGGGAACTTGTACAAGGCCAAGTCAGGAGGAGGTCTTAGGTTTTGTGGTATTGCATTGTACACATTGTTGAATCTAGCACAATACTCCAGAACAGTCTCTTGAGGACCTCTCTTGATTGTTTCATATTCACCAAGTATGTGCAGGGGATCTTTCTTCTTCTCCCATCTGGTAGTAAAGGCCTGATACAGTTCATCAGGAGTTGCAATGGAGTTTGCATTCAGGGATCTAAACCAAGTTCTTACATCCCCAGTTAGGCTTTGAACAAACATCCTCATTCTGACACTGTCATCATCTATTTCATAGGTCTCAAAATGGTCTTGCATCTTCTTCGCATGCTGGACAGCTGTCAGAGGGCCATTGGAGTCAAAATATGAGATTTTGGTTTGGTAGTCTTGAGGTAGAGCTGCAGCATTAGCTGGTATTCGCAAGGGTGCATATCTGTTAGCCATATTTGGAGGGTTGGGTGTATTAATAGGGGCCGCTGGGATAATAGGAACGGTGGGTACCATAGGGGTTACAGGTGAAGCTGAACCTAAAGTGTGGTTCAAGGGGGTATGTGCAGTGGATGAAGATGGGAGAGGAGGACTGTGAGAAGTGGATGGTGAACTAGGGGAACTTGGAACAGACCGAAAGAGGACTTTAAGTGGAGTAGAAAGGTTAGGAAAATCTGCAACTGAGGTCAAAACAGCAGGCTGATCCTGCCTTTGTTGCTTCCTAATGTTTCTAGGGATGGTATTTGGATTATCAACAATGATGGGTGGATTAGGGTCAGGATTTGCCCTAGTATGCCGTGGATTTTTCTTAGGAGCCAGTTTCTAACTGTTTTTTGGGATTTTGTAGGAAGTTTTTATATCTGCAAGGACTGGATAAAGATTTCAAAATGGTTACATATATTCCAAAGCTAAGATGAAGATTCCCTAAATAAGCTCTTCCCTAAAGCTGTCACTGTGATGCAGAAACAATTTTAAGGCCTCTTGACTGATTTCAGGCTTGATGGTAGCTATGGAAGATAGATAGCAATTAAAAAAAATCCTAAAAAGTCCCCAGTGGAGTCGCCAATTATGTTAACACCCAGGTTGTTCCCTATGACTCCCAAGGGAATACGGCCGGGGTAACCACTAACCAACCTTTGGATTACAGCTTCTAGCCAAGCTGTAAATTTTGCTCCTGCAGAAAGGAGCTTGTCCCTGTGTGCTGGCTGCCCTCCTTGTCTCTTGCTATGCTGTTCAAGACATCTTCAGTAATGTCTTCCACCTCTGGGGAGTCTGCCCTTTGCCTTTTGGCTTCTGGCTGGTGGGAGGATCCACTGAGAGGAGTGGACTCTTCTCTTTCTCTTTTGATTCCCCTCTCTTCATGTGCCGGGGTCTGCAAAATTGGGGCAGTCAATGGCTCAGTTTGAGGTGGCGGTGTTTGCATTATGGGGGTCTCTGGCAGCCCAGTCTGTGGCAGAACAGTTTGTCCTTGTTGCTGCTCTGTTTGCTGATCTGTTTGCTGCTCTGACTGTTCTTTTCCTGCTTCATCCTCTGCATCCATTTTGCCTTTGCCTTTATCTATTGCTGCTGCTGATGTAGAAGGTGCCTGTGGTGCAGTCCTTGTACCTGAGGTCCCTTCTCCCACTGAGTGAGGCGGTCTGAAAGGTACCTGCTGCACATAATCCAGGTCAATAGTCTTCTCAAGCTCTTTCCTATTTTTAAGCATTCTTTCTTCTTCAGTTAAGCTCTCAGATAGAGTGTCCAGCTGCCATTCTTGTAAGTTGGCATATTTTTCTATGTGTGGGTAGTGGCAGTGCTTAATACCTAGGAGCCTGTACTTATTTCTCCTAGCAGTGATGAAACCTTGAGGGTCATAAGGGACCCATCGAAAACTATAGGACAACTTATATTTGTCCTTGAGGATCAAGTCTGCAGCTTCCCATCCTTCCTTCTTGTTCACAATGAAGGGGCCCAACTCATTTTTGAAATTAAGGTGGGCCTTTTTCTTGGAGCTGTTGAAATGGGTGAGGTCTGACTGAATTAATTGCCTGTAATACTCCAAGGCAAACAACCTCATAGGTACATACTTGGGGAGCTTGTATGGACAGAGCTCACAGCCATAGACTCTGAATACAGTATGGTGTTCATATAGGTACCAGTCACCTATTTTATATTTCTTAGAGAGCTGCAGAGCTTTCTTGATCTCATTAGATATTCTGGGAGGAGGGGACTTCATCAGCATGCAAGAGATTGGGTACACAAATTGGTCAACAAATTCACAGTAGGTATAGGGTGAATTTGTGACCTTGTGATAAACTGAGGTCCAGAAGATGACAGATCTTCTCTCCCCTCTATGATCCAGCCTTCTGATGTAGCATGGGAAGGCTTCAGAATGATGAAACATGAACAGGTGGTAGATGTAAGCTGAGTATCTGAAGACCCCCTGTCTGTCCACTTTGCTCAACTGATCATGAATCTTATTGGCTATGAACTTAGCAAAGTTATACTTTCGGGCAGGGGGTTGGCGTGGGCTGTAAACAGACAGCAACACTAGCATGGCTTTATCCACATGCTCACTGTTTTGGTATCCCAATACATAGGCTATCATGTCTAGTAACATCCTGCCTACATCATTGAAATGTATACTCAGATAAGGAGGTGGCCCTGTAGGCTGGCACTCAGGTCTCATGAAGGTCCTGGTGACCTTTTGCAGCTCCTCACTGGTCATCTTGTCACCAGCTTCCAGCAAATAACTCATGGAGAATGGGATCAGCAACTCTGTCTGATCAAATTGCAACATCTTGTTGATGGACTCAGCATTTATATAGAAGAGGATCCTCCCTGATGGAGTATTGATAGCTCTGTGCTGCACATCATAGTGTTCAGCACATAGGCGAATGATTTCAGGGAAAACATTCACAGCTGGGAGACAGTAATAGGGCAGGTTTGACTCCCATATCCCATGTGTACCATGCCCATCCTTATAGTCTTCCCTCAGTTGAGTGAAGATCTGCAAGAAGTCCCTGTTTCCCTCAAAGTCTTCAATGAGACAATCCTTGTCAATAAATGGCAAGGCCTCCAGCTCCTTATTTGTTTGATTTAGTGGAGCAATACTGAGGGAAGAGGATGCAGAGGCTGCCATGATATAATCTGAATCTGTACATGTAGAGGTAATGGTTTGACAAGTCCTTAAAGACTTAAGCAGCAGGTCAACTGTAAACACAGTCTGGTGTCCTCCTTTCAGTGGAAAATGTAAGCTGGCTTTTGTAGTTTGCTGCAAATTCACAGGGATGTGAATTGCTAAATGGCAAGTTGTAGAGATAGTGAGGTTTCTTTGGTAAGAATGCAGGTGGCCTGTACTTGGCAAAAGGGAACAATGCCGAGCACTTCGGGGGCAATTTTACGGTTTCAGCCCGTGGAATGACCGCTCCAATGTCAAATTATAGTTCAGGGATGGTGCAGGTAGCTTTGGCTTACTTTGGGTGACAGGCAGAGCTGAATTCAGGAGTTTTACCAGTCTTTTAATGGTGAATTTACAGAGAATTGGAATGCATGGGCAAAAGTGGGAAAACTGGTGAAATACCTGGAAAAACTGGCTTGAAAGCTTGCGGGCCGGACTGTGGAGGCTTAATGCCGTCGAATTCTGGACTTGTAGCGGTTGAAATGTTGAATTTGATGGCTGGCGGAGAAATTTCGCGGCAGCTGGTTGGCAACGGATACTTCTCTTGCGCGTGAAAATGACCGAAAACGGCTCATTTGGTCGTTTATAACGTCAAATTTGGAAAAAGTATGCATTTGGCGCTTTTCCGCCGATGACGTCAGCATGACGTCACGGCGGGGCCCGGGTACGGAGGTGACGTGTATGCTGAGGTGTCCGCCAGGGTGGCAGGACATGGTGGCGGGTAGATGCGGTGGCAGGTCCGCGTGGAGGGCCACGGGACGCGGGGGCGGGCATCGGTGAGATGACGTCAGGATGACGTGCCTATGACGTAGGAGGGAGGGTGGTAATAGGGATGGCGGTAAGCGGGTTCCCCGCACCACCTTTGGGCAAAGGCGGTATCGGGGAGGGGGGCTCCGAACAACCCCACCGCCTGCCACGCGTCCCCTGTACGGGGCAGCAAAAACCGCTTTCCCCGGACGCTAAAGGTCGGCAGGTCGGGGGGCGAAAATGACCGCCCACCGTAAGATCTGGGCGGCGGGGATCGGACGGCTGGCGGGTCCTCCGACGGATCGTGCAGGTTGGGAGGGACCCGCCGGCCGATTAAAATATTCGTTTAAATATTTCGGGCGGGGAACCTTGGAATGGTGGGTTTTTATGGGTTTTTCGGGATTTCTTGGGTTTTGCATAATTTCAGAGGGGTTATGGGTAGGAAAGGGTTTCTGTAGGGTCTTTCTTTGCAGATGAAGGTTTAATGAGTGAAATGATTTGGAACAGGGAGAGAGATGAAATGGAGGTTCACCATAATGACCGGGTGTCATTTTGGTTCCTTTTTTAGAGACCATATGGCTATAATGCCAAGGGGAGGGATATTTATACAAATTTTGGGGTTTATACACCATGGTGTTAATACTAGTAGGGGAAAGGTAATGTAGGGGGTTTACATAGTAGTGTTAGAGTTAATATGGATGAAGGGGTAAATGAAGGGGAAACCACTAAGCTTTATTTGAAACTTACTTAGTTTAGAGAGTAGATCAAAATGAAAAGATTTTTAGACAAGAAATGTGGCTTCTGAATGAACATGAACCACCATGAAACCATGATCTTCTTCCATGAATCTGAGCTGATGAGGGGATGTTAGTAATGAAATGGAAGGGGGAAGGAGGGAGGTTAGTCATGCTCCTTGCTGTAACTTGATGAAGATCAACACCCTGTCAATTGATTGACTTTACTCTGGTAAACACAGTTAACATATCTGCAATGGTAAAGATAACCTTTCTGCAACCCCAACTACTTACCCACCTACTTACCTAGCATTTTTTATTTCTCCTTGGAGGGTGCACTTGGACTTGCAAACCCTTATTTGCCTTTTCTTTTCTTTGGCTTTTTCTTTGTTTTTCCTATCTACTTCTACCCTTATCTCTTCCAAGGTCCCAGATTAAGCTGTTGGGAGCCTTTTCTTCTCTACCTGAACTACTTGTCTGCCAAGATTAAACAGTTTGGACAGACTCCTTTCTCTATTCTACAACTGCAAATTTAAACCATGGAATGATCCAGATTAGACTGTTGGACCATCCATCAAAATTTTAAGTCCATACCAAGCTATAAGCACAGATCAGATTCTCTAGGAAATATGTGATTTTTGAATCATCAAAGCAGAGCATATTTGGACCTTCCATAGCCAATCATGAAATATGAAACCTATTGGCATAGGTATCTAACACAACTTATGCCTCTGAAGTTTTCTCAGTGTTTCAGCAGTTTCTGTATACCTAAAAAAATTAGGTTGGAGCTGAAACAGATGTTTTACCTCATGCTCAATATAAAATAAATTTTCTAGGTTCTCATAGACAGTTTGGCTTGTGGGGAGTGCTTTTACTCCTGAAGCACTTGTTGATGAATTAACTTGATCAACAACATATGTGTTCAACTTATGTACATAATCTGCATGTTTCATGAGCGGTCATTATTACCTAAAAGACTTGGTAGCCCTTTATCTTGCAAAACTGTAAACCTTTGCATGAAAGAATTAATTTCTACTTGCATATCCTCGCATCTTTTTTCCAAATTCTGCATTAAAGTTCTCTTGGTTAGAACTCTTTTGATATCCAAAATGGTGCCTGTCCTATCTGGGATGCCGAGTTGTTCCAGCTGTTCCTTGTTTCTGCTGTTTCAAAAGTGTATGAGCCAGTTGGCTTGATCAGGCATTTGTCCTAGTAAAGCTCTTGCTTTTTGAATTTCACCATGTGCTGCATTTACCAATTCAATATACTCATAAATAGCTTGGATAGGTGGCAAAACATTACTTAGGGACTGATTGATGTTGGTCCAAAGGATTCCTTTGATTTTTGCTAGAGGCTTGTCCATAGTGAGATCCTTCTCTAATGTTCTGACTTTGTTTTGTAATGCTTTAACCTCTCTTATTTTCTTTGCCACACTTATTTTGGATTTATCATAACTTTGTTCTACTTTTGCCAATTTTTCCTTTACTTGCTTCAGCTCTAAGACTTGGAGTTTCAATTCTTCCATGGATTTTATCAATTATTCTGTGCTCATACATGTACTGCTGCCTGGTGCTGCTCCTGCTAATGTTGTACCTGTGATTACCTTAGTTGTGGCTGGTGGGACATTTGGGGCCAATGCTAATCCGGTTGTTGAGGGGACTACACTTGAAACTGTAGGGATTACCTCAAGTGGCTGTGAGGTTGACTCTCCTTGGTTCTCTTTTAATGCTTTTTCGAGTGCTTGCTCTCTATCAGTTAATCTTTCATTGAGTTTCATGAGCAGGTCCATCATGTCTTCTTCTGATTTCTGCTCTATAATTTCTGCAGTCTGAGGGTGCCTTGAAGGAGATAGCTTCAATTGTTTCCTCAGGGCAGCAATGTCCTCTTCCTTCTTCTTGATTAGTGCCTTTATGCCCTTAGCATCTTTGGGGTCATGTCCCAGTTCCATGATGATATCTTCCAATGATTTGATTCTATTATCTTTGGCCAGAGAAGAAGATTTTTCCCAATCTAACTGAGCTGTTGTGTTGTCTAAGGAACTTTGTAACTGGTGGGCCAACATTGCTTTGTCAGCCAGTGTAGAATAAACCATTTCTCCAGTCTGCTTGTGGAGTTCAATCTGGTCCATTGGATGAATGTCTTTGGCTAGGACCTCTAAGTTTGTTTTGATGTAATCTGCTGCAGACCGGGGTTGTTGTACCTTTGGCTTAAAATAACTCATAATCAATTTTCCTTCTTTAATGTCATAGGCAGACATTAACCGTTGCTAGTTTGAGGGGGCCATCTTCAAGTATTGATTGTACATTTGAATTCTCACAGGATAGTTTTTTGCCTTAATTTATGTAAAAGTCCAGTTGATGTCAGAGGGTTGTTTTCTTTGTGGCCTGGTAGATGATATTTCAACACTGTGCTACCTTTCTAGCTCCTGCCTATGTGAGCTAGTTGATGTATCTACCACTAGGGAAGTCTGCTAGATGACTAACCTCTCACCTCTTAGGCTGTCTGTTGTTTCTTAAAGATTTACTCTTCTGACAGAGGATCCAATCTTTGCCTCTTTGCACCTGGTTGTTCTGGAGGTCCACTAATAGGTGTGGCCTCTTCTCTGTCTCTTTTCTTGCTTCTTTCCTCATTTAGAGGAGTTTGTAATGCTGGGATTTCTGCTGCTTTAGATTGGGCAGGAGGAATTTGTACTTGTTCTTGTTCTTTGGACCCCCATGGCTGATCAGTGATGATTGGTTGCTCTATAGTTTCTACCTCTTTTCCCTTTGAAGTCCCTGTGACTGATGTGCTGGTTTTCTGTGCAGGCTACTGAGAAGTTCCAACAGAGGATGTTCCAACTCCTGATTGTTGAGGCAGCTTGAAAGATACTTGTCCAAAAGAGTCCAGGTCAAGGGTTTTTGCAAGATCTTTCATAGCTTTTCCATCTTTTCTTGCTCACTAATTTCTTCTATTAAGGTCCCTTCTAACCATTCTTCCTGATTTGCATATTGTTCAATTTCTAGGATACTATGATGTACATACACTGATAGCCTGTACCTTACCCTTCTGTCACTTATGAAACTACATGGGTCATATGGCACCCACCTAAAACTCTTCTTCAATCTAAGGTGGTCTTCTAAGATCTTTTCACCATCTTTCCACGCATCCCTATCATGGATAACATAAGGGCATAACTAGTTTTTGATTCTCATCTGATCTTTCTTCTTTACATTACAAAAGTGGGTTAAATCTGCATGGATGATCTGCCTGAAATATTCTAATGCAAATAACCTCATGGGCACATTTTTAGGCAACTTAAAAGGAAAAAGTTCACACCCATACATTCTGATCTCTGTGTGATTCTGGTAGAGATACCAGTCACCTATTCTGTAGTTTTTGGAAAGCTACAAAATCTTCTTCATGTCACTAGTGATCCTCGGAGGAGAGGCTTCTATCAACAGAGTGGATGCTGGTTATACAAACAAGTCAATGAATTCACTATAGGTATAAGGGAACTCATAAGTATCATGGAAGACTGAGCTCCAAAAGATCATAGACCTCCAATTTCCTTTTGAATTTAATTTCCTGATGGGAAATGGAACACTGTTTGGCTGATAATATAACAACAAATGGTATATAAAAGATGTGTATTTGAAGACTCCTTCCCTCTCCAAATTCATGAATTGAGCATGGATCTTGTTGGCAATGAAAGTAGTATAGTCATACTTGACAGCAGGGGGCTGTCCTGGAGTAAATATTGTTAATAGAACCAGGGTGATATCATCCACATATTTACTAGACCTAAATCCCAAGACCGAGGATATCATGTCAAGAATGAGTTTACCAGTTTCAGTGAAAAAAGCGTGTAGATAAGGAGGAAGGCCTTTACGTTGGTGCTTTGGTGACATGAACATCTGAGCAATATGGGTTATCTCTGAGCTAGGCAATTGGGAAACTGTTTCCAGCAAAAATCCCATGGAAAGAGGAGCAAGAGGCTCAGTGGAATGGAAGTGTATCATCTCGTTGATGGATTCAGTAGTTATGGAAAAAAGGACATCTTAGGAAGAAGACATAACTGCTCTATGGACAGGGTCATAGCTGGCACAGCATTGGTGAATGATGTCTGGGAAAACATGGACTGAGGGGAGGAAGTACATGGGAAGGTTTGATTCCCACAGCCCAACAATATCAGAATTGCTTAGATAACTATTCCTAATTTGGCAGAAGGCCTGAAGATGATTATAATTAGTAATTAAGTCCTTTATTTGAAAATATTTGTCTGCAAGAGGCAGATAATTCAAGTCTTTGTCAGGTGCATTTACAGGCACGACATTCAGGGCTGCGAGGGCCTCCATTTTTGGTTCTTGTGTTTTTCAAACTGGAATTCGGGATTGTTGTGGAAAATTGAACTGCACAGCAGGTCTAGGAGTCTTTTTAAGGGCTAAACAGGCTGTTTTCAACTAGAATTTGGTTTTCACAGGTGGAATTTTCAGTGAAAAAGCAGAATTTACATGGTTTATCGGTAAAATGGATAAATACCTGGACTATGGAGGTAAACTAAGTAACTGTAGGTCGAATGACGGAAGGCAGAGGGCGCTGCTGTGGTCTCTTTGGCTGGGTGGCGGTTGAAAAGCTGGTACAGCGGCTCTGGTCGTTGTTTTGCATGGGAGCGTGAACAGAGAGATTTACAACGAAAATAATATTTCGTCGCTTTTTAACGAAATTCAGGTTGGCAGGTAATTTTTGGCATTTATTGAGCAGATGATGTTAGCATGACGGGACACCTTGTCATTTAGCAGAGGGTACGGGATGGTGACGTGGAGAGATGATGTCAGCGAGGGGTTAACGGGAGGGCGGTAAGTGGTTTACCCCGCATCGATTATGGGCTAATGTGTTTTCGGATAGGGGGCCTGTGAGCAGCGCGGGAGTGTGACACGCGTCCTGGTACGGGCGGCGATACCGCCAATCCCCTGGGTGGTAAAGTTCGTCGGATGGAGGGCTGGCGATATGGATCTTGGCCGTCTGATGGGAGGGCGCCGATCGGACGGTGGGCACTTGCAGGAGGTGGCAGATAGTTACGGCGTGGGGGCTGTGTTGATTAGTTGGCGGGGTGTTTTAGTTAGGTTATTAATTAACGTGGGGTTAATTAATCCCTCATGTGTGTGGGGAATGGTTATTATAAGGTTTCAAATAAACCTATAATTCCATTTAAAACAACGATATATGGCTATAGTTTAGCCGGGGGCGGGAATAATACAGTTTTGGGGTTTTGCATATATTAATATAATACAGGAAAGGGGAATAAGTATAGGGAGTTTATACAATAATGTTAATAGTTAATATGAGAAATGAAATGAAGATAAGCGCTAAGTTATAAAGTTTAACAACTTAGGCTTAAGGAGAAAAAGAAGTTTGTATGTGATTTTGTACAATCTCCTAAGTAAAAAGGGTTTTACTTAGGCTTTTTATGAAATGAGATGGAGTGATTTGGGGATATTTAAGCAGATCTCAATATCTCTGAGGGAAATTAGTAAATGATGTGGGAAAGGGATGAGGGGGAATTAATCATGCTTTGCTTGATCTATATCCAAACATCTGTCATGGTACTTGTGATAACAGTAAGATGAACAACTTGAGAGACAAAAATCAACCACAAGTATGCTTTTGCAACACCAAAAATGCCTACCCAACCTACTATACCTAACATTTTTCTCCTTTCTTTTTGGGTGCACTTGGACTGGCAAACCCTCATCAATTTTCTTTTCTTTACTTGACAAGCCTATCCAAATCTGCACTTATTTCTTCCAAGAGCTCAAATTAAACTGTTGAGCTCCTTTGCTTCTCTACCTATCTACTTATCTGCCAAGTTTAAACAGTTTGGACAGATGTTTATTTTCTATCTCTAAAACAGGAAATTCAAACATGAACTAGCCAAGATTAAGCTATTTGGCCATTGATTCATTGTGGAAAAAAGGTTCAACAAGCTGTACATGATACTTTATTTACAGAGAGATGAAATAGTAGCGGCATTTGGACTTGCACACTTTCCTGGTCCTTTTCATTTGGGGTTCATTTCTTTTCATTTTTCTTTTCACCATTTATCTTTTCACCCTTTGATTTTTCTTTTAGGGTATACCCTCTTTACATTTTTAAAATTTTTGATCTTTTGATAATATGGAAAACCTTTGTAACAAGAAAAGGTATGCACATATTGCAGAGCTAATCAAGTCAATCATGAAATATGACACCTATTGGTATAGGAGCGTAATAGGATCAATCAAGGAACAATGGAAAATGGAGAATTTGGAAAATTCCAATTTACAGTGAGATGAGCATGTTGAATACTCAAGCTACAGCCCTCAAAGGTCTTTTGGAAAAAATGAAAATCTTAATCTCAACCTCGGATGATCAATTAAGATGGGGAAAGAAAAAGGCAAGTCTGTTCACTCTTAAAGAGGCCAAAAGTATAGCCACAAGGCTTAACCTTCCAAGCACTGACAAGACTTGGAAGGAACTATGGGATAACCCTCATTGGATGAAGGTCAAACTGTTCAAGTGGTTGGTTCATCAGGGCAAGATTATGACATGGGATAATCTAAGAAAAAGAGGCTTTTTTGGCCCCTCAAGATGTCACCTGTGTGGACAATAGGAAGAAACCTATAATCATCTCCTCAATAGATGCTCCTACACTGCTACACTATGGAACTAGGTTGGAGATGTCTTCGAGCAAATAGACACGCATGAAGATGACATCATTGCTACACTGAAAATCTGGCAGAATTTTTTTCAGATAATGATACAATAAACTCAGCCTGGGCATTGACTCCAAGGTTCTTAATCTGGAATGTATGGAAGGAGCGCAACAACAGGATTTTCAAAGACAAAATGGGCCCAGTGAGCAGCATCCTAAAGCTAATCCTCAAGAAACTCAAGGAGACTATCCACATCCTAGGGGGTGTTTCTACTGGAAAACCCATAGGACACAGAGAGGCCAGAATCCTGGAAAAGTTGGAGCTTCAGGTTCATCTCCCCTAGTGTCCTCTATAGATCAACAAGAATACTTCAGGAGGTAAGTCTTTCTGGCAACCTCCTTCTCAAGGTTTTTTAAAATTTAACATAGATGGAGCCTTAAAAGGAAATCCTAGAGAAGAAGGTTATGGAGGGGTCATGAGAGATGAGGAGAGAAACATACATGTCATTTTCTACAGTTATCTAGGGAAGGCAACCAACAATATGGCTGAGCTCATGGCGATGGAGCTATGCTTGGAAATATTTCTCAAACACAACATTCATAATGCCATCATTGAGGCTAACTTGGAGTTAGTAATTAATTCGGTCAAGCGAATAAGTGCAGGAGCAGCACCAGAGAAAATCTCAGGTCACTGGCGGCTTCTGCAAGTCTACCAAAGAATTCAATCACACCTATGAATTCTAAGAACTCTTAGGTTTGTGCATGTTCGTAGGGAAGCCAACAAAGTGGCAGATTGGCTTTCCAATGAGGGGGTTAGAAGAAAGTTTACCGAAATGTGTTGCTGGTGGGAGGAGGTAATGGATGATAGGATGAGGGATGAATGCTCAGCGTGGGCCCTCAACGAAAGACAACAATATTAGAATAAGAAACGAGACAATATTTCACTTCATGTCAATGAAGCATAAGTATTTCTCAAAGGCTGAGCATTATAAGTTCTCACAGGAATCCTGGACAAAGACAATCATCGAGCCAGAGGATTTTTGCTCAAAAGGAAAAAACTATGAGGAAATGGGCTACCGTGAAGAAGGACATTCCATGCACGAGGTGACCCTTCCGGGCATGTCGTCCTCACATAACACATTGGAGGACAGAGGATCAGGGAACCGGAACCAAGAATTGCTCAAGAGAAACCACCTGCATCGGGCGCCCCTTGACTCGGAAGCGGTTTTCCTGGATGGTAAGCAATGCCACTTAGCAAGCGACGCATGGCGGGTGAAGAAGAGAGAATACTATCCTCATCGCCTGGTATTCCTCGGGCTTATCGGCGGCACGATGTTGACAGTGGCCATCAGATCTGGAGGGGGGAGATCAACGGCCACAGTTTGTCGTGCAAGTTTATGGGTTTGGAAGGTCAAAACTGCTTATGGTTTACCACCTTCATTAGGCGCCCTCAAAACAAAATATGGTTTACATGGAAAGCCAGTGATGCCACTCAATGAGCAGCACATGGCGATGGATGGGAAAGGAATACCACCCTCATCGTGTGGTATTTATCGTGCTTTCAATCCACGCGATATGGATACTAACCATAGGATCAGAGGGAGAAGATCGACGGCCAGCGTTGGTTCAGTAGTTTAGGGGTTTTTCCGCGGGCTACTGCTCGGCGCGTTTTGGTTTTAGTCCATTGGATCAAAAGGAGACAGATCAACGGTGGCTAACTTTGGGGTCCACGTGCATGCTTAAGGTTCTAGGGTTGTCTTGGCCTTGGTTTTAGTTTTCCTATGGGCGGGTTTTTTCGAGCACGTTGTTTTTTTTTCCCTCTTCCTTTGTGGGGTTTTGCGCCTCTACATGCTTGTTGTAACCTTTGTAATTTATTTTCTTATCTAAGGCAATAGAAGGACTGTCTCTTGCTTAAGCAAAAAAAAAGTTTGTCTGTTAATAAACTTTGTAAATATTTTTTTGTTTTAAACATCTTAATTATTTAGATTAATGAATAAAATAGCCCCCAAGACCGAGAAGTGTGCTTACGCCTTAATCATTAAACAAGTCGCTATTATATATTGGAGATATCATGGCTTTGACATCATAGGAACCCATTTAGAATTCCCTGATGTCAAAACCTTGATTCATAATAATGTGGAAAACCCTTTTTATAAGACTTTGGAGTGTTGATTCAAACATATCATACAACCAAAGTCTGACCATTATATAAAGGCGCTAAGAATTGTTGGAGGACCCACATACCATGTAACCTCGCTCCCTTATATCAGAGAATCCCATATGGGAGTTTTTGTTTTATGTCTCATCTTAAAAGTTTCAATATCATATTTCCCTAATCTCTGAACTTTGATATATCACTCTGCCAATCTCTGATCTCCAATTTCCACTTTCTTTGATTACTGATATCCATAAAGGCCTCTACTCCGATATGCCGATAATCATTCACCTTCGATCTCCAATGGGTGTTCGCTCCAACCTCCGACATACTATTCCTTTCGATAAGTGGACCAGATATGCATATTAACATTATCCTAATTAGAAGATTGCATCCGCTTGTCTAATAGGAACAATTGTTAAACCTTCTATATCAAACTTCCAATATTACGGACCCAATATAATTATTAAAAAGAGTTGAATATGATATCGCATTGTCACAACTATTTATTTTGTCTTATACCACCCGACTGTTGCCACTTGTCACTTCCATATGGGGCCACTGTTATAATAATTGAAAAGCCTATTTTTAATGGTTTTGTGGGAAGTTTTTTGTGTTTAGTTTTTTATTCAGTTTTCAACTATGTTTAATAATAGAAATAATAAGCTTTGTTTGAATGAAACAGGGATGAACTCAGGGCTGATAAGGAGGAAGTATAAACTTGATCCATGATTTCCAAAGACTCTCTGCCATGTGACACAACACAATTCTAAACTGGGAAGATTGTTGTAACAAAGATTAAAAAAAGGCCAACACCATGAGCAGCAAATCAACCCTTTGACTAAAGAACAACACTTCATTGCAACGATTTCCCAAATTTGGTTTGTATTCAACAAAATACAAAACCTCCATATTCATTTAACTTTTTATTTCTCATTTGTTGAGAAATTGAAGGGATCTATTAACTTTGAATCTATGTATACATACTCGTCTCTTCAATGAAATTAGGGGGGAGGTCACGATCACACATAGGGAGCTCTGTAATAATTCAATTTGTGCTTTTTCACTATTGTAGAGTGCAAAGAGATTTTTTGTAGAGATTATAAAGAAGTTATGGCTCTGCTATAATTGTTTTGTACAATTGCAGGCAAATTTATTAAGGGTCAGAGCTACTCTTAGAACTGTGGTAATAAAATTTTGACATGGTTTTAATTTATTCTTGTTCTTGTGTATTATTAACGGAATTCAGAAGTATTTTCTCACTACTGAAGTTTCATTATTGGTTCTGATCTTTATTCTAAATAGTATTATGTTTCTTTGATATTATGAACTATTGTTGTGTCATTGACATTTTTCTATTAAAACTTTGTTAAAGTTATCTTTGCAGGGTAAAATGAAATCAAAATCAATCTTGATTCATTGAAGTATTCTTGTGGTGACTAATAACTATTTATTATTCATTTGCAAGCTTATTTTTCTTTCACTTGTATTAGTTAATATGAAATACTTTCTTTAATTAATACAAAATCATATGATGAATTATATAAGTTCCTTCCCTTGTTTTAGTTAACTCGCTCTCGGATTAGGAGAGGGCTATCCCATTCTAGTTCAAGATAGGATTTCATGTTTTAGATTAGTTTTTCATTTACATCTTAATTTGCATCAAGTCCTCTCTTAAAGAGGCAAACAAATAATTTGATTGCAATTTGATCAACCTTTAAATCGATCAAACCTTTGTGTTGATCTATTCCTTTAACTTACATCTTTAAAGATCGATATAAAGGAAATGTAACATATTATGATGTGTATAAATTAACTCTTAGTTTTGGTTAAATTAATATTAGATTAGTTTTAGGTTTGTCTTAGGTGATAGGGTAACTAGACCCATAACCAGTTAGAACCACTATCTTCAACGGAAAAGGAGCCGCTTTAAGTCCTCGAACGGGTGGTCTCCCCTAATGTTGACGGTGGGCATTTTTGCGGATCAACATTTTTGGCACTAAAAGGAGGGCCTCCTTAAAGTGTATTTGTTGAGTCTTCAATTGTAAGGCCTAATTTTTTCTAGATGGCTCATACTAGACATTTTGTTTGGAGTTGTATCCCTCAACCCCTAAATTGTAACACTCTGATCGAAATCACAAAACATTTAATGAAGGTAAAATGCGATAGTGAAGGTAATGCATCTACATTTGATAATATTCTTTAGTTTTATTTAAATTTTTCTCATTTTAGTTTTGATCTTGATGAACTTGTCCTATGCAGGATTTGTACAGTGACTCTTACAGGCATTGGCAAAAATTAGTGTGAATCGCTTCCAATCACCTTGATCCACAGTCAGGATGAGTGTGCATTGATATTCCTTCATACATTTTCGAATTGTAATTATGCTTGAGTGTGCGAAGAAATTGAGAATTTGAGAAAGTTATAAATTGAGGACTTAATTGATTTCGTTCTCAGATTCAAATTAGTATGTTTAAAATTTGATTCTAAAGATCAACCTACAAATGAGGAATTTATGGAATGGTTACAAGAAGCACTTTCTCTTCCTTCTCCTTGTGAGGAAAATGTATTGGTTGTTGAAAATCCATCCGTTTTAAATAGCATGTCTGAATTAAACAAAATTAACAATGCACAATCTATGAATGATGAATCTCAGCAATGCATAGACATACATCTTACTTCTGATCTTAATATTTCTCTTGAATATTGCTGACAATTAAAATGAATCCACTATTACTACTAATCGAGCAAATCAACAAGTGGAAATTATTAATGAAAATGATGTGCATTGTATAAATGATACTTTTGATTTATCTCATGCTATCCACCAAACTCAATCAAAAACTCATTCTTAGGAAAATGAAAATATTTCACAAGAGCTTGAATCTAGAAGATGTTTAAATGAAAATGAAACATGTTCAGATAAAGAACCTTTCATGTTCATCTCTACAGATAGTCATTACTCCCTTTACCCAGATTTGTTCAACAAAGACATTTCTTTTACTAAATATTTATTGATTCCTTTTGACACATATGATTTTAAAGAAGACAAAGGAATTACTTTAGACCTTACTAGTAATGAATTGTCACAAAAATTTAATTAGGGTAACGAGTTATCAATAAATTACAATTTTCATGATTATAAGAATTCTCTTAAATTTGAATTTGATCATTTTGATGGATCTAACTTTTTTGTAAAGGAGGAGAATTTTAGTCAAATTATTTATGATAGTTATGCAGAACATAAGATAACTAAATCAATTTCTCATATTTCTCATAACTCATGTGTGTTTCAAGATGAATATTTTCCTTTTACTAATGTTACCAATGAAGAATTTCATTTTGAAACTACATCAAATTGTAATGACCTTTTGGTTCCCATTTTTTATTCTCAACTTCCTATCTTTGATCTTGTTATTGAAACTTTATCATTTCCACAACTAGAGGATTACACTAATCTCGGTTATATTATTCAAATCAAGACTTGTGGGAAGGATTTTTTTTTTTTTTTAAGTCTCAACTATTTTCTAACCATAAGATAATTGCTAATGGTTGGCATTTTGAAAATTTCCACATTAATTACTTCTCAAGTGTATCATTTAAAAATGCGTACAGTTCAAAATCTAATTGATCAACACTTGATTTTTCAAACACTTGATAGTATAAATCCATCATTCTGCCAATCACTTAACTCATCCAATGATCCCCTTAAGTATCCATTTGAAGGTCATTTGGATGACTTAGTTTATAATCTAATCACTAATAACTTTGCTCATGTACATAACATTAACGTTTGTTCATCCATTATTCCATTTCATCTCCTCCACTCTCTAATAAATGTTCATCCATACTTTTATGATCCATTAGAGATTTGGTTGGAGGACATCTTTGAATAAAGGATGATTGCAAATAAAATTCTTTTTGTAAATACATTAACAATAGATGCACATATGTCTTCTTTTGATATTTCGATATTTGTTAAATTTTCGTTACTAATATTGGTTGTACATATTTGTGCAAGGAATAAAGTGATTGCTTGGCTACATTGGAAATATGACTATACCTAGTCATTTTCCTTCAAAAGAGTTAGAGTAGGAAGAAATTTAGCTTTGTTTAGTTTGTTTTATTTTCTTCTAAAATAAAGCAGTTATGGTATTTTAATGAATAGGAATGAGTTTTTACCATTCACTTTGTTATCATCTTACTTATAATGGGTTATCATTTGTGAAGCTTTTTATTTGATCATTATCATTTACAATGGTTAACCTCATATTCTAGGTTGCTAACTCAATTATAACACTCATTTCTACCTTTTTGTAAATATAATTCCATTATGATTAGGATTATGATTAGTTTAGAAATTAGTTTAAATTGAATAAGAAGATGGTTTTGAACTTTGATTAATACATGGGAGAAAATGAAGATTCATGAGGTAAAATTATGATCGAATTCTTCCAGGTACACATTTATATGTTCATCCTCATCTGGTTTGAGCTTTATTTTCGCTTTTCCTTTCTCTTTTAATCATTATTTATTTCTTATGTTTTGTTGTTCTTATTGCAGGTTCCAATGTATTTGATTTGTAGATTTAGCCTTGATGGCAACTAACATTTCAGAAGAACAATCATCATATGATATTAGGGAGTTTTCTCTTGTCTTAATTTTCTTACATTTTGAAATCAATTGTCAACCTTATTCTTAAAATTGAATCTATAAAGACTCGCAAACTATGTTTAAGCAACATTTGCAAAAGTAAGATAACCCCTATCAAAGCATACAACAATAAGTCTAAATCAATAAATATTCTTTGAAACAAAAGAGCTTTATTAACAAATCATCCTACAAGATAGAATCAACATAATCTCATTTTTATGTTAATCCTCTATATTATCTTGTAAGATGTATCTCAAAGTTCATTCTCTTGATTCTCTTATTTCTAATTTGATAAGCATTTTAAGCTTAACTGGATTGTCTTTTCATTTCATTTTACAATAAAATGGAGTAATGGTTTCTCTTTCAGCTTGGCATAATCATTGGACGAGTCATTTTTATGCTCTAATTTATATTAGCAAAACCTAATGAAGATGATTTCATTTATGTTCATTTTCATATTTCCTAGCCTAGTAGAGTCCCTGGTTTTGCTCTTCGAGTTTAAATCTTTTCGTTATTTGTTAATGAACTATCTTTAACGCCTCTAAATTTAAAGAAAGGAAAACAAATTTAACAACAATTACTTAAGGTCATGGGTTATTTTGACGAACAAGTTTAGTCAACTAAATAGTAGTCAACTTAAAGCCTTTTATGCCATCCCTTGCTCTTAAGGAGCAGTATGCCATCCCATCTATTAATTAATCTCCATGAGATTAACAATAATCATAGTTAAACATAAAAAAAAATGGTCAATTGAAGGATAGGAGGTCTCATCACGAGCCGGCCTACCATGATCATAAGTTCTAACATTGTGACATTACTATTATTGCTCACCAAGCCAAGGTAATGGATTTCGACTGCAAGTTTGAAGGACACAAGGTCTCATCACCAGCCGACTTATTCACCATGTTAGATCTCGTGAATGGAATTGTTGTTAGATAGTTACCAAGTCAGGATATTTATTCCTAATAGATGGGACACTAACACCTAAAAGGGTTAAAGGGAATCCCTGGTGAGGCTATAGATTCTTGTTGGAAGTAGTGGCCATGCCTATGGTATGGATGTTAAATTAATATGATGTTTTCTTGATTTTCTTGTTTACATGAAAACTGATGTCCAACTAAGTCGATTGTTGTACATATAAATTTACTGAAACATTGAATTCATGGGGTAAATTTTTACAAGTTCATGAATGATAATGGTATATCTATTTATGTGACTACAGGGACAAAATGGTTAGGACATATGAATTTGAGCCTGTCAAATTGTCTAATTATAATTCCTTCATTTTTAAACTAGGTTCTGTATCTTTACGATAAAGGTAATTGCTTATCCCCAGTGTGTCACCATTGTTGTAATGAAAACACAACACCCCCGTTTTATTCCATCATAAAAGATAAGGGAACCCTTTTTGTCTTGTATGTAGGCTTTGAGTGTGATTTCATCATTTCAAGTCTAATTTTATTTTTATTTACATTTGTTTTATTTTTATAGTTTGCCTAAGTTTGATTAAGTTTGTTTGGTAAATGATTTCTTGTTTTAAACATATTAATTATTTAGATTAATGAATAAAATAGCCCTCGATACCAAGAAGTGTGCATAGGTTTTAGGCCTTAATAATTAAACAAGTGGCTATTATATATCGGAGATATTAGGGCTTTGACATCATAGGAACCCTTTTATAATTCCTCGATGTCAAAACCCCGATTCATAATAATGTTGCAAACCCTTTTTATAAGTGATGCAGGAGCATCCAGCTCAACATTATCATGTATTCTAGTAGAAATAGGGGGGTGTTTTGTTTCAAGGAAGATGGTTTCCTAAGTATTGGATTTATGTAATTATTTAATGTTTTGAGTGATTTTAATGAGAATAGGAATTAATTGAGTATTAGGAGGTATAACTGTAAATGTTCTTGAATGTAGGAGAACATGAGAGATTTAGGATAGTTGAGTGATGAGAGGATTGAGAATTGATTGCAAATCCTAGATTAGGAGTTAGTTCGTGATTTTGTGGATTTGAAAGAGATTTTAGGGATTTTGTTGAGGAATCTATGGATGTAAACCAGAAATTTGTTTTAGAATCCTTTGTATAGATGTAAGCCTAAAAGGCAAAGACAGGGGTTATAAATAGAGAAGTTGGAGAGGTTGAATAGGAAAATAGATAGCAAGTTGGATTGTTTAAGCCTACATGTAGATAATGAATAGAGGCCACAGATATCGAAGATCAAGCCTATGCGAGACCGAGAATTCTCGATATGTATAATTTGTTCATATTTATATAATAAATGGATTATTCCATAACTATGTTGGTATGTAGAATGAGTGTTAATGACTGAATGATATATGAGGTTGTAAGTTCTGTAACAGGGTTGAAGACAGAGTTCAGAGGGATTACACAGAGGAGAGAATGATTTGGAGGATCATAATGGATCACTGGATCCATAGAGGGATCAATGCCAAAGCTCAGGAAGAAGAGTGCGCAACGAAATAGCAGCAGGCAGAAACTTTTGAAGAAGAGTAAAACCACAACCAAATTGAAGACTTAGCATAAAAATTAAGTAAAAGGAAGGAGCGAGAAGGGAAGCATCGGCACTCAGCAGCCGTTGGATCTGGGAGATCAATGGTTCGGATGATGTCGTGAGGAGAAAGGTAGAATATCGCATTGGAGGAGGTCATTATACAGTTTAAAGCCTGCAAGTGTAAAATCCGATTTACACTAAAAACCGGTGCAAAACACAATTGGAATTAAAATTCGGAGTTGATATATTATAGGGAATAGTTTATATCCCTATCGGGTTCAGAAGATTAATTAGATTGGTAGTTTCAAGAGGCAGAGGTCAGACAATGTATATGCCGATACGCTAATAGCGATAAACCAATCGGTGATTAGAGATCAGCGTGATCGCTTATCGGATTTCGGAGGATTGATGCAGTGGGATGTTAACAGAGAAGGTGGACCCGAAAACTTTATAGTGGAAAATATATAATATTTGAAATCCGCTAACCTTGTTCGGAGCGAGATTTCAATGTAATTCTATGTATTGTGTAATATGACCTACGACAGTGTCGATAGTTGATTGCGATAGAGGTACAACCTTGAAATCTATGCAAAAGCCATACGGAAGGGCAGAAAAAGGTATGTTTGGGAGTGTTTTCCTTTGTAATGGGTTTTATAAGAAAAGCGTTGTTAAAGCATTTGTGCGATAAACATATATATTAACCAAGGTTTAAAGAGGAAAAGTTATATATATGTGATTAAGGTTTTTATAAAGGTTGTGAGGTGGTCTCAAGTTACGATAGGGAAGGTTAATGGAAGGCTTTAAACCAAAGTCATAAACGAAGGCTTGAGGACTAGTTTAAGTCCCGATAGGAGGTTTTGGGGGGGTGATTGAGTTCCAATACAAAGGAACTGTAAAAGGGAGCCTTAACCATTTGATATTATGAATATTTGACTCCTTTGAGAGTCAATTACCTGGGACAGTTGTGTTTATGCATGTTTATGCATACTGTGGGTATGTGCAGGGGTAACCCTGCGTCAATTTTGGTGTCAGAGCTAAATTATAAATGAACCATTTGGTATAAGGTGAACAAAGAAATTATGTATGAAAGTTTCTTTGAAGGAATTTAGAACATAGATATTTGGAAAGATGTGTATGCAGGCAAGGGATATCAGATTCTAATTTGACAGTGAAGCAACTAGAGTAAATCTAGGAGAATGGAGAAGAACAATTAAGTTCTTAGAGGCAGTTAAGGCAGAATTAAGAAGAGATTGCAGGAACATAAAGAATCCACAATGATGTTGGAGAATGGAGATTCACTCGGATATGAAGGGTGAATGAAGACTCCTTATGAAATCATACAGTATCTCAGTAGAAGGAGATCAAGCCTTAAGAAGCAGTAATGGAAGGAATTGTTAAGGATTTATGGGTGGAAGAAAACACAGCAAAGGAGAAATTGTTGTTGATAGTTAAGGTTTTCCAAGATAAAGCCAGAGGATTGGAAGAGAGAATTAGATTCTAAATTTGATTGACAGTAGCTAAATATTGAGAATTTGTACAGTGGAAGCATGAAGATCTACTGAAACATATTTGCAGAAATGATGAGATCCTAAAGGTAGGTGAAGGTATGAAAATTTGTCTAATGATTAGCAGATATTGAATGAATGAAATTTTATAGCAGGATTACAGTAGTTAAACTGTAAGAGGGATGTGTGTAATTTTTTGAAGTAACAGAGTTTGAAGATACAGCTGAAGGCTAGTGGAAAGGACAGTCCATTCAAAAGTGCAGGTGAATTGGAGGACAAGGTCAAACAGAGATCTTGAAGGTAAGATGATATGGTTTTATTTTAATTGGATTTGAATATTGGAAAATTGAAGTCTTTGCATTGGTGCATAAGTATTGTCGCAACTCCCATAGGCAATTCCAAAACAGATGTGGGTAGAATTGCTAAGAGACAAGAGAAGCTGGCAAGAGTTTCTAAGTGGAAGCAGAAATGTGGCAGAACCTTGAGAAATTTCAATAGAGATTGGATAAAGAGGATAATTGTGTTCTTAGAAGATATAGATGAGTTGAAGCCTATAAGGAGCAAAGAGAATTGCTTAAAGGAGGTTCCAGAGACAGAGAACTAAGTGCTTACCAAAAGACTAGGTGAGGAGAGCTTGGTGAGGTAAGTGGTAGCAGGGTAGACTTGCTGTTGTAGATTTTTTAGTGCAACTCATAGTGAATGAGTGAGGAAATCATAGAAATGAAGAGGATGATGACTAGTGACAGTCATAGCAGAGGTTCTGAAAGAGACCACAACCGAAGACAAAAGGAGAAATATGCCAAGGAAAATGGCATACAGAGATAGTTAAGTAAAGAAGAATATGAGAGGGAGAAGGCTGAGATATCAATTCAGCTTGAAGTGTTAATGGAGATGTTGCAAAGAAATGAGATGGACCAGAAATATGGTTATGTCATGAGAAAGAAAGTGAAGTGGCAAAGGCTACAAGAGAAGAGGGAACAACAGGTGAATATGCAGTTAATAAAGGAGATAAGGGAACTTGAACAGATTACAAAGAAGCTCGAAAGAGTTCAGCTACAACAAAAGGGAGATGCTAAAGAAGATGTTGAGGTTTCGATATCTGAACTAGAAAGTGGACCATTACTTTTTGAAAGTGATGAAGAGACAGAAGAGTTGAATCATATGAATGATTCGAAGGAGCCAGGAGACTTGATGACTAAAGCATCAAGTGAGACCAGAAGGTCTTGTCTTTTTAAAACTAATGATTTGTGTATGATTGCAGGTTTGGAAGAAGATAGACAATCTTTTAAAGCTGTCAAAGATATGAAAGAATACCTTCCAGAAGATGAAAGTTTTGAAGCAGAATATGACAAGGAGACTGGAAAAGAATCAGTTCACTACAGTGGACAAGTGCTAAAGACATCATTGAAAAAAATAATGAGAAGGAGAGACTAGCTGACAGTCTCAAGAGTTCTTTGAGTTTGAATCAGCATACTGATATGCTCACAGAAGAAGAGAGATCCGTGCAGCATAATGAAATGTTGCCAAAGGAAGAAGAGGTACAACAGCCTTATGTTTTTATTATAATGATTGTCTTATAAGTAAAGATGTGGTTGCATAAACTAGAACATATTTGGCACAGGTGGATAGCTAAATGAAAGAAGAAGAGGAAGAACATCCACTGAAGGATGTTAATAAAGATTTAGTAGAGGAAGAAGGACCATGTGATGATGGGTCAACAACAAATGAAGCAATGGGAGATTGTGTAAAATTTCCAAAGTTCACTCCAAGTAAAATCATTGAGTTATATAGAGAATTAGAATTTTAAAGGAGAAAGTTGGAAGATCAGAGGATAAATGTTCAGGATAAATTATTGAAGAAGGATGACAAAGAAGTTGTCATAAATAATAATCAAGAAGAAGTTGACAGGTGCAAAAAACAGAAGTAGGAGATTGTTCTAAAAGACAATGTAGCAGCAGCAGGAAAGGTGCAAGATAACAGTAAAGAAGAGGTTAAGGATGAAAGGGAGGTGATTAGGATAAGTGAAGAACAAGCAATAATGAGAGTTCAACAATCAAGAGTTGAAGATAGTCAACAAACTGAGGATATACTGGACAGAGAGATTGAACTAATAAGAAGGTTAATGATGAAAGTGTCTCAGAAGAAGATAACAACAAGGAAGAAGAGGAGTGACAACAAGAGGAAGACAATAGAAGACTATGAAAGAAGAGCAAGTAGAGCATTGCAGCATAAGGTATGGAGACCTAGAGAACCGTAGCAGACAACAATAGCAATGGAACAATTGACAAGCAAAAGATAGATTCCAAAATAAAGTCTAGGATCTAGGAGGAAACAATTATCCAGACTTATGACCAGGTGGTCATAAATTTCTTACATGGGGAGTCTGATGCAGGAGCATCCAGCTCAACATTATTATTGTATTCTAGTAGAAATAGGGGGTCTTGTGTTTCAAGGAAGATGGTTTCCTAAGTATCGGAGTTGTGTAATTATTTAATGTTTTGAGTGATTTTAATGAGAATAGGAATTAATTGAATATTGTGAGGCATAATTATAAATGTTCTCGAATGTAGGAGAACATGTGAGATTTAAGATAGTTGAGTGATGAGAGGATTGAGAATTGATTGTAAATCCTATATTAGGAGTCTATTCATGATTTTGTGGATTTGAAAGATATTTTAGGGATTTTGTTGAGGAATCTATGGATCTAAACCAGAAATTGGTTTTAGAATCCTTTGTATAAATGTAAGCCTAAAAGGCAAAGACATGGGTTAGAAATAGAGAAGTTGGAGAGGTTGAATAGGAGAATAGATAGAAAGTTGGAGTCTATAAGCCTATGGGAAGATAATGTATAGAGGCCACAGATATTGAAGATCAAGCCTGTTCGAGATCGAGAAGTCTCGATATGTATCATTTGTTCATATTTATATAATAAATGGATTATTCCATAAATATGTTGGTATGTAGAATGAGTGTTAATGAGTGAATGATATATGAGGTTGTAAGTTTTGTAACAAGGTTGCAGACAGAGTTAAGAGGGATTACACAGAGGAGAGAATGATTTGAGGATCATAATGGATCACTTGATCCATAGAGGGATCAATGCCAAAGCTCAAGAGGAAGAGTGTGCAGTGAAATAACAGCAGGCCAAAACCTTTTAAGAAGAGTAAAACCACAGCTAAACTGAAGACTTAGCGTAAAAATTAAGTAAAAGGAAGGAGTGAGAAGGGAAGCATCGACACTCAATAGCCATTGGATCTGGGAGATCAACGGTTCAAATGATGTCATGAGGAGAAAGGTGAAATATTGCATTGGAGGAGGTCATTATATAGTTTAAATCCCGCAAGTGTAAAATCCGATTTACACTAAAACCGACGCAAAACACAGTTAGAATGAAAATCCGGACTTGAAATATTATAGGGAATGGTTTATATCCCTATCAGGTCCGGAATATTAATCGGATTGATGGTTTCAAGAGGTAAAGGTCAGACAATGTATATGTCGACACACCAATCGCGATAAGTCGATCAACGATCGGAGATCAGCGTGATCTCTTATTGATGTTCAGAGGATTGACGCAGCGTGAGGTTAACAGAGAAGGTGGACCCGCCGACTTTATAGTGGCGAATATATAATATTTGAAATCCGCTAACTGTGTTCGGAGCGGGATTTCAATGTAGTTCTATGTCTTGTGTAATATGACCTGCAACAGTGCCAATAGCCGATTGCGATAGAGGTACAACCTCGAAATCTCTGCAGAAGCCATACAGAAGGGCAGAAAAAGGTAGGTTTGGGAGTGTTTTCCTTTGTTAATGGGTTTTATAAGAAAGGTGTCGTTAAAGCATTTATGCGATAAACATATATATTAACCAAGGTTTAAAGAGGAAAAGTTATATATATGTGATTAAGGGTTTTATAAAGGTTTTGAGGTGGTCTCAAGTTCCGATAGGGAAGGTTAATGGAAGGCTTTAAACCAAAGTCATAAACGAAGGTTAGAGGATTAGTTTAAGTCCCGATAGGAGGTTTTGGTAGGGTGATTGAGTTCCGATACAAAGGAACTGTAAAAGGGGGCCTTAACCATTTGATATTATGAAGATTTGACTCCTTTGAGAGTCAATTACTTGGGACAGTTGTGTTTATGCATATTTATGCATACTGTGGGTATGCACAGGGGTAAGCGTGTGTCAATAAGAATTTGGAGTGTTAATCCAAACATATCATACAACCAAAGTATGACCATTATATAGTAGTGCTAAGCACTTTCGGAGGACCCACATACCACGTAACCTCACTCCCTTATATCAAGGAATCCCATATTGGAGTTTATGTTTTATGTCTCATCTTAAAATTTTTGATATCATATTCCCCTGAACTTCGAACTCTGATATATCGCTCTACTAATCTCTGATCTCCGATTTACACTTTCTCTTATCACTGATATCCATAAAGGCCTCCACTCCAATATGCCGATAATCATTCACCTTCGATCTCCAACTTCTGACAGTCCATAACCTCTGATCTCTGATGGGACTTCATTTTGACCTATGACATACTATTCCGTTCAATAAGTGGACTTGATATGTGTATTAACATTATTCTAATTGGAATTTTGTGTCTACTTGTCTAATCAGAACAATTGTTAAACCTTCAATATTACGGACCTGTTATAATTATTAAAAAGAATTGAATATGATATCACATCCACATCACATTGGAGCTACCCAATGTCATAACTATTTCTTTTGTCTCATCTTAAAAGCTCCAATACTCTTACCTACTATACCATTCAACACTTTCTACTTGTCACTTCCATATGGGGCCACTGTTATAATAATCAAAAAGCTTATTTTCAATGGTTTTGCGGGAAGTTTGTTGCCTTTAGTTTTTTATTCCGTTTTCGGCTAAGTTTAATAATAGAACTAATAAGCTCTGTTTGAATGAAATAGGGATGAACTTAGGGTTGATAAGGAGGAAGTATCAACTTGATCTGTGATTTCCAAATACTCTTTTCCATGTGACACAACGCAGTTCTAAACTGGGAAGATTGTTGTAACATAGATTAATAGAAAGGCCAACACCGTGAGCAAAAAATCAACCCTTCGGTGAAAATACAACACTTCGTTGCAACGATTTCCCAAATTTGGCCTGTATTCAACAAAATACAAAACCTCCAATTTCATTTACTTTTTATTTCTCATTTTTTGAGAAACCAAATGGATCTTTTAACTTTGAAGCTTTGTATAAATAGTTGTCTCTTCAATGAAATCAGGGGGGAGGTTGTGATCACACACAAGGGGGCTCTATAATAATTCGATTTGTGCTTTTGCACTATTTTAGAGTGCTGAGAGTTTTGTTGTAAAGATTATAGAGAAGTTATGGCTTTTCTATAATTTCTTTGTACTATTGTAGGTATTTTTATTAAGGGTGAGAGCTACTCTAAAAATGTGGCAATAAAATTTTGACATGGTTTTAATTCATTTTTGTTCTTGTGTACTATTACCGGAACTCAAGATTATTGTCTCATTATTAAAGTTTCATTATTAGTTCTGATTTTTATTCTAAACAATATTATGTTTCTTTGTTATAATTATGAACTATTGCTATATCATTGAAATTTTGATGTTAAAACTTTGTTAAATCTATCTTTGCAGGGTAGAATGAGATTAGAATCAATCTTAATTCATTGAAGTATTGTTGTGGTAGCTGATAACAATTTATTATTCATTTGCAGGCTTATTTTTCTTTCACTTGTATTAGTTAATGTGAACTACTTCCTTTAATTAATACAAAATCATATGATGAATACTATCAGTTCTTTCCCGTTGTTTTAGTTAACTTGCTTTTAGATTAGGAGAGGGTTATCCCATCCTAGTTCGATATAGGATTTCATGTCTTCAAATTAATTATGCATTTAAATTTTAGTTTGCATCAAGTCCTCTCTTAAAGAGGGAAACAAATCATTTAATTACGCTTTGATCAACCTTTAAATTGACTAAAATTTTGTGTTGATCTATTCCTTTAACTTACATCTTTAAAGACCGATATAAAGGAAATGTAACATATTATTATGTGTATAAATTAACTCTTAGTTTTGGTTAAATTAGTATTATATTAGTTTTAGGTTTGTCTTAGACTTGACAGGTTAACTGGACTCATAACTAGTTGGAACCACCATCCTCAATGGAAAAGGAGATGCTTTAAGTTCCCAATCGAGTAGTCTCCCCTAATATTGACGACAAACATTTTTACTGGTCAACAACTTGCATCTCATATAATCCAGCTACTTGGGATGTCAATTGAATTGATAGACAGCTAAAATCAGTAGTGAATAAAATGACAAACTATATCTGTCAATCAGATAAAAGTTTATTGATGTTTTGTTTTTTAACTTTTAACCAAAAAAAATATTCTCATAAATATACAATTAAATAATTAAATAATGTAATTATTTTTTTCCTTTTGAATTGCTTCTCCACAATCACCAAATAAATTAAAATTTATTAACATTTAACACAACATAGCAATATGGAATTAGAATTATTGTGTGGCATTCAAGACAAATGAAAACTATTATAACTACCAAGGACATCCAGAATTAGAATTATTATGTCATTCAAGACACAGGAGAACTATTATAACAACCAAGCACATAAAGAATATATTGTCACAATATGTCAACATGTTAGGTAATGATCAAATTTACAACTCATAATATTAAAGTATTTAAAAATATTTAATTAATGAAAATGCTATTTTAAAAACATTTAATTATATTGATAATGACAATCCATTAAAATGCTAATGATTAAGTTAAATACAAATTTATTTTATAATTTCAGAAGCATAATAGTTAAAGATAGTGTAATATATGCGGACATTTTTAAATGTCCATATACATGAAATTTAATTAATGTGTTAACATGGATGCTCTGAACGAAAAATGCTTCCATCTGTTCGAGACAAGATTATTTCTACATCTCTTTCTACCCACAGATCATAGATTTATTGGCACCATCTGTTTGGGACGAAGCTTTGATTATTTTCATGTATCTTTTACGTGCATATACATGTATTTATAAGGAGAAAAATGTTAGGAAAATCTAGTCTAATTATGTGCACATAGTACTTGATGAGCCTAGCTATCCTTCCGCAAAACAATTCTGAAACATTCTTAAACATTGGTGCAAATTTTTTAATGGGAAGAATAGTTACTAAGTTTGAATTCAAATTCAGATTCGATACTTTGAATGGAAAAATTTAATTTGGAAAAAAGATAATATACATCTTAAATACTTTTCAATAATGAATATCTTAAACATTTTCCATTCCATAACAACTATGGTTTTGGCTCAATTTTTTTCTAATTTATTTTGAATATTAAATAATTTTTAATGGTGGATAATAAAAAATATTTCGATAAAATTCACCAAAAAAAATGCTACACTCATCTCTTCTCTTTACAACATATGTTTTAAATGAGAATGTATTTGAGATTAATCACATCATTTAGGATTTTGGATCAAAACCTAAATTTAAAATCTTTTCCATAATTTCAAAATTTATTTATATAAAATATTTCTCTAAGAAATAAGAGATATAGATTTAGATAATTGATAATCAAAATTTACACCTTTTTAGAATATTTTCTAGAAATTTTCCTATTTTAAAATTACTCTGATTTCCTTCTTTTCTGCCTCCACAATTCCATTTCACCAATTTGGGTTATCTGGAAAAAATGGATAAGGAAAATAATATTATTTAATCTATTAATGGGAGGAAGTATGCCTTATGACTTGCCTTTAAAATTGGGATTGCCATGCTGGTAACATCAAAATTGTTATAATACACAGAATCGACCCCCGGCCGCTGCCTGCAATGCGACCTGCGCAATTCCATGAACAATAACCCTACCCCCTGCTTCTTCTCGGCCTTCAGCGTTTTAGCCACTGAACTCTCGCTGAGGTTTTAACCATGGATGCGCTCCCGGGAGGGGCAGGATCATCCCCCCCTCCTCACTTCGGTCCATCCTCTGACAATACCAATCATGCAGATTCTCTGTTCATACCAGATGACCTCCCAGGAAAAGATCAGGGTACAGATCCTGCCAACGTTGAAGCTGAGAACTCAGCGGCACGTGATGCGACTGGCAAAGACAAAGGCGTGAACCAAAAGGCCCCATCGTCACAGCCAAAGGCGACCTCGGCAACATGCATTCCGAAAACTGCAGAAAGAATCAAAGTCGATCTCCCCAGTCAACGAATCAACAGCGAGATCCAATTTATGAGGGACCATGCACTCATAGGCAAGTTCCTCAGATTCTGGCCAACTGAAAAGGCCTTGCATGGCTGGATTGCTTCAAAATGGAAGCCTAAAGGACAAGTCACTCTGCAGCTTGGCCCCAAAGGCTTCTTCACTGCAATTTTTAACTGTTTGGAGGACAAATCACGCATATTTGAGGGTGGTCCGTATTTCTTTAATTCTTCAGGTCTGTACCTACGAGAATGGAAAGAAAGGTTCAACCTAGACAAAGAAGACTTCAGTTGGGCTCCAGTATGGATACGTATGTACTCCCTTCCTGCGGAATATTGGAAAGAGGAGACTCTAATGGACATAGGCAACAGCTTGGGGGTCTTCATCAAAGCAGCTGAGGAAACCAAAACTCGAAGATACACCTCATACGCCCGAATCTGTGTCCAAATGCATCTGACCAAAGCTCTAGCAGACTCGGTAAGTCTTTTTCATGACGATTTTGAATGGATCCAAACATTAGACTACGAGCACATTCCTTTTCGTTGTCGAAAATGCCATGAACATGGCCATCTTTTTAGGGACTGTCCTCTGAATCTTCAACCCAAAACCCCAGTTAATGATACCAGCAAAGACTCTGAAGGATTTACTAAAGTCCCCAATCGCCGACGACATGCAAAGAAAACTCCCACAGCCCCAGAGAGCTCCAAAAAACCTGATACCCAGAATAGATTTATCATTCTCACCTCTCAAGACAATACAGAGAATCATCTTGCAGCTCCTCTGGCAAACTCTTCACCTCCCTCACCCTCCCAGATTTCAAAAGCTTCTCTGCCATCCTCAGCTTCTGCTCTCTCTAGCCTTCTCAACCCGATCTCTTCTGAGAAAACTACTCCAGAGATCGCCATACAGTCTTCTTCAATGGAGCTAGATGCGGCTCTAGCCCTTAGTATTCATGACAATACTATCGTGGAAGATCAGAACACTCCCACAAAAATGGATGAGGATCCAGAGAGTGTAAGCTTGGACGGTTTGGACATACTCAAATTGGAAACAGCATGCAAACAGAAAGAATACAATTCAATACCCCCATGGGAAATCGAAAGGCTGGAAGGAGTTCTTACCAAAGCTCAGCACAATAAATGTCTAGGTATACAAGCCGGAAGTCCATGGGATGGAAAGAAAATCTTAAAAGAAACAAAGAAAAGAGGGCGCAAAACGGACTTGCAAAGGACCATTATCTTAGGAGAAATACTAATGGAATCTGGGAGATTCCCTAAGTTGACAAAGTTCTACAAAACTCAACCCCACTGTTCCTCATGAAGCTCATTTCCTGGAATGTGAGAGGGTTGAACAGCTCCTCAAAACACAGAATGTTAAAAAACTTGATACAGCAAGAAAAACCCACTTTAGTTTTTCTTCAAGAAACAAAAAGTAACAGCACTGTCATAGAAAGGATTCTGAATAAGATCTGGTTAGGATGTCGCTCAGTCTCAGTGGATGCTTCAGGTGCTTCCGGAGGACTGGCTATCATGTGGAACCCGCAGGTACTCACCCTCCAAGACTTCCACGCCTCTCATTTCCTCATCCAAGCCACCTTCCATCTCATTGGAACAAACATTCACGGTCATCTCTCCAATGTTTACTTTCCGCAAAATTTACAACAAAAACTGGATCTATTGGATACACTAACAGCTCTCAATTCCAATAGGCAGTTTCCCCTATGGATTGGTGGCGGCGATTTCAATATCATAAAGGCTTTGGAGGAGAAAAGCGGCAGCAGATCGAAGTTAGAAGGGGATAGTATTGGTTTCAGAGAATACATTCAAAACAACCAATTAATGGACATTCAGACTTCAAATGGTATATATACCTGGACCAACAAACGAAGAGGACCTCAGCATATTGCTTCAAGGCTGGATCGTTTCCTCATCTCGGACAATGCCATACACCTAGGTGGGGACTTTCATGCCTCCATCATGCCTCAAGGGGGATCAGATCACTGGCCCATTATGCTACAATGGACGCGCCCAGGCACAAAATGCAACAGACCTTTTCGATTTGAAGCCTTTTGGTTCTCAAATCCCAACTTTAAAACAGTGGTTAATGAGGCTTGGAAAACCTTCATCCCCCCTGAAGGAGCCAAGATGTTCCAGTTCCAACAAAAATTAAAAAACCTCAAACAAGTTCTCAAAATCTGGAATCGAACTCAGTTTGGCAATATCTTTGAGCATCGAAAAAAGCTGGAGCAGCAAATGTGCTCTCTCCAACAGAACATCATCCTGGAAGGGAGAACAGAAGAGCATGCGCAACAGGAGCAGACCCTCTGGACCGAAATTGAAGCACGCAGGCAGCAAGAAGAAATCCTGTGGCGGCAGAAGTCCAGAATCCGGTGGCTTAAGGAAGGGGAGAAAAATACAAAATTTTTCCATAGATCTACCATCCAAAGAAGAATGCACAATAATATCGCCTTCATCAACAATCGTCAAGGGGAGAGACTAGAAGAGCATGAAGAAATGGAAAAGGAATTCAAAGAGTACTTTCAGGAAACGCTTAGGGAACAACCAGGAAGTAGAGAACAAGCCATTCGAAAAATCACGCAGCACATCCCTAAAATTATAACGGAGGACCACAACAATAAGCTGCTTCAATCCATCTCAATGAAGGAAGTGGAAGATGCCATGGCCCAACTCAAGGATGGCAAAGCACCCGGTCCTGACGGTTTCACCGCCAACTTCTTTCACGAGTTTTGGGAGCTAGTCAGCACAGAAGTTTGGGAATTAGTGGAGGAATCAAGATCCATGCACTGGATTCTCCCCTCTCTAAACTCTACTTTTTTAGCGCTAATTCCTAAAGGGGATGAACCAAATACGCCCGACAAATACAGGCCAATAGCATTATGTAACGTCATCTACAAACTCATATCCAAAGTACTGGCGAACAGGCTCAAACCTCTCCTCCCTCTTCTCATCTCGCCAGAGCAGACTGGATACGTAGAAGGGCGACAGATAATGGATGGCATTATTCTTTCAAATGAAGTGATCCACTCTCTGAAGCTTCTAAAAAAGCCAGGTATGATTCTTAAGCTTGATCTCTCAAAAGCTTTTGATAAACTTAGCTGGAACTATATACATCAGATGTTATTGGCTTTTGGCTTCAATGCTACTTGGACAAGGTGGATCATGAATCTCATCTCTTCTCCCAGTTTTTCGATCCTGCTCAATGGTTCACCCTCTGTGCCCTTCCGTCCCTCCCGTGGTATCCGTCAAGGGGATCCCCTTTCCCCTTTCCTTTTTGTTCTAATGGCAGAAGGCCTCAGTCGTCTGCTTCACTCTGCTATCTCCTCTCACACCCTAAAGGGCATTTCTCTTCATGGTCTTCATCCTTTATCCCACCAACAGTTTGTAGACGATACCATGCTCTTCGGCCACCCATCTTCTCAAGAGGCCACCGCCTTCAAAGCCCTGCTCTCTCTCTTCTCTGAAGCCTCTGGAACCTCCATCAATGCCTCCAAATCCCAGCTTTTCTTTTTTCATACCCCTGCCACAACTCAAAGGAACATCGCTAGGATTCTGGGATTCTCTATAGCAGTGCTTCCCTCGAAATACTTGGGAGCTCCTCTGTTGGACTCAGCCATAAAACACGCCTCATGGAGAACCCTCCTAGACAAGTTGGAATCCAGACTCTCTTCCTGGACATTCCGCTCGCTCAATATGGCTGGCAGACTCATCCTAATCAAATCCGTTCTCCAGGCCATGCCTCTTTATCTCTTTTCTATTCTAGCAGCGCCCAAATGGGTTCTCAAGAGCATCCGCAATCTACAGAGAAACTTTCTGTGGGGTTCCTCTGGTCTCAATAGGAAATGGGCTCTTGTCAATTGGAATGAGGTCTGCCAGCCAAAATCAGTCGGTGGGTTAGGACTAAGGGATCCCCTCCAAAGCAACAACACAATGGGAGCCCGTATATGGTGGAATTGGATTTCCAAACCACATACACCTTGGGCACGGCTTTGGCAAGCAAAATATGCACCAGGCAGTCAATGGGATGACCTTATCAGAATCAGCACCACAACTCCAGGCTCTTTGATTTGGAATGCTGCCAAGATTCACAGCGCCTTCATACAAGAGCATAGTTTCTGGGAAATTCATTCGGGCACCACAGCCAGATTCTGGGAGGACTCATGGCAACAACTCCCAAAACTAGCCTCACTCTTTCACAAGCCAATTTGGCAAGCTTATATGCAACAAGCTGATCTTATCCATGTTCATCAGTTCTGGCAACAGCAAACGCCCCACGACTTTCAACGCTAGAAATCAGCAAGCACCTGGCAGGCTAACTGGCAAGGGGAAACCTACATAGAGATCGATCAGGAGTTAAATCAAAGAAGAATCAAATACTCGGATCAACAGGACAAGCTGCGATGGGGACATACGCCCAAAGGAATGTTTACTACCAAGGAAGCACACCAACTTCGCTATTCAACCACGCAGGCAGACAAGGATCAGCTCTGGGACCAGGTTTGGCAACCAGGAATTTGGCCTAAGGTTTCCACATTCCTATGGCTTTTAAGCAAATGGCGAATCCTAACCTGGGACAATTTGCAAAAAAGAGGATTCATAGGACCTTCTAGATGCCCCAACTGTAATCTCAACGCTGAATCCATCTTGCATCTCATGGATACTTGTCCTCTAGCTACTCAATTATGGGAGAAAATTGAACAATGCAACAGAAGATCCGGAAAACGACGGGGAGATATTGCAGAAAACATCAGAAAATGGCCAAAGCAACCTTTCCAAAGCCTTCTTCTAAACTCGCTGTGGAACCTCATCCCAGGCTTTTTCTACTGGATATTATGGAAGGAGAGAAACAACAGAGTCTTCCACAATATCAGCAGGCCAATTGACTCTCTGTGGCTTCTTCTTAAGCAAAATCTCCAAGAAACTCTGGCTATCAGACACTGGCATGATTCAGACCTGCCAGAATCTCCTCAGGAACGACTCATCATAAAAGCTTGGAACCTGGACCTCACCTTTCTGGCTCAAGTCAACTCCAGATCCCCATCTAGCTCCGCCTCTCCCCTCAATTGGTCCCCCCCTACCTCCAACTCATTCAAATTGAATTTTGATGGGGCAGCCAAGGGCAATCCTGGGCCGGCTGGCTATGGAGGTGTTTTCAGGAACGAAATGGGCAAAATTATGCACATCTATCATGGAACAATTGGTAAAGACACCAACAATGCCGCTGAATTGGAAGGATTATGGAAAGGGATTTGTATAGCAGAACAAAAAAACTTTTACCCTCTTGAGGTAGAAGGGGACTCTCTTATCCTAATAACAGCGACCATCAGGATTCAAGCAGGCACCTCGGCAGCTAAGATAGCCTCAAGTTGGAGGTTACTCAGTAGAATGGAACAAATGGAGGAACGGCTACGGACCCCCCGGAGCATCACCTTCAAGCATATAAGACGCACTGCCAACAAAGTAGCAGACAGATTGGCCAATCAGGGGGTCAACCAGCAGCTCCCTTACTTCTCAGGCCCTCTTTGTGACTCAGATGATGTACAACTCAAAAATGAATGCACTTCTCTGGGGCAACAGGATTACTCTCTCCCGGATGCGGGTGAATGATCGGAGCATAGGTACGAAGGAGGCGCGGAAGGTGGGCAAGTGGCAGCCCACAGGCGCCAACTGTAAATGCAGCAGGATGGCATACTGGCTTCGCACAAACTTATTAATGGTAGTCTTAACTCTGTCTTCCTGGGAAATCGTTTTATGCACAATGGCTCCAGGCTTTATCCTTATTCCTGCTGCTTCTCCGCGTGCTTTCAGACCCATTACGGCGGCAGATGCTGGCGGTTCCTCGAAAGCCATCTCCATCCCCTGCCTCCCTTCGGCTCTGGTTAATAGCCATAAGTATGTTCAGTCCTCATCTCACTCAGCGTGTTATCTCCTCAGTCGCCTGCTAGCCTTTCCCTCTTCGTTTGTCAGTCTTTGTTGTTCTTCAACCGCTAATACCATCCCCTGCTTCCCTCCAGCTCTGGTTCCTGGTGCATACAGCTATAAGCGTGCTCAATTGTCTTTTCTCTCAGTGTGTTTATTCCTCAGTCGCTTCCCAGCCATTCCATCTCCGTCGGTTAGTCCTGCTCTTCACAATATGCCAAGAGAAAGACCAAGAATGGGGTGCAGACGGGGCAGCTCTCATGGTCGAGCCTCCCGCCAGCCTTCCTCAACTACGTCGGACCCCTCGTCGGATGCATCAGAGTTTGGCGGCTTCAGCTATCCTGCTACTCGTAGTGGCAGGGGCAGGGGAAGGGGGCATGACAGAGCCGATGTCTGCGCGCATCATTCTCACTCGCACACCGCCCGTTTCCGGATTCCTTGTTCTCTGGGCAACTCTTCCTTCATAGTTTCTGTGATAATTGAATTGAGTGAGAACGCGGTGGGTTCGGGGGAGGCTCATCAGGGAGCACCTCTGGAACAAAGGAGGGCAAACCAAAACATCATCCAGTCAATGAACACAGGAGGACTGCCAACAATGAACACAGAAGTCAATGTTGGCCCAAGCGAGCCTGCGGGAGGTGATCCTTCAACCTCAGCGGCCCGTCCCTCTGATTCCAAAGACTCAGATCAATTTGGGTGCCGAATCGTAGAAGAACAACCATCGACCTCGAATGAAGACTGAACATGTTGGCGCTTCCGGTTCCTTTGGTCAGCTACTGAAGAAAAAGCTCAATTCCCTATGGATTCACAGTTTTCCTGCTTGTAAGCTCGTTGATTTTGGTCTTTGTCATTTCTACAGGTCGGTCTCCACCTTGAGGATGGCCTTCTCCCATATGTTAGTGTCTGTTCATGTTTATGTTTCTATCGAAATATGTCCAAAGATTGCAATGCACAAGTCAGTCCTGTAATTCTGTATGGGTCAGTTTTCAGTTACTGTATGGGTCAGTTTTTGGTTTGGTTACTATCCAGAAATGGAATCCAATGTTTTCAGATATTAAAAAGTCTGATGTAAGTCAACAAGCAGGTTCTCTAGTCAGTTCGTCAAGAGTGTTTTTGCAAGAATGCCAACTCCATGGCTAGAACTCTCGAGGCATTTGCCTCGCTGTATTATCCTTTTGTATTAATATAGGAGTAGACCAATTAAGAAAAAAAAAACATCAAAATTGTTATTACTCATATATACCACCCGCACACCTACGTGTGTAACCTATAAAATATAAAATATATAAATAACCCGTGAGTCTCGAATTTTCTATTTTTCTTTTGTGTGAATGGCATTCCGGAGCTATCAATTTGTGCTTAAAAATGTGCTGCCCTTAACATGATCCTAAACCATGAACTATGGATTTATTTTTCCAACTGATCCATATGTTAAGAACCTATTATATGAACCTGATCATATTTTTTTGAAGTATTCGGTGTTCGAACCGTAATGGTGAATTTTTCGTATTTTTTTCCATTATTCAGGAAAAATTGGTAACTGTGATGGGGAGGCTAAAAGTGATGATGCCATGGCGATGAAATTCACGGCCAAGAAAAAAAAAGAAAAAAAGAAAAAAAGAAAAAAAAAACAACTTATATCGTCTACCTAGGACATGAAGACTATTACTGGAGGAGAAGAAAGAGACCTTGATGAAGGTGAAAAAATGAAGAAAGATCCACTTGATGAATCCACTAAAGCTTGGAGAAAGTTGAGGTTCAGGATTAAGAATTATGAAGGTAGCGAAAGATTGAGAGAAAACCTTGGAGCATCCACCCAAGCATACAAGCATCCTATTGGACAATGGAATAGCAACACAAGGAATTTTCTAGCTAGAGAAAGAGAAAGAGAAAGATTATTATTATTATTATTATTATATTATGAAGGCATATCGAAAGAGTTTTGACATTATTTGTATACTACCGTGGACATACTAAATAAGGATAAAAAATGCAACTATCAGGATGGGCCCACAAATAGAGGAAGACTACACTGAAGCAAAAAGTCATGCAGAGACATTCACCATCAATGAGAAACTTAGGTAACTCCAAGAAGTTGATTTTGTGATTTATATGATTGACCCAGTAACCATAGAGGGAAAAAAAGATTCATTAAGTCATACTTTGCATTGTGGTTTAGATAGAAAATCTAGATAGTGAATCCACCTGAGAGAGACTATTTGGGATTCTAACATCTGAGTTATGAGGCTTAGAATAATATATGTATTTTGTACAACCCATTGTCACCCAAACTCTGAAAGTTGTCTTATTTTCATCATATTGATTCGTGCATGCTAGCGAAATAAACATCAAAATTTGGATGTGTGAAATTTATTCCTTTGAAAGATGATGATTTGTGACCGAATTTCTTTGAAAAATCACAACATGCACTATTGAGCTTGATGTTGCCAATGTGAAACAGTTGAAGGAAACTATTGAAAATGCCTCCTTTGAATTCTTCATCAGCGTGTCTTATATGTTCAAAATAAAGATGTTACTCTTCTTATATATCCTCCTTTGAATTCTTCATCAACGTGTTCCCTCTATTCAAAATCCAAGTGTGACACCTCTTAGATATCCTTCTCATTAGTTAAAGCATGATAAGTTGGGTCTACTCACCCAGCTTAATGAGAGGTTTCAATCTCTTCTTTCTTCACAGGAAAATGAAAAGCTTGGATTTAAGGGAAGTTAGCTATGCAATAGAAAACAACACAGTGTTACAGACAAAGAAATGTAGGATGGAGAAAAAAAAAAAGGTATGTACACAATTTTAGCATAAACAAAACTGACAAGTTGTCATAGGAAGTTAGGAACTGAAAATAAATCAGCATATGAAGTAGACAAAAAAAAAATTCTTCAAGTAGGAAAAAAAACAGTGAATAAATTTTTTATTCATGAAGCTAAGGTTGTCTTAAGGTTTGGAAACAAACAAGCATGGAGTACTGCACGTAATCCTAGAGCGGTGCATGCAATTTCAATCAATTAAGCTAAAATGTGACTGCTTGAAATAGTAAATATCTTATTTTTTCCTACACAAAAAAAAATCAATTAGAAGAGCATAGAAGCACAAAAAAACATTGATAATATGAAACCTAAAAGAACAGGAAACCATAGAAAAATATGGTACTATAAAATATAGAAAAACATAAAAGCCTAAAAAAATATTATTACTCTAGAATCTTTTTGGAGAAAAGCACCAAAATATGATAATGCACCTTATTGTGTTGTTGATTTTGCTACAGATAGTTGTGTGTAAGGCTGAGTGCTATTGCTTATGTCGGTTCTTTCCTCCCTCTTGACCAAAGGAGAAAGCTTAAAAGACTATGCTAGAACCAAAGAACGACTTAAAAACAAATGCCCATAACCAAAGATAAATATTACAATGCCTAGAACCAAAAATACATAACCTGCTAGAGACCACACACACCACATAAAGCATTGACACATGTGCTTACGTGTTTACTAACTAGAATATTCACTTTCTGAGCCTTAGTATGGAAAAAATTTCATCAACGTAAAATGCCAAAGAAGAATGAGTTCATTTGAACCTGAAATGATCTCGATCTATTATATAGTTATCTTAAGTTTTACCTTGGAATTGAAGCCAAATAAAAAGAAGGTTTTACTCTTTGCTCACAAGAAAAAAGTTGATATATTTAATTGGTCGAGGAAAAGTGGTAGGGACACAATTAGATAAGAAATCATATTTTGAAGTTTAAAAAGTTCATTTATTTACATGTGAGAGTTAGGAAAGAGAACATATGGATTACGACAGGCTCCAGGGAGAGACTAATAATGATGGTGAAAATTTGCATATTTTAAATCATTGAAAATGTTTTGAAATATGTATATCAAAATTTATAATTACAAAAATTTGAATGACGAACACTTCTCAAAAGAATTGAATTGTGGTTGATTTTATTCTCTTATAAAAATATAGATGCAACACAATTTTCAAATAAGGTAAAATACACTATAGTTTTCAAATAGGGTAAAATACACCACATTATTAGGCCTTGTCTTGTTCCTTATTAGGTACAGTTCAAAGTGCATTGACATTTTTATATTTTATAGTTTTTTTTAATTTTAATCAATATTTCAAAAAATGTTTGAAATTTTTATTTTTTAATAAATTAAAAAATAATTTTTTATTTTTGAAAAATATTATTTTCATTTTTTTATTAGTCGAGAGAATTTGATGTGACATAATTCTCCTAATAAAAAAAATTCAAATAAAAAAAAAAAAAAATAATTTTGTGAATGGCTGTTTCCTGGTGACTGCGACTAACACTCCACTAACACTATTATGCTACTAATATACACAATAATGTCAGAACTAACTCGTTCGAAGTCCTGAGGGGGCAGGGAAAAAAGAACAAATCTGGAACATTCCTTGTGCGACGCTTATTAAAGTGTGAAATGTGAAGTTCAATGCGCAGATGTTTGCTTGTGTGCGGAATCTTTCACTGTGTGGAAATGTCTGCACTGCACATAAAGACTTCGAATTAAATACCTTCTTTGCATTCGTGACTACGAATAATTCTTTGACTCCTATGATTTTTCGTGAGTTCATGGCCTCACCTAGTATTGGTTCCATTAAATCTCAGTGATACCTAACCATTATAATCTTCCTCGCTTAGTTTGCAGGTGGTTATTTCAGCATTTGCATCATATTGAATTTGCACTTCATTGGCACTTAAAGTGAATGGGTTTCCTAGAAGCGACGTAGAAAGTGAATACAAAGCGAGCAAAATAATGTTCTATGAGAATGCACATCTTCACATGTCCGTCCAGTACCTCCATTAATGGTTTACTTTCCATAATCAATTCTAACCATGTTTTCTGCTTTTATGGTTTGTCAGCAAGAATCCACACGTCCATCCTTCAACGTGAAGTCTTGAGTACTTGATTTACCTCCAAGCCACTCATCTCTTTCCACCTTCACCTAAATAACAATAACTCTCTCCACTTTCCGTTCTGTGCTCCTTTACTCTCACGACGGTGGAATCCTTCCTTTTCACTACACAAACTTCTTCCTTCCAAACGTTCATGAATATGCAATATATTTTAAAGCCAGTTTGAACTATTATATTGGCTCAAGTCCATGCCAATTTTTAGAAATGCAACGAAGTGGGGAAATAAATTTGCTAATGTATTTTGAATTTGAGTTCTTTGTAAGATTTTATCTTCGAGGCAGGCTGCAAATACTTTATAAGTCTGATAGAAAAGTTCAGGATTACTAATGGAGCATAATATTTGGTGATTTCAGAAGATGGCGCACTCTGGGCAATGATGAGCATCAGAAAATTATTTCGTGAGGTCATCCTCTTGCCTACGGTCCACAATAAAGTCCTCGATCATGAATTCATGAATTCGTGTAATATCTAGAACCTCGAACCTTCACAATAGTGTAATCCTTCGTAGAGTTGGCAAGCTTGGGCACCACATTCTTGGCCTACTTCATCATTTCATTGGCATGGTCCTTTTCCCCGACGAAATCTCATTGTGTCGAGCTCCAAACTAAGTTCATTGTGTGGAGCTCTGCACTTCCACAAAATATTATTGTACAGTTCCACACAATATTCATCTATATCCCAATATAGGTTGGAATTGGTAGAGGCTACGGACTTGATCGAATTGAGCCTGGGTATGGAAACCTACCAAGTGATAGCTTCCAAGTCCAGGGAACCTGGGATATTTTGAATGGGTAATCCTGAACTAAATCCTGTTCATGAAGACAATGTTTCTTCTCTTAAGATAGGAAGGGATAGGTGCAGAGACTGGTTAACAATTATTGTATATCCCTATTTACCCACACTATTTTATATCTATTTTTTATCACAACCCCACCATCAGCGCACTAAACTCTATGGAATTTTTTTTCAATAAATGCCGCAGATTTATGAGTTGTAACGTTTGAACTACCAGAGCCAAGTTTGGCATGAACTGTAAGGGAAGGAAATAAACGTTTGGCATGAAAGTAGGTGGATGAAAAGGAAAAATATATTTCTATGGTATACACTATTAGAATATATTATAATTTATTAGTATTATAAATAAAACATCTAACATCAATGATAATAATGTGATAATAGTAATATTATTGCTATTATTACTATTACATCAACATTATTACTCTAATAGAATAGTTGCGTATTACTATGATAAGTAATATGATTAGAATTGACTATTTGAATTACCTGGAATGATTTTTTAATTAACAGTCCGCACACCGAGCTTCGCACTAAGTTCATTATGCTGAGCCCTACAATTTCACACAATATTAATGTACGGCTCCGCACAATATTATTGTATATCCCAATTAACATTAATAATCAATGTATATGCCAATTTACCCACATTATTTTATATTTATTTTTTATCACAACCCTAACGTTGGCACACTAAACTCGAGGAAATTGTTTTAAAAAGGATATCGGATATCTGTGTGCAGAACAAAACACCGTAATAATAAGTGACATAAGCACACAAACAATGTTAATATGCTAGAAATGATGACGTTAATGTGGTAGTTTTTGTGATTACAATGTCCAAATATTGGAGCATATGCAACTCTACAAGTTGTATGGCATCCCGTAACATAAGGAGAGTCACAGGAGCATTGTGTGTGACGAGTAAGATATGAGAGCCACAGAAATAATAACCTATCACATGTCGTGGATGGATGCTCAGAAGCAGATTCCCCACCCCCACCCCCACTCTGGCGGCACGAGAGTCTCACTACCATAGGATCTTAGTATATCGACTTGCAGGTAGCTGGATGTACTCTTGGTGTTATAGTGGCAGCTAGGAGGATTGATCCTGGGTCTCCCATAGATTAGGACTACCAGTTACCGATTCACCATGTGGTTAAAAAAAATAATAATAACCCATCAAATGTCGTTGTCTCTAACCTATAACTATAATACTTTGCAAATTGGAATCCATCTTTCCCTCTAAATAATTGTTTGGTTCCATTAATTTCATCGTCTATCCATTTTCATTATTGCACTTTATTCTCCCGTCCCTTCTATTCCCATTGAAGTTCGAAGGAAGAGGGATGGAAAAAATGAGTGCTAGTACATCAACAATAATATACAAGGCCATATAAATCATAAAAACAAAGTAGATAACTCAATCTTGGCAGAGACTAGTAGTTATTCTCAGAGTTACGCAAGCCTTATCAATGAAACAAAAGTTGCCCACATTTTTGTACCATTATGATCAAAGAAAGGACAAGGAAAAAATATTATTCGAGAGTAGTCATGATCTAAAGATGTCCATACTGTTGGACAATTGGCATTGTTTGTATGGCTAGTGTTTCTAAGTGTGTTGGCATTGAAGTCAACCGGATTAACTTGACTGGGAGTCTGGGAGGAATCCTATGGTAGTTGCAAGCTTCTTGTAGAGAATCATCACAGTAACATGATTATAGGAAAAGCCATAAAATGATGGCTATGGTGATTGGGAGTCCACGAGGAATCCCATGGTTTCTGCACTTCTCTGTAGAGAATCATCATAGTAGTAGGCTTATTGGAGAAGCCATAAAATGATGACTATGGTGGTTGGGAGCTTAGGATTCCATGCACAAGAAAAAGAGTCAAGGAGCAAAGAATGATAGATATTTTGTAGTCATTTTATAAGTAGCATATGGGCTCAAAGCATACTCAGACCCTCTGTATTGGAAAGTGCTCTCAAAGAGCTTTCCAACAGTGTGTGGAAATATAAAAATAACCTCCTATATAAAACGTTATGGTCTTTCGAAGTCAGGGTCTTCAAGTCCTAAGTAGGTCGAAATATCAGAGGTCAACAGATTAGAGTAGGAAATATCGTAGCATCGACGTAGGCTATATCAGAGATTGAAATATCAGAACCTTGGAGCACATCGGGATCCAATATCAGAACATCGGAGTAGGCTGTATCAGAGCTTGGAGAATATCGGAACCCTAGAGCATAGGGCCATAGGAGCACCTGAAGGATAATATCAGAGCAGGTAATATTAGAATATCAAAGGTTGGAGCATATCAGAATATCAGAACCTCATAAGTCCTTACAGATTGCAACTCTTTGAAAGTGCCAAGGTTTGTGAAGGTGTAGAAATATAAAGGTTTTCGTTGCAAAACTAAGGCTTGATGGTACCACTTTTCTCTCCTCAAACAGGACACGTGGAAGCTTGTGATTGTCCTTGAGAGCTAAAGTGGCAATTGATGTTGTAGTACAAAGGACACGTGGCAACCTGTTTTAGCATTTTTGGTGACCCAATGGGGCAAATCAGGGTGACACATGTCACCACTCAGGAGGCGCCATGTGGAGAAATGTCGAAAGCATGATGTCATCCCAAAGGTTAGCATATTGGAGGTTGTAGATGTCATAAATGCTATGAAAATGGAATTTAAAAAAAGTTAAGATAAAGGGGGCTTCGATATTATCTAGCACATGGTCATATGGAGACCAAAGGAACCAAGGGCTAGGCAAAGGGAGCTAAAACACAATCGGGACTTTGCAAATGCTATGATATGTTGGGGCCATGATATAACACTACAGTGGTAAGCTAAGCCAACTGTCACAGGATTGGTCTTATGAGAAAGAAGATGCTTAGGAGCTAAGTGCCAAGGGGGCTAAGGGTATCGGAGTTGTGTAATATCGTAACATTTCTTTTGTTTGAGTTATGATATGTTGGTGCTCTGATGTAACAATATAATGATTTAAATGGATGAATAGGTTGGCAGCTGAATATTAAATGCAGATCAACGGAGTTGATTTATGGAGTCAGTTGGATCTGCAAAAAGTGGTGGAACAAGGAAAAGAGGCTATTGGTCCACATAAGAACTAAATAAATGAAGAAATCAATCGTCTACCTCCCATGCAAAAATTTTAGATTTAAATAAGCAAAAGAGTGGCCATTCCTGAGTAATTTCAAGCTATGTGGAGCAATGAATAAGCACGGGAAGTCACCGTAGAGTGTGTAGGCTAAATGAAGATTAAATTCTTAGTATGGAGGTTTACAGAGGGTGTCAGTGAAGAACTCAAAATCCCATTCTTATGTTTAACACCATGTTAAAATTCATCCAGCAGATGCAACAACAACAGGAGGAGCCATGCTGAGGTACACTCAGGTAGTATGGAAACAGACATCAGAAACAACATTGTGGAGTGTGCATCAGAGGATCAAAACCATCGATTTCCATTAATAAAATGGGGGAAGTGTGTATTCTTGAACAAAAAGAGTAGCGAGAGTAGGGTTAGCAGCAAGAACAATGAGAGAAACGAGATCAGAGTGTTGTGAAACAAAAAGCAAGAGTGGAGCTGAAAGGAGAGTTGAAGAGAGCTTGTGTGAGAGAAGGAAGAGGGCTGAGGATATGTTGTTCTGAGCAGAGGATAGAGTCTTTTTGAATGAGTTCAAGGGAGTCTCTGGAATAGTAGTGGACTAACAAAAAATTGTGTTTCTACAACCAACCAGATTGATATTTTCCATAATTGTATATGCCTCTATTTTCAGTTTGAAAATTGTATGAAATAGTAGAACATTGGCAAGAGAAAGTTGTAGCCTACATTCAAAAGACGTTGGTTCCTATTGGTAAGTTGGTGCTTGCTAACCTAAGGGGGTCAGTGTGTTAATTTATGGTATGTTCTATGCTTATAACAATTTACTTCTTTTTCTTATTATATTCCACCGATTAGCAATCACATGTACATAAAGTAAAGTGCAGATAGAACATTAAACGATCGACAGAAAACAAGCCAAGACAAGAGACACAAGATGTGGCGGCTAGCCAGGGACAAACCCCACAATGTGTGGAGAAACCCTTTGATCAAATCTTATTTTATCTTCAATAATTCAGCAGAGAGAAATAGTACAATAAATCTGATTCATATCAGCAATAGCAAACCCTAGATCAGTAGCATCAGCATTAGCGGCTTCATTATCAAACTAGGGCAGACCATATCTCACAAACCGATAGTCGGATTGACTTCATTCCACCACCAAAAGTTTCGGCTTCCAGAGGAGGTTCAGATGAACCTACAGCGCAGTTCAGATGAGGAGATCTTCTAGGCCACGCAAGTCAATCTTTACTTCTGCAATTGCAGCTTCAGTTTCAGCAGTTTCCGGCTTCAAACTAGGGCATTCGATATCTTGCAAACCATTCGTCGGATTGACTTCATTCCACCACCAAAAGTTGTTGCTTTCAAAGGAGATTCAGATGAACCTACAACGCAGTTCCAAAGAGGAGATCTTCTAGGCCACGCAAGTCAATCTTTACTTCTATAGTTGCAGCTTCAAATTCAACAGCTTTCGGCTTCACATGTGAGAGAGAGAGAGACCCATTTCAGTGCAGTAGAGAAGAGACTCATATCTGTGCAGTAGAGAGAGAGAGAGAGATGTGATGAGATGAGTGAGTCTAAATGAGGAAAAGTCCTCTTATATTTATACACAACATTGGTGGGTGAATAGATGCGACTGTTGGGCTTCTGAGCCTACATGAGTTGTAGGTCCGCTTGATAATAATTCCATAATCAAAATAAATTCATATCTCCATGAATACTTATCGAAATTGTATGATCTTTATATCAATCCTACACCTCTCAACGAGAGGAATTTAATAAAAATATTATTAGCCATGAATAAGATGACCCACATGAATTTTTCCTTGGTTGCCAATTTTAACACTCCCTCTCAACCATGGAGAACTTCTTCTGCAATCTGTCTATCGGTCGTTACTATTCATCCATCAAATGCACTGCCCTGTACAGCTTGACCCTTACCCTACTCTGCTCTATTTTTCCTGTTCTTCTTTGTCTTGTTCTACCCTGCACTGATCTGTACTGTTTTGTTCTGTTCTGCTCTGCTCTTGCATTGTTATGTTCTACTCTGCTTTTGTCTGAATTATGAAGAAGAAGAAATGATCGAGGATGTATCATACTGACTCAAAGTCAGTCTCAGAGTATGTACCACTGGTCCCAGACCAGTCTCAACCAACCCAAAGTTAGCATCATAGTGAGTACAACTCCAATGGTCCCAGACCAATATCATCCTCCACTGACTCAAAGTCAGTCTCAGAGTATGTACCACTGATCCCAGACCAGTCTCAACCAACCCGAAGTCAGCGTCATAGTATGGTACAACTCCTACCACTGGTCCCAGACCAGTATCATTGATCCTAGATCAATGGAGGTCATCCTAGCGTAGGCAGTATGGTAGTTACAATGATGCGTCCATCGGTACTACTATGGTCCCTAACTTCATTTCCCTGCTCATTGATCAAATGAGAGGTACTTCCCATGAGTCCCAGACTGCATGGGTAGGATGCCTCGACAGGAGAACTAATCAATCCTGTCCTCACAGGAGAACACATCAATCCTGCTACAATTGCCATGGAGAACACATCAATCCAGGCCTCATAGGAGAACACATCAATCCTGCTACAATTGCCATGGAGAACACATCAATCCAGGCCTCACAGGAGAACACATCAATCCTGCTACAATTTCCATGGAGAACACATCAATCCAGGCTGCCATGGAGAACATATCAATCCAGGCCTCACAGGAGAAATAATCATCCTGCTACACAGGAGAGTGAATCATCCTGTTCCACAAGAGAGCGAATCATCTTGTCCCACAAGAGAGCGAATCATCTTGTTCCAGTGTGCACCACTAGGGGAGGGTGAGTCACCCTGTGGTCGTATGTTGCTCCAGTAATAACCGCAAGCCCTCAGAGCTCCCAGAGCTCAATGTATGCAACATGCAGGACCCTTGTACAAGGGTTTCTTACCGACTCCAGGTCGTTTGGGAAAATCACAGATTAGATCTTTCCTCGGGGCTCTGACAAGGTGTATCAACCTGTACATCATCTTAATGCGATGGAGCCTCCTTGCTCATCAACTTACCATATCCAAGATGATGTCTATCTGCTGGAGCAATCGACGAATACGGGATTCCTCAATAATCAAATCCCACCTCTGGTTGTTATAAAGAATCACAGTGGTATCCAATGTAAATCCAAACATCTCACTGAAGAGCTTTCGCAACTAGACTGCCTCACACGAGGTTATGCTAGCAACAATATATCCTGCTTCGGCGGTGCTCAAAGCCATCGACTTTTGCTTCCTGCTCATCCAGGATATCGAAGCAGATCCCAAGGTGAAACAGTACCCGGAAGTGCTCTTACGGTCCACCACACTGCCTGCCCAATCAACATCAGTATATCCAAGTAGTCTCACATCTCCGGTAGTGTATCTTAATCCATGAGAGATTATGTCCTGAAGACATCTCAGAAGATTCCTGGCATCAATCCAGTGAGGCTCAACCAAATATGAGCTCACAATGCTAACTGCAAAACATATGTTTAGACGGAGGTTCACCAAGAACATCAATGCGAATGAGTTTTTGAAACTCAGAGGCATTTCCCAAGTCTGGTTCGACATCACTACCATATGACTTCTAAAAGTTAAGATCCTTGAGGTAGTCACAGGCTTGCAGTCCATCATACTGAATCTTTCCAATATATTTACCACATATTTTCCTTGAGATAGGAAAATTTCCCCTGGCTTCTGCCACACTTGAAGTCCTTGGTCCTTCATTTCAAATTCAGAAGCCAGCTCCCTCTTACATTTGTGAATGAGAGGGTCTGCACCTGTTAGAAAGAGCTCATCCACATACAACACCAGTACGAGAGGCTTGTCATCTTCAACCTTAAAGTAAATGTTAGGATCGGCTTCACTCCTATTGAATCCCAGCTTCATCAAGTAGCTATTGATCCTATCATACCATGCTCCGGGTGCTTGCTTCAACCCATAGAGAGCCTTCTTCAACCTGCATACATGAGATTTTCAATCATAAATCTCAAATCTTTCAAGTTGCTCCACATAGACCTCTTCTTTGATAGAACCATGCAAGAACGTGGTCTTGACATCCATTTGATGTAGGTTCCATCCTTGTGAAGCCATAAGGGTTATGATCAGGCGGATGGTCATATATCTGGAAACAAGTGCAAATATCATAGTTTATACCTTCCTTCTGGGAGAAACCACGAGCAACAAAATGAACCTTGTGCTTTTTCGTACTTCCATCTGTTGCATGCTTTATCTTGTAAAGCCATTTTGAAGTAACAATTGTCTTGTCCAGGGTCTGGGAACTACTTCCCAAACATCATTCTCCATAATAGACTCATATTCTATGGTCATATCATCCTTCCATAGTTAATGCTTGATGACATCTGAGAATGATGAAGGCTCATTTTGTATGAATGTGCTCATGATGGTCAAGTATCCGTGATACCTGTTAAGTTTCTTACTTTCACGAAAGGTTCCTCGGGGTGCAGCATGTCCTTCAGCATCATCAAGTAACCCCTTAATCCATGAAGGCCTCTTCCTAGAAGAGGAAGGCTCATATGGAGGAGGATCAATCGGATCCATGGGTTCTTCTACATCAGGCATTGATTCATCATCCTTTTCTTTCGGTTCCCTGGTGTCGGCTTCTTGAGAGCTCCTCAAAGTCGGAAGATTGATCACCTTGCTGAGAGCCATATCTTTGTCAAAGGTGACATCATGACTAATTATGACTTTCCTTTGACCGGCTACATAGATTCTATAGCCTTTAGTATTTTCACCATAGCCCATGAAAATTCCCTTCTTTCCAGATGCTCCCAATTTATTTCTTTTCTCTTTCGGCACATGAAAGTATACAGGGCTTCCAAAATTTTTAAAATGAGAAACATCAGGTTTCTTACCGGTGAATTTTTCTTCAGGAGTCTTGAAACCCAATGCTTGATGAGGGCATCGATTTTGTACATATACGGCAGTGTTTGCAGCTTCAGCCCATAGAAACTTAGGAAGACTTTGATCATGTAGCATGGCCCGAACAGCTTCCACAATTGTATGGTTCTTGCTTCCTGCCACACCATTCTACTCAGGAGTATGTGGTGTAGTAGTCTCCCTCTTAATGCCAACCTCAGGTATGCCTGAGTAAACCAATTGTGATATATCGGAGGTCTTGCTTTGGCTTGAGGGGAATGGTCCCCTTTTGAGCTTTTCTTTGGCACATCCCGGACATACACCTTCTTTCTCTACTTGGAATTCGGGCATCCCTGTTACCATCTGTCTTATATCGGGTAGAGCTTTGTAATGAAGGTGGGCAAACCTTTGATGCCAAAGTTTGGACTAAATAGTTGTGTCACAAGACATGACACCTAGCGGACTTCCATCGACCTGATATAATGAATCAACACTAAACCCAAGAGTAAGGGCATCTTTAACATTATTTTTCCATATACATACCTTGCCATTGCTGAAGGTTACCTTGTAGCCTTTGTCTTCCATTTCCGAGATGGATGCTAGGTTCTTTTTGAGGTCAGGTGCATTTAATACATCCTGGACTTTCTAGCCTTCTTGAATGGTTGTCCTCTTCCTCGATCCCCAGCTCTCCTCTTATCTTTGCTATTGAATTTTTCATTCCTTTGATTTGCCATCAGAGGGATTTTGATCATCGTCCCGACGTGAGTCCTTTCTATCAGGGCACTCCCTAGCATAGCGACCTGCTTTATCGCAGATGTAACATCATCCTTTAGTTCCACCCTTAGGTCTAGCCTTTCCTTTTGATTTAGTCCCGGAATTATTTCTTTTCTTAGCATGAGAAGAAAAGGCAGCAGGAGGACTTTTAGGCATGGGCATTTCTTGCTCTTCTTCCCTTGTTTCTTCTTGAATGCATCTAGCCATTAATTCCTCGAAACCAAGAATTATATTATTGTTCAGAAGAGTAGTCTTGAACACGTACCATTCCGATGGTAATCCTCCAAGAGTCGTGAGTGCCATTCCCCTGCCAGTGATAGCCTCTCCAATAGATAGGAGATCGTGCTTGATCTCGGTGATTCTTAAGAAGTATGCTTTCATACTTTCATCTTTACCCTTCTTGATTTCCCTCAGCTTATTTCTAATAAACAAAACTTGATTTGCATCATTAACTTTAAATAAACTCACCAGTCTATCGTAGGTTTCCTTGGAGGTGTCCAGTTCAGAGATGTAGGCCACCAAGTGCTTGTCGATAGAGTCCCAGATGATCTTCTATTTTGACTTCTTTGATTTTCCATTTGTTCCAGGCAGCATCGGATGCATTTGATGGAGGCTCAACAATATTGCCTCTCACATGATCCAACACTCCTTGATTCTCAAGGGTTAGATCGATAGACATCTTCCATTCGTGATAGTCATCTTTCTCACGGAGCTTGTCTTCAACAGGAAAGAGTGTTGAGGACCCCATAGTTCTTTTAGGATAGCCTTGCCAATATTCTCTTTGATGATTACTCTTGCTCTTGCTCGGGCTTTGTCTTCACCTCAGCTCTGATACCATGTTAATTTATGGTATGTTCTATGTTTATAACAGTTTACTTCTTTTTCTTATTATATTCCGCCGATTAGCAATCACATGTACATAAAGTAAAGTGCAGATAGAACATTAAACGATCGACAGAAAACACGCCAAGACAAGAGACACAAGATGTGGCGGCTAGCCAGGGACAAACCCCACAATGTGTGGGGAAACCCTTTGATAAAATCTTATTTTATCTTCAATAATTCAGCAGAGAGAAATAGTACAATAAATCTGATTCATATTAGCAGTAGCAAACCCTAGATCAGTAGCATCAGCATTAGCGGCTTCATTATCAAACTAGGGCAGACCATATCTCACAAACCGACAGTCGGATTGACTTCATTCCAACACCAAAAGTTTCGGCTTCCAGAGGAGGTTCAGATGAACCTACAACGTAGTTTAGATGAGGAGATCTTCTAGGCCACGCAAGTCAATCTTTACTTCTGCAGTTGCAGCTTCAGTTTCAGCAGTTTCCGGCTTCAAACTAGGGTAGTCGATATCTTGCAAACCGTTCGTCGGATTGACTTCATTCCACCACCAAAAGTTGTGGCTTTCAAAGGAGATTCAGATGAACCTACAGCGCAGTTCCAAAGAGGAGATATTCTAGGCCACGCAAGTCAATCTTTACTTCTGCAGTTGCAGCTTCAAATTCAACAGCTTCCGGCTTCACATGTGTGAGAGAGAGAGACCTTTTTCAACGCAGTAGAGAAGAGACTCATATCTGCGCAGTAGAGAGAGAGATGTGATGAGATGAGTGAGTCTAAATTAGGAAAAGTCCTCTTATATTTATACACAACGTTGGTGGGTGAATAGATGCGACTGTTGGGCTTCTGAGCCTACATGAGTTGTAGGTCGGCTTGATAATAATTCCATAATCAAAATAAATTCATATCTCCATGAATACTTATTGGAATTGGATGATCTTTATATCAATCCTACACCTCTCGACGAGAGGAATCTAATAAAAATATTATTAGCCATGAATAAGATGACCCACATGAAGTTTTCCCTGGTTGCCAATTTTAACACAATGCCTCCTGTTAGTGGGTGCTCACATAAAAACTGGTGTAATTAAGTAGGTGCTTAAATTACATCATAAACAAACAACAAATTGATGGTTTTCTCCTTGGGTTTCCACGTGAAAACGCCGATGTCAAAATGTGTATGTTGCTCATGTGATTGGTTGTATGAACATATGAATGCTTAAACTTGCTACTCACTTTCTTTATGAATGAATGCTCTCATAAGTAGTAGAAAATAAAAAGTACTAAACACATATTCAGGAAAAAGATTTAAGAATCTTACTATTACTAATTAACTCCCCACCCTCTCAGTAATTCCTTATTCCAGCAATTGGTATCAGAGCCATGTCCCTTGAGGAACACTCTAACCATTAGAAGGTAGATCTATAAGGAATTATGTCTAGGCAAGAGAGTCAACAGGCCTACTCAAGTAGAATACCAGCCTTTGATGGGACAAACTATGCCTTTTAGAAAGTAAGGATAGAATCATATCTTATGTCCCTAGGAGTAGATGCTTGGACTCCAGTGCTAGTAGACTACAATGTCCCTGATATTCCTCCCACTATTACAGATGATAAAAGGTTGTATGGAAATAATGTTAAATCCAAGAATTCCATTGTCTTTGGTCTCAGTGTTACACAATATTTTGTCACACCTCTTGCACATCCCCGTGACATACCCAGAAGTGCCTGAAACATGATCATTATGCAGTGTACTCATTCATATATGTAGCTCAAATCCTCCCTAAGACATTGATTGGAAAACTCCTTGAGCTTCCCCCGAAGGAAATATATCTAAAACCTAATTTGGGAATCATCGCTCTTATGAGACTGAAAACCATGATGGTCGCCTATTGCATCATACTCTACCCATGATGGCATCACTCTATTCACTCATATACCCGTGATGATCCCACAAAAGAAATTTTTCCCAATGAGAATGAGAAGCTTTGTGATCTAGAAGCTTCCAGAGTGATGAGTTGGAGATTGTTCAGCATAGATGAGGTCGAATTCTCCCAACTTGGTCTCTTGGACTTATGCCTATGAGCTACCTCCTTGAGATGAGGGCCTACTCTTATCTTTGGAGAGTTCCTAACTCCCTTTCCTAGCCTATATGTTCATCCTCTCCCATTCTAGAATGGTTGGTCTATGCCTATTTGCACCCTTATGCTAATATTGTGCCTATATGCTACTCATTTGGCTTGGAGAAGGAATGCTTGGAGAGCTTATCTTGGACTTGGATATTCATTCAAGGAGAGCCTATCAACATCAAGGCTTGGTTGTATGCTTCCCTTTATTTTCTATTAATATATAATTGCTAATTCATTTTCCCTAAATGTGTATGCTCATGTATCATTTAGCTTAACATTCCTTGATCAGTTAAGTAGGTTACTTTTGAATATGCTATTTGTATTTGCATGCCTTGTTGTGTCTTGATCTCTTGTGCAGGTGCATAAATGCTGTGAACAATAGGAACGAGCTCGTGATGCAAGTGATCCAAGGTATTCAACAAAGGAGATCGAGATAGCATCAGAATGAGGTAGGTCATCTTCTTCATCTCTCTTTTCAATTGTAAGTTAGGAAAGTGTCTGGTAGATTGTCACTTTGGTTGCTAGACCCACTCATTGGGCTAGAGGGATTATCTCTGTCCGCAGATAAGATTTACCTATAAAACACTCAGTCAATCAGAACTTGTAAAGGTTATTCTCTATAAGTAAGTCAAGGATGTGTGGGTAAATCTTAATAAATGTCTTGAAGGAGATGAAAAAGTCAAGCACGCAAAACTTCAAACCTTTAAAATGAGGTTTGAGAGCTTGAGAATGAGTGAAGATGAAAGCATAGCAGAATACTTCCTCAGATTTTATGAAGTAACCAATATGATTAGATTTAATGCCAAAGTTCTAGTTATTAAAGAAATGGCTAATTTAAAGGATCTCAAGGCGGACCTTTTTGCATGGTACTATCACAACCTATGAAATGAGAGTAGGAAGAGAGAAGTCTAACCCTAAAGAAAAAAAATTCGAAGTATCCAAAAAGGCTAAGGAGTACAAAAATCATTCACACTGCTCCAGTTGTGAATTTGATGAGGAGTTGTCTCAATTAGTTAGGAAACTAACGCGTGGCTTAGGAGAATATAAAGGGAAGTTTACATTTAAATGTTTTGACCGTGGAAGAGTTGGACATTTTTTGTCCAAATACCCTTACAAAGAAAATGCTAAAAAGAAAGAGGATCAGAAATTTGGAAACAAATCACAAAAACATCATAAGGAAATGTTCTATAATAAAAAGGGGTTCTACTCCAAATAGGATAGCTCAACACCAGAGTCAGATAGTGAAAACTCTTCGGAGGGTGATTCATATAAGTATTTACTTATGGAATTTGTAGTAGACTCTAAGAAACAAAGTGTTATGGACTCTGAAGAGGAAGAAGAAGAAGGAGTAGTGGACCTTGAAGGGCTACTCATCATTTATCTTGATGAGTTAAAGAAAGCAAGGAAAGAGAATATGAAGCTGAAGGAACAACTACAATGTGTTGAAGAAGGTATGGATAACTCTGATAATGAGGAGTTTGTTTATTAAAATTAAAAAATTGAAGAAGTTATTAATAAAAAAGATATTTTAGTCCTTTTACTAGAAGAAAAACAAGGAACATGTGAGAAAATAGAAGAAGAGAACAAGCAATTAAAACAAGAACTGCTCAAGATAAGGAAGGAAATGATCTCAAAAAATTGCAAAGATGAAATTTTTTCTTTGAAAGTTAAACTAGAAGAAACTAAATGAAAGGAAGAGGTTCTTCAACATTTTATCCATGAATGGGAAGAGAACTGTTAGAGTCTTGAGGCAAAGGTTGTCTCTCTAAGAATGGATCTTAACGGAATGAAGACAGAGAAAGGTTTAAATGAAAATTTTTCAGAAGGCACAAGGAAATTAGATCAGATTCTAAATAGCCACGGGAACTTAGGAATCAAAATAGTTCTGTTATAATCAAAGACACAGGAATCCTTTATGGAGAAGATAAACTTTAGGTTCACAGGATTTGAAAAATCATAGAGCTTTCCAAAGAAACATCAAGAAAGAATCAATAAAGACAAAAGAGCAGTGGGGCAAAGAGGAGATCATTAATGGACAACGAATCAACCAACTAGACAATTAAGGTACCTTCATGCATGAACTCACAAGTCTTCCAACAATAGGCATGCCTTGTTGGGATGGGGTCCCTTGGGTTAGTTTTGGGGTTGAGATAACCCAAGTTTTGGTACAATTTTGTAAATAATGTAAAGTCTTCACAATTTGTGGATGTGAAGCTCGTAGATGAATAGAAGTCAAAGGGGCTTAGCACCTTGTTTTATGTAAAGTTTGGAGTTAGTTTTGAGATTCACCCATGATCTGTGGACCATGGAATTGTATGGAAAGTCTATAAATACTGATTCTTAGCGAAGGAAAAAGAAGACTAGGATAGAAGAGGAAGATATCAAAGATAGATATTTAGGTTGATTGAAGGGTCTAGGGAAGGAAGGCTCTACTTCCTGCACTTAGATAGGGAAAGAAAGGCTCCACAGCTATGTCTATGGAGGCCTAGGTAGAGTTCGCAGTTGAGTGCACAGACCCCTGCAGCTGTGTGCAAAGGGCAGTTTTGAGTCTGTAATCTTGAATTGAAGATCAATAAAGATAGTTTTGTGAAGAATTCTTGCGTATTTTTGTTTATCTCTGTTAATGTTATATGTTGTTAATGAGTGATTTTATTTATGGAATATTTATTGAATGTTACATGATTCTCTTGAATAATTTTTAATGATGTATGCAATGCATGTCTAAGTACTTTCATGAAGACTCTCATTAATTCTCTTATGTTTTCTAATAACTTAAGTAAATATGCACGAACACTAATTTAGGATTGCTTTTTGATGTGCGTAAGTAGTCAAATTAACTATTGAAGGTCCATAAGGACTAATCGTAGACATTCCCGAAGGTCTGAACGCTATTTTAACAGAGTGCAAGGGCAATCCATAAGAGTTTATAGAATTGTGTAATGGCAGATTTGAGGCGCTAAAAGACATCACATTAGTCTCTCAATGCAGAAACTTGGTTCTTGCATCCCCCCATAATACTTCGGGTGAGACTATAGCCTGTGCTACGTGGGTTGTTTCCGAAAGGGCTAGTAGTGTAGGGTTTTGTTGGTTGGCGTAGCTAACTCTGAACTTGGGTCAGGACCCCCTAAGCCAAAAAATGGTTCCGTTGTCGGGACCAAGATCTCCTTGAAAGAGATGTGTGATGTTGCATCATTGGAATTCGACCAAGAAGGAAATGAAAAGTGGTTGGATCGAAATATTCATGAGTTCGTGGTGCAAGAAAATAGGAATTTGTGCCTCTTGAAGGAAGAGTGGTTGAACAGGTATATGTATAAAGAGATACACAAGATCTCCTTCTACAATTTTCCCATTGAATTGTATGAATGGTTAGCTAAATTGACAGACAGTCAAGGAAGGTGGAAGCTCGATAGTCCTATAGTGTGGACTCCAGAATTAGTGCGATGGCTAGAAGCCTCTTAAAATAAGATTGCCCAGCCTGTCGATCATTGGCTCGATCAACTTCTGGGTGGATTTGTTACAAAATCTTTAGTTGATACCTCAATTAGATATAGCGAAGCGGAACGATGATTTTTCAAAGGACTGTAAGGCAAGGACTTAAGATCATTGAATACTTGAATTAAAATGTTGTTATGTGAAAAATGGGTGATTCCATTACATTGTTGTTCGGAGCTACGCTAAGTGGATGACTCTTTAGAAATCACGAAAGATAGGGACCAGAGTCTTATCCATTAATTGGACCTCCTTTAAGTGACGACAAAGAGGTGGGACAGACTACGCCATGAAGTGCGGTTCGACTAATCACTTAGGGGGATTCCTCGAATAAATCGTCCTTCCACTCCACCTCCACCTCCACCTCCACCACATACACCTTTTCCCACACCTCCACCTCCACCACCACCATTCAATATGGCGAACGCAATGAAAATTCCAATCTTCAAAGGCGTAGGGAGTGAAGATGCATAGCATTTATGGTTGGTTTCGAATGTTGTGTGGATAGCACAACAGATTGCTAACAATAATATAAAGAAGGCATAGTTGGTTACCGTTTTGCAGGATCGTGCACTAACTTGGTATATTAAGTATTGTTCGGATAATCCTCTTGCAATTAGCAGAGATTAAGGCGGCTTTAGAAAAAGAGTTTAGTAAGCTTAAGTATGACTCATAGTCAGTGATTAGATTTAAAAAAATCATGATGAGGGTCGATGAGACACCTTGGGAATTAGATCAAAGGTTGAAGTGTTAGATTCGAGAAGCTAACATGTAGCTCACAGATAGTCAGCATCGTGAATGGTTTATAGCTTCTCTTCTACCCCACCTAAGAATTTATCTGTCACAACATAATATAGGAATGTAGGCAGAAGCTTTGGAAAACATGAAGAGGTTGCATTCATCACCTATTCAGGATACAACCTTGGGAGTGCAACATATCCACTCACAATTAGAAATCTTACACTTGGAGTTACAGAGTTTGAAGAAAGAAAAGGAGATTAAATAAGAAGTGTCCATGGAAGTCTGGTGTTTGAAGTGCAAGAGCCAGGTTCATGATAACGACCATTGTCCCATGTATGCGAATTATATTATAGAAAGGGGGAAATTCACCTTAAGCCGGAAGCCCAAGTAGAGCTGAGCATGGGGGTTGCGCTATGTTGTTCTATTTGTCAGGTTGTTGGACAATATGTGATAGACAATTTCCATTTACTTCAAAAATTCATCAAGACACCCTAGCAGTTGTTCTATAACTTATCCAAATTTGTGGGCCACCATGAGCGACACTGTCGAAGCTATGAGCTGATGATGGAAAGAACACCTACATACTAGATGCGAGAAGAAACTCGGCCTCTGGAGAAGGGTGTCGGAGGAGCCTGCGGAGGTTATGAGGGGCGAGGATTGGGTCGCGGAGGAGGAGGACCTGGTAGAGGCCGCGGTCAGATTATCTCTTAAAATTGCGAATAGCTAGGGAACTATGCGTGAGAGTGCCAGAATCCTACAAACCCGTCATGTAAATACTGCAGACAGTTTTATCATACTATCGAATAATGCCTGGTGCTAATAGCTAAGATGCTAGAGAAGAAAACACAGCCTTAGCAGCCTACACAGAATCTACAGATGATGAGGGTTGAGCCTCGTGAAGAAGATCAAAGCGTTCACATTGTGCTAAGAAGTGGAATGATGACTCACACTATTAAGGGTAAACAACCTGAGGAAGAAGGATGGCTTCACAAAGTGCCAAAGAAAGAAGTCGGCTTTGATTTGGATCGTGCTAAGGAAAAATTTATGGAAGCCAAGAAGAGCTTCTCTGAGGCCTCCACCTCAGGAAGACATGACAAGGTGCAAGAAATTAGCGCACCTGCAGAGGTTGATCCGCCTATACTCACTATCTTTTTAGAGACTTGCGTGAAACTACTACGCGATAGCAAGGCTATGGAGGGCCTGCAGGAATTAATAAATAAATCCTCCAGCAAAGAGAAATCCCCTGACGGACACCATGCAGTCAGAAAGATTTGCAAACATAAGGAACGAACAGGGCATGAGATGAAGCTCACTATGCAGATAGGTGATTATGAGATGGACCAGGTCATCTTGGATCTTAGGTCCGATGCGAACGTATTACCGAAACAAACATGGGAAAGGACGGGGAGACTTGAACTGTAGTGGTCTCCGATTCAGCTCAGAATGGTAAACCAGCATAAAATCATCCCCATGGGGTGGTTATATGGCGTAACAGTTGATATTGAAGGTGCGAGCGCAGTAGCAGACTTTGAAGTTATAGAAATCGTTGATGATAGTAATCCCTACCCCACGCTCTTTGGAATTGATTGGGCTATTGATATGAATGGGGTCATTAATTTGAAGAAGAGGACAATGTCATTTGAGATGAAGTCGCTTTGGGTTATAGTATCATTGGACCCTATAGAAGGGATGCAATATACTGAACCACTCCATGATTATGAAGAAAGTGATGATGAACTGGATCAAATCTACAAAATAACAATGCAAGATCAGGATTGGATCAATCCGATGACAGATGGGAGGATTGCATGGGACCAGGAGAGTTCCTGCACCTCTGATTCAGATGAGGAGTTAGAGCATTGGCAAAATCACTTACATGAAGTGTCTATCTTGCGGTGCAATATGATGATGAATTCACTACATTGTGTTTCATTGGAGGTAAGGAGATTACCCTATTATGATGGTTTAACTTATGTAGATCTATTTTTGGATGAATTTGAGCATGAATTCCTTGAGTATCACAACTTCCAAGAATTAGAGTTGGCCCTGCACGCTACACCCGCACGATGGTGGGGTACGCATAAGGATAGTTTTGCTGGATGGCGAGATTATAGAAGAATGATGAAGCTATAGTTTGGGCATGCTAACACCAAAATGACTGAGAAATATAATGGAAGGGATGATACACACGATCACCTAGCAAAATGGACTAAAGCATGGGGAACAGAACTGCAGCCAGAGTAGGTACACATATTTTGCCATACTTTGGATATCATTCACATGAACTGGTATTTGCAAACGGAGCTCCGCCATGGCACCATGGAATGGGATGTACTGAAGGAAGGGTTCTTATTAACCTTCAACTTTTAAGATGACTTCGAAAGCATTGATGAGGTGTTGCAAGAAATTAAGGTGGTTATCTTCAGAATGCTGATGAAACCTATGGAATTGACCCAACGAGACTGGAGCACCCAGCTGCACCATGCGTTGGAATGTTATAATGTAACCACTGAAGAGGAAGATGAAGACTCATGAAACATTAATATTCCAGAGGCAAAAGGGAGTTGCGAATTCTAAGGCCCACAAAAAGAAAACCCAGACATCTCCGCACCTTTGAAGACAAAGAAGGTAAACATTGGCACTGAAGAAGAACCAAAGTTTGCAAAAATTGGGCACTATTGGGACGATGCTACAGTGGATAAAGTTGTTGAGTTACTCCGTGAATATCCAGATCTCTTCCCTACTAAGTTTTAGGATTTAAAGGGCATAGTTGGCGATTTGGGTGTTATGAAGATCACTTTGAAGCCAGATGCGAACCCTATTAAACAGAGGCTGTATTGCCTTAATCCTAAATACAAGGACAAGGCTTGCCAAGCGCTAGATAAAATGCTAGAGGAAGGCATCATAGAACCTGTTGAAGAATCATAATGGGTGACCCCAATGGTGGTTCAGGAAAAGAAACAAAGGGGTGAAATAAGGATTTGCGTAGATCTACGAAAGCTTAATGATGTGTGTCCATGACCTATTACCAACGCCATTTACAGACGAAGTATTAGACAATGTTGGAGGGTAGGTGGCCTATTCCTTTACTGATGGGCTTTCCAGGTATCATTAGATCAAGAACATGCCAAATGATAGGAGCAAAACAACCTTCGTGATGGAGTGGGGTTGTTTTCAATACACATGATGCCGTTTGGGCTTAGGAATGCGCTTACAATTTTCTCCCTCGTAGTCATAGCAGTGTTCAAGGAGTTCATTCAAAAGTTCTTGGAAGTATACTTTGATGGTTCGACTGTGTTTGGATTAGTGAAGAACTATGTTGCAAGTCTGCGCTTGATGTTGGATACGTGTCGTAGATACCGGATCACGCTGAATTTGAAAAATGCATATTATGTGTTCCTTTTGGAATCTTGTTGGGTCATGTGGTGTGCAAACAAGGATTGATGGTGGAACCTCCAAATATTGCAGTGATTGTGAATCCGGAGGCCCCTAGGAATGTCAAGCAGCTACGCGCAATGCTGGGACATACGGGATACTATAGAAAACTTATCAAAGTTTATGCTCAAATTACTGCGCCCATGGAGAAACTACTAAAAAAGGACACAACATTCTATTGGAACGAAGAATGTCAGCGCAACTTAGATGTATTGAAAGAAAATATGGTCACTGCGCTGATCTTGCTATTCCCTGATTGGAAAAAGGAGTTTCACGTACGTGTAGATGCCTCTTGAATTGCGTTGGGTGCAGTGTTAACGTATGACGGTGAAGGAGAAATGGACCATCCTATAACCTTCATGAGTAGGAAGTTATCGAAGGCCGAGAAGAATTATTCAATGTCTGAGCATGAAGGATTGGCCATGGTGTACGCGCTGCAAAAATTCAGACATTATCTATTAGGTGGTCATTTCAAGATGTACATAGATCATTTTTCCTTGAAATACTTGGTCATCAACCTGTGTTGGGGGGGGAGATCTGCAGATGGTTTCTATTATTTTAGGAGTACAACTTTGAAGTCATAGTAGTTGGGGAGGTTAAATGTGGGACCTGACCATCTGTCGTGGATCAAAATAGGAGAGGAGCCTAATAATCTGGAGGAAGGGTTTCCAGATGCACAGCTCTTTGTGGTGCATGTAGCAGATAATAATTTTGCAGACATTATCCACTTCTTGACTATAGGGGTGGCACCAAAAGAATATACAAGTTAGAAAATGAAATAATTAGTAGTGCGCGCGACCAATTTTTTAGTCCTTGTGGGACATTTTTCTAAGATGGGTGCAGATGAAATATTGCGAAGATATGTGCTAGAATTTGAAAGGGATGGCATTCTCACTGAAGCTCATCGGGGAGCCACATGGGAGGTCATTACGCAGGCAAGTAAACTGTGCATAAGATTTTGCGCGCAGGTCTATGGCGGCCTACATTGCACAAGGATTCTAAGGCATATTGTAAGGCGTGCGATGCATGTCAAAGAGCTGGCAGACTATCGTGAAGGGATGAGTTACCACTGCATCCTCAAGTGTCGTTGCAGGTATTTGAGAAGTGGGCAATTGATTTTGTTGGGCCAATTCAAACCTCGGGAAAGAAAATAGGTGCATGCTATATTATCACTGCGACAGAATATCTCACCAGATGGGTGGAAGCAGAGCCGGTTAAGGATTGTGCAGGGGGTATGGTAGCAAACTTTTTGTTTGAGTATGTCTTAACCAGATTTGGCTACTTGAAAATATTGATGAGTGATAATGGTATGCAATTTATAAATGAGACGATCACCGCATTAACTGAATAATTCCAGGTATACCACCAGAAGAGTACACCGTATCACCCACAGGCCAATGGGACTATTGAAGCCTTTAATAAGATTTTGGAGAACGCGCTGATGAATATCTGCAATGCACAACAGAATGACTGGGATGTGCACGTACCTACAGTACTATGGGCTTATAGGACTACTTGTAAGAAGTTGATAGGGAAAATGCCATTTAGACTAGTATATGGGGTCGAAGCTGTAATGCCGATGGAGTACATTGTGCCTAGTTTGCACATAGCATCTGTGACAGATATTGCGGATCGCGTGACCTTGGAGGAATGGCTCACGCAGCTAATTGAGCTCAAAGAGGATCGATTTTTGGCAGGATTTCATCAACAATTATAGAAGGAATGTGAAAAAGCGTGGCATGATCGCCATATCAAGCTTTGCACATTCAAGGTAAACAATCTTGTCCTTTTATATGATAGTAAATTCACTAAATTTCTGGGTAAATTCCAGATGCACTGGTTAGAGCCATATATTGTTAAAGAAATTACAGATGGAGGTGTAGTTAAGCTCGCAAAGCTAAATGGGGAACCCTTCCCGAGAAGAGCGAATGGGAGCAAGTTGAAATTGTATATAGGGGATCCTGCAAAATGATTATATGGTAGAAAGATAGTCTTAGTGCTCCAGGCAATTGCAAGGGAGCACGTGACTATAAACTACACTACCCAGCTTGGAGGACAATGCAGTGATTAGGCTGCGCGGAGAGTGACGAAGATGCAACCTATGAAGTTGTGCTCAGGAAGTTGCGCCATGGAGGAAGGAACCGTTAGAGTTATTTTTCATGACTTGATGACCAAAAGACGGTTAAGTGGACCGAGGTGGCGGTAATTAAGGCAAAAATATTTGAAGATCTGCCTCCAAAACAACATTTATTGTCAGAAATTTGGGGGAATGGTCGGATTTGAACTCAAAACCCCTTATAAATTACGCTTGTTGGTCCACGAGAGAACACTTTGCGCTCTCAGAATTATTGGTGAATTTCATTCTCTATTGTTTATGAACCAAATGGTTTGGGAATATTTAGTCACGAGCCCCGTGTTTGCTGAATTTCCTGAGATAATCCAGAAGCTTATTCTTTAGCAAATATCTACACCAAGTCCTATTGGAACTATTAGTACTGGTGATGTTGCCTCTGAGACCGTTGTCCCATAAGTTGTAAGTATGGAAGCTTCGGCTACTGTGCCTATGGCACTGAGGTCTTCTAGACTGAAGCCTACCCCTACTAGAGAAAGAAAACCTACCAATCCCAAAGAATCTGTGAAAGATAAGAAGGAGAAGGTGTTAGTGCATGCCTCCCCAAGAAAACATATCAAAACCCAGACAAAACAAAATAAAGATAAGGAGTCAGAGAGAGTAGTGGACCTGGAGGTGGAAGAATTCCAAGGAAAAGAGGACATTGATGTTGAAGGGGTGGAACCCATGACAAGGCTCCCTAAATATATCCCTCCGTGGAAGGGCAAAGAGAAGATCACAAAATACCTGGATGCTGAGAAGTTTATAGTATCCACACCCCTGCTACCTAGGCAGGTCCCTTTTTAAGGCCCTTGACTCACGAGGATCTCATTGTTAAAAATGGAGGACTGGGACCTCACAGACCACACCAAATTTCCGCATTTGGTGACGGAAAAATATATACGGAGGGTCTATTATGAAGAAACAAGTGTTATAGTATTCGAGATGTAGGAATGGGTCCGCGATGTTGAGCAATCAGGGTTTATCAATCTGTTGTTGGTGCCACATTATCACCGCACCCCCATTAATATGATATGTGTGCGCCAGCTCCTCAAACTAGTTGCATGATGGTTGCTTATGGCTAGGAAAACCTATCCCCATCATGGACATGCCAATTCATAGAATCACACAGCTGCCTTACAAAGGCGCGAACCCAGCTAAGGAGTTTGGAGGAAAGACTGGGGAGAAAGATCTTGCAGAGAGGATGAAGAGGGATTACAGCCTCCTCAAGAAATCGCGAGGGTATTCTATTATTTCCATCACAGACCCGACAGTTCAATTCACTGCCCATATTTTAGCAGGGAAGGCCATGAGAAAATGCCATGTGGATGAAGTTCTAGTGCCCATAGTTTCCCTTATTATGAAGTGCGTAAAAGGCATGCAGTTTAATTGGGAAAGGTACCTCTATCAGGAGTTCCTAGAGAACTACCGAGGAACCTAGGATGAGGCCAAGCCCTTCCACTATGCTTGGTTATTGCTGTCAATTTTTCTCATTGCACAGAGATTACTGGAGAATAGCCAATTTCCTCCGCTCGAGGAAGGATTGTCGGAGGTAGCACAATTCACTTCCTTATGGTCTACAAAGGATGCCCCACGAATCACAGAGATGAAGATATTTTGGATTATGGTGGAAATGAATCTCCATATGGCAATCACTCAACGTCTGAGGTTGTCCCCAACCTTGTTCACATAGCTCTCAACCTACACGACATTCAAGGCTGACTTCCACAGAATCTATATCTAGGCGTAGAAAGATCCAAAGAAAAAATGTCACCAATTTCCCTATTTAGTGTGAGAAACGGACATCGAGGAGGTTATAGCGGAATGGCCTACTGAGTGGCACACCCCATCAAACTTAGATTCTAGAACAAGCACGGGTGTGGAAATTTCTGTTGCACAGAAGTGAAAGGAGGTCGCGAAGAAAGATATGTGTACCCTAGCAGAACAAAAAAAGAAGGAAGCTATAGAAAAGGCTCGGATAGAGCAAGAACGCACTGAAAAGGAGTAGGAGGAACAAGAACAACACGAGTCATAGAAAGGTGACAAGTCACCTTCACTGGAGACAGAGGAAGAAGAATTTTCAGGACAAGGCGGTAGAGGTGATGAGGGGCAAAGCACCCCATTTATTTTGAAACGATGTGGTAAGGAGCAGCAGGGTGGAACACGGAAAAAAGCAGAAATCTAATAAATCACAGGTTGATCCCATGGTATTAACAGAAGGCGATCTCAATGAGATCGGGGATAAAATCAAGGATACAATGATAGAAGTGTTGCAACAGTTTGAATAGAAATACATGTAGATGCTGGGGAGCGTCTAGAAGGATCTGTATGAGCTACAAATCCAAACAAGTAGACTACAGTTGGCCATTGGACAAGCGACCGTGGAGCAAGCGAGCCTGACACCCGGGACAAGCTAAGTAGCTGAGCTAGTAAGGACCCTAAACCTCAGAACTATACCATTTCCAAATGGGTCCATTCATGGAGATTCTGCTGATGATCGTATCATACTTAGTACAATCAAGAACATAGGACTAAATATAGCGGTTCTCTCCAACAAGACACTCCACGTGCTACATACGGGGGTGGTAGATGAATTGAGAACCAGGGAGCAATGTGCCTTCAACCTCATAAGTGAGTACAAAGTCAACAATGAGAAAATGTTCACTGAAAAGACGCAGGCTTTGAAGGAAAAGGAGGCACTTCAGACGCGTAGTTCAAGTCTGGAGTCAGCAGTAGCAGAGGCATGCAAGACAGTTCCTGAGCTTCACATCTTGAAGGATGCACAGCTAGAAGCCAAAATCAGAAAACTAGCTGTTGGTGTGTGTGAGGCTAAAGCAGAAGTTGGATGGGTAACCTTTGAGTTCAACATGAAGATTGCAAAGCTGTAGTTGAATTTACAACCCACGACTCCACATGAGGTCTAGGAGCAGTGTGAAGCCATGATAAAGGAAGGCATAGCTAGCTTGGATGACACAGTCACTCACTATGCGACATTGTTTGAGCAGGCTATGGAGCTAGTGACCTATTGATGGTGTTGGACCTACCAACATGTAAGGGGATCTCCTTAGTAAGAAGTCACAATTAGACCTTAGACCATTTGGTGTAGGAGTCCCAGTGGTGGGTCGTATGGTAATGCCTTGACTACGATTTCACATAGAGGCAAGTAAGATGTCCCTGTTGGTAGCAAGGGCGTGATAGCTACAGTAAGTAAAGGAAGGTGCATGAGAGGTTCTAACACAATGAGGATGAGGTGAGTGTTCCCGTTGGAAACCTATAATAGTACACGGCTTGGAAGGGAACACACAAGCGAAGATGCATCACAAGCTAGAAAGCAAGGTAGTGAGAAATCTGAAGTGATGGTTAAACCAACAACACATTTTAGAAATATTCATACAAACTTTGTTATGTAACTAGCTCACAAAAAGATAGAAAGGATAGATCAACACCTTAGAATTCAGCCTCTTCGAGGGGGAAACCTCCTTTACATTACACAAATGAATGATTCTTTGATGATTCAAATGAAAAAACTTCCTTTCTATATAGGAGTCTAAGGAGTCACAATATAACCTAGCCGGCCTAACAATAATAATATAAAGGCACAAAAATAACAATAGAGGGATTCTATGGGGCACAATAATAACAATATGGGGACAATAGGGGCAAAACAATATTAATAAGGGATACAACTACAATAGTAATGGGGTAATCACTAGTATTATAGGGACCTAACATGCTCCTCTCCTTCAAAAATGTGTTGTCCTCAACGCTGAGTAGTTCTGGATGCTTCTGTATAAAATTCTCATCCTCCCATGTGGAATCTTTAGCGGATAAGTGTTTACACTTGATGAGATACTCCGAAATTGATCGATTTTGTAGCTGTCGAGTTCTTGTTTCTGTGACTGCTTCCGGTTCCAATATAATTTTTCCTTCCTCATCAAGTTTTGGAAATATTGTTTGAACTAGGAGCTTGTTGCCTATAACCTTCTTTAAACATGAAACATGGAAAAATGGGTGCGCTCGAGAAGCTGCAGGAAGCTCCAATTTTTATGTCATAGTACCAATCTTTTGTAACACCTTATACAAACCATAATACTTTGGTAATAATTTATTATCCTTCTTAGCTTGCTTGAGGGACATTTGTTTATATGGTTGTAGCTATATGAATACCCAATCACCTACATCAAAACTTCTTTCACTATAATGTTTATTTTCCTGTTGTTTCATTCTATTCTGCGCCAAAACGAGGTTATGCTTTAAGAGTTAGAGGACTTGTTGTTGATGCTCGATGTGATGTTCCACTGCTTGAACCTTAGAATTTTCTCTTAAATATGATGTGATGGATGGTGGCTGATATCCATAAAGTGCCATAAATGGGGTCATTTTTGTTGATGTATGGAAGGAAGTGTTATACCACCATGCGGCTAGAGACAACCATTTGAACGATTGTGTCTGTTTATCAGATACAAAGCAACGAAGATATCCTTCCAAACATTTGTTTACTATCTCAGTTTTCCCATTAGATTGAGGATGATAAGATGAGCTATGAGCTACCTAAGTACCAAGACAAGAAAATAATTCTATCCAAAAATTTCCAATGAAAATGGGATCTCTGTCACTTACAATAATCTTTGGGTTTCCATGTAGCTTTTGAATTGTTTCCATAAGTGCAGTATAAATTGTACTGGCTCTAAATGGATGTGATAATGCACAAAAGTGTGCATACTTGGTAAGTCTGTCAACTACCACCATGATGACACTCTTTCCCTCAGACTTGGGTAAACCTATGATAAAATCCATTGAAACCTCCTCCCAATGTTGGCTTGGAATGGATAAAGGTTGTAATAGACCCAGGGTCTTAATTGTTTCAACTTTATTTTGTTGGCAAATCAAACATTCCGCCACAAAATTTTGAATATCTGATTTAAGGCCATCCCCAAAAAATTCATTCTTAACCCTGTGGTAAGTTTTTAAAAATCCTGAGTGCCCTCCTAAGGGAGAAGTGTGCAATTCCATTAGAATCTTTTGTTTGAGTTGGGAATTCTTACAGAGGTATAAGCGATCTTTGTACCATAACGAATCATTTTTCCAGCTAAATGTATAAGATGTACTGGAATCTTGTTGTAACTTTCAAATAAGTGCCCACACTTCTTCATCATTCTTCCATTCTTCCCTTGCTTCGTTTATCCAATCTAGTTGGATAATAAAAATGGCGCACAACAATGCTTCCACATCCTCATCCTTTCTTGAGGGTGCATCTACCACAACATTTTGCTTCCCTTTTTTGTATATGATTTCAAAGTCATAACCCAATATCTTTGTGACCCACTTTTGTTGCTCTTCAAAGGATAATCTTTGTTCTAAAAAGTATTTAAGGCTATCATGATCCGTTTTTACCTTGAAGTGTCTTCCCATTAGGTAGGGTCACCATTTCTTAAGTGCATGTAGTATTGCCAACATTTCCTTCTCATAAATAGCTTTGTGTAAAAACTTTCCCTTGATTGGACGACTTTCAAAAGCAATGGGTCTTTCATATTGCATTAAAACAACACCAATTCCATTTCTTGAAGCATCACATTCCACAATAAAGGTTTTTGTGAAGTCCGGTGTCGCTAAGACCAGTGCTTGGCACATTGCCTCTTTAAGATGTTCGAAGGCCTTTGTTGCTTCTGGAGTCCATGAAAATGCATCTTTCTTCAATAATTTTGTTAGAGGTGCTACTATTCTCCCATAATTCTTAACAAACCTGTGATAATACCCTATCAACCCGAGAAATCCTCGCAGATGCTTTATGGATGTGGGGATTTTCCATTCCTTAATGGCTTTAATTTTGCTATGGCCTACCTTAACTCTTTCATGAGATACAATATGACCTAGATATTCCACCTCTTGTACTCCAAAGAAACATTTGGATCCTTTTGCATATAATTGCTTCTCCTCCAATAGTTGTAGCACCCTGTCAACATGTTCAACATGATCCTTCCAAGGCTTGCTATAGATTAGTATATCATACAAAAATACTAAAACAAATTTTCTAAAGAAGGGTTTGAAAATGGAATTCATCAAACCTTGAAATGTATAAGTTGCATTGGTAAGGCAAAAAGGCATGACCAAAAATTCATAATGACTCTTATGAGTTCTAAATGCTGTTTTCGGAATGTCTTCTGTCTTCATTCTGATTTGATGATATCCTAAACGACAATCCAACTTGGTGAAGTAAATTGATCCATGCAATTCATCCAGTAATTCATCAATGATAGGAATGGAAAACTTATCTTTAATAGTGAGCTTGTTGAGCTCCCTATAATCTGGACACATGCACCATGATCCATCCTTGTTGTGCACCAATACTACTGGAGCAGAGAAAGAAATTTGACTAGGTTGAATTATACCCGCCTCTAGCATTTTTGTAACCATACGTTCAATTTCACTCTTTTGGGCATAGGGATATCTGTACGGCCTGATGTTTGGAGGAACACTTCCTGAACTCAGATGAATAGCATGATCATGATCAAGAATAGGTGGGAGACCTTTGGGAGTCTCAAATACCTTGGAATGATTTTCCAAGGCTTTTTGGAGATCTGGAGAAATAGATGATTTCGATGTGGAAACATCTAGCAAACATAATTGTGCAATTACACCTCTTTGTTCCTTTTTTAGAAGCTTTTTCATATCATTAGAGCTAATTATCTTTCTCGGTTTCCGTGAAATACCCCTTAATTCAACTTCCTTTCCTTCGGCAAAAAATTTCATGAAGCGTTCTTGAAAATTAAAAGTTATTGTACACAAGGATTGTAGCCATTGGATTCCTAGTACAACATCAGCACCTCCCATTGGAATGGAAAGCATTGCGCTAGTCAATACATATTCTCCCATGGATAACTTGATATTATGGCACTTTCCAGAGCAATTTATCATTCCTCCAACCATCACTTGACACTCCGGTGCTGGATATAGGAAGAAATTCAATTCTTTTGCTATCTTACAATGAATAAAATTGTGGGTACTTCCTGAATCAATCAACATTATTACCTTTTTCTTCTTGATGTGTCCTTCTATCTTAATGGTTTGAGGAGTGGTAATTCCAGCCAATGCATTACAAGATATGGTTGGATTCATTTCTTCTTTATGGAGGTTTTGTTCCTAGAGTATATCCTCTTCTTCTGAACTTTCTTGCTCATTTTCTTCTTCCTCTTCACAATCTATGTAGAATAATTTCTTCGCAGCATAGTTATGACCTTTAGTGTATTTGCTATCACAACTGTAACAAAGCCCTTTTGCTCTTTTTTCTTCCAATTTTTGTGGTGTCAACCTTATAGGTTGTGGAAGGTTAGGGGCAACAACACTTCCATATTTATAGTTGTGAGTGGTATGCTTCTCAGTTGACATAATTTTTCTTTCCATTTTTCTTGCTAACTTGAATGCCTTATCTAATGAATTAGGTTCCCAAAGGTGAACATCATGTTGGATATTATCCTTTAAAGTCCCCATGAACACATAAATCCTATGCTCCTATGGAATATTTTTAACCCTTATGTTCAATTTTTGGAACTCCTCAATGTGCTCCATTATTGAACCCTTTTGTTTGAGACTTGTCAATTGGCTAAAAAAAGTGTTGCTTTTTGTATCCTCATAATGTGTTGTCAATTATTCTGTAACAATTGCCCAAGTGATAGTTTGTTTATGAGAGCAAAGCCATTGATACCATGCAAACTGATTTGGTTCCAAATATAAAGTTGCAATACATACCTTTTGTGTGTTTTTCACATTATTGAGATCGAAAAATTGCTCCATCTGTAATATCCATGTTGCGGGATCCTTGTCATCAAACTTCCTCATATCGATTTTTGGAATATGGTGGGTCTTTGATCCAACATTAAAGTCTATGAAATGATGATTAACATTTCTTTTGTTCTCATCATGAGTTTCCTTTACTACCCTTTCACCATTAGTAAGTATTTCTTGTAGAAAATTTGTCAAATCTGTCTTCAAATCTGCCATGCCTATCTTCAAATCTATCTTCAAATCGTCCATCTTAGCTTCCACATCATTCATCTTAGCTTCTACATCTTTCTTTAAACCATCCATCTTAGATTCTATTAATTTTTGTGTGAGTGACATTTGTTGCACTTGGTCTCGTAATTTTGGTATATCATGTTATTTTTTCCTCTTCTTCATAAGTCATGCTAGAGCTTTCAGGTTGCTTACTAGGTGTTTGCATTTTCTTTCCCCGAGGCATCAGTTACCAATAATATGCTCTACTATGCCCTTTGAATTCCTTCAAAATAATTTTTCAAACAAAGCTTAAGAAAAAATTTAAAAAAATCTACACACCTTTTTTCACTTTGTAGGAGCTCGATATTGCCTCTAATGTATCTCTGTAATTTCAGATCATCCAATTCTAAAATTACGACCTGCAGTAGCCCTCTGTGTCCTCTTTCCAATGCCACAAGTCTGATCGAATTTAGATTCTCCAAGGCAGAGTTATGCACAATATCCCAAGATGACCTGATTATGGACCTTTTTAGAAGAGTGAACTTGTAGGAAGTGCCACATGTCACTGTTTCGACCTTAGGATCTAAAAAATATATACAGGAAACTACATTCCATCCTCTTTCTGTAACTTCTCACAGAATTTCAATCTAATGCTCAAAAAAAAGTTATGACTATTTTCCCTATGTCACCTGTTTGGAATGTAATTCGAGAGTCTGCAAAAATGCCAACTTCCTCAGATCATATCTCGGCAAATATAGCACGAAAAGCTCTAAAATTCAGACCTACGGTTCAGAACGATTTCAGCCCAAATGGGTTTTTTTTTAGCATCTGAAACATCGCAGAAAAAAAGTTATAGCGCAAATGCCACGATGACCTGTTTGGAGCAGCGAAACCCTAGAATTCAAAGCTTTGATACCAAATGTTATGAAACCAACTCACAAAAAGATAGAAAAGATACATCAACGCCTTAGAATTCAGCCTCTTTGAGGGGGAAACCTCCTTTACATTACAAAAATGAATGATTCTTTGATGATTCAAATGAAAAAACCTCCTTTCTATATATAGAAGTCTAAGGAGTCACAATATAACCTAGCCGACCTAAAAATAATAATATAAAGGCACAAAAATAACAATAGAGGGATTCTATGGGGCACAGTAATAACAATATGGGGACAATAGGGGCACAAAAATATTAATAAGGGATACAACTACAATAGTAATGGGGTAATCACTAGTATTATAGGGACCTAACATACTTATATAGAATAGTCCATACATGCATGCATAAGCAAACAAATACATATATCATTTAGAGTAAACTAGATAGCATAGAATACAATACAACATATGCATGAAACATGTTGGCTCTATTATATTAAGAAGTGTAAGTTCCAGTCATACAATACATCCATGTCTAACCACTAGTTCTGACAGCGGAACGTTACAACCACAACCGCCTGCTCCTCCAAAGAGATATACTAGCTCTGTGCAGTGGAGAAGCCAAGGCTCATTACAATACTGTCCAAGCTCTCTCCAAGATAGTCTTATCGGAAGCTTGGCTGACCAAAATCATTTACAATGAGTTATGAGGTTCTATTTATAGCAAAGGGTGGGGTGATCCTTGAGATTCCCCTTTGTGACAACTCATCTACCCTCATGACTCTTCATCTACTCTATGACTGTTACATCCAACTATCGACACTTGAACTTCCACCTGACAAATATGTTACATTACAATGCACGTGTGCCCATGTGAGACAAAATGGCTTGAGCAAGCCATGAAAGACATCACCGACACTCAGTTCATTATGGTGAGACCAATTCTTTAACATGCTTATGATGGCGAAGGTGGTGATATGATGCCAAGCAGGTCGTCCATGATGGTGTGAATACGCTCCATGGTGACATGTTGCTGAAGCAAACTCTTGCCTTCGTTGCATCCGAGTGCATTGGTATGGCTCCTCCATCCAGGTCGTCTGCTAACATGTGCATGGTCTTCTTGGGTGTGGCCAAACTGACAATATGTTGATGCATAGTGTCTGCATTGATCTCCAAGCATGTGTTGGTGGTCGTGTGCATCAACTTGTCAAAATACATGTTCAGCTCCAGTTGGACTCGCTTCTTATCTTTGCCTCTATGAGTTCCAAATGGGTGGGATTGCATCCATGCACACAATGACATGCATGCTGCTAAATTCTCTTACATGTGATCAAAATCACTGCTCACCTTGTCTATGATGTGCCAGCCACTGGAATGGATTTATAACTTATACGAGCACAGTTTCATCCATCTATGCATGTTGTGCCCCCTTATGTACTTGTTCCTACTGCACTTCAGTCTCTTGTCTATGCAGCTCCTGTTTTTCCTTGAGTTGTTGCTTTAGCACATGCAACTCCTTCTCTGTTCCATTCTCTGCTCTTGCGTGATCATATTCTCACAACATCACCTCATTGCCTTAATATCCAAAGTTTCTTTCATCATAAGTGGATCTGCTCGAGCTTGCAACTTTGTTCCACCTCTGTGTTGTCAACAACCTTCCTCTTGCATTTGCCACATGCGGGTGTGCTACCTTCTACTGTTTCTGATGGTGCTTCTTGTTGTGATGTTGATCACTGTGATGCTGCTACCATCTTATCTTGATGTCCTTTTCTACGAACAACTTGATGTCTTCATAGGTATAAAGCTCATAGACACTTGCTTGGCTGCAACCCACGTTGTGCTCTCAACAATGTCCTTTCATTCTTCTCTCTTGAAGGCCATTGTACATGTGCTTCTGAGAGGCAGATGAACACCTGTGATACCTGTGGACATAGAAATAGTCATGCCAAGAAATATGCTAGTCGAAAACCAAAACTTGAGAATTGACTTTGCAACATACGTGTGTGACTGATCATGAAGGTTGCGCAATTTCCACTGGGAGGTCGAGAGACTGACTGCCAAAACTGCGCAAGGCATATTCTAAGCTGTCAGGAAGCTCACTGACTACTGGAAATGTGCAATGCATATTCCAACCTGGCCTCCTGAGGACTGAAACTCCACAACAGTGACATGTAACCAACAAACTGCATTACACAGTTTTTGGGGCCAGCGGGACATTGCCTCCAAGAATTACGCAATGCAAGCTTGGAGGTCAATGCCTCACTAGATTTTCACAATTTTTGGTGGGAAGGAAGAGCCTTCTCTTCCAAAAATTAGTAGTTCTATCTGGGCAAGGCATAGCTCGGACCAAGTCTACCCAGTTCGGCCAATGGGCGACTCAAAACATGAGAAGTTGGAATGCATGGTGAGATGAGTGAAAATGAGAGTGAATTATCATTCATGCAAACATCAAGTGCAAGATTTGGAAAATGGGAAAGCATGCATGCATGTGAAGCGAGTCTTCACAATGGTGACCATCTCTGCAAAATAGTGTGCATGTGACAATAGTGAGATGCAAACGAAAACTGAAGGAGTGCTAGTATAAGCTAGTATGTATGAAAATGACAACAAGCGTTCAATGAAATAAAGTAGACAACATTCATATGAAGAGAAACACAAAAAGTGCCAGAAACGTAGCACAAGACATGAAAAGCGGGCTTACCCCAAAAAATTTGAGCTGAATGTGCCAATGACTCCTAGATGCAATGTAGGATGTTAGAGCTGCAAGATCGATGTGAGGAATGAGCTCTGCAACATCCTGTTTATGAGTTTCAATAAAATCGAGGTTGCGATGTGAATTCCACAAATCTAGGGAAAGTGAAACTTGTTGAGAGGTTTCTGAAATGATCCTTGCATGTAACCTCCAACAGCTAAAAGTAGATCCTTGAATTAAGGGATGCCATTGCATGCTCCCTTGGGAGAAGCAACCCATGCATGCAAATCAATTTTTCTCGGTCCTGGGGGGAACTGGTCAACTCAACTAGACATGTAACATTTTTCTTAGCTGGGAGGAAAAAATGTGCATTTCTGGGAGGGAGTTGGGTTGACTGCCCAGGATATTTGTGCAATTTTTGGGCAGAGAAGCTGACTGCTACCTAGGATTGCACAATTCCTAGGCTGAGTAGCCCTGCTGGGAGGAATTGTACAATTTTATGAATGAAGCTTGATTGGAAAAATTGTGTAATTCTGGAACCTAGCAGGCTTCCAAATAGAATTGTGCAATTTATGGAGGGAAGGTTGGTTGCCCTCCAGAATTTCATAATTTTTTGAGGAAGCTGCTTAGCCTGTAGCTAGACCAAGTCCTGTGAAACAGCCTGGGAGGGGGATGCAACAAGTGTTGATGGACATGCTGTCATTCTAAAAGAAAATCACTGAATTTTGTGTACTTGACACGACAAGACATGCTTCTATGAAAGGTTGGTAGGGAGGTTCCAAAACGAAGCTAAGGAAAAAAATTTGGAGGGTGGTTGTAGTTGCTACAGCACTTTGTGACACACTGATAGAACTCTAGCTTTTTGAATGGACCTTGTTCATGAAAAGAAAGTCTAACACCTATGATAATATTTTTCAGTTCTCAGTTTTTATTAGTTTCCACACTACTTTATTGTAAGATGTAGCATCTGCCAAGCCCTTGGTCAGTTGACACACATTCCAAGCTAAGACAACATAGTTGTTTCGATTGGGGTTGAGGAGTATATGATGCACAATTGGTATAATCGTCAGAGTCTTAGTTTCATCTCTGGTGTTGCTCTGTTGCCAAAAGACCTAGATAGTACCTCGACAGAGTCATGCAAGAACACAAGCATGGCTCCGCTGCTAGTGAGCCTAGTCAGTATCCCAGTGGAGTTACTTGCATCACCTCTCTGCAGACAAAGCCTTTCTATTATTTTTCCCTATTCATTTTTCATTTTTTTCAAACATTTTTCAGTTTTTCATTTGTTTATTTTTCATCTTCATAACTGTGCATAACACTTATTCATTTTAGAGGCCGAAGAGGGATCCTGACTTATTGAGAGTAGAAGAGGTTGTTCCTTTAGAGAGGTAGTTTATGTATACCTTTGATGTGCTTGTTAAGGTTTTACCCCTCACCTTACTCTACTTGACTAAGCTGACAATGATTAACCCAAAAACAACCGACTAGAGTAGGTGATACTAGTTAGCACACAAGCGTTGTGTTTTCACCAAGGTTCACTTCGAACAGTATGTATCTTCCATTGGTGTATCATGGAGTGAAGACAACAAGTTCTTACATAAGAGAGCGGATAACATATAACCAAATGTTGATAGTTGTACAAGTCCTCTTGTACTTTACCCAGCTTGTTTCAAGAGTCGCAAACGGTCCATGCGAAACTAACCTATGAACAATAACAAGAAAACAAACCAAAAAGAAAAGCAAGAAGCAGAAACAAACAAGAAAGAAAAGAAAGCAAGCAAACAAACGTGAAAGGAAAGAAGAAAACATGCATGCAAGCAAACAACTAAAAAGCAAACACTACTCCTGCTCCTAAGCTAACAGTGCATGGGCCTGATCACGTGAAGTGATGTTTCCAATGCAGCCACTGGCGCATTGGTCAACCCATGTTGGTGAAGGCATGGTTCACAAAAGAGACAGCTACGTGGACCAACAAACAAGAAATATATAACAGTGAAGACATACACACTCTAAGTTGACAAGCGTCCACAGAACAAAAATGAGTGAAAACACATGACATGCACTCTGTGGACATGCCATGGTGTTGTGCTACACTGTGTGCATATGTCGAGTGTATGCATTCTCTTGTATGTGACATGCAAGCAAACATGAGAAAGGTATACCACTTATGTTGTGCATGTGTGCTTGTTGTGTAAGAGTCCTCCAATGCATGAGTGATGAGATCGTGTAGTTCGAGTGGAAGAAGTGAAATCTGGGTTTTTGGTTGATTCAATGCAAAGCAGAGAGTGATGAGGAGCCTTGAGTGTTTCAACAATTTCCTGACCAGAAGTGAAACCAACCTTAGGACAGTGAGGGCCTACCATCAGCTCGGGATTCTGTGGAGTTTCGACTTCGTTGACAGATAGAACATCGTACACCAGTGTCTTAGACATATTAACAATGATTGAATCAACATCTTGATTAGATGAAGAATTAGAGGGATCACGACAACCAAGATCATAAAATTCAGGATGTTTGTCGGTATCCTCATGATTTGATGAATTGGGCAGAGGGTAGATGAGAAGAAAATATGTTCACCCTTTGTTTTTTCAGAAATGATAGATGACAGATTGGACATATTTTCTGAGGAAGATGTGTGCTCTCCACATTGTGATGATAGACTAACAATCCGACATGTCATATGAATTATTGGAAGTAGAAACATCCGAAATGGGTTTCCACAAGGGAAACCAACATTGGAATAATCACAAGGTATGTCAGGATAAAGTGGATGACCCGCACACACTCATCATGAATGATGGGGTAGGTTGGCTACATAACACCAACTCCATCGACAAATTGATCCTCATTCACAACAGGTGATGAGTTTGAAATGGGAAAACACAAGACAGTACAATCCGGAGGATCAACAGAATGCAGGGACAAAGGTTGGGGGGACGAATCCACGTGACAACCAACAGGCTTGCAATCCAAATATGTGTAGATATCAAGAGTAGGTGGGATGGGAGGATGTGACAGTTCAACAGATGTGTGTGCATGATCTCCCATGTCACTCCACAGTGGTGGAGCTGTTTGATGAGGTGAAGGGGGACTGTCACTTGTGACAACAACTATGCCTATATGTGATTGCGTAGCGCCATCACCGAAGTGTGCTAAGAGGGGTTCGGATATGTGAAGAAGATACTCAAATCTTCTATAAAGAAATTCCCAATCAATTTCATCTTCCGAAAATTGGTATGCAAGATTACAAAAGCATGTGTAAAACTGATCAATGGATTCATCGGGTGCTTTTCGTAATTTCAGAATTTCTTGATCGAGTGCTTTATGGTTAAATTGATTGAAAGCACAGTCTATCTCTGCGACCAGATGAGAAAGAGAATATATAAATTTTTCGGGCAGCGTGGCACACCAGTGCATTGGGTGCCCTCGAAGCATGTGGACGAACAACGCGCAGGTCATGTATTCTTCAAAGATTCCATGTATTTCGCATGAGCCTACAACACTGACCGCGTGCCTGACTAAGGCTAGCTAGCCTGCACCACCATATGTTTTAGGTGAGAAGCTATCCAATAACTCTTCTGATATAATCAAGTCATTCCCATAACACATACACTCCGGAAGAGGAACTCGGTTGTTAGTCATGATAGATATGTAGAGATTCAAAATAGATGTGAGGACTCAACTTGTCATTTGGCCCTCCTTCTAGCACCAAAATGTTGATGGTGCTGGACCGCCAACATCTAAGGGGATCTCCTTGGTAAGAATTCCCAATTAAACCTAATACCATTTGGTGCAGGAGTCCCAATAGTGGGTCGTACAATAATTCCTTGACTGCGATTTCGCACAAAGGAAAGTAAGGTGTTCCTGTTGGTAGCAAGGTTGTGACAACTACAGTAAGTCAAGGAAGGTGCATGAGAGGTTCTAACACATTGAGGGTGAGGTGAGTGCATCCCTTGGAAACCTGTAATAGTACGCAGCTTGGAAGGGAACACACGAGTGAAGATGCATCACAAGTTGGAAAGAAAGTTAGCGAGCAATCCGAAGTGATGGTTAAACCAACACCACATTTCAGAAAGATTCATACATACTTATATAGAATAGTCCATAATGCATGTGTAAGAAAACAAATACATATATCATTTAGAGTAAACCAGATAGAATACAATACAATACAACATATCCATGAAACGTTTTGGCTCTATTACATTAAGAAGTGCAAGTTCCAGTCATACAATACATCCATGTCTAACCACTAGTTCCAATAGTGGAATGTTAAAGCCACAACCGCCTGCTCCTCCAAAGAGAAACACTGGCCCTGCGCAGTGGAGAAGCCAAGGTTTGTTACAATACTGTCCAAGCTCTTTCCAAGATAGTCTTATTGGAAGCTTGTTTGACCAAAAGCCTTTACAATGAGTTATGAGGTTCTATTTACAACAAAGGGTGGGGTGACCCTTGACATTCCCCTTTGTGATAGGTCATCTACCCTCATGACTCTTCATCTACTCTATGACTGTTACATCCACCTATCAACACTTGAACTTCCACTTCACAAGACGTTACATTACAATGCACATGTGCCCATGTGAGACAAAATGGCTTGAGAAAGCCATGCAAGACATCACTGACACTTGGTTAATTGTGGTGATACCAATTCTTTGACATGCAAGTGATGGCAAAGGTGGTGAGATGATGCCAAGCTTGGTCATCTGTGATGGTGTGAATGCACTCCATGGTGACATCTTGTTGAAGCAAAGTCTTTAATCCATTGCATACGGATGCATTGGTATGGCTCCTCCATCCAGCTCATCTGCTAACATGCACATGGTCTTCTTGGGTGCAGCCGAATCGGCAACATTTTGTTGCATAGTGTCTGTGCTAATCTCCAAGCATGTGCCAGTGGCTGTGCATATCAACTTGTCAAAATACATGTTCAGCTCTAGTTGGAATTGCTTCTTGTTTTTTCCTCAGTGAGTGTGCCATATGGGTGGGATCGCATGTGTGCGCACAATGACATGCATGTTTCTTAATTCCCTTGCATGCAATCAACAACACTTCTCACCTTGTCTACTCTGTGCCAGCCGCTAGGATGGATCTATAACTTGTATAGGCACAGTTTCATCCATCTGTGCATGTTGTGCCTCGTGCTATACCTATTCCTGTTGCACTTCATTCTCTTGTCTATGACGCTCCTTTTTTTCCTTGAGTTGCTGCTTCAACAAATGCAACTCCTTGTCTGTTCCATTCTCTTCTCTCACGCAATTGTCTTGTAGCTTCGTCACCTCATAGCCTCAATCTCCAAAGTTGCTTTCATCACAAGTGGATATGCTCGAGCTTGCAACTTTGTTCCACCTCTGTGTTTTCAACAACCTTCCTCTTGCATTCACCGCATGCAGGTTTGCTACCTTCTACTGCTGCTGATGGTGTTTTTCGTTTTGATGTTGATCACTGTGATGTTGCTGCCATCTTATCTTGATGTCCTTTTCTACGAACAACTTGATGTCTTCATAGGTAGGCAAGCTCATAGACACTTGCTTGAATGCAACCCATGTTGTGCTCTGAATGATTTCCTTTGATTCTTCTCTCTTGAAGGCCATTGTACTTGTGCTTCTGACAGGTAGATGAACACTTGTGATACCTGTGGAAATGGAAACACTCATGGAAAGAAATCTGTCAGTCAAAAACCAAAACAAACTTGAGAACTCACTTGAAACATACCTGTGTGACTGATCATCAAGGTTGCGCAATTTCCGCTGGGAGGTCAAGAGATTGACTTCCAAAAATACACAAGGCATAGTCTGGGCTATCAAGAGGTTGACTGATTGCTGGAACTACACAATGCATAGTCCAATCTACCCTGTTGAGGATTGAAACTGTGCAACAGTGACATGCAAACAACAAACTGTGATGCAAATTCTGGGGCCAGTGGGACACTGCCTCCAAGAATTGCGCAATGCAAGCCTGGAGGTCAGTGCCTGGCTAGACTTGTGTAATTTCTAGAGGCAAGGCAGAGCCTTCGCTTTCGGAAATGCATAGTTCTATCTGGACAAGGCATGGTACAGACCAAGGCTGCCCAGTCCGGTCGACGAAAATGAGAGTGAATGATCATTCATGCAAACAACAAGTGTAGGACTTGAAAAATGGGAAAGCATGCATATGTGTGAAGCGAGTCGCTGCAATGGCAATTGTTCGTGCAAAATAGTGTCATGAATGTGACAGTAGTGAGATGAAAATGAAAACTGAAGTGGTTCTAATAGAAGCTACTATGTATGAAAATGACAGCAAGTGCTCATTGAAATCAAGAAAACAACATTCATATGAAGCGAAACACAAAAAGCGCTAGAAACATGGCGCGAGACATGAAAAGCGGGCATACCCCAAAACAACTGAGTTGAATGTGCCGATGACTCCTAGATGCAATGTGGGATGTTAGAGCTGCAAGATTGATGTGAGGAATGATCTATGTAGCGTCCAGTTGATGAGTTTCGATAAAATCGAGGTTGCGATGCGCATGCCACAAATCTAGGGAAAGCGACACTAAAATGATGCTTGCATGTAACCTCCAATAGCTAAAAGTAGATCCATGAATCAAGGGATGCTTTACATGATGCCTTGGGAGGAGAATCCCATGCATGAAAATCAGTTTTGCTCGGTCCCAGGGGGAACCGATCAACTCAACTACACATGGAACAGTATGCTCAGCTAGGAGAAAAAAATGCGCATTTCTGGGAGGAGCTTGATTGAAATCCCAAAAAATTTGCATAATTTCTGGGCAGAGAAGCTGACTCTTGCCTAGGATTGCACAATTCCTAGGTTGAGTAGCCCTGCTGAGAGGAATTGCACAATTTTCTGGATGAAGCTTGACTGGCAGAAATGTGCAATTCTGGAGCCTAATAGCCTGCTAGATAGAATTGTGCAATTTATGGAGGGAAGGCTAGTTGTCCTCCAGAAATGTGCAATTTCTTGAGGAAGTTGCTCAACCTACAGCTGGACGAAGTCTGGTGAAACAACCTGTGAGGGGGATGCAACAAGATTTGATGGATCGGTTGTCATTCTGCAAGAAAATCACTGAATATTGTGTACCTGACAGGACAAGACATGCTGCTATGAAAGGTTGGTAGGGAGGCTCCAAAATGAAGCTAAGGAAAAAATTTTGGAGGGTGGTTGTAGCCACTACAACATGACCAATCTGCAGGAGGATCCAAACCTACAGACATTGAACATAGAGGTAAGGTCATTGTAGTGCCAATATGATGAGGTTAGGGCAACTGCGCGCAACTTAGCACCAACGCAATGCCTTGGAAAATTATAGGAAGGAAAGTAGCTACTAGCACAGGTAGAGGAAGCACAAAAGAAGGAGGCCTTGTTAAAGGCCAAGTTGTAGCCTTTGTTAGAGGAGGCTTATCAGGTCACGACTTCCCTTCAAGATAAGCTTAAGGGACTAGAGCAAACACATGAAACGATGAGGTTGGAAGTAGCAGTACTAGCCACTAAAATATTGGTCGAAGAGGTTCAACAGGCAGCGACACAAAGCCCTACTGAAGTTGCAGTGATCTAGGTGGAGCTGGGAGATCTTTGCAGTAATATCACAATGCCAATAGAGTGACTGGAGGGAGAGTCACGATATTTGTGTTGGGGGCCTATTGGGATGGGGTCCCCTGGGTTAGTTTGGGGTTAAGATAACCCAAGTTTTGGTACAATTTTGTAAATAATGTAAAGTCTCTGCGATTTGTGGATGCAGAGCTCATAGATGAATAGGAGTTAACGGGGATTAGACCCTTATTTTATGTAGAGTTTGGAGTCAGTTTTGAGATTGACCCATGGTCCACACACCATGGAAATTTATGAAAAGTATATAATCGTGAGTCTTAGTGAAGGAAAAATAAGACTAAGACATAAGAGGAAGAGAGAAAAGATACAGATTTAGGTTGATTGAAGGCTCTAGGGCAGGAAGGCTCTGCTTCTTGCGCTTATATAGGGAAATAAAGGCTCTGCAGCTTTATGCATGGAGGCCTAGGTAGAGTCTGCAGTTGAGTGCGCGGACCCCTGTAGCTGTGTGCGCAAGGCAATTTTGAGTCTGTAATCTTGAATTGAAGATCAATAAAGACAATTTTCCGAACAATTCTTGCGTATTTCTATTTATCTCTATTAATGTTATATGCTGTCAATGGGGAATGTGTTTTATTGAATATTTATTGAATGTTACATGATTCTCTTGAATAAATGTTAATGATGTACGCAATGCATGTCTACGTGCTTTCGCATAAGACTCTCATGAATTCTCTTATGTTTACTAATAACTTAAGTAAATCTACGTGAACACTCATTTAGGATTGCTCTCTGATGCGCGTAAGTAGGAAAATTAACTGTTAAAGGTCCACAAGGACTGATCATAGACCTTTGCGAAGGTTTGAAGGTTGTTTCAACAGAGTGTAGCGGTGAGCCCTAAGAGTTTATCGATCTACATGAAGGCAGATCTGAGGCACTAAAAGACATCACACTAGTCTCTGGATGTAGAAACTTGGTTCTTGCATCCCCCCATACTGCTTCGGGTGAGACTATAGCCTGCACTACATGGGATGTTGCCAAAAGGCCCAGTGGTGTAGGGTTTTTTTTGTTGCAGCAACTAACTCTGAACCTGGGTCAGGACCCCCTAAGCCAACATGCTTATTTATTTTATGGTCATTGTTGTAAGTGTCATATCTTTGGACATAAATTTGTTGATTGTAGAATGATAAAACTTATAAGAGATGAAAATCCTAGATATAATAAGTATCAAAATTTTAGATCTCAAAACTCTCCTATCAAAGATCGAAATTTCTTCTCTCCCCTATTAAGCGAAGTCGAATGATTCAAATGTAATAATTTTGGGAACAAAGTGAATGAGTTTAGAAGACCATTTGAATATCTATCTAAGTCACAAAATATCAGACAGACAACTATCCAAAAGGATAAGGGGAGTTGGAAATGAAAGACTAAAAAGAGTATGTAGTCTGGACTCACTCTATCAACCCATAATCAAGAGAACAGATGGTATGTGGATAGTGGTTGTTCCAAGCATATGGTTGGGGATAAAAGAAAATTTATATTGCTAAAAGAAAAGGACAGAGGAAACAATGTCACCTTGGGAACAATGCTCCATCAAGAATTAAGGGTAAAGGCATAGTCAGTCTTGATCAAAAGACAAAAGCACAAAATGTGTTGTATGTAGAAGGTATCAAGCACAATCTGCTTAGTTTTAGCCAAATGTGTGATAATGGCTATAATGTGACCTTTCGATCCAAGGATTGTGACTGCAAAATGAGGAATGGAAAGTTGGTGGGAAAAGTAATTAGAACCAACATTAATGCATATGTGTTTGATGATTCCAGGGTTCACCGTTATTTAAGAAAAATGAATGAAGCACAGTTGTGGCACAAGAGGCTTGGCCATATGAATTTTGACATTTTGATAAAATTTAGCAATATGGGAGTCATGAGAGGATAACCAAAACTTTTAAGGCATGATAAGTCGATCTATAGGTCATGCCAATTTGGCAAGAATAGTATGACTCATTTCAAGTCAAAAGAGTTCTCCTCATCTAGACCATTGGAGCTCATTCACACAGATATTTATGGCCCAACTAGAGAAAAAACCCCAAAAGGAGAAAGTTATATCATGTTGCTCATTGGTGATTTTACAAGGGCCACTTGGATTGTGATCTTAAAATAAAAGGTGAAAGACTTTAAGCATTTTAAAAAATTTAAAGCTCGAGTAGAAAAGGAGAAGAACTTAAAGATAAAATGCTTAAGATCAGATAGAGGAGGAGAGTACACTTCAAGAGAGTTCGAAGAATTCTCTGAATAACATGGCATTAGAAGGAAATATTTAGTGGCTAGAACTCCCCAACAAGATGGAGTAGTGGAGAGAAAGAAAAGAACAATCTAGGAAATGACCAGAGCAATGTTGGATGAAACAGGTGTCTGACATCTTCTGGGAAGAAGAAGCACAAGAAGCAGTGTATCTGTCGAACAAAAATAAACTCATGCCTAATAGTAATAAAACTTCTTATGCATTGTGCAAAGGAAGACCTGCAATAGTTAAACACTTCAAGGTGTTTGGGAGCAAGTTCTTTATCAAAAGAAATGATGAGAATCCTAGAAAGATTGACTCTCACGTTGACGAGCGAATATAACTTGGGTACTCTACATGAAGTAAAGGATATATGTGTTACAACAAGTAGACAAGAAAGATCAAGGATTGCATTGATTTGATAGCAAATGAAATAGCTTCAGAAACTGAGTCCTCTAAAAGAACTATGAACTCAAATGGTGAAGAAAATCTAGATATGAGCTCCACAAATCTAGAAGAAATAGATTCAGATAGCGAAGGTGAAGAAGTAGGAACAACTCCAAGGCCAAAGACAACTTCCAGATATGTACAAAAAGAACATCCCGAGAGTCAGATACTTAGAGATCAAATACATTGTGTTCAGACTAAGAGAAAACCTTTTGGTAGTTCAGTTTGTGCAAATCCGGCTCTTCTTTCATAGATTGAACCCAAGAATCTCAACCAAGTAAGTGAGGAAAAGTTCTAGGTGAAAGTTATGAATGAAGAACTTGACCAAATCGAAAATAATGACACTTGAGAGTTGGTTCCAAGACCTAAAGAGAATAATTTCATTGGAACCAAATGGGTTTTCAAAAACAATTTGAATGAGCAGGATCAAGTAATCAGAAACAAGGCTCGATTGGTCTATTAAGGGTATGCCCAAATAGAAGGGGTATATTTTGAGGAAACCTTTGCACCAGTAGAAATATTGGAAGCTATCAAAATTTTTCTTGCCATTATGAGTCATAAAAACATCAAGCTATATCAGATGGATGTGAAGTATGCATTTCTCAATGCATATCTAGAAGAAGAAGTTTACATTTAGTAGCCAGAAGGATTTATACTCACAACAGATGAAGGGTTTGTATGCGAATTGAAAAAGGCTCTATATGGACTGAAACATGCTCCTAGAGCTTGGTATGAAAGAACAGAAAAATACCTTTAGGAATAAGTCTTTAAGAAAGGTATAATTGACAACAATTTATACACAAATCCTGAAGGCTACCATCTACTAATTGTAGTAGTGTATGTGGATGATATAATATTTGGGAGTGACATGGAACAATTGGGGCATCAATTCACAAATTGTATGTAGACAAAGTTCAAAATGTCCATGATCAAAGAATAGTCCTTCTTCCCAGGTTTGCAAATCTCTTAGTCTCCACAAGGAGTGTTTATCTCCCAATCCAAATATCTCAAGGAAACTCTAAAGAAGTTTGGGTTGGAAGATTCCAAGCCAGTGAGCACACCTATGACTACAAGCTGCAAATTGTGCAAAGAAGATGAGACACCACTGGTAAATTAGACTAAACACAGATCCATGATATGAATCTTATTATATCTCACAACTTTGAGGTGATACATCATGCAAGTTGTGGGTCTTGTGGCCAGATTTCAGGCCTTCCCTCGTGAAAGTCATGTTGTTGCTATCAAAAGAATTTTCAAATATCTTCAGGGAACAACAAAATATAGATTGTGGTATGCTAAGAGAAAATAATTTAAATTGAAGGCCTACATTGATGTTGATTGGGCTGGAAGTCTTGATGATAGGAAAAGCACCTCAGGTGCAACTTTCATCTTGGGAAAATGCTTGGTGTCATGGGTCAACAAGAAACAAGCCTCCATTTCTTTATTGAATGCTAAAGTAGAGTATATTGTTGTTGTTACCTATTGCACACAAATTCTCTGGATGAAGAAAAATTTAAAAGATATTCAGGTTGATTTGACTGATCCTATTCCAATTATGTGTGATAATAAAAGTGCCATCATCATCTCTAAAAATCCAATCATGCATTCAAAGACTAAGAATATTCCTATCAAGTTCCATTTCTTAAGGGTACAAGTTGCAGCTAATGTTGTCATACTTTAATATGTGGCCACTAAAGACCAAATTGTAGATATATTTACTAAGCCATTAGAAAGAGAACCCTTTAAATATCACAGGTAGCAGATAGAAGTTATGAGTCCTCCTTCCAAATGACTTCATTTTCGTAGGTGTTGGTAACTACTCATCATGTGGGATTGATGGAAGAGTAGGTTGTAGTGGTTTAGGAGCAGTATTATTTGTGATTGATGCCAAAGGGGGAGAAGATTACTGGGGCATTGGAGAAGACCATGCCTAGCTTCAGGGGGGATCTTAATCGAATAAGACCATGCCTATCTTCAAGGGGGGATCTTAATTGAATAAGACCATGCCTAGCTTTAGGGGGATGTTAATCAAGAATACTAGGCCTAGCTTTAGGTGGAACTTATGGTGTTTCCATCAATGCCAAAAGGTGAGATTGTTGGACAATTGGAATTATCTGGATGGCTAGTGGCTATGCATATGTTGGCATTGATTTCAAATAGATTATCATGATTGGGAGTCTAGGAGGAACCCTACGGTAGCTGCAGGATTCTTGTAGAGAATCATCATGGTAGAAGACAAATTGGAAAAGCCATAAAATTATGAATATGGTGATTAGTGTAAGAGACCTACCCTAGGGTCTGCTAGCAGATCTACTTTCTTTTGAAATTAAATGCGATTAGAGCCAATAACTTACTTACTTACACGGCTCTTAAAAAAATACAATTTTATCATTTCATTCTAATCAGCATAAGTTAAGGTGAATATTTCATTCTGATAAAATTTACAAGAATAGTCTATGGGGGAATATCTGTATCGATGGTTGATGGAGATATCTTTTTCCTGCTGCTCCTGCTGAACGCTCCTCTTGACAAACCCAATTGGATTTACCTCCAAACCAACTAGGAATTAATCCTTAGCCCAGGAAACCTCCACAGGTTCCCTAGCCCTCCTAGCCCAAGTCCAACCGGATGTAGTGTGTGTGTCCAGGAAGAATGATCCAGACGAAGATAACAATACTTCCCTCCTCTCAACAACCCAAGAAACCTCCACAGGTTTTTAAGGTCTCCAAAAACACAAGTCTAAACAATCACAACCAACCCCACAATCATAAGAAAGACCCCCCTCCCCCGTTTTCTCCCTTCCCCCTTCCCTTTTTATACCCTCCTTCCCTTGTCCATCTCAACCACCTCTTATTAATGTTATTAACTTCTCATCCATCCTTATAGTTGACTTCTCTTCTCCCAACTAAAGCTAGGAGTACATTTGGAAATGTGACATGAATATAAAATTGGGAATTTAATGGGAAAGGGCCATGTCTTCTCCGAAGTAAATATGAAAGTACATTTGGGAATGTGAGATGAATATATATATATATATATATATATATATATATATATATATATATATATATTGATAATTAAATGGAGAGGACCATGTCTTCTCCTAAGTAAATGTGAGGGTACATTGGGGAATGCCAAATGAATATATATATTGATAATGAGTTGGGGAGGACCATGTATTCTCCCAAGTCAATGTGAGGGTACATTGGGGAATGTGAGATGTAATTACATGGAGAGGACCATGTCTTCTCCCTAGTAAATGTGAGGGTACATTGGGGAATGTGAGATGTATATGTATATTATTTGAACTAATGGAAGGAGACCATATCCTACCTAAGATTCAATTTGAGAAGGTAAGTGGGGAATTTGAATAATGGAAATCATGAATTTTATATTAGACCAATATTTATCAATATTTTCAGATAATGTAAACATTAACAAAATTTTCAGGATAAGATTTAAGTGGGGCATTATATACACCCCTCCTTTAGAAAACTTCATCCCGAAGTTAGAATGAAAAGATGCAAGGAGTTTGAAATCATAGCAAACCAGAGAGAGTTATAGCAATAAAATTTGATAAGTCAGACAATGACATTACTTCCCATCAAGAGTCTCCAACTGATCTATATCCTCCTATCCATCCTGACCTACTTCCATTCCCACCCTATCCATCCTCTGCTGCTTTATCAATGGCAACGGCCATACTAACGACTGATAAAACCGACATGGTGGAAGCATTGAATACATCGACCTAACTTCCCTAGCAGGCAACTGGAAATCATCATCACATGTCTAGGAGAGCGTGTCCACCATTTCCCTCCCACGATTCCAGGTTTCGGAGGATACATGGTGGGAAATGCCTCCACCCTCTTGTAGAACTAGGGTCAATACCCTAATATGGACCACACTATAGAGCTAGTTGGACTTGTCATCGAATAATCCAATCAGGTCATCTTGCCACCTGTCATTTGCATTTTACTCGTGCCATAAGAGTTCATATCAAGTAGATACCAAATGTAATAGAACAATTTACATCGTACCTTTCCTCGTTGGTTGTCTCAACCTTCCCCAGTGGAATAGTAGATCATGGTTATCATACGGTTCTTTCCAATCTGTAGTTTAGTTCTCATCCATGCATATATATAACCACAAAATAGATATAGATACATGATCTTAAACATCATGTTTATTAAGCCCACTGTCCACGTGTCAATTTTTGTTGTTCATACTGGAAATAAATCTTACATCAGATAAATCATAATTTCACTAAGTCATTTATTAGATAAATCATATCTATATAAGCCTATACGATGCAACAATAACTCTTACAAGTCATGCACTAGATAAATTGTAACCGAGTCATACATTTGGTCATACATCCAACATTTCCATCATCAATACCAAATCCATAAATTGATTTTCACATGTCCAACCAAATGTATATAATGTTCATAAATAACAACACGGAACTGCAAAAGGGAACCTTAACATAGGTGGCTATCTACATTAAAATGGGCATCATAAATGCTCATGTGACATCCTTGTGGAACCCTTCAATAATGATTAGAGTTGAAATAGATTCAACTGTCTGTCATGGGAAATAGCATTTGAACCTAGATATGATATAAGGTGGTACCAAAACCAAAATAATGGCAAGCAACGGATTAGTGCACTATCAATTCCACTAGAAGGTGCTAGTATAAGTTTTATGCATATAATTTCTTTAAAACCTTAGTGAATATAAAAGTCCCACTCTTCCAATTTGATGGTTTTTCATCTTCCAAACCCATTTAGTTAATCTTGAAAATAAAAGACTCAAAACTTCAGAAACTGTTTCCAACATGATTTTCATACTTTATTTTTTGTAAATTGAGAGAAATGTCCTCTAAATTCCAAAAGGTTCAAATTTATTATATATTTAATCATTGTTTACTAGTACTAAAACAATTTCATGATATATACTGCAACTCACAATATCACCAGACAAATGAGAAATAATTAAATGAATGGAATAATTGCCTTTGCCCTACTACTATTAGTACTTCCCTTCCAAATGGAACCACATCTCTAAAGATGCCTACTTTCACAAGTGGCCAGTGACCACAAAAGTTGCGAAGAAAGTTGAGGGTCCTTTTATCCAAAACTAGAGACACATTATTTTTCACGGCATTTTTATTTAATACTAGAATAAGGGTAAGAGTGTATTCTAATATTTTCACTGGTCTATAAGCTTCCATTTTAAAATAACAAATCCTTGGAAGGTTCCTCAAATCAGCATTTGTTTCCAACTATCATAAAACTGTGATTTCCCAACAATATGGCACAATTGGATGGGTCTTTGAAAGAGTTTTAATCATTTGCAAGCTGAGGAAAGCTTTCTTTGCATGCACCAATACGTTTTCTCTTCTTTCATATCACTGTAAGGGGCATAAACTATGAGGCATAAGCATTGTTTTCCTTTAAAGAAGGACCATTGTCCTCCCCCTCACAAATAGTAGCACAATGAAGCGGTCTTTGGCATTCTTGGTTTAGTGTTTTATCTTTTCATGGCCAACAATGGTGTCTTATCCACAAGACCAATCCTTTCAAAAATTGAAAAGAAAAGAATATAATGCAAGAGAGAAATAAGAATTAACATAAAATATTCCTTGAAAGAGTTTGATTCAGTTATTTCCTTGTCTCTATAACCAACATCAAACAACTATTGATAAAAATATTTAGCATTTATCAACTTAATCATAACATCAATCAGGTTATGAATCTATGTCAGGTTGAGATTTAGGACGGGTCTTCTTAAGCTTAGTCCTATGCTTAACAGAATGATATCTTCTAGGCTTGTATCCACCAACTCTCATGTTGCCCCATTGATTTTTGTCTGAAAAACACTTTCTTTAACACATGAGCTTCAATTTCCACATGTCTAATACAAGGCATGTCCATAATTTTTAATATTTGAAAGACCATCGTTGATTCGTTCTCTTGTTCCTAGGAATTTTCTTTCCATCCATTGTTATTCTATGCAAGTAAGATCACTCAGTGGATATTAAAAATCTCCATGACCACCTTAATGTACCAATTTTCTAGGTCTCACATGATTTTTCTGCCTAGGTCTTGATTCTCCTTGACTTGCTTTGTATACAAGTGATTTCCTTGCTCTCATATCACCTCTCTCAAGTTAGCACTGTGTATCTTATTGTCCCAACCTAGGGTTTTGATTTGGTGTACTCTACTCTTTGAGTCAGTATGTATGTACTACTCATTATCAATACTATCATGGATTTTTGTTCTCAAGGGACATATACATATCTGTGTGCTCTTAGGTGTCACCTTGATGGATTTTCACTACTAGATCCATGATATTCAATTTCTATCATTGTACTGCCTGTAACAACTCTCATTATTGTTAACTTCACTTTTCTTGATATTGCATGGTTTCTTTTGACATATTCACTTAACCCTAAGACTCTTTAATTAGTTTATATGGATAGTATTTATCTGTTCATGAATGCTATTATTCTTGAATTGAATTGATATATTTCAAATTCTCTACTTTGGCATTCCAATGCATAATCTTAATGCATACTGTTCTTGGAAAGAAGGTCTAATTTGAACAATAATGCATAGCTCTAGTATCTTTTGACTTGTGTTGTTGATTCCCTAGTAATATGCCTAGGTTTATACACTTTGAATTCGTTATTCTTGTAACTGACCCATTCTTAGTGTGCAAATTAAGTAACACATGTTGCAGTCTGACTTTTGTAGGCATTCTAGATTCACTTATTTGGAAGATTATGTAGCTCATCGTAACTCATAACTATGCATTCCTCTGTCTCATGATTATTAATGGCATTTTGTAAGTACTCATTGGTATCTATGTAACGTTCCACATAGGTCTGAAGACTAACGCAGGATTTCCTTTGAATAGTAACGGCTTGGGCCCTCTTTGCACAGGTAACAACTCTGTCAATACAAATGTAGATGCCAGACTATGTAATGATTCATGCCAATATAGTATTGGTCAGTGCTGGTGTCATAACATTTCTATTGCCATGTTCAATAATGCTAACGCTCTAGTCCAATGCAATGCTGCCATTTCGATAACATTTTCATCTATGCCTACTAACCCAAATTTAGGTTGTAGTGATTTTGGAGTGACAATTATTGTTTCTAATACAAACTTGCCCAAATTCTTTGGTATATTCTATGTTAATATGTGGGCAGTGTGATTTGCCTGAATTCCTTGGTGTTTTATTTATTTGAGACAAGGGAGTGTCGTCATCATCTACTTTGTCTAGTTCATCACCATTAGATTCACCGTGTACATCTTTATTTTCTATTGACCTATTGCTTTGGTCATTGGTGGACATTAAAATAATTAGATTTCATCTATCTATGTCTATAAATGCAATATAAAACTCATAGCAGAGGTCTGTTAAGAGTCTAGACTGCTGAATATCAACAAACAAAATGTACGTCAGATTGAGTAAGATTTTAACTGGATATTAACAAAATTGAATTCGATAAGTTTCTATGCCTAATTCCATTCAATGACTCGTATATTGTAAACATAAACACAAAGTGATCAACCACTCTTAGGTAGGCTCCCTATTGTGGATTTGTCTTTATCCATCATTATCTAGAGAACTTACTTACACAGGGAAAATAGACTGCGTTGGGGTTGGATTTTCAAAGAGTTGATCTTTGTCTTTGATATTTAATCTCTGTTTTACTTGTAATCATCAAAGGGCATGGATAATGAATGAATGTTGGGCACCTGGTCTACAGATTTCCTCTCTGTTTTGTGTATCGATCTCTATTATTGATGTTTGCAACCTTCTCATTCAAATCTGATTAAATCGATTTTATAATATTGTGTGGGTCTCTCTCCCTTGGTTTTAATGGAATTATTATGAATCTGAGTAGTTTTCCTTCAACACAAAGGTTTGTAGCTTAGGAAATTTACCCCTGATATGAATTTGAGTGACCAGGATAGAAATTTTCCTTTGCCCCTGTTACCACCTGTAACAACCTACCCTTGGGATATTTTTCCTTCCTCCTTTTTTTTGTTTTTCTGTATACATATACATATATCTCAAGATGTAATTTAGTTGATGGCATACAAGCAAGTAGGTGAAGATATTCCCCTTAACCTTCAACTTTCCCTAATGGACAACCAAGTAGATTTAACCCAACCATTGACCAACAAGCAGAATGCCCTGGAAAGGTATGTCAAAGGAAACGCTAACCCTAAGGCAGTATTAATAAACCCAACAACATTTACTTCAATGGGATCTCATTACTCAATAAACTAGCCAGAAGTTTGTTATGACTCTAGATTAGTATTTGCTACATGTGACTAGAAAATGCCTAGATCAACTTTACTGGCACTTTGTAGTATGTAATCTCTCACAACTTTGATAGTAATCTAGAACACCAAGATGTTACACATGGGGTACGATAGAAAACTCAAACAGTGCACACAAGGTTTATTTCTTGCAAACAATGTCTTTTTTTATCCAACCAACTAATCCACTGGACAGACTAGAACCATAACAAAATTCTAACCCTTATTTATAATTATCTATACATGCCAACCAACAATTTGCAATCTACTAGAACTCAGTCTATCTTCAAGATATATATATATATATATATATATATATATATATATATATATATATATATATTGCCTGAACCATAGTAGAAAAATAAAACCTTAGTTGAGTCAACTATAAAAGTTACTGTGTTTATTTTAGTGAACAAGGATGAGTAACACATTTTTGATCTGCTCCTATAGACAAAAATGTGCATATATGGTTCATGACGAGAAGGATTATGCGTCTTTGAATAAATTGCAGAAAAGTGATTTGGCATATCTTTGAGTTTAGTTACAAAATACTTTTAACTCATTAGTCTTCATATTGCTACAACTGCATATATGATGTGTATGATCATACTTTGTTTCAAGGATGGAGTCTAGCTACAAGAGTAGTCATAGTCAAGATTACAAAGAATTGTTATTATTGGTAGCAATACTAGTTTTAGATATTCAGACCTTCCCATAACCAGATTCAAAAATCTCGAAGCAAGCCAAAATCTCCATAATAAATCTAAAATCTAACCAACTACCAGAACTAACCCCTGTAAGGGTTAATTGCAATAGTTCGAAAAGATAGTTCATGGACAGTTAATAGTTGAGAACTCAAGGAATCACTTATGAGCTTGAAAAGCATGTCAATATTGGTTGCCCTACTAAAAAATTTAATTTTGATCTTGCTACATAGACAAGGTGAAATAGCATGCAGTAACAGATGATTCCTTTTATCATGATATTTCTTTGGATTAAATATATTTCTAAATAGGTACATATTATCCAGTTGCTTTACTGGCCACTATCTCAATTGTTCTGCGATTCAAATATGACAGTTAGTAGTCATTTCCAGAAGGATACTTTCTATTCTGGATAATCGTGGGACCTACCAGACACCAGAGTTCGAAATATTTTCAATACCATCTATAGACACAGAACAACTAGAAATTTAGCAACATGCTTAGATAAGACTCGAGAGAAATGAAGCATGTACTATAAAGGGAATTTTAGCAAGTTCATCACAGGTCATCAATTGTTTTAAACTTTTATGAAGTCCACCTGAGCATTTGAAACATGAGATCCCAGAGGTAAAGGTTTCTCGTCAAAAATTCAATTTGTGTGTAAATGTAAAGATGGTATGCTGTCGTTAATAATACAACAATGGAATGCTGATATGACATTTTAATTTCCATGACACCAATTTAGTTTAATTGGGGTGCAAATAGAGTTTGCATTATGATGTGATGATACATCTTGTAACTAATACATATGAACTGAATTTCATAATCCAGTTGGACCAGATTAATCTTCTTGGTTCTGCAATAGATTTAACCTAAATGAAAAATTAACCTATGATGAGAAACGTGTGGACAACATTCACAAATTAACCTATGATGAGTAGAGTACAGAGTACAGAGACAATCTCTGAGGCACAGAAAGAAGTATAAGCCTTGTAGATTTTAATATTTTCAACCCAACAGAATGAGAATAACCAAATTCAGAATATGGCTTAGCCAGGTAGAACTATAAGAGTCGACTCTGATTCTGGAGAAACTTGGGAATTGACTCCATAAAATGCAGGTTTACAATATCTACCACAGATTTGGTACAGTTTAAAGGTTTGCTGGTTGTCAGGAATTAAATATATATGCGTGTTTAATTGTGTGGTCATCCTGTGCCTGACCTCTCAGAGCAAAGATGTCCCCCACTCCCTGGCTGTTAAAGCACCCCACTTTTGTTAGTGCCATAAATGATAATATTGGCCTACTTACTTTCTAAATAAGTTAAAACCTGTGGAATATCTAATGAGAACAATCAAAATAATCAAGGATTTAGAAGTATGTTTTGTATTTGAGGTTGCCTGTGTGATAAGAAATGTAGCCTCAAATTTGTAACATTCTTGATTATAAACTCATTGAATGGGGAGAAAATCAATATTGAAGTCCAAAGGAAGAAAGGTTTGGCACATGCTATAGAATTAAAATTGTAAGTAAACTTATAGTGAAGCATATGAAATAAGATTTACAAAAGTCTTATCCCTTCATTATTACACCTGGAAATGGATTCTATTAAAGGCAAAACCCTAAATACTGTAATGTTTCAGATAGTTTTAAGGGAGTCTCCTCCATTGTTAACCACGAATCAGAGGTTTTAAAACAATCAATTTTAGGTTCACCCTTCACTCGGGTTCCAAAAATTAAATGGGGGAGTCTGGATGAATATGAGCTGGAACAATCTCAGACCATGGGAACAGACAATCAACCACTTAAGCCTCAAAATTCAGATGATAGGCCTATAACTGAGGATAATATTCCTTTAGCTAGGAGTGTTGTCTATGTTATTTACAAGGATAATAGTTCAATTATGCAGGGTAATTCAAGAGTTACTGAAGATAAGCAATAATTTGAGATTACTGATGCACCTTCTAATAATTCAGAAATATCTAAAAAAAGACTCAATGGAAGATGATTTTATGGTATGTTCAGCCAACATAATTGGAGGATCTAAAAGTTTTGCAATAGCTCGATCATAAATCTATTAATATTGAAGATTTTTGTAAGGCACAAGAGGAGGGTTCTATTGATAATGCATCGGTAAAATGTGAGGGGTGTGTGTTATAGACATATTTGGGCACTGCAACCCCAATCATACATTTCCATAAACTAAGGGCTTCTAAGTCCCTAAAAGTGTTGTTTCATACCCTAAAAATAGCAAGGTCAGCTGATTACATCATGTCCCAGAAGTTATCCATGAAAAACTACACAGAACTGGTCAAAGCAGGACCATACAAACTGCCCAGTGCTAAAGGTGTGATGCATCTCACCTGCCACATGCAAAAAGTGTGATGCATACTGGAAAGCCCTTCTATAGGGTGTGATGAGTGAGAGCAAACAAATGTCACAAGCAGTTTGCTAGGTGGAAGCCCAGAGAATCTTCTAGAAATTGCTCATTTGACACTTGCCTCTCTGAATTTGCCTAGGGATGAGTAAGAGATCTGAAATCTCCATGTCGAACCAAGAACTATTAGTGAAATGACACTAATCAAAATCCCAGAAGCTAACTCACTCTCCTATAAACATCTATATATGGATCCCTCATCCAAGATAACTAGGGGCTGGAATTTTGTAATTTGGAAGGAAGTGTTGTTGGTTTCTCTTTGAAGACTTTGTTGGGTGATCTTGCTTGGTATGAGGTGAAGAGGGCTTTCGTGCTGGGAGGATGGCGCTGGGTTAGACCAAGTGGTTGTAATTCTCTCTTCTACTACTTATATCAATAAAGCTATTTGAGTTTTCCTCCATATTCTTGTATATTTCTGAATATTGTGTTGTTATATGCATTTGTATGGTCAATATATATCTGATCCTATGTTGTTTACAGTGGTAGATCTCTATGCTTTGATGGTATTATGCTGATTTGACTCTACAGGTTCTCTTTGAAGCGGGACAAGTAAGGAAGGAGTGGTGAGATTCTGTCAAAGGGGAAAGGAAACAAGCAAGGAGCCCAGTGAAAGACTGAGGTTCGTACTCTCTGCTTCTTTCTCATCTATCTCTCGTAAAAGAAAACACAAGTAACTTTAGTTTTTTTGTTTCTAAGATAGCTACCCGTCTTAGTGGGACTAATAGTTCTGAATAGACACCAGTTTTCCCGCTAAAAAAATGGCAAATCTATTGGGGAGCGATTAGTTTGATTTCTTGTCTCTATTTGTTTAATTCATAAACCATAGACGGAGCCTGAAGTCAAGCCAGCTAGCCTTCGAACTGCATTTGCTATGCAAGTGCAAAGTAGATCAATGTTGCTTCAGTCAATCTCCGGGTTTGTTTATGAACTGAACAACTGACTTGCAAACATCCTAAGTGATCCGGATTTAAACAGGAACGCAATAAAATATAGAGATAACCATAAAGACAAATATGCAGTGGAAATAATACTTCATTTCATTAATGGAAAATACTGAAATATGCTTACAACCAGAAATGGAAATAAGCCAGCTAGGGCGATGGTAGCTTATCTCTAAGAAGAGATGTGTGGCTACATGCCTCTGAACTGTTCTACAAAAATTGTGTTACAATGAGGCTCGAGGGCCTATTTATTGTTGAGAAACAATGGATAACCCTTCACATTCCAAAACCTAACCCTAGAAGATGAAACGCCAAATTGTGGGCCCCGCTTTTGGGTAAGTTGGTACATCAACTTCCCGGGGTCACAAATTGGTCGTACTATCTCCGTTTGACGCGCATGATAGCCCGTTGGAAAGATCTCTCCGAGGAATACGACGAAAAGGACGATTTTTAAGCAAAAAATCGTTGGTGGTGGATTTCCCAAAAAACATCGTTTAGGGCCTCAAAACGGCTCCGGAAGTTTAGGACCCAAAAAACTGCTAAAAATAGTAAACTGTGCTATAATTAAGGAAACAGAAAAACTGAAAGAGACAGTTGTGGGGTTCCAAATGGGATAGGTGGGTGGCCACCAACATCCACCTGGATCACTAAGTGCCCTAGAGGTAGCTCAAGTAACCTCATTAGATCAGCCCTATACTTTGTATTTACTGACTATTGTTAGCTCGGCCTAAATACCTGAACTAAACTGCAAACTGTGACCAAAAACCAAGTTAAAGTCATGTTCCTGGTCCATCGCACCCTCTCCTTTAGGAAGAATGGATGCATAGCACCTCCCATGTGTAGTAGGTGAGATGCATCCCTGTTTCCCTATGTTATAGGTGCGATGATTAGGTAAGACTGTTTCTGCCTCCATATTTTGGTTTTTCTTCATTGTCTTCAGTTTTATTCAGGAGTTTTGCTGTCTATGATCAGTAGACATTGTTGAAAACCCCTTCCTTTGCATCATTTAGCCTCCATTATACAAATATGAGTGAATGTTTTTATGTATTTTTCGCCATTCACAGTTCTCATTTACAAAATAGTAGCTTAATCAAAGTGTCATCTTTTGATCTGAAAGTGTTGCAAGTGTCGTTTTCAGTCAAAGAAAAGAATCCTTCTCTTTTTTATAGTTTATTACACTCTTACTCTTGTATTTTATATGAATTTATAGTATTTCAAGTGTCAGAAGTAGTTTTCAATTCAAAATCGCAAAGTGTTGTCTTGCCTTCCTGTCGTTTTTTGAAAAAAAATCGTTAGTACAGTCGTTTTGAAAGAAGAGATAATTCAGATTTGTATTTAGCATTCTTTTTGTCATTCACACATTAAGAAAGCGGAAAACAAATACATGCACGCGCATTTGCATTTAGATTGCTTGTTGATTTAGGACAGTGCATCTAGTGTGTGCTCTCTGCTCTATGTTGAAAGGATTTCATTTCTCTTTCCTCAGTAGCTAGGATTTTCATTGCAAAAAGAGGAGTAAACGACTGTTTATCATCTTAGATTGCATATTTAGGAGTTGTATATCTACATCACGTGGTGAACCTTAAAGGTGAACTTCTTAAGAAAGATCAACTGTAAAATAAATTCAATGAACATAAAAATGCTTTGGAACCTAACGCACAACATCTAGAAGTCTAGACTAGAGACGTATTCCGGCGTTGTAAATCCTGGCAACTGTCGCTTTCATCATAGGTTGGGTGATTCCTCCTCTTTGAGATGACAAGTGCTAGTACGGACTTATGCTCCCACGTACCATCAAGTATATATTGGGAGACCACAATAGGCTATATCCTTTATCCTTAGGAAGCCATGTCTGCCGCCTTATCAATCGCAATGCACTGAACACAGCATTCAAGAAGATTGAGTGCCATACCATAAAAAGTATTCTACAGTTTTACGATTGGTTTGGTAATCCCTTTGTCTAGATTTCCAGAGAAGCCTCTTTCATTCCTTTTCAGACTCCTTAAAGGAAAAGGTCCATCTGAGCACTTGTCACTTCAGGCTCATTAAAAATCGAAGGCGACTAGAGTCATATTTAGCTTTTTATCAACTCTTAAAAATTGAAAAAGCAAGTTGTGTCAAAGCATCTAAAATTTATTTTAATCGGAATAACGTCACTATTCCCTCGTTGGTCTTAGGTTGAGAAAATGGAGTCCACCAACCAAGTATTTCCCTTGGGGGAAGTCCTAGTCCTTTCTCCTCTTGGGGAGATGTTGGTGCACCTCATATGGCCACATTGTCCCTCCCGGGATTGACAATTGGCCTGCCAGTATAGCTTTTCTCGACCTCTATAGTTCAAAGCACTGTGATTCCTGAGTATTCAAATCAGAAACTAGATGATACTAGAGTTTACCCCCAACCTTCTACTTTGTTTGTCTCTCCCTCTCCTTCTTCCTCTTCACTTGGTGAAGATAGTAAAACTAAAAACCAAGTAACTAAGAAGAAGAAGAAAGGGAAGGAGAAGAAGAAGAAGGAGCCAACGGTAAAAAGGGGCAACTGTGCATCTTCTAAAGAGAATCCACACACTGCACCGTCCAAACCTAAATCTCCATGTTTCATCTACAAAGGAGACCACTATCATCGAGATTTTCCTTGCATCCCATGGATCTTAAGGGACTGGTCTCCCCGCTTGCACAATATAGTGTCGTCAACCTCTGACAATCATGTTGAGAGTACGTCGTCAACTAGTGAAAAGGAAGTCACCGGATAGAAAGGAAAATCTAAATTTCCCTGCAGACTGTGTGAAGGTGATCATGCCCTCCATCATTGTCCCTTCCTGGATGAAGCTAAAAGAGTCTTGGATAATCGTCCTGCATCACCGCAGCGACTCCCTCCTGGATACAAGAAACTCTTGCTAAATCCATTGCTAGTTGAAAATTAGACTGACCCACCTTTGTTGTCAGTCGAAGCACCTATAATTGAAGATAAACCCTCCCAGTCCACATCAGACCAAAGTCAACAGGTCGAGATGACAGTCGACCCCATCTTGTCTTCAGAGGATTTACCTTCAGATGATACAGTCACCAAAGAGAGTGAGAATGACACCATTCAAATTCTTTTCGTAAACATAGACTTCGATGAACATGGGGGCAATCTTCCCATTCCTTTACCGTAGGAAGGAAGTTCGTCAGAGTTGTATCCGGCCATTTATTCGGTCCCACCTCCAAGCAACCTAGTCATTTCTTTTGATTGTAACCTACTAGGCAGACCCCATTTACCATCTCATATACCATTCCGAATCATAGTGAAAACTTACAGAATGGTCATAGTTGGTACCATCATAGATGAAGGGGCTTCTGTGAGTATCCTTTCCTCAACTGCTTGAAAATCACTTGGTTCGCCATCACTTTTTCCTGGGATGTGAAATCTATTAGGCTTCGATAAAGGAACCAGTCGACCGTTAGGGATCCTTCCAAGTTTTCCTATAACTTTGAGAAGGAAAACTGTTTATCTGAACGTAATGGTAGTCAAAGGACATTTATATTACAATCTACTCCTTGGGCGTGACTACATTTATAGCATGGGAGCTATTGTTTCCTCACTCTTTCGAGTAATGTGTTTTCCGCATGAAGGCAGAGTGGTCCAGCTCGTAGACCAGCTTTCATTCCCCAGTTCACACATAGTCAATAGTCAAATTCCATCCCTAACAGGTCTTTTTGCGCAAGGAATGTCTCATCAATCTCCAGCCTGTCCACCTGATGAACGCTAGTGATTCGGTGGTTGTGATTGAAACCGATGGGGCATGCACCCTGGTCTGCTTCGGCAGGAAAACTTCAGGTATAGGGTAGGTTTCCGCAGAGGATATATGACTGGTCTGACACACTCATCTGTTTAGGAAAATGGGATTAGATTGGAATAAGATACCTCTGTTAGAAGGTAGGCCTTTCCCGATAGAACAAATGTTTTGTCTGCAAATTGAAGGGTAACCTGGAAAAGGTAGGCCTTTCCCGATAAAACAAATGTTTTGTCTGCAAATTGAGGGGTAACCTGGGAAACTCCTTTTCGCTATACCTGGGGGCATGCACACCTTTTTGCATGAAAGTGAAAAGAGACCATTTATTTTCCTAGTTTGTAGATTCTTAACCCTTTAAACTCGTAGGATCAGTCATCCTAGCTTACATAATAAAAGGAGTCGAAGCATAATTTGGAATGGTGCAAGCTCCCTAAAGAAAGAACCTATCGATGAGACATCCTTATTATACGACTGGCACAAGAAGTTTTACGTGAAGTTCAAGCTCGATAAAAATAAACCTAGCAATGAGCATATGTTCCACCAGAGTTTAAGCTCATGAAAAAATGAACCCACCTCCGGTAAATAACCATTGACATCAAATTATTATCAGCTCTTGATCCTTGGTCGTGTTCTTACCATCACCTCCATTATTTTTTAGCCGATCATATGCCTCCATTTGATTGTTTACCCTTTTTGAGGAACAACTGCGATGAGTGATCCTATTAGCCACCTTCTTTACACTGTCATGATTGAAAAGTTCCAAACATTACCTGGAACTAGCTGCTATCTAAAAACATCACTCGTTCCTCAAAAAACGAGTCTCCTTTAAGCTCTTTTCATCTGACTCGTAAAATATGAAAAGATTGCCGAGAAATTGGCCTCTCCAGCCCGTTAAAGTGATTGGAAGCGCCATCCCTCCTCTAGATTTTAATCTTTTTCGACCTGAGGGATTATTACACAAAAAGATCAAGCGTTTGTCTTGTTCGAATCGTTAAAACTATCGAAAAGTCATCCCTTTCGCATTGTTTTATACTTTTTCACACTTAAGGGATTATATTAAGAAAAAGAAATATTGGAGTCTCCTTTCCTTCTCTTTTCAAACTCTCTAAAATTGAAAAGAACTGAGTTATCCTTGTCGTTAAACTCGTTAAAACAATAGTGACAAACTTTTCCATTCAGACAAGAGCGAGTTTCACTGTCGCTAAGCTTGTTAAAACATAGTGATGGGTTTTCCCAAGATGCAAAATATAGAACAAGCATATGTTATCCTCCTCAAGCTTGACAAAAATAAAGAGGTACTGGTCAGAAATGACTAGGAAAATTGGGAAGAAAACTTGAAGAAACTTTATTGGTAGCAGGTCGCTCTTGAACATGACACTTTCACTCCATCACCATGATTGAGTCAGGTTGGGTTATTCTATTCACCGGTCACATCACAATTGGTCCACCGTAACATCCACTTTTGGGGTTAACGATACCAATCCATTTCAGTGTCGCCAATATGTTCAATAGAAGTCGCTCAAAGAAATCACCTACCCAGCTTGTGTCTCATCCACTACAATACCTTCACGCTTCATTCTTTCATGACTGCCACCTTGAACCTTGTATCATCAGATCATTTTCACCTCTACGAAATCATTTGCTCCATTTCGTGTCATAGATGTGGGATCCATCAATGCCCTCCTACGACAGGCCACTTCATGTTGACATCAGCTCATTATCCAAGAAGCTGACTTAGGAACAACCCTTTCAGTACTTTGAAGCTTGCATGCCTCAATGGCAAGTTTCTCACTTCCGGCGACAGGTTTACATTAATGGCCTTCGACTGAAAGATTTTGCGTGGTGTTTGACATCGACTCATGTATTCATACCACGTAAATTATACTCTAGTATCTTGAGGGTCATCATCATCATCGATGATTCCTCTCGTGCCTGTTAACAACTTACATCATTGGCTGGTAATCAGGTGATGTCCTTCCATGTTCGACATCAGAACATCTTTTCACATGGATCGACTTGTACTTCGGGCGAAGATTGAATGAGTTTCGAAGACTCCAGATCTAGTTTCATCTATCTGGGCTACGATATATTCAAGAAAATAAAGACATAAAATGTAAATCATTGCTGCACAGATAATCATCCAAACTAAGGGATGATGGCTCTACCAGAATCATCAGTCTGCACACAGAAGGTTCTCTGTCCTATGTACATGAAAATGAATTTATCAAAGCTGAGCATGGGAATGCCCGCCTCAGCTAGATCATGAAAAATATTATGAAGATAATGTGTTGTATTGTATCTTATTACAGGTCACCTTCCAGTTTGAAAAACCTCAGATCCTCATTATAAAGCATTTCACCCGACATCAAAAAGGATTTACGACCTCATACTTTACGAGGCAGCTGTTATAGACATATTTGGGCATTGCAACCCCAATCATACATGTCCATAAACTAAGGGCTTCTAAGTCCCTAAAAGTGTTGTTTCATACCCTAAAGGAGCAATGTCAGCTGATTACATCATCTCCCAGAAGTTATCTATGAAAAACTACTCAGAACTGGTCAAAGCAGGACCATACAGACTGCCCAGTGCTAAAGGTATGATGCATCTCACTTGCCACATGCAAAAAGTGCGATGCATACTGGAAAGCCCTTCTATAGGGTGCGATGAGCGAGAGCAGACAAATGGCACAAGTAGTTTGCTAGGTGGAAGCCCAAAGAATCTTCTAGAAACTTCTCATTTGACACTTGCCTCTCTGAGTTCCCCCAGGGATGAGTAAGAGATCTGAAATCTCCATGTGGAACCAAGAACTATCAGTGAAATGAAACTAATCAAAATCCCAAAATCTGACTCACTCTCCTATAAACATCTATATATGGATCCCTCATCCAAGAGAACCAGGGGCTGGAATTTTGTAATTTGAAAGGAAGTGCTGTTGGTTTCTCTTTGAAGACATTGTTGGTTGATCTTGCTTTGTATGAGGTGAAGAGGGCTTTCATGCTGGGAGGATGGCGCTGGGTCAAACCAAGTGGTTGTAATTCTCTCTTCTACTACTTATATCAATAAAGCTATTTGAGTTTTCCTCCATATTCTTGTATATCTCTGAATATTGTGTTGTTATATGCATTTGTATGGTCAATATATATCTGATCCTATGTTGTTTATAGTGATAGATCTCTATGATTTGATGGTATTATGCTGCTTTGACTCTACAGGTTCTCTTTGAAGTGGGACAAGTAAGGAAGGAGTGGTGAGATTCTGTCAAAGGGGAAAGGAAACAAGCAAGGAACCCAGCGAAAGACTGAGGTTGGTACTCTCTACTTCTTTCTCATCTATCTCTCGTAAAGGAAAACACAAGTAACTTTAGTTTGTTTGTTTCTAAGATAGCTACACGTCTTAGTGGGACTAGCAGTTCTAAATAGACACTAGTTTTCCCGATAACAGTGTGGAAACCAATTATTGATCTTGGATGAAGCTGAAGGAACACCTATTCAAGAGAGCTCTCTTAGTTGTATACAAAAAATCATCATAATTCTTTGGAAACAACTATGCCAAACAAGGTGTTTGTTGCAGGTGAGAAAAATGACAAGTTCAACCCACAGGGCACAAATACTTTCTTTACCTCTTGAGGTTTTCAAAAAAAATTCAAGAAGAAAGTGCTGGTAAAAATGTGGCTCATTAGGGGAAGAGAAGAAACACTGTTTATCCTTCATTGACACAAAGCCATAGGGAGAATCTTCTAGCCAAATCACCTGGTGGGCGTGATTTTGGGTCTACTTCTAAAGAACTTGGTGTTAAGATTGAGGACACAACAGATCAAGGGAAAGTAGTGGGACAAGAATCCTCATGAATAAAGGTAAGTTGAATTTATATTATTCTTCCAATTTCTAGTTTTTCAGAGTTCCACCTGACTAGTATGGTTAGCAGGCAACACTTTGTTGTCATCTGCAAGTTTATCCTTCAACTCTTTTTTCTTTGGTCATTCACAGCTAAGGAGAACTATTAAAATATCTAATAGTAATTTTTTTCTTTCTTGCTCCCCTCCTCTTATGTTTATAGGAAGTTTGGAGCAGTGAACCTTGTGAAGCCAATTCAGAAGGTCTAGTGAAAGCAACAACCAATTTAGTTTTTCCTGTCCTCAATCCTCCATTCTACCAACCTGGAGAGTTTTCTAAATGTTTGGGAATTCCATTTGTAGAAAATGTGGATACCTTGATAGCACAATGCCCATTTCAGATGGCTATTGGGTTGCAAAGTTCATCTTTATGACATTCTAAAACATACATAGTACAAAGTGGCATTATTCCTCCTTTTCATTGGTCACTTCCCCATGTAGAGCCCTACAAGGGATACCTCGATACTGGTATATTATCCATGAATAGAAATACGACACAGAGTCGATGGATTCAGGTAGGTGCCACTGAATTTAAGAACAAATATTGCTTAAATGAGTCTCGATCTGTACCTTTGGAGACAAATCAAAATATAAAATTGGAATCAGGACAAATTGCTCTACTGCATGGATCTGGGAAAAGGCTGGAGGGATGCCTAGATGCATCTATGGGTATTGATTTTGTTGGCCGGGATAATTCCTGTCCGGCTGCTGGTCTAGTGGCATCTCAACCTGTGGATGAAAATGAAACTAAATTGTTTAAAGAGATGAGCTTGATTAATTTTTGTGAACTGTCTAAAGTGAAAGACTTTGAAAGCAATAAGCTTTCTGTCCATTCTTTTGACGAAATGATTGATGAACGTTTTCATTATCCTGGTGAACAATGTAAAGGCGATGCAAATTGTGTTGAAGCAACTTTGAAGTCAAAGGAAAATGTGATATGTGCTAGTCGCTATAGAAGGGACTGTACAGTTGGAGTTACAGACCCACTTATTCAGGTACCAGAGAAATTGAGAATACTTAATCAAGAAGCTGATGCCAAGAATGGTATTGGATCAGTTTTCTCATTGACTGGATCTTCATCAAAATTCAGACAATCTTACATCACAAATTCATTTCACGTTCAAGATAATACACCAGGTATTCATCTGTTGCTCTTCAGAGTAATTTTTTTCTACGCTGTGACTGTCATAAAAAGCATACAAACTTTATTATTTATGTATCTTTACATCTAACTAACTACATTCACTTGCAATTCTGTTGTGGTCTTAAGAACATAGTTGGAATTGCATTTCCTATACTTTAGTTTTCCAGGAAATGTAATATCTTTATTCTGAGATGAAAAGGTGATATTTTATTCAACAAGTGTTCAAGGACACAAACCGGAACTGAGCTGACTGCATTGTTCAAGCCATCCAGTCACTATGATATTAGCTTAAGATCGAGATAATTATGAACTGTTATTTGAGAGGGCATGCATGCTTGGCAAAAAATAGGGCTATCTACACAGAAATTAGGGCAATAATTAGGGAAAATTTAGTCTTGCAGGTGAGCTCTTGTTTTTGGGTTTCTCGTCTCATTTCAGTTCTTGAAATGGTGTCTCCTACGTAGATGTTCAAGAATAGATTGCAAGAATATGCACAGAGGAACTCTTTGCCGTTGCCTCTCTATGAAGTTGTAAATGAGGGCCAAGACCATCTTCCGCAATTCAAGTGCACTGTAATAATCAATGGGGAAAAGTATGAATCCCTTCCTAGTTTCACCAACAAGAAGGCATCACAGAATGTTGCAGCTAAGGCAGATGTTGAAGATTTGGAAATGCAAGGGTTGATTACTGAGTTCAAAGAGAAAATACAACTTAAAGGTATCATTGTGCTTTGAAACACTGAACCCCCTCAAAAAATTACAGATAACAATAATATCTTGAAAGTTGTCAACCCAAATACCAAAACTGCCATCTAGATATCGAGAACCATCTAGACATGGAGAACCTCCTATGAGAAACCTGAGGGCTCTTTTGGAGTACAGTTTTAGTGCTAGTGCATCACAGTATGGTGAGTCCACTAAGCTTGGGAGAAGATACCAAATAGGCTATAGTGTAGTGCTACAATATTCATATGGTGTATATGAAGGAGACCAATCTAGTGTGGGTTTGAAGGTCCAAATTTTGAACCTTGCTCTGATGCCATGTGTAAGAGACCTACCGTAGGGTCTGCTAGCAAATCTACATTCTTTTGAAATTAAATGCAATCAGAGGCAATAACTTACTTACTTACATGGCTTTTAAACAAATAAAATTTTATCATTTCATTCTAATCAGCATAAATTAAGGTGAACATTTCATTCTGATAAAATTTACAAGAATAGTCTATGGGGGAACACCTGTATCGGTGGTTGATGGAGATATCTTTGTCCTACTGCTCCTGCTGAATGCTCCTCTTGACAGACCCAACTTGATTTACCTTCCAGCCAACAAAGAATTAGTCCCTAGCCTAGGAAACCTCCATAGGTTCCCTAGCTCTCCGAGCCCAAGTCCAACCAGATGTAGTGTGTGTGTGTCTAGGATGAATGATCCAGACCAAGATAACGATACTTCCCTCCCCTCAACAACCCAAGAAACCTCCACAAGTTTCTAAGGTCTCCAAAGACACAGCAAGTCCAAACAATCACAACCAACCCCACAATCATAAGCAAGACCCCCCTCCCCCCTTTTCTCCCTTCTCCATCTCAACCACCTCTTATTAATGTTATTAACTTCTCATCCATCCTTACAGTTGACTTCTCTTCTCCCAAGTAAAGTTACGAGTACATTTGGAAATGTGACATGAATATAAAATTGGAAATTTAATGGGAAAGGACCATGTCTTCTCCGAAGTAAATCTAAAAGTACATTTAGGAATGTGAGATGAATATATATATATATATATATATATATATATATATATATATATATATATATATATATATATTGATAATTAAATGGAGAGGACTATGTCTTCTCCCAAGTAAATGTGAGGGTACATTGGGGAATGTGAGATGTAATTACATGGAGAGGACCATGTCTTCACCCTAGTAAATGTGAGGGTACATTGGGGAATGTGAAATGAATATATATATATTGATAATGAGTTGGAGAGGACCATGTCTTCTCCCAAGTAAATGTGAGGGTACATTGGGGAATGTGAGATGTAATTACATGGAGAGGACCATGTCTTCTCCCTAGTAAATGTGAGGGTACATTAGAGAATGTGAGATGAATACATATAATATTTGAAATAATGGAAGGAGACGATATCCTACCTAAGGTTCAATTTGAGAAGGTAAGTGGGGAATTTGAATAATGGAAATCATGAATTTTTATATTAGACCAATATTTGTCAATATTTTCAGATAATGTAAACATTAACAAAATTTGCAGGACAAGATTTAAGTGGGGCATTACAATTAGGAGTCCAAGAGGAATCCCATGGTTGTTGCAATGCTTTATAGAAAATCATCATAGTAGCAGGTTTATTGGAGAAGCCATAAAACGTTGACTATGGTGGTTGGTAGTTCAAGATTCCACGCACAAGAAGAAGAGTTAAGGAGCAAAGAATGGTAGAGATTGTTGGAGAGGTAAATCCCCTCTACGGATAGAGGCGATCCCTACTAGCCCAGCAAGGGTCTAGCAACAATCAAACAATGCTGCTATGCATGTTCCTAATTACAATTAAACAAGAGGTAAAGAGCACCTACTTGGATTCCAGCGCTGTCGTTTGACGAAGAGATGTTGCCTTCGCTCCTTCACTTTGGCTGGTCACAATCCTCCGCGATCTCCGCGAATAGATACCTGCACACACGAAGAGGAAACAAACGCAAGCGTGAAATCTAGTAAAAGCAACCATACATCAGTCAGAAAAGATGTAATTCACATTTAACCATTGCAAGTACAAATGAGAATGGAACAATAATAACAGTCATCTATTATTAATCAGAATAGAGAAGAGTACAACCAAATGTTCTGACGTTGGTAACCTTCTCAGGAGGGGCCAGTCAGCATGTATCTCAAGCATTCACCTTTGAGGATGATTCTCCCGAGACAAACAACTCTCTCTCACACACAAGCAACACAAAACAACCTTCCCTAAGCAATCATTCACTTCCACACCTAGCACACCAAATACCTATAGTAGCAGCAATCTGAGCACTATAAGCTCTATACAATCCAAGCTATGTCTAACTAGCTGCTCATGGTAATGGTGGAAGTTTATATAGGAGAAGGAGCCTCCTAAAAGGGTGGAAGGATGAGCTTATCCTTGAGGGAAATGGTTACAAAGGGTCGAACAGACATGCCATAGAAGGGAGTCAATACTCACAAAGCCAACAACCAAACTTGGAGTTATCTGGAAGGCTGGCTGTTGGAACAAATTCGCCCAAATAGGATCAGCGCGGATTATAAGGCGACTGACGCGCTGACATCACGCCTCAATAACTGGGAAAGTCATGTCAGCGCGACCCAATACAAAGGGGAGGTGCGCTGGCTCATAAAATGCGACCAGCGCGGAAAAGTGATGTGCTTCCATGCTGGCAGCGCACTGAATACACTACGAGCCGCCAGTCAGCGCGGATATTTTAGAAACAGACGTGCTGATGAGGAAAACTTTGGAAAAGTGGGTTTTGGGCCAGTTCAGAAGGCATGAACTTGATTATTGTAAATTCTTGACACAGTAGGGTGACTGACAGGGAGACAGTGACAAATTACTGTGTAACAGGTGCCCCCTAAAGCATGAAGACCGAGAGAGTGGGAGGGGTGAAATGCTTTACAACAGTTTACCGAACTGGAACACCACCAAGAAGGACCGAATATCTCTGATAATCAAGTACATGCAGTCTAGGCATGGGCGCAGCCATCCAAAAGACATGCGAAAAGGTCTGTGGAATGGACGCAGCCACCCGGCTAAAGAGACCAAAATAATGATAAGGTATGGTCGCAGCCATCCATGAAGACTCAGGTATGGGCGCAGCCATCCATCAATGAGTCATGTAATGATCATCCACAAAATCGCAACCTGGACCATAACAGACAAGGATCCAGGGTCTTGCGCTCCGTCCCGATCCGAACAAAGTACAAGTTCAAGCATGTGAATACATGAGCTGGAGTCGAACACGCATGAACATCGTCTGATTACCAGTCAATGAGGAAAACTGTTAACAGACGCGAGAGGTACCACCAATAATGACAATGGCCCTCAAGGTACTATAGGTACAATCCGCGGCATGTGAATCAATGAGCTGGTGTCGAACACCCGCAGAATCATTCGATCGGAGGCCAATGATGAAAACCTCGCGTCGAACATGAAGAACCTGCCATTGAGGCATGCAGGCTCTAAGGCACCTGAAGGGAGTCTCTAAGTCACCTTCCCGGATAATGAGCTGAAGTCGACAGGAAGTGACCTTGATCGAAGGTGGGCCATAATGTTTCCCACATCATCGACGCGAGACAGAGGAAAAAAAGTGTGATGAATCAGAAGTATGTGAGGCGTCAAGGGTAGGTTGTAACTCTGCAGAGGTCAACTTCTCTTGAACATATCGGTGGCACGATAGCGGACTTGGCAGTATTTGACATCAAATGAGCAGGTTTGTTGGAGAGGTAAATCCCCTCTACGGATAGAGGCGATCCCTACTAGCCCAACAAGGGTCTAGCAACAATCACACAATGCTGCCATGCATGTTCCTAATTACAATTAAACAAGAGGTAAAGAGCACCTACTTGGATTCCAGCGCTGTCGTTTGACGAAGAGATGCTGCCTTCGCTCCTCCGCTTTGGCTGGTCACAATCCTCCGCGATCCCCGCGAATAGATACCTGCACACACGGAGAGGAAACAAACGCAAGCGTGAAATCTAATAAAAGCAATCATACATCAGTCAGAAAAGATGTAATTCACATTTAACCATTGCATGTACAAATGAGAATGGAACAATAGTAGCAGTCATCTATTATTAATCAAGACAGAGAAGAGTACAACCAAATGTTCTGACGTTGGTATCCTTCTCAAGAGGGGCCAGTCAGCAAGCGTCTCAAGCATTCACCTTTGGAAATGATTCTCCCAAGACAAGAAACTCTCTCTCACACAAGCAACACAAAACATCCTTCCCTAAGCTATCAATCACTTCCACACCTAGCACACCAAATACCTATAGTAGCAGCAATCTGAGCACTATAAGCTCTATACAATCCAAGCTATTCCAAACTAGCTGCTCATGGTAATGGTGGAAGTATATGTAGGAGAAGGAGCCTCCTAAAAGGGTGGAAGGATGAGCTTATCTTCAAGGGAAGTGGTTGCAAAGGGTCGAACAGACATGCCAGAGAAGGGAGTCGACATTCACAAAGCTAACAACCAAGCCTAGAGTTATCTGGAAGGCTGGTTGTTTGAACAAATTTGCCCAAACTGGATCAGCGCGGATTATGAGGAAACTGACGCGATGTCGCCGCGTCCACATAACTAGGACAGTCATGTCAGCGCGGAAGAACACGGGAAAGGCGCGCTGGCGACCAGTGCGGAAAAGTGATGTCCTTCCGAGCTGGCAGCGCGCGGGATACACTATGGAGCGCCAGTCATCGCGGGTATTTTTCAAACAGACGCGCTGATGAACAAAACTTTAGGAAAATGGGTTTTTTGGGCCAGTTCAGAAGGCATGAAGCTTAGTGATTGGCACAACAGGGTGACTGACAGGAAGGCAGTGACAAATTACTGTGTAACAGATGCCCCCTAAAGCATGAAGACCGAGAGAGTGGGAGGGGTGAAATGCTTTACAACACACGCCGAACTGGAACATCACTAGGAAGGACCGAAATATCTCTGATAATCAAGTACATGCAGTCGAGGCATGGGCGCAGCCATCCAAAAGACATGCAAAAAGGTCTGTGGAATGGACGCAGCCACCCAGCTAAAGAGACCATAATAAGGATAAGGTATGGTCGCAGCCATCCATGAAGACTCAGGTATGGGCGCAGCCATCCATCAATGAGTCATGTAATGATCATCCACAAAATCGCAACCTGGACCATAAACAGACAGGGATCCAGGGTCTTGCGCTCCGTCCCGATCCGAACAAAGTACAAGTTCAAGCATGTGAATACATGGGTTGAAGTCGAACATGCATGAACATCGTCTGATTACTAGTCAATGATGAAAACTGTTAACAGACGTGAGAGGTACCACCAATAATGACAATGGCTCTCAAGGTACTATAGGTACAATCCGCGGCATGTGAATCAATGAGCTGGTGTCGAACACCCACGGAATCATTCGATCGGAGGCCAATGATGTAAACCTCGCGTCGAACACGAAGAACCTGCCATTGAGGCATGCAGGCTCTAAGGCACCTGAAGGGAGTCTCTAAGTCACCTTCCCGGATAATGAGCTGAAGTCGACAGGAAGTGACCTTGATCGAAGGTGGGCCATAATGATTCCCACATCATCGACGCGAGACAGAGGAAAAAAATGATTTGTGTGAGATAGCAGATGAGGTTGTATTATTGCAGAGGTCAACTTCTCTTGAACATATGGCGGCACTGAGACGGGTTTGGCAGTACTTGACATCAAATGAGCAGAGGATATGGTGATGACGGCAATGAGCAAATGGGAGGCCAAATAGGATAACCCAAACCCATGGAGGCTAGTGAAAACAAGATGAGATGACCCCACCCAGACACAAAGCAGCGGAGTGCCATGTTCAAGAGAGACGTACTGCCGACACAACTGTAATCATAGTTCCATTTTCCCCACCATTTCTGGCAGGTACCCCGATTATTTTTGGGATGACAAGCTTGACGGGGATAGCATATGCTCGATGTGTGTCATTTCGACAATACCCGATGTCATTGAGTGTTTAACGAGCCTGACAAAGGAAAAACTCGGCATCTTTTCTTGTTTCGAGAGTCTGAAAAGATCGTGGAAAAGGAGACTCCAGGGGGGTCCTTTTTCGTACAGTTGTGTCTCTCGAGCCCGAAAAACTATAAAACGATGCTCGAAAGAACCGCCCGATCATTACGATCGAGGAGTACTTTTCATAAGTAGTGACTTCGACCCGAAAAAGTAGAAAAGCGGTCAGAAGTACATCGTTTTGGAGCCAATAACGAGTTCGAAACAACAAAAACCCGGCAATCTTTTTGAGTTTAAACGGTCGAAAAAAGAGCTTTAAAGGCGACCGCCTCTCATTTTTTAACGAGTCGAGAGGGGGTTTCGGCAATCTTTTCATCTTTAAATGGTCAGAAAAGAGCTGAAAGCAGACCTCCATTTTTATTCTCTTTAAAAAGTCAAAAAGGGAAAAATACTCGGCAATCTTTTCATATTTTACAAGTCAGAAAAGAGCTTAAAGGTGACTCGTCCTAGAGGAACGAGTGGTATAAAAGGTAGCAACTGGTTCCGGAAATGGTGGAACTGCTCAAAACATGTAATGGTCAAGAGGCTGGCTAATAAAACCACTCATCGTTGCGGTTCCTAGGAAAGGAAAAACAACCAAGTGAGAGCATATGATCAGCCAAAGAGATGGTAGCAATGGAATGAAACAACCAAGGCTCATCGAACAGAATTCAGCAGATAAAAATGGCAATCACGAGATGTAATTCAGGTATGGGTTCATTTTTACACAAGCTTGAACCATGGAGAACTCTGCTTGGATTCGGTTTCATGTTTACACAAGCTTGAAACGAAAAACTATGCTTGGTATAAGTTCGCATGCCCCCAGGCATAATGACGCAAAACGAGGTACATGCCCCCCAAGCTTCATTGCATTCAACACAGTGGATGGAATGAAGGTTCACTCTCGAGATCGATGAAAGACTCGACTTGTATTTTACGAGATCTTAATCAAAGACTCGATCTGAAAAGGGAGTTGTTTCATTTTTTTAATGAGGTTGACACAGTAAAAGAACTATCCTCATAACCCTTGTTTCATGTTTAGACGAGCTTGACACAAGATCAGGAACGATGCTCGAATACCTAGTTTCATTTTTTAAGGAGCTTGACACAGGAAAGCGAACTATGCTCCGACCAGACCCAGTTTCATTTTTTAAGGAGCTTGACACCGGAAAAGAACTATGCTCCAACCAGACCTAATTTCATTTTTTAGGGAGCTTGACGTAGGAAAGTGAACTATGCTCCGCCCGAACGTCATCATAATGAACAGGAATTCGGGGCTTCCAAGAGTGGCGCTCCCGGTGGGAGGTCAATATCTCGGAAGTCAGGACCCAATGCCCCCAGGACACTATGCACGATGGTGTCATCACTGGGTACGGGCACGGGGTAGGTGGCCACGTAGTTGATTTACGGCGAGGCAGATGCAACTTGTGGATGAAAGCCAGGAGGGAAGGACGAGTGCACCGGAGGGGCTTGTGGATGAATGAACGATAATTGATCGAACGTCACTATTCTTCCGTCGTGTGGAAAGCAGACCACACGGAAAAGTGAAGAAACAAGGGCTCCCATGGCATACACATAATCACGACCAAGGAGAAGACTGAAGTCTAAAGAACCTTGGGTGACTGAGACGTCTATATAGACAGTCTTACCCCCCAAAGTAATAGGAAACTTCGGGAGGATCCCTAATGGCTGACTCGTTCCTCCATCAAATGCGGTGAGATGCGGTGCGACAGGTACAAGCGATGGGGAACCCAAAGCTCGCCAAGTAGTAATGGGCATGAGACTAACCGATGCTCCTTCGTCTAATGCAGTGCTGGGCAACGCCTTATTGCCAGCATAGGCGGTGATCCAGAAAGGCACATGGGACGGAAGGGGAGGGGCAGTCAAACGACTCCAATCAAAGGAGATGACCGAATTACTTGGTGGGGGAACCATATGGTTGCCCCCCTGCTCGGGAAGAACCAAATCTAAATTCTCTGGAGAGGTTGTAGAAGAACCTTTATCAAGCTCAGGAGAATCGGAGGAGACGAGAAGAACATGAGAATTTTTCTCTTCCGAAACAGAGTGCTTGAGAGGAGGTGAACTCGAATCAACACCCTTTCCGACCAACGGCGGGTCTGGAACAGGCTGGGAACATCCAGGTTCAGGGAGAGGGGCCTGGACAAAAGGGGAATCTGAAGCGATCTCTTTGTCAACAGGGGCGCGATCTACAGCTGTAGAAAGACGTTGATAACCAGCGGGAAATGGATTCGGAGGAGCAACAAGACTTTCGAACACCGCAGAGGCTTTATCCATGAGTGGACAAAGGTGAAGGGGATGTTTGCCTTCACAAAGTCGACAGGGGATTCGAAGCTTCCCTTTCTCCTTACCATTCCCAACTGATGAGGTAGCATCGCCATGATCATCAGTGGGCGATGAAGGGCGAGCCGGATCATGAGACCAAACTTCTAATACCCTGGGAATGCCAGGACAATCACGAAGCAGATGGTCCTCCCTGCATAATCGACAAGGAAACTTAACTTTCCGCGGAGGAGCAGAAGGTGACCCGACTTCAGGTGTACTGGAGTGGATAGCTAGACTTGAGAGGGGGACTGTGTGCGTAGGCTCTCCCTTAGGGGACTTCTTCTTCTTGGTCTTCCTCTTCTTCTTCTTAGCCACCTGGTTATTCACATCGAGAATTTCACCAGGCGAAGTACAAGAGGTGTTATAGACATTTTTGTGCCTCGCATCATGGAGCATGGAATGTCAATAATTACAGGGATCCTCAGTCCCTAAACATGTTGTTCTTACCCCTAAAAGAACAAGGTCATCAAACAACAGCACTTCCAATCAGTTCTCCACCTGAAAACACTTCAAAACAGGCTTATTTTGGATCATGTCAGCTGCTTAACTGAGCTTCTGCGCTGTAATGCAACTGTCCCACTCTGTACCTGCGCTGGGCGAGATTGGCCAAGTGGCACAGTCATCCTGCAAGGTGTCAACTGCCCAGGAAGCTTCCAAACTGACACTTGGTTCATAAGATTCGCCCTATGATGAGTAAGAGGTACTTGATGACCATGTGTAACCAAGGATCTCCAAGTGGACTCAAGAACTGAAGATTAACTGAAGAGGGAGAGGACACAAGGCAGCTTCATGTCAGTCTCAAGCTGACTCATCCTCTCTTCTTCTATCCTATATATAGAGCTCTTCTATGAGGTCTAAGGAGGCTGGAATTTTGTGTAAAGCAAGGAGGTGCTGTTGGATTACAGTTAGAGCTATTGGGTGATTGTTTTACTAGAGGTGAAGAGGAGAGTTCTTGCTGCTGGGGAGGTGCTGCTGGATTGGAGCCATCATTGGTTGTAACCTTCTCAGAACCCTGTTACTTCTATCAATAAAGTTTTGCATGTTCTCCTATATACTTGTATTGCATTGATGTATTGTATTTACATGTATATTTGATTCACTCTAATCCATGCATCAGTTATGAGTACTTGTATCTTGTAGTTTCCTCTCTCGTTTTGTGCAGGGCTTGTGTGTAGCTGGACCGGCAAAGAGAGCAAGGAGCTGGGAACAAGAGACAAAGAGAGAGGATCAAGATCGACTAAGCGAAGGATACCAGGTTGGTTGATCATTTCTTCCCCCTCTCTGTACTTTCATAAAGGAAAACATCAAAGCTTTACTTTCAGTTGTTGCTAAAGACTGTCACCTTTAGAGTAGGGATAGGGTCATCTGCATCGGATACTTTTCCCCACAACAAACTGGCGACTCCGCTGGGGAGCCTAGTATCTTGTTGGTGTTTGTAGTATTTTGCTATTCATTTCTTGAAGAAAAGAGTACCAAATCGAAAAGCTTTTGACTATATCAAAAGCGAAGTAGAGGGACTGCTACTCTTGCTCATTTGCTGAGCAAATTCAAGATTTGAAGAGCTTATCTACAAAATACTCTTTACTCTTTGTGATAGATCTTCATCCTCTTGATCGTACCTTAGCCTGTACTTGACCTATAGCTTTTTATTTCATCAAAAACAGTGCATTTTTGAGCTTTTTATGACCCGGAAAACTTTGTAGACGAAACTCTCGTGAGTCAGTGCAGGCTGTACACAGGCAGCCTGCATTACAGCGCAGGTACTCCCTTCGGGAACTGCGCTGAGAGTGGAATTGGCAGACTAGAACCTGCGCTGGTCCAGTTAGCCCTTGTCTTGCTCAGTCTTCCTATTGTGTCTTGGCCCTGTTTGCACTTGTTTTTGGCTGATTGCTTGCTGGTTATTGTACTTGCTGTAAGCCACTTCTCCTTGACATTATTCCGCCTCAGTTGTGTGATGAAACTGTGAATGTTCTTTCAGTATTTCTTGTTGCAGTTACAGTTTCCCATTGTGAAAAGCGAACCAGTATAGCTGTGACCTCTTAGATCTTGAACTGTAAAAGTGTCTTTGTGATCTTAAGAGCTAGTTTTATTACTGTTCATAGCTGTTTGAGTTTGTTCGATTTGCATTTTATGGTTTGAATCTATACATTTCCTGCGTTTTTAAACAAGTCTATCATAAGGTGTCTTTTTGATTGTGGACAAGCTTGTTTATTTCTACTTGAAATTAGATTCAAAATCATACAACAGTTTCCTTTTTGTCTAGCATCAACATTAAGGATAACGAAAAGAAATACATGCATTATGCATTTTGCATTTGACTGTATGCTTGACGATTTAGGAAGATGTGCATTTTAGTGTGTGTTCTTTGATCTGTGGAAAAAGTTGTGTCCTTCTTTTCCCTCAAGTAGATTAAGGTTTTCAAAGTTGAAAGATTGAAAAGATTTGCTTCTCATTCTTAGATTGCATATAGGAAGTTGTATATATACATCTCGTGGCGAACCTGAAAGGCAAAATGTTAAGAAAGATCAACATTAAAATAAACTCAATTTACATAACAACGCTTTGGAATTTAACGCAAACATCTAGAGGTCTAGGTAGAGACGTGTTCCGGCGTCGTTAAACATAGTGACTGTCGATCTCTACGAAGGTGGGTGATTCCTCCTGAGAGTCGGTGGCACTAACATGGACTTGAGCTCCCGCGTACCGTCGCGTATATTGGGAGACCCCTATAGGTTTTTATCCTTTATCCTTAGGAAACCGTGTCGGCCGCCCTACTGATCACGATGCAGTGAACACAGCATTCACGAAGATCGACCACCCGTACCGTAAAATGTATTCTGTGGTTTCGCGAAAGGTTTGGCACACCCTCTGCCTAGATCTCCAGAGCAGTTTCTTTTGGCCTTTTTCAAACTCTATAACTGAAAAAGTCCAACCGAGCATTTGTCACTTCGGGCTCGTTAATACATCGAAGGCGACTAGAGTCATCTTTAGCTTTTTCTCGACTCTTAAAACATGAAAAAGAAAGTTTGTGTCTAAAAGCGTCGTTAATAAAATTTATTTTAAAGCGGAACATAATCACCTGTTATTCCCACGTTGATCTTTCAGTTGAAAAGTATGGAGCCCACCAACCAAGGAAGTAACCTTGGCGGAAGTCCAAATCCCTTCTCCTCTTGGGGAGATGTTGGTGCGCCTCATATGGCTACATTGTCGCTTCCAGGATTGACAATCGGCCTCCCTGTATGGCTCTTTTCAACTAATGTAGTCCAGATCGCCACTAATCCTGAGCATTCGAATCAACAGTCAGAACAATCTAGAACTACCCACCAGCCTTCCACTTCTTATGATACTTCCTCTGATCCTTCGTCTTCGCAAGGTAAAGCTGGCAAAAGTCAGCCTCCCAAGGAGAAGAAGGAAAAGAAGAAGAGAGAAAAGAAGCAGAAGGAGCCTCTGGCGAAGGCGACTGGGGGCAAGCAGAAGAAAGCTGACAAAAACCCACACACTGCACCGACCGGGCCTAAATCGCCATGTGTCATTTGCAAAGGGATCCATTTCCATCGTGATTGTCCTTGTATTCCCCGGATACTAAGGGACTGGTCCCCAAGGTTGCACAATCCGGTAGCATCAACCTCTGGTTGTCATGTTGATTGCATTCCGTCAACTAGCGAGAGTGAAGGACGAAGAAGGGGACCAAGATCACCCTGTCTATTGTGGGAAGGTCATCATGCCATCCACAAATGTCCATTCTTAGATGAGGCCAAGAGAGTTTTGGAAGATCACCCGGTGTCACCGGTGCGACTTCCACCTGGATATCAAAAACTCGCGCCTAATCCCTCGATAGTTGAAAATCCGGTTGAACCACTCAAGTGGTCAGCTGAAGTGTTGGTCATTGAGAATGAACCTACTGAATCTAGACTAGACGAAAGTCTAAAGGTCGATACGGCAGTTGGCCCGGTTCTTCCTTCAGAGGTTCTATCGTCCAATGACACCGTCATTGAAGACCCGTCTTCAAATGACACCGTCGCCGAAGAGTCGTCTTCATGCGACACCCTCACTGATGAGAACAAGGATGACACCATCCAGGTTCTTTTCATCAACACCGACTCCGATGAGCATCAGGGCAATGCGCCCATTCCTTTATCGCAGGAAGGAACATCATCAGAGTCATATCCGGCCGTATATTCAGTCCCACCGCCAAGCAACCTGGTTGTATCCTTTGATTGGAATCAACTAGGCAGACCCCGGTTACCAGCCAGTGTACCATTCAGAATCATTGTCCAGATCTATAGAATGATTATGGCTGGTACTATCATTGATGAAGGGGCGTCTGTGAGTATCCTTTCCTCTGTAGCTTGGAAAGCACTGGGTTCCCCGACGCTTTTACCTGAGTTGAGAAATCTCTCAGGTTTTGATAAAGGAACCAGTCGACCATTAGGGATCCTCCCCGATGTACCTGTTACATTGAAGGGGAAGACCGTCAGGATGAACGTGTTGGTAGTTCAAGGACCCTTGGATTATAACCTACTCCTTGGACGCGACTATATTTATTGCATGGGAGCAATAGTCTCCTCACTCTTTAGAGTAATGTGTTTTCCACATGAAGGAAGGGTGGTCAAGCTCGTAGACCAACTTTCATTTCCGGGATCTCGCATCGCAAATAGTCAAATACCAATCCTAAATGGTCTGTTCACTCAAGATTCGCCTCCGCCCCCGGTCCTCCTTCCCGATGAGCGCGAGTGCTTCGGAAAGAAAGACTAGGACCCAGGGGGCATGCACCCTGGTCTGCTTCGGGCAGAAGAAACTCCGGGTATAAGACAGAATTTCCGCAGGAGAACATGACTAGTCCGTACCCCGTCCGTAGGAAGTGGGGTTGTTCTGGAAAAATGATCTTTTGTTAAAGTTATGTGTTTGGGAATCATTCACCTTTGTCTAAAAAAGTGGGCAATGCCCGAGTAGGAATTCCCTTATTACAACAAGTAGTCACCATCTTTAAATTCAAGCCTCGCCCATCGAAACATGTGTTTTGAAGGATAAGCAGGGGCAGTCTATTAAGAAGGAGACCGTATTGTTGTGACAGAGGGTAACCATCTTAGGACAACCCAATGATAGGCACCGCCGAAGAAAGAGATTGATCTGCGGCAGCAAATCGAACCGTCTTTGGAATAATAAGAAAGAGGCAAGCCTCCCTCAATAATACCAATGTTTTATCTTTGAGTAGTGTTCTTCTATTGTCATAAATAGCTGTTTGTTAAAAGTGGGCCGACGGGAAGCCTGAGTACTGCGTAAGACCCCTTAAAATAACGAGAAGACAAGTATCGTTAGCATTAGATTAGCAAGATGACAAATAAATGTGAACACCCAAAGAAAAGCAGAAGTAGGGGAGAGGAGGGGCAGCCTCGAAATTCTATCCTATACCTGGGGGCATGCAAACTTTCTGGAGTGCAAGCTAGGGGCGGTTATTTATCTGGTTTTAAGATTAGCCGTTTCCAAACTTGCATGAAAGAAAGCCTGTGGGGCAAAAGTAAAATTTGCCAAAAGTGAGCACAGCTGTGGTAAGGCATAAGCTCTATAAAAATTGGTCCTTACGAGAGGCGTTCTTCATATGACTGGTATATCGAGCAGTTTTAGCATATAGTTCATGCTCGTTAAAAAATAAACGCAAATCCGAGCAGTTTTAGGACTGAATTTATGCTCGTTAAAAAATAGAAAAGTGTGAGCAAAAGTTGCCCTCAGAGTTCAAGCTCATGGAAAAAATGAACCGGTAAATAACCTTTTGAGATCGTAAATTCATCAGCCATAAGAACCTTGATTGTGTTTTCATCCATCACCTCCACTGTTCATTTGGCCGATCATTCACTTCCATTTGTGTGTTTACCTCTTTTGAGAAACAGCTGCGAAGAGTGATTTCACCTAGCCATCCTTGTGACACTGCCGTGATTGGAAAATTCCAACCTGTACCTGGAATCGGTAGCTATCCCTATTTATCACTCGTTCCTCAAAAGACGAGTCTTCTTTCAGCTCTTTTCACTGACTCGTAAAATATGAAAAGTTTGCCGAGTTTTGGCCTTCCAGCTCGTTAAATGACCGGAACGCTATCCCTCCTCTAAATTTTAATCTTTTTGGACTTGAGGGATTATTGCACAAAAGGATCGAGCGCTTGTCTTGTTCGGCTCGTTAAAAGTACCGAACAACCATCCCTTCTGTATTGTTTTATACTTTTTCGGACTTAAGGGATTTGCTGACGAAAAAGGAATCATGGAGTTAACTTTCTGTACCTTTTCAGACTCTCTAAAAATGAAAAGGACCGAGTTTTCTTTGTCGTTAGACTCGTTAAAATGATTAAATAGCGACAAACTTGTCTTTAGACGAGAACGAGTTTCCCTATCGCTAGGCTCGTTAAATCATAGCGATGGGCTTGCCCGAAGGGCAGGTTATAGAACAAGCATATGTTATCCTCCTCAAGCTTGACAAAAATAAAGAGGTACTGGTCAGAAATGACTGGGGAAAAATTGGGAGAACATTCAAAGTTTAATGGTAGCAAGTCACTCTTGAACATGACACTTTTCCTCCGTATCACATCGGGTTGGGTTGTTTCATTCACCGGTCTCATCACCATGGTCCTCGCCAAACCATCCACATTTGGGGTAATGCTACTGATCCATCGCATCAGTGTCGTTATATGTTCAAGAGGGGTCATTCTGAAAGTGTCAACCGTGTCCCATCCACTGCCATACATTATCCTTCATCCATTCATGACCGCCACCCTGAATCATATGTCACAGTTTGTTTTCACCTCCACTAAAGTCATTAGCTCCGTTCCGTGTCATTGATGTGGGATTCATTAAGGCCCTCCTTTGACGGATCGCTTCTTGTCGACTTCAGCTCATTATCCAAGAAGTTGATCTAGGAACACCCCCATCAGTACTTTGAAGCTTGCATGCCTCAATGGCAAGTTTCTCACTTCCGGCGACAGGTATACATCGATGACCTTCGACCAGAAGATTTTGCGTGGCGTTCGACGCCAAGTCCTTTATTCACGCCACGTGAATTGTACTGCAGTACCTTGAGGGTCATCGTCATTATTGGTGATTTCCTCTCGCGCTTGTTAACGGTTTTCATTATTGACCGGTAATCAAGCGATGTCTTTCCATGTTCGACTTCAGCGCAATTCTCACATGGATCGACTTGTACTTAGAGTGAAGATCGAACGAGTTTGAAGACCCCAGATCTAGTTTCATCCATCCGGGCTGCGATATATATTCAGGAAATATAAAAGCATTTGCCATGTACATCATTGCAGCAGATGATCATCCTACTCAAAGGATGATAATTTCAGCAGAAAATTATCAGTCTATCTTCAGACGATCGTCTGTCATATGTACCAAAATGTATTTATAAAAAGCTGAGCATGGGAATGCCCGCCTCAGCTAGATCATGAGAATAATGATGAATGAAAAAATAATGTATTGTATTGTATTGTATTACAGGGCACTCTCCTCAGCACTGGAACGAACTTCGGATCCTCTAGATAAAGCATTTCACCCGATAAACGGCCTCATACTTTAGGGGGCAACTGTTATAGACATTTTTGTGCCTCGCATCATGGAGCATGGAATGTCAATAATTACAGGGATCCTCAGTCCCTAAACATGTTGTTCTTACCCCTAAAAGAACAAGGTCATCAAACAACAGCACTTCCAATCAGTTCTCCACCTGAAAACACTTCAAAACAGGCTTATTTTGGATCATGTCAGCTGCTTAACTGAGCTTCTGCGCTGTAATGCAACTGTCCCACTCTGTACCTGCGCTGGGCGAGATTGGCCAAGTGGCACAGTCATCCTGCAAGGTGTCAACTGCCCAGGAAGCTTCCAAACTGACACTTGGTTCATAAGATTCGCCCTATGATGAGTAAGAGGTACTTGATCACCATGTGTAACCAAGGATCTCCAAGTGGACTCAAGAACTGAAGATTAACTGAAGAGGGAGAGGACACAAGGCAGCTTCATGTCAGTCTCAAGCTAACTCATCCTCTCTTCTTCTATCCTATATATAGAGCTCTTCTATGAGGTCTAAGGAGGCTGGAATTTTGTGTAAAGCAAGGAGGTGCTGTTGGATTACAATTAGAGCTATTGGGTGATTGTTTTACTAGAGGTGAAGAGGAGAGTTCTTGCTGCTGGGGAGGTGCTGCTGGATTGGAGCCATAATTGGTTGTAACCTTCTCAGAACCCTGTTACTTCTATCAATAAAGTTTTGCATGTTCTCCTATATACTTGTATTGCATTGATGTATTGTATTTACATGTATATTTGATTCACTCTAATCCATGCATCAGTTATGAGTACTTGTATCTTGTAGTTTCCTCTCTCGTTTTGTGCAGGGCTTGTGTGTAGCTGGACCGGCAAAGAGAGCAAGGAGCTGGGAACAAGAGACAAAGAGAGAGGATCAAGATCGACTAAGCGAAGGATACCAGGTTGGTTGATCATTTCTTCCCCCTCTCTGTACTTTCATAAAGGAAAACATCAAAGCTTTACTTTCAGTTGTTGCTAAAGACTGTCACCTTTAGAGTAGGGATAGGGTCATCCGCATCGGATACTTTTCCCCACAACAAGAGGACGACGTAGAAGTAGGCGACGAAGGGGAGAGATCCACCTTAGGATCAACATGATATTGTTCAGGTGGAGGGACTGATGGACTAACAGCCAATACGGTAGGGACCAAAGAGGTTGAAAACAACCACACAGGCAACCCGACAGTTAACCCTGGTAGGGACAACGTCACCATATACGGAGCACCAACATTCCCAAGAGGAGGGAATTGTCCTGGATTCCCATTAGAGGGGGAACCTGGGTTAGTGAATCCCGGAAAAGTTGCCAAAGCAAACGAAAATGAAACCTACTCAAGCTAACGCACACAAGATCTAACCAGGTGATGTTATCGTGGCCGAATTAATTTTTTAAGACACAAGAACCAAACTTGACCTTTTCATGTTTCAAGAGTCGAGAAAAGGACGAAAAGATGACTCCAGTCTCCTTCGAATATTTAATGAGCACGAAGTGACAAGACGCTCACAGGCACCTTTTCATTTAGGGAGTCCGAAAAGGATCAAAAGTGACTACTCTGGAGACTCTAGGTATAAGGTTTACCAAGCAACCCGTAAAACTGCTTATACACCTCAGCAATCGTATGAGAGCCAAGGACTTTCCATACTGCAGTCAATCTTCCCGAATGCTGTGTTCGGCGCGTTACGGTTCACAAGGCGGCAGACTCGGCTTCCTATGGATAAAGGATAAAAGCCTAATGGGGTCTCCCTATATACGCGACGGTACGTGGGAGCACAGTCCGTGTTAGACCACTATCGATTCACAGAAGGAGGAATCACCCAACCTAATGTGGAACAATAGTGACTATGTTTAAAGACGCCGGAACACGTCTCTAACCTAGACCTCTAGATATTTGCGTTTAGTTCCAATGCATTTTTAGATTCATTTGGTTCATTTTACAGTTGATCTTGAGATTAAGTTTTGATTTCAAGCTCTATCGTATGTTCTCTCACAATTACCTAGATGCAAACTACATGCCAAAGAATTTCATTTTGTTCGATGAATTCTAGCTACGAGAGGGCAAAGAATTTTGACCAAACAAAACAAATATAAGCAAACAAGCAACTTAATGCAACTAAAGCGAGGAAAGGAAACTTTTTCTTTTGAAGATGCGAATCAACGAAATGTTCTTTTTCCTTTTCAATTTTCTTAAAGCAAAGCTACTAGTTTGATTTCCTTTCAGTGACACAAAGCATCTAAAATAATTTGGAGGAACTAGAACACCAAGCAAAATGCAATTACCTAATGAAAGCACACGAAGTTCCCAAAACACTTCGACAAAGGTTTCCAAATCAAAAGGAAAACTAAGTTCTGCACGAGCTATGTGATCTAAGCTCGGCAAGTCAAGCAAGGATTGCAAGCAAGGAGAGAGCGAGTGTGAACTGATCAATCCAAACAATCGTAATCTATGCTTGGTAGTGAAGAAATCGAATCAACATAAAAAAGTGGTTCAATAATCGACACTAAAAATCAACCAGCAACAAGCAGTGAAAAAGCCTCAAGCAAATTAATAAGAGGGTTGTGGATGAACCTTGAATAGACAAGTAACCCAAGCAAACGGTTTCTCGATGAAACTTCTAAAGGGGTAGGTCACATGGTCTAAAAACACAAGAGTCACTCGAATGAAATCAAAGAGAGAGCATCCCTTAACCAAAAGCAATCAAAACAAGCTAATGAGGGACAAGAAACCACAGGGGATAAGAAAGATTGATGAATTCAGGAGATAAAGTTATAAAAACAACTTTTCAGGAGTCAGCGCAACTTTTACATAGACCACCCGCGCTGTCAGCGCGACTTTTGCCCAAAAAACCGAGCTGATCTCAGAAAAACACAGTCGTCGCGGAATTAAGCTAGAAACCCAAGGTCAGCGCGGGTAGAAAGCTAGCAAGTGGCGATGACGTCGCGACTATACACGTCTTTTCTGCGCTGATCCGATTTTCCAGGATCGTCGCGACTGTTAGGCGTATTTACGCGATGAACAGGATGTTGCAAAAGGGTGAGCGCGATGTCAGTGCGACTGTTAAAATTAAATCCGCGATGGAGCTCAAAAATAGTGACAGGCAAATCAAAACTCCCAAATCAAAACAGCCAATCTTTCAATCAAACAGGGGCATCTCCCAGATCAACCCAGGAAACGCAAAAGACTGATAATTAATCCCCAATTTCAAAAAGAGAGCAATCAAACAAACTCAAAACAAGGATGAATGAAAAAGGACAAAGGCCAGCTCCCCAGCGGAGTCGCCAAATTGTTGGAGAGGTAAATCCCCTCTACAGATAGAGGCGATCCCTACTAGCCCAGCAAGGGTCTAGCAACAATCAAACAATGCTGCTATGCATGTTCCTAATTACAATTAAACAAGAGGTAAAGAGCACCTACTTGGATTCCAGCGCTGTCGTTTGACGAAGAGATGTTGCCTTCGCTCCTTCGCTTTGGCTGGTCACAATCCTCCGCGATCTCCGCGAATAGATACCTGCACACACGAAGAGGAAACAAACGCAAGCGTGAAATCTAGTAAAAGCAACCATACATCAGTCAGAAAAGATGTAATTCACATTTAACCATTGCAAGTACAAATGAGAATGGAACAATAATAGCAGTCATCTATTATTAATCATAATAGAGAAGAGTACAACCAAATGTTCTGACGTCGGTAACCTTCTCAGGAGGGGCCAGTCAGCATGTATCTCAAGCATTCACCTTTGAGGATGATTCTCCCGAGACAAACAACTCTCTCTCACACACAAGCAACACAAAACAACCTTCCCTAAGCAATCATTCACTTCCACACCTACCACACCAAATACCTATAGTAGCAGCAATCTGAGCACTATAAGCTCTATACAATCCAAGCTATGTCTAACTAGCTGCTCATGGTAATGGTGGAAGTTTATATAGGAGAAGGAGCCTCCTAAAAGGGTGGAAGGATGAGCTTATCCTTGAGGGAAATGGTTACAAAGGGTCGAACAGACATGCCATAGAAGGGAGTCAATACTCACAAAGCCAACAACCAAACTTGGAGTTATCTGGAAGGCTGGCTGTTGGAACAAATTCGCCCAAACAGGATCAGCGCGGATTATAAGGCGACTGACGCGCTGACGTCACGCCTCAATAACTGGGAAAGTCATGTCAGCGCGACCCAATACAAAGGGGAGGTGCGCTGGCTCATAAAATGCGACCAGCGCGGAAAAGTGATGTGCTTCTGCACTGGCAGCGCACTGAATACACTACGAGCCACCAGTCAGCGCGGATATTTTAGAAACAGACGCGCTGATGAGGAAAACTTTGGGAAAGTGGGTTTTGGGCCAGTTCAGAAGGCATGAACTTGATTATTGTGAATTCTTGACATAGTAGGGTGACTGACAGGGAGACAGTGACAAATTACTGTGTAACAGAGATTTTACAACCAAATTATAGTTAGAATATGGGCTCAAATCCTACATCAAACACTCTTTATTGGAAGTTTCTCTAAAAGATCTTTCCAACGGTGTGTGGAAGTCTGAAAATAACCTTCTGGATTGAAAGTTATGATTTGCCGAAGTAAGGGTCTTGAAGTCCTAAGAAGATTGAAATATCAATGGTTAGTAGTTTGGAGTAGGAAATATCAAAGCATTGGTGCATGCTATATTTGATATCAGAATATCGGAACCTTCGAGCACATCGAGACCCGATATCAGAATATCATAACCTTGGAGCACATTGGGTCCCAATATCAAAACATCCAGGCAGGTTGTATCGGACGTTGGAGAATTTTGAAACCCCAGAGCATAGGGCCATATTAGAGTAGGTAATATCGAAATATTATAGGTCAGAGCATATCAGAATATCAGAACCTTGTAATTCCGTACAGATTGCAACTCTTTGAATGTGTCAAGGTTTGCTAAGGTGTATAAATACAAAGTTTTTCGTTGGAAAACCAAGACTTGACGGAACCCCTTCTCTCTCCTCATATAGGATACACAACAAGTTGTGATTGTCCTTAAGAGCTGAAGTGGCAACTGACATTAGCATGACGTTGAAGTAGGATGGACACGTGAAAGCTTGTTTGGGCATTTTCGGTGACCCAATGGGGCAAATCAGGGTGACACATGTCACCACTCAGGGGGCATCACATGGAGAAATGACGAAAGCATGACATCATCCTGGAGGTCATCATATTAGAGACTGTAGACCTTGTAACTCCTGTGAAAATGGCATTCTAAAAAAATTACAATAAAGGGGGTTATGATATTATCTGGCGCATGGTCGTATGGAGACCAAAGGAACCAAGGGTTAAGCATAGAGAACTAAAACACAATTGGGACTTTGCAAAAGTTATGCTATGTTGGGGCTCCAATATAATGCTACAATGGTAAGCTAAGCTAACAATCATAGGCCCAGTTGTATGAGAAAGAAGATGCTTAGGGAGCTAAGCGCTAAGGGGGCTAAGGGTATCAAAGCTGTGTAATATCATAACATTTTTTTTGTTTGAGTTACGATATATTGGGCCTCTAATGAAACAATACAATGAGTTAGATGGATGAATGGGTCAACAACTGAAGATTAAATGCAGATCAACTAAGTTGGTTTATGGAGTCAGCTGGATATCAAGAAAGCACTGAAACAAGGAAATGAGGACAACAGTCCACATAAAAGAACTGAAAAAAATGAAGAAAACAATCATCTACCTCCCATGCATGTCTTGTAGATTTAAATAAGGAACAAAGTTCCATTATTGAGTACTTTCAAGGTATATAATAGTGTATCTCCTGTGCACTCCACACTGCACTTATGTCTCTAGATACACTCGATTTTATACATGTTATTCCTTGAAATTTCAAAAGATGGGTAATGGAGCAGAAATAAAATAACATCCCGTTGACAACTTAATAGTATGAATAGGTTAATAAGAAAAAAATTGTGAATGGTCAACCACACTCATTTTTGGGCCACTCCAATTGTGCGGAATGTGAAGGAAGTTTATTGTGTGGAGTGCGGAAGTTGTGTAGAGCTCCGCACCATGAGCTTCTTCCGCATCTTGAATATTTGGTTACATTAACTTTGATTTTTATTTATTTATTTATTTATTTATTTTATTTTTAATAAGGCTACTTCTATATTAATACAAAAATATTTTACACCGAGGCCGTGACCTCGTAGAGCTAGCCCAAAATTGCGGAATGATTACAAACAAGGCATATCTATATGCTGAAGTACAGTAGAGTAATGCCCTTAAGAACTGTGGAGAGCTTGTTCATGAGTGAGGCAAAAATATAGAAAACCCCATTATAGTACTTAGATAAACCGGGACTATACGACAGCCAAAACTTGGAATTGAGAAATAAACCAGAGCTATACGACAACCCAGACAGTAAAACTAGACTTGGTAGCTGTGACCCGCTACACGACAACCCATAACTGTAAACAGAGGTGACTGTGACTGCGACCAAAATTGGAAAATGAAGGCTGGAAGAATGCCCCTTTCGTGTGAAAAAGTGGCAGTGTGAGCTAATGCATTTGTCAATATATCTAAGATAGTGATGAGTGAACCTTCTTGAGCTGGTAGAAATCCATGAAAACCAGAAAGAACGAACCTGCTTAAGCATCAGGAGAGGTGTCAAGCGGCTCCTCGGTGAGGCGGAATCCATATTTGTAGTCATCGTCGTCATCAGAGGAGCTCGCTTGAAGCTTCATACTTTGAGGAGCTTTACCTTTACTAGAACCTGAGTCTTTGCTCTGATCGGGGTTTGTTTGGATGGGGCCTGGTTCTTCTTCCGCTTGTCTGTTCGAAGTCGCTCTGAAGGAACCAGCCCTTTGACCTGAATTGAGATCGCTCATCTTGATTGTGACCGTCGCCATAAAGGAGGAGGAGCCGTGACTGCAGGGGAAGCGTAACCGAGCGGCGTTAGTCATGGATTGGAAGGATCTCGGTGCTGTTATATGTAATCCTCTACCCCTACCCCATCCACTCCGAGTAGCAGGGTACCTATCTGAGCAAAGATCTGGGCCGGAGGTTGAAGAGTCTATCGGGAAGGAAGTGGCCTAGCACCCAATCTGCGCGCGCGAGCTGCCCATTTTGCAACTCATAAGCTGTCGTAGTTTCGGCATGGCTGGAAGGGCGTGATGATTCTGGCTCCGAGGAAGACAATGGAAGCAGAGAAGGAAAATGACAAACTTGGCTTCAGAGCTCAGGGCAGCGAGTGGGAGGTGGACTAAGGAGCAAGAGAAGCAGAGGATGGCTTGAAGGCAAAGCCGGAAGCTCCACCAGCAAACTAGAGCCCAGTTAACTTTTGAGAGAGGCCGAGAACGAGCCGCTGCAACTGTAATGGAGGAGGAGCCAGAGCGGAGAGGATAAGCACGATTATGGCGAGTTGATAGTGCCATGATCAAGAAATTAACCGACGTAGGTGAATGTACAGGCATCATTAAAGTCGCATTAAGCTGGAGCAGAGGCGGAGTAATGACCAGAGCTGCGTGAGGGTGTGTGGCATTGAAGATAAACCACGCGCTCATCCATACCTCTGGCCATGTGCCTCCGATGCCGTCAGACACCCGGATCCGGGAGGGATAGGTCCTGTTGCACCAGAAGAGTGCAATCGATTTTGAGTTGTGAATCATTGGAACAATTCAACGGACCAGAGAAGAAGGGGAGCTGCTGATCGGCCCCTTGATTAGCCAGTCTATCTGCAACCTTGTTGGCTATACGCCGGATGTGCTTGAAGGAAATGCTGCGAGGGGTTTTGAGCCATTCTTCAATTTGTTCCAGTCTACTGAGTAGCTTCCAACTCGATGCTATCTTCGCAGCTGAGGATCCTGATTGTATCCGGATGGCAGCTTCTATGAGAATTTGAGAGTCCCCTTCAACCTCTAAAGGGAATAAGTTCTTTGTTTATACTGCACATAACCCCTGCCATAAACCTTCAATCTCAGCTGCGTTGTTAGTACCTCGTCCCATCGAACCGTGATACATATGCAAAACAGAACCCTAAGTATTCCAATGATGCCCCCATATCCAGCCGGCTCAGAATTTCCGTTACGTTAACTTCGATTAGTGCACAATGAATTGTCCTTTTTATTTCTAGGAGTGTGGGGCCCAAGTTAATCTAGTCTAATATAATTTATAATATTTATTATACTAAATTAGTTCTGCCACTATCGGCTTAACTTATAATATTTTTTTGCTATATCAATCTAGGATTTTTTTAAAACTAGACATGGTGGATTGAGGAGTTGTAATATTTGAACCACCGGAGGAATGTTTGGCATGAATGATGAGTAAGTGAACGTGAGGCATGTTTGGCATGAATGATAAGTAGGTGGATCAAAAAGAAAAATACCTCACTATCGTATACACTATTAGAATCTATTATTATTTATTCTTTATTAGTATTATAAATAAAACATCTGACATCGACATGCATACTATTACTACTATAATAATAATAATGTGATAATAGTAATATTATTACTATTTTCACTATTACATCATCATTAATACTCCAATAGCATAGTTGTGTATTATTATGATAAGTAATATGATTAGAATCAACAATTTGAATTAGCTGCAACAACTTTTTAATTAACCCACGAGAATATACATGGAAAAAAGGAATATTTTTATGCATGACCTACAATGCTCAACTCTTAGTAGCTCTTCTAACTCACTATAGTTAGAAATTTGTAGCCATTGAAGAACCCTTCCCTTATTTCGACGGCATGAACCAAAACTATGCCTTGTATCTAGAAGCATTAGCAATTTTTTAAATGACAAGGTTGAGCCATTGCCTCATCTCGCAAAGAAATGTGTTACACATATGTGAGACTGGAATAGGATCAAATGTTAGATTCTTACACCCTGTGATATTGTCACCCTCTAAAACATTAGCAGCGGAAGATGTGGGATATTTTATTTATGTGGAAGTGTCGGGCACAAACATTGGACCTAGTTATGGCTAACTAAGTTCAGATTCAGAATAAGCTAGATATGGATATATATAGTATAACCTTTCAGCTTATTTGTTAGGGTAAGACATTAAGTGGAGAATATGTTTTTCAAACAAATATTAAATAATCATTATGTAAACGTGCATTAAATAACAATTTGCTAATAAATGTAAAGGTTGGAGGGTCCATACAGTAATGCAAGCCTTCTTCCATCACTTTCCTCTCTACTTCCACTTTCAACTGTAGTTTCAGACATCCCCATATCTAAAGCATTACCAACCTATAATGTTCAGCTCTCGGCAACTCTTCTAACTCGCTGCAGTTAGTAACTTATAGCTATCGAGGTTCTAACAGAGCACAAAGCCCTTCTATTTTCTTCAGATTATTGCACTAACTGATCCAAATATATTCAAGGTTGGGGCAGCCTCCCTGAACAATGTGCAGAGTTCTCTCAAGTAGCTAATTAACAGCCATAAAATTTTCATAATCTTGACAAACTGAAGTGGAGTTCCAAATCTGAATTAGACTAAGTTGGATTGATAATTATGTAGATGGAGTGAATTCATGGAAAATTTTATGGATGGAATTTTTTTATTGAAGTTTAGAAATCTTGGCGAATATTACTAGTCTCTAGCATATAAACTATAAAATGTTTAGCGGTATGTTTGTAAAAATATTCAAATTTCTAATGATCTTATATAGCCTCTATAAAACTTTGCAATTTTTAAAGTAAAATAATTTTATGATATAAAATCTTGGTGAATCATGTTTTAGGAAAAATGGAAATTGATGAATATTTTTTTTGGAAAAAATATAGAAAATTAGCGCACCTGCGAATATTAGCCTCTAAAATTCCGCACAACTACGTGAAGTTCTTTCCACATGGAAGCACATCAGGCATAATCAACAATTAATATCCCAATAACTCAGCAATGATTACAAAATCAAACATGAATGTCATGTAGGGTGGCCATCTCACATATAGAGCTCTACCAAAAGAACCTAATAAATCATAGACCATAAGATATGTGGGCAACTAAATCATTGTTGAAAACCTCATAATGAGGTTTGAATGGGAAACTCATTAAGGAGGGTATAGTTGATGGACCCCGCCTCTATTAAGTCTGAGAGTGAAATCAATTAACAGGAAGCAACAAAGCACCAACAACTCCAATAAATAAAAGGAAATTGTGTAGTACAATTCAAATGCCCAAATACTCATGTGGAGAAGTGTGTGCAGAGGTGGTTGTGTGGAGGAATCTTGCACAAATATGGTTGTGTAGAGGAAGCTATGCAGAGACACAAATACAAGAAAAATGTGGACCTCACTGAAGAAGCATGGAATTAATTATCAATTAATTTTCGATAGGTGGGGACTATCCTAATTTGCAGCTATCATTATTGTTATTAGTCCTTGCCATCTATGACATGGGACTATTAGTAATCGAAATTACTCCTGAGATTAATCTGTTCTCAAATTAAACTAAGGTTTTAGTCATTTTTTCATAAAACATTGTTGGTTAACCTATCACATGGATGCAAAGATTTTGGTGAGCAATAAAAAAAAATCATCTTATTTGTCCTCTTCGTGAGGAAGAAAGGTGTAGAGAGGTTATATTGTCCATATGATCTCCTGTTTGAAATGATTTACATGATTGGTATTTTTTGAAATGAAACTAATGTTAGAATTAGTTTATTACCATTACATGTTTGTTTTAGTTTGGTAATATATATCACTTGTCATATTTTCCAGAGAGACCACACCACATGGCCACATGGCCATCTGCTACATGCATGTATTGACCATCTTCTACTTGAGAATGATTTCACAAGCTCTATTTTCCATGTAGGCGGTTCAAGCATGGCCTTCTTTTGTGGCATACAATAGCTTATGTTATTATGTGGTGTCTACTGGGTTCACATTTCCTTTAAGTTATCCTTTCACCCTGTTCATTTTTGCAACTAGGATTAGATTCCACTTTGGGTAACTCAGATAATCGAGATGATGCTTGCATTAAATTCCTCATTTTGAGAGGACCAAAATTGACCTAAATATCACCCTATTTTCTCAAGAAAAAGCTGATTTTTGAATTATTTTATTCATACATGTATTATGGAATGGGTCGGCTCTAAGCATAGGTGAAATTGGTTTGGTCAACCTCAACTCCAAGTGGACCCTCAAGAAATCCTATAAATAGAAGTGACCTCAAGCTCATTTCATCACATTGATCAAGCCATCTTCTAATCTTCTCTTTTGTCTTGGTTCAAACAAGTCTGCCGGCAGGAGTTCACACAAGGGTCTGAAATCATAGGGGTGAAGCTCACACTGATCTAGAGTTTTCTGATTCCTAGACATTGGCACAGAACTGAGAATTTTAGTCCCTAGATGCTAGCACACAGTGGTCCATACAACATCCATAGACCCCTAGACACTAGCACAAAACCTAATGGGAGTGTCCAGGGTTTTAGAAGCATATATGAAGGTGTTTGTCCCTGGACGCTCGTAAAGAGTGGTCCTGAGAGCCTCCTGGCAATCTCGAGTGCACACACAGTAACTGGAGGAGATCATACAAGAGTTTGGGGCATAAATAGATGTGCTTGACCCCATACGCATGTACAAACTCTTCTTGAGAGTGTTCAAGCAGTCATAGACGCCCTCACACAGTGTTTGAGAAGGTGTCTAGGGAGTTTCAGACACACATAGTCAGTTTTGCTGAGAGCGTCCAAGGTTTTGACTTTGGGTTTTACAATTGGCTTAAGTTGGCTTCATGGGCTAGTAGATCTACATTTCTCTCTTCTATTATATATATCTATAGATATGTTTCATAAATATCTATTGCAAATATATTTATTGGGCTCATTGTACTCTCTGTTGAAATTTTTTTATTACGATATATTAAAGAAGAAGATTTGAAAGGATATCCTCCTTGTGGGATTTTTCCTTGGTATTGGACTAATCTGCTGTCTCTTATGGTTTTGTTTATTTCTTTTTTTCATTGCATATATTTTTATATCTTCAGTTACAGTTTACGATTGATTACATTGTTATTAATTGGATGCATTGTTAATGAAGAAGTAAATTGGGCTAAAGTAACTGACACATCATAGAATAATCAGAAAAATTAACATGTAATCGGATTTGAGGTGAAGGACAAGCCCAAAATAAGACAAGGATTGAATCCCTCTTTATCAAAAATAATATTTCCTAGTGAAGGTCAAGATGTCTTCCTCTACCTTCAAGGATCATGAAAAGTTGGGTGATGCATCAAACTTTGTTGCATGGAAAGTCAGATTGGAGATCAAAGCTGACAACAATGATGTGCTAGAATACATTCAAGGAAGAATGCTCAAACCCCCATAAAATTATTCCACTTCTCTCAAGAATAGGTACATGAAAGGTGAGTCCAAAGCAAAGAAAATTATAGCTGATGGTTTACAAGATCATTTACTTTCATATGTTGGGAATTTAATAAAGTCTAAATAGATGTATGAAAAGATAGCCGATATGTATGAAATCAAAAACTTGAATGAGATCATCACCTTGAAATATTAACTCAAGGAAACCGATATGAACAAAGGATAATTTCTTTTATCCTACATTATGAGGATCTCTTACCTTAAAGATCCATTGCATAGAGTTGGAAAAAATGTGCCTGACATCGAACCAGTAGTTCTGACTCTTAGAGGTCTCCCTCCTATTTGGGAAACTTTCATTACTACAATCAACAACAACAATGTCCTTCCACTATTTGATGAAATTGTTGGGAAGCTTACTCGAGAGGAATTGAGGATGATAGTAAGAGGAAGGATTCAAAAACATGAAGAGGGAGAACCCATTGCATATATCACTCATGAAAAAAGGAAGAAGGCAAAAGGATGTCCATCAAGGAAGCCTCATTCTCAAAATACAAAAGGAAGGAATGACAGATCATTATATCACACTAAATGCTACAATTTCCACAAGAAAGGTCATTATGCTCAAGACTCTCCTACGAAGAGAAAGAGGCCACATTACTATTGAAAATAGAAACAAGAAATTATAAAAATAGAAGTGCTAAAAATAGGACTGCTATAAATAGCATTCTAGGATACCTTCATATTTTAGTCAGTCCTTAAACTAAAATAGAGAAGTAAAATTCGAATTTGATCTTAGCAGTTGTTTGTAAAATAATTAATTAATTCACCATGAGTTAATTAGTTGTAGGAAATCAAACATGAAGTCTATGTGAAGACATGCAACAATTTCTCCATTGATTGAGGAATTTATCCCTTAGATAAAGAGATGAGGATGAGTTGTACTTTGAGTTGTAATTAGTTAGCTCAGTTATCTGATTTAAGTCCAGTTAGATTAGTTCAAATAGTTTGTTGAACTAATTGTGAGTTCAGTTAGTTAATGCATGCATGCATGTAACTGCTGCACTTCAGATAACTGAATATTCTCTCATAAATAACTCATGCATGTCAGTTCAGTCAGAGACCCAGTTGAGATCAGGTGATGGGACAGTGTACTATCAGTTGCAAGAATATTCCTTGGAGGATATCTCTTGCATGCAGAAGGAATTCATTCCTTAGAGATTGCGCAGTTACTTCTTCAGTTTAGTGAGTGTGTGATGAGGCCAATTCACATAGGTGGCATCACTGGACCCCAAGGAAAACTGCACAAGGAAATAGGAGGCTTGGAGGGCTGGAGGAAGACATATGTTGTGTCTATTCAGTCTGTGAGCTGTATTGTTCTATTGCAAAGAGAGAAGGATAGCTTGTGAGTTGATTCTTTTTGTAATCTGAACATATTTCCACTTGTATGATATTACAGAGATCAGGGTTTTAGGCTGAGGCTTTCCCCAGAGTATTCTTCTGTGTTCATGTGTGATTTCTTTCTCATTCTTAGTTATATGTGTTCTTATTGATCTTGCTCATATTCGATTAAGCTTCCACAAAGTTTGTTGTAGAAGTAGATCTTGTATTTTGCTTTAGTATATTACATAATTTGTTGATTTACAGTGGGAATTTCTACATGGTATCAGAGAAAAGGTGATCAAAGGAGAGAACTATATACAAGAAGGGAGAAGTTTGAAGTTTGAGGTTTCTGAATATAGAAATCAAGTTCTTATCACATCTCAATTTCACCAATGGCATTCAAAAATTTAAGACTTGAGTATTCCCTTGATGACAGCTCGAATTGTATAGCTTGGAAGGATGGCACATAAGTAGTATTAGAGGATAACGGTCTAAAGGACTTCATTGATGAAGAAGTCCCCAAGCCCGGAAAGGCTAATGCTACATAATTGGTGGAATGGAAGAAATGTGCAGCTAGAGCAAGGAGAATCCTTCTGGAGGGAGTTCGAGACCACATAGTCTCGAGTCTCCATGGGAAGGAGACACCATTTTCAATGTGGAAAACATTGAAAGATCTATATTTGAAAAGCAGTGATCAGAGGAAGCTGGCACTGAAAGACAAGCTTTGGAAATTCAAGTGTGAAAATGGCAACATGATCTTTACATATCTAAACAAGCTCACCACCTGCAGGGATGAGCTTGGAAACATAGGGATCACGACATCCAATGATGACATGATGAGTCTTGCGCTCCTTAGTCTTCCTAAGAGCTGGCATAGCTACCAAGACTCGATTAATGGAAGAGAAAAATTACCAGATTGGGAATGATTTTGGTCAGATCTGATGCAGGAGGAGATAAGAAGAAGCACTAGAGATGGATCCTCATCAAAGCAAGATGATGAGGAAAATCTAGCCTTATTGAGTAAGGCAAGAAAGGGGAAAGGGAAGGCATCCCAATCCAAATCTAGTTCTTCCCATGGTAGGAAGAAGTTTGAAAAATTGAAAGTGCGATGCTTTCATTATCATGAAGTGGACCATTATGCTACGAATTGTCCACAGAAGAAATCCAAGAAGGGATCCTCGGAAGGATCTGATGGTGAGGCACTGGCCTCACAGTTTGAGCTAGATATCTCTCTTATTGCATGCATGGTTTCATCCATGGTGGGATGTGTTTGGTACTTGGACAATGGAGCTTCATTCCACATGTCAGGTGACAAGAATCTTTTCAGTACCTTGTAGGAGAAGGATCTCCAGATGCGGATCGAGATGGGCAACGATGGAAAGTACTGTGTTTCAGGTGAAGGTATAGTTGTGTTTCAGAGGGAGCATTGAGCTCTCCTCACCCTGATTGATGTAAAGTATGTACCAGGTCGGAAGAAGAATCTTGTGTTTGTTTCTATGCTAGAAGATAAAGGCTATGATGTAGTCTTTAGTAAAGGAAAAGTATTCCTGAGGCATATCAGCACTGGACAGACCAAGCAAATAGGGATTCAAGTTAAGAATCTCTACAAGCTGGAGGTAGAAGATTGTGCTACTTTGAGTTCCAAAGATGAGATGGTGTAGAGCCATGATGTTGGCGAGCTATGGCATAGAAGATTGGGCCACTTGCACCAGGAGCCCTGAAGATCATGTAGTAGATTTCTACCGGACTTCCCAAGGTAAAACTAGAGTAGACGAATACATGCAAAGGTTGTACCTTGGGTAAGTATGCAAAATATTCCTTTCTGGATCGAGACAGTAGAGCTGGAGAAATCTTGGAGTGAGTTCACTCAGATGTTTGTGGACCATTCTCTACAGCCTCCACCGCTAAACAAAGGTACTATGTTATTTTTATTAGTGATTTTTCTCGTAGATGCTGGATCTACTTTATGCAAAAGAAGGACCAGACCTTCTTGAGGTTTTGTGAGTTTAAAGCCTTGGGAGAGAAATAATCTAGAAATAAAATAAAAGCTTTGCATAGCGACAATGGTGGAGAGTATGTCTCCCAGTATTTTAAGGACTTCTGCGTTGCAGAAGGAATTAAACGGGAGTTGGTGGCACCTCGTAACCCACAGCAGAATGGGGTGGATGAAAGGAAGAATAGATTGATTGTGGGAGCAGCTCGAGCAATGTTGCATGACCAAATCCTACCACTGCATTTGTGGGCTGAGGCATGCAATACAATAGTATACTTGTAGAACAGAAGCTCGCACCGTATACTAGGAATGAAGACACCTATGGAGGCATTTTCCGAGAAGCGACCAGATGCGAGTCACTTCCAAATCTTTGGATCATTAGTTTACTGTCATGTGACCAAAGATGCCCGAAATAAGCTAGATCCCACAACTGAGTTGGGAATACTTGTGGGGTACACAGATACACCCCACATTATCGGGTGTTCCCACCTACCAGTCAGAGGACAGTGGTATGCAGGGAATTGAAGTTTGATGAGCAGAAAGCCATGCCAGTATCACTTGAGAGGGAGCTCAAGTTGCATGCAGATGAGGAACTTTCAGTTCCTAAGGAGGAGTAGCCTCAGATTGATGTGGAGCAGCCGCATGCAAAGGATCCAGGAGTGGAGACATCCACTCATCCTAAGACTTCCAGAGATGGGTGGAAACACTCAAGGGAAACTAACATGTTGATGTTGGATGTGCGGGAGAATGTGGGACATCCATCTTCTCAGTGAAGATAGAGGTCGCCTGAGTGGTAGACTGGTTACATGGCCCTGGTTGGGGAGTTTGTAGATTCCAAGCCTTCTTCATTCGAGGAGGTAGTGCAACAACTAGTTTGGGTTGATGCAATGGTGGAGGAGTACGACTCCATCGAGCAGAACTATGTTTGGGATGTTGTCCCAAGACCTCAGGACAAGTCATTGGTGAGTTCCAGATGGCTTTACAAGGTAAAGAAGGCAACTGATGGCAGTGTTGAGAAACATAAGGAAAGGTTTGTTTCCCGTGGTTTCTCACAAGTTGAGGGGATCGACTACAATGAGACCTTTGCTCCTTTAGCAAGGTACTCATCTATTAGATTGATGTTGGCTCTATCAGCTCAGATGGGTTGGAAGATCCATCAGATGGACATGAATACAACATTCCTCAATGGGAAGATTGAGGAGGAGGTGTACATTGAGAAGCCAGAAGGTTTCAAGACCTTCGAACTTGAGTCGCATGTGTGCAAACTCAAGAGGGCTCTGTATGGGTTGAATCAAGCACCCCGTGCTTGGTACACTGGGATTGATAGCTATTTCACTGGGTTGGCCTTCACCAAGAGTGAAGCAGATGCAAACATTTACCACATCATGGTAGAAGGTAAGCCATTGATCATTGTTCTTTATGTCGATGATTTGATTTTGATAAGTGATGATCAACTGATCCAATCTTGCAAGGAGGACCTTGCAAGAGAGTTCGAAATGAAAGACATGGGTCTTATGCACTACTTTCTAGGCATGGAGGTGTGGCAGAGAGATGGAGAAGTTTTTGTGTCTCAAGGCAAGTATGCCAATGAGATCCTTAGGTAGTTCCATATGGAGAAGTGCAAACCCATGCAGATTCCTCTAGCTGGGAATTGGAGGAAGGAGGATGCTACTTTAGGTGAGGTAGTAGATACTACTGTTTATCGACAGCTGGTGGGTTCACTTACGTATCTGGTGAACACACAACCTAAATTATGCTTTGTTGTGAACCAGCTGAGTCAAGCTATGGTTCAGCCTACCAACCTGTTTTGGAAGGCAGCGAAGCATGTGTTGAGATACCTCAGAGGCACATTTCAGTTTGGATTATGGTACAAACAGACAAAGGGAGTGAAGCTTCAGGGCTTCACAGATGCGGATTGGGTAGGGAGTCCATCAGACCAGAAGAGCACTTCTGGAGGAATCTTCTACCTTTGTTCAGCTGCAGTTTCCTGGTACAGCAGGAAACAAAGGTCAGTTGCGCTTAGCTTAGCAAAGGCTGAATACATGGTTGCTAGTCAGGCTGCATGTGAGGCCACTTGGATGTGGCAGATTATAGTGGGATTGTTTGTTCAGAGGATGGATCCTACAGTGATCTACTGCGACAATCAGAGTTGTATTAAACTCTTTGAGAATCCAGTTTTTCATGACAGGTCCAATCACATAGATATCCGGTATCACCATCTTCGAGACTGTGTGGTCAAGAGGATCATGTTGTTGCTATATGTTTCGACCGAGGAATTGGATGCATATATTTTGATGAAGGCATTGTCAAAATGCAAGTTCGAGTTCCAGAGAGACAGGATTGGGGTTACTACCAATCCCTTTCTTGTTGAGAGGGAGTGTTGAAAATAGCAACAAGAAATGTTAAAAATAGAAGTGCTAAAAATAGCACTGCTATAAATAGCATTTCGGGATACCTTCCTATTTTAGTCAGTCCCTAAACTAAAATAGAGAAGTAAAATTCGAATTTGATCTTAGCAGCTGTTTGTAAAATAATTAATTAATTCACCATGAGTTAATTAGTTATAGGAAATCAAACATGAATTCTATGTGAAGGCATGCAATAGTTTCTCCATTGATTGAGTAATTTATCCCTTAGTTAAGGAGATGAGGATGAGTTTTACTTTGAGTTGTAATTAGTTAGCTCAGTTGTCTAAGTTAAGTCCAGTTAGATTAGTTCAAATAGTTTGTTGAACTAATTGTGAGTTCAGTTAGTTAATGCATGCATGCATGTAACTGCTTCACTTTAGATAACTAAATATTCTCTCATAAATAACTCATGCATGTCAGTTCAGTCAGAGACCTGGTTGAGATCAAGTGATGGGATAGTGTAATATCAGTTTCAGGAATGTTCCTTGGATGACATCTCTTACATGCAAAAGGAATTCATTCCTTAGAGATTGTGCAGTTACTTCTTTAGTTTAGTGAGTGTGTGATGAGGCCAATTCACATAGGTGGCATCACTGGACCCCAAGGAAAACTGCGCAAGGAAATAGGAGGCTTGGAGGGCTGGAGGAAGACATATGTTGTGTCTATTCAGTCTGTGAGATGTATTGTTCTATTGCAGAGAGAGAAGGATAGCTTGTGAGTTGATTCTTTTTGTAATCTGAACATATTTCCACTTGTATGATATTACAGAGATCAGGGTTTTAGGCTGAGGCTTTCCCTAGAGTATTCTTCTATGTTCATGTGTGATTGCTTTCTCATTCTTAGTTATATGTGTTCTTATTGATCTTGCTCATATTCGATTAAGCTTCCGTAAAGTTTGTTTTAGAAGTAGATCTTGTATTTTGCTTTAGTATATTGCATAATTTGTTGATCTACAATGGGAATTTCTACAGTTACAACACTAGAAGCAACGAAAATAAGAAAAGAAGAAAATAAAAAAGGAATAACCAGGATAGAAGATATGAAAGAAGAAGAAGATACTCCTCAAGCGACCATGAAGAATATCATCCTCCTCAAAATAAGTCAAGGGCTCCTAGGTATGAAGGTAATGTTGTAAATAAATTTTATTACATTCTTTTTTCTACCCTTACTAGTTCTTCTCCACTAGATTCGTGGGATAGTTGGTTGGTTGATAGTGGGGCCACTCATCATTTCTCTGGATAGAAGGGATTTCTCTCTAATTTGGTAGAGAGGGAGAATAAACTGAAGATCATTCTTGGAGACGACTCCCCTCATCTTGTGAAAGGCTTTAGGTCTGTCAAATTTTAGCTGAATTTTCGGAAATCAATTCTGCTGCATGATGTTATGTATGTACCGGGATTAATGAAAAATTTGGTATCTATATCTGCGTTGGAAGATAAAGGAATGAGGGTTTCCTTCATCAAAGGAAAATTTTTAACTTGGCTTATTGATTCAACTATGAGAGATGCATTCAGATTAGAATCGAGACTTGAAGGACTCTATAGAGTCACTAGAAGGCCACTTCTAGAATTGGTTCATAATACCAATCATCTGAGCGAGTTATGGAACTGCAGAATAGCTCATTTACAATATGGTGCACTTCTAAAATTAAAGAAATTGGTCTCATATATCCCCAATGTTCAAGCTCATCATGATGGAGCTTTTGTAGGTTGTGCGAGTGGAAAGAAAATGAGGGGACCATTCCCCTATATTTAGAACAAGACAAATGGCATCCTCCATCTCATTCATTCCAATATATGTGGTCTAGTTCCTTTGTATTCTATTGGTGTTCATCTTGACTACATCACCTTCATTGGCGACTTCTCAAGAAATACATGGATATACTACCTTAAGCACAAAAATGAAGCCTTGGAAATGTTTAAGGAATTCAAACGCTTGATTGAAAATCAAAGAGGAAAGAGAATCAAAGTCTTTAGGTTTGACAATGGAGGGGAATACATGTCAAACAAATTTATAGCATTTTGCAAGAAATAAGGGATCAAGAAGGAAACAAATGTGCCATATACTCTTGAACAAAATGGTTTAGCTAAAAGGAAGAACTGGTCTATATTAAAAGTTTTATGTGCCATGATCAAAATATGCCAAAGTTCCTTTGGGTATAAGCCCCAGCTATTGCTATATATATTCAAAATAGGGTGCCTCATCAAGTCTTAGAAAACAAGGCCCCAAAATAAATATACATAAGAGTCAAGAACAATATTAGTCATCTTCGTGTATTTGGATGCCTTGCATATTTTCATGTGCTGAAGGACAAAAGGAACAAATTGGAAGCTACAGGAAGAATATGTATGTTTGTGGGTTATTGTGAAAATTATAAATCATATAAAATATATATTCTTGGTCAGAAAAATGTCAAAATTAGTAGGGACGTAACTTTCGATGAAGGTGCAGCTCTTGGAAACCAAAGAGATCTTCCTCCACCTCCTCCTCCCAAGGAAATGTTATCGACATAAAGAGTAAATATGGATGTTGTTTTAACCTTGGATCTTCCATGATATCTTGGATGAGGAGGAAACAAAAGTCTATAGCATTGAGCACCACCAAAGCAAAATACATTATTGGTAGCATGGCTAGCTGCGAAGCATTTTCATTGAGGAAGATCTTTGGAGAGTTATTTGAGTAGATCCTAGACATTACAATGATATATTGTGACAACAAGAGTGGGATTCATTTGGTAGAGAATCTTGTGTTCCATGAAAATTCCAAGAACATTGAGATTCAATATCACTTTATTCGAGACATGGTACAAAGTGGACTTGTCAGAATCCATCACATATTGACACATGAAAAAATTGTAGATATTCTCACCAAGGCATTACTGAAAGAAAAGATCTCAGTCTTCAGAGATCAACTTGGACTGATGGGTGTTGTCGCTCTAGATAAGGGGCAACACTGATCGAGGACACTGAGCCAACTCTTCCTACCTTGTTTGAGATCCCAAGGTGAGGAATTGAGATAGAGGGCTCCTCGGGTCTAGGGATCTCTGGATAATAGGGTACTCCCCTATCTGTTACCCATAGGGTTTAAGATGTTGCTTCCCTATCTTCATAGGGTCAAAAAATGATGCTCCCCATATGATATTTGCAGAGTATACCCCAATTGGTATCATACCCACAAGCAGGAATTGTTAGGAATATCGCTCCTTCTTTGGCCAACAGGTTGAGAGTGTACTTGGGGTGTACAACCCAAGTTGATTATGATGCAGGTGTTCTACCACATGACTACTGAGGGTCATTGTTCAGAAGATTGGTAGGAAATAGGATTGGGTTGAGATTTTATCCCCTTTTGATGTTTCGGGTTCAGATTGAGCTCCCCAATGAGATTTTAGGGTCGAAGATGTGCTCCCCAATATGATGAGTTATCCTATTTCTCTGTATGGGTAGAATTTATTTCTCCCTGATTCTTCCTCTTTTAGATTCGAGAAATTTTGAACAGATAGAGTTAAATAGAGACAACCAAAGCATGATGACAACATGACTGGATGATGTGACAATCAACCGACAGATATTGGCAGGTGGAATTCTTCCTAGTTCAAAAGGAGTGTTAATTTTTTAAACTAGGGTCAAACTTCACCTTGGATATCTCAAATGACCAATATTGTACTTGCATTAAATTCCTCTTTTCGAGAGGACCAAAATCGACATAACGATCACCCTATTTGGCCAAGCAAAAGTTAACTTTTGAATTATTTTATTCATACATGTATTATGGAATGGGTAGGCCCTAAGCACATGTGAAATTGGTTAGGTCAACCTCAATCCCAAGTGGACCCTCAAGAAAGCCTATAAATAGAAGTGACCTCAAGTTCATTTCATCACATTGATCAAGCCATATTCTATTCTTCTCTTTTTTCTGGTTCGCATAGGTCTCTCGGTAGGAGTTTGTGCAAGGGTCGAAGATCATAGGGATGAAGCTCACACTGATCTAGGGTTTTCTAATTCCTGGATGCTGGCACAAAACTGAGCATTTTATTCCCTAGAAGATGGATCAGATTGGTTAAGACAATGTCCATAGACCCCTAAACGCTAGCACGAAATATTAAGGGAGTGTCTAGGATTTTAGAAGTAGATCTGGAGGTGTCAGTTCCCAGACACTTGCATAGAGTGGTCATCAGAGCGTCCAAGTAGTCTCAGACACATGCACAATAACTGGAAGAGAGCATATGAGGGTTTCAAGGAGATATAGTTGGGTTTTAGCCCAGACACATGCATAGAGTCTTCTTGAGAGCGTTTCGGCAATCACAGACATCCTCACACAATGTTTGAGAGAGAATCCAGAGAGTTTCGAACACAAGGAGTCAGTTTCGCTGAGAGTGTCGAGGGTTCTAACTTTGGGTTTGCTAGTTGAATTTATTTGGATTTAGTGATTTAGTAGATCTGGGTTTCTCTCTACTGGTATATAGATCTGTAGATCTATTTTGTAAATATTCACTACAAATATATGTATTGGGCTCATTATACTCTCTATTGAAGACCTTTTATGACGATCTATTAAAGAATAATATTTGAAAGGGTTTCCCCCTTGTAGGGTTTTTCCTTGGTCTTGGACCAATCTGCTTTCTCTTATGGTTGTGTTGTTGTCTTCATTGTTATTTCATATATTGTTCTATCTTTAGTTACAATTTATGATTGGTTAGATTGTTATTAATTAGATGCATTTCTAATGAAGAAGTAAATTGGGCTAAAGTAATTGATAAAACATAGAACAATCAAAAAAATTAACACACCCCTCCCATTCTCTACCTTAGCTACTCAATAGACCTAATTATCCCTCCATAGTTTTCTACAACCATGGTATGATTATGCTTCAGTACCAAGAAGGTTGGATTGGGATTCACTACCAAGAAGGAATATGGTAAGCATCTTCAACTACAAAATACACTAGTATTATTCACCGTCTTCTATGCTTTGAATGTGCTACTTGTGATCAGTTCCTCTACGCCCTACAATATCTTGATTTAGTGATCTGATATAGCTTCTACTCCTTGCAAGCTTCTACTCGCTGTAATAGCTTACATTAGTATTGCTTACCTGAAATCTATGTCTTGAATAGTTTGTGACCAAGTAAACTCTGACAACTTCAGGACTTGAAAAATACAATATTATGGTACTATTCATGATTTATTCACTTAATCATTTATAAGAAAAACTCAACTACCAAGGTTGGTTTACAAGAACAAAATCAACCATAGACATCATTGCACAATAAATGCATGATTTAAATGAAAAATAAAGAATGGAAAGGAATAAATTATTCAATCCTAGGGCATAAAATACTAAATATGTAAATAATTATTATTTAAAAAATTCAAATCTCGTTACAATTTCCTAAATTTGAAATCATTACTATTTGAAATAAAGTGTATTTTGTATATGCAAGTGAAAATACTTGAATCTTAGTCATTTAGAAATCACAAAGACAAGATAATGCATAGAAATAAAAGTAATTTGGCTCATACCTATTTCATATGAAGCCCTACCCAATGAAATTTTGTCATAGTAGATCTGATACTATCAGAAAATAAAGTTGTTGAATCCACTGCAATCTTTGCAAGTGGTCCATCAACTTGAATGTGCTTTACTTAAATTCCTTTATCAATAACTATGACTTGTAGACCCTAAGTAAGGGGCATCCTAGATCCCCTTGTTGAAAAATGTGCAACAAGAAATGCTAAATTTAGAATGTGCTAAAAATAGCATGTCTAAAAATAGCAGTTTGGCTAGTGAGGTCATTGGCCACATTGGGTGAGAGGTGAAACTGCTAAAAATAGAAAGTTATAAAAATAACATTTCTGGGTTCCTTCCTATTTATAGCAATCCCTAGACTATCTATAAGAAGTAAAATTAATTTTGGTCTTAACAGCAATTGGGAATATTAATTAATTAATTCTCCATAAGTTAATTAATTATGGAAAATTAAACTTGAAGTCTTTGTGAGATCATGCAATTATTTTCTCCCTTGATTTAGGAATTTATCCTTTGATTAAAGGAGATAAGGTTCAGTTCTATAATGAGAGGATCAGTTGAATTAGTTTTACTTAGTCAAGTCCAGTTAGATTATTTTAAAAAGTTGTTAAAATAATTAAATATAGTTTGTTAATGCTTGCATGCATGTGACAACTATTATTTTAGATAACTGAGGATTCATTCATGGATAAATATTGCATGTAAATTCTGTCAGAGACCCAATTGAGATCAGATGTGGGACAGTGTACTATCAGATGCTTGGATATTTCTAGTAAGTATTCCTTGCATGAAGAAGGATCTATTGTAGGAGATTGGAGGTCTTGTGGCCTATATATTGAGGCCTAGTTAGTCCATGATTTTCATCTTCTGATTGAAGATCATCAGAGTACAAAGGGAGCAGGATACCTATTGAGCTGATTCCTTTTGTATTGTGAAGAGGATTACCACTTGATTGATAATACAGTGTTGGGGTTTTATGCTGGTGCTTTCCACAGTGATATATTATGTGTTATGTGTGATTGATTTCTCTTGATCAATTATGCATGTTTCTACGTGATGTTTCTCATGAATTCGATTATGCTTCTGCTTAATGTTTTGTAGAAGTAGAACAAGTATTATGCTTTAGGACATTGCGTATATCGATTTGTTCTACAGGTGAAAGTTACACATGGTATCAGAGCTAGTTGATTTGTAGAAAAAGTTTTACATGGTATCAGAGTTAGCTGATTTGTAGAAAAATTCTACAAAATTCTACATGGTATCGGAGCACAAGTGATCAAGCAAGAACAATATACTGAGAGGAGATTTCAAAGTTTTGAGTTTTGGGGCGAGAGTTTGTAGAGAAGATATGAAATTTTCTATACAAAATTTTCAGAAATAAATAGCACATTTGGATTCCTTGCAGAAAGATACCCAAAATAAATAAAAAAATCGGTTGAATCGGAGTTCGGATGAGGGAGATATCGCTGATTTAAAATCAGCTCCTTTTCTAGAAAATTTTGTGACAGCGGGAAACTGGAAATAGATTGGTGTGCTAGCTAAGAACCTGTATGCAATTGAGGTACAAGATGCATGCAAAGCTTTGAGGAGCAAGGAAAAGGTTAGATACTTGGTGGTTGAGAGGGAGAGTAAATTACCTCTCAACATGCAGTGCCAGAAGAAGTCTCAGACAATTATGGAGGAGCAACGATTGGTGCAGCAACTTCATGAGGTTGTGGAGCAGCCACAACAAGGGAAGCTGAGAGGAAATCGAGTAGAGACATCTACTCATGTAGAGACCTCTAGTAGGTTGAAACTTTGAGCCAGGTGGGTTGAGGGATCACATGAAGCCATACCTTTAGGTAGGAGGTGGGGCAATATAGAGTGATTGTCCCAAGGAGGAGGGTAGGATCCTTGAGGTACCCAACCTCTTGGATGAGACCCTGCTACATGAGCCCCGATGTGGAGTAGCAGGAACTGACTGATTGGGTAGAGATAGATGCGGATGGAGCGATAGAGAGAACGCCAGTGCAAGGAATCCCAAGACAGCGCACAACTAATAGGCTACAACAATGTGAGAGGCAGAAGTGTTTTGCACAGTGCTAGGTGGCACAGAGAGGTGTGCAATGGTTCGAGATGCATGGAGATGTTGCAATAGTGCAGATGTCAGAGAGGGAGCACTTGTCAGCAGCAGGTAGAGCTTCAACTTCAGAGTATGTTCCTAGCCCAAGAGAGCTGTCAGTTGGGAGTGTTTTTGTTCCAAGTGTTGTTGGAGCAAGTGGACCGAGAAGATGTGTTGCATGCAGAACATTCCAGAGTTACAGGATCGGGTTCGAGAGGAAGCCTTTCTTGTTGAGAGGGAGTGTTGAAAAACGTGCAAAAAGAAATGCTAAATTTAGAATGTGCTAAAAATAGACCTGCTAAAAATATCATGTCTAAAAATAGCAGCTTGGCTAGTGAGGTCATTGGCCACATTGGGTGAGAGGTGAAACTACTAAAAATAGAAAGTTATAAAAATAGCATTTCTGGGTCCCTTCCTATTTATAGCAGTCCCTAGTCTATCTATAGGAAGTAAAATTAATTTTGGTCTTCACAACAGTTGGGAATATTAATTAATTAATTCTCCATGAGTTAATTAATTATGGAAAATTAAACTTGAAGTCTTTGTGAGATCATGCAATTATTTTCTCCCTTGATTTAGGAATTTATCCCTTGATTAAAGGAGATAAGGTTCAGTTCTATAATGAGAGGATCAGTTGACTTAGTTTTACTTAGTCAAGTTCAGTAAGATTATTTTAACAAGTTGTTAAAATAATGAAATATAGTTTGTTAATGCTTGCATGCATGTGACAGCTATTATTTTAGATAACTAAGGATTCACTCATGGATAACTATTGCATGTCAGTTTTGTCAGAGACCCATTTGAGATCAGATGTGGGACAATGTACTATCAAATGCTTGGATATTTCTAGTAAGTATTCCTTGCATGGAGAAGGATCTATTATAGGAGATTGGAGGACTTGTGGCCTATATATTGAGGCCTAGTTAGTCCATGATTTTAATCTTCTGATTGAAGATCATCAGAGTAAAGAGAGAGCAGGATAGCTATTGAGCTGATTCTTTTTATATTGTGAAGAGGATTTCCACTTGATTGATAATATAGTGCTGGGGTTTTATGCTGGTGCTTTCCCCAGTGATATTTTATGTGTTATGTGTGATTGATTTCTCTTGATCCATTATGCATGTTTCTACTTGATGTTGCTCATGAATTCGATTATGCTTCCGCTTAATGTTTTGTAGAACTAGAAAAAATATTATGCTTTAGGACATTGCATATATCGGTTTGTTCTACAGGTGAAATTTATACATGGTATCTAGCTGATTTGTAGAAAAAGTTCTACATGGTATCAAAGTTAGCTGATTTGTAGAAAAATTCCACAAAATTCTACATGGTATCCGAGCAAAGGTGATCAATCAAGAACAATATACTGAGAGGAGATTTCAAAGTTTTGAGTTTTGGGGCGAGATTTTGTAGAGCAGATCTGAAAATTTTTGTACAAAATTTTCAGAAATAAATAGCAGATTTGGATTCCCTGCAAAAAGATACCGAAAATAAAAAAAAAAAGGCTGAATTGGAGTTCGGATGAGGGAGATATCGCTGATTTAAAATCAGCTCATTTTCTAGAAAATTTCGTGACGGTGGGAAAGTGGAAATAGATTGGTGTGCTAGCCAAGAACCTATATGCAATTAAGGTATAAGATGCATGCAAAGCCTTGAGGAGCAAGGAAAATGTTAGATACTTGGTGGTTGAGAGGGAAAGTAAATTACCTCTCAAGATGCAGTGCCAAAAGAAGTCTCAGACAATCGTGGAGGAGCCATGATTGGTGTAATAGTTTCAGGAGGTTGTGGAGCAGCAACAACAAGGAAGCTGAGAGGAAATTGAGTAGAGACATCTACTCATGCAGAGACCTCTAGTAGGGGGAAACTTCGAGCCAGGTGGGCTGAGGGATCAAATGCAGCCATACCTCTAGGTAGGAGGTGGGGCGATATAGAGTGATTGTCCCAAGGAGGAGGGGTAGGATCCTTGAGGTACCCAACCTCTTGGATGAGACCTTGCTACAGGAGTCCCGATGTGGAGTAGTAGGAACTGACTGATTGGGTAGAGACAGATATGGATGGAGCTGTAGAGAGAGTGACAGTGTAGGGAATCCCATGACAGCGCACAGCTAGCACACTGCAACAATGCAAGAGGCACAAGTGTTTTGCACAGTGCTAGGTTGCACAGAGAGGTGTGCAATGGTGCGAGATGCATGGAGATGTTACAGTAGTGCAGATGTTAGAGAGGGAGCAATTGCCAGCAGCAGGTAGAGCATCAGCATCAGAGTATGTTCCTAGCCCAACGGAGTGGTTAGTGGGGAGTGTTTTTGTTCCAAGTGTTGTTGGAGCAAGTGGACCGGGTAGATGTGTTGCATGCAGAACATTCCAGAGTTACATGATCGGGTTCGAGAGGAAGCCTTTCTTGTTGAGAGGGAGTGTTGAAAAATGTGCAACAAGAAATGCTAAATTTAGAATGTGCTAAAAGTAACATGTCTAAAAATAGAAGTTTGGCTAGTGAGGTCATTGGCCACATTGGGTGAGAGGTAAAACTGCTAAAAGTAGAAAGTTCTAAAAATAACATTTCTGGGTCCCTTCCTATTTATAGTAGTCCCTAGTATATCTATAGGAAGTAAAATTAATTTTGGTCTTAACAGCAGTTGGGAATATTAATTAATTAATTCTCCATGAGTTAATTAATTATGGAAAATTAAACTTGAAGTCTTTGTGAGATCATGCAATTATTTTCTCCCTTGATTTAGGAATTTATCCCTTGATTAAAGGAGATAAGGTTCAGTTCTATAATGAGAGGATCAGTTGACTTAGTTTTACTTAGTCAAGTCCAGTTAGATTATTTTAACAGGTCGTTCAAATAATGAAATATAGTTTGTTAATACTTGCATGCATGTGACAACTATTATTTTAGATAATTGAGGATTCACTCATGGATAACTATTGCATGTTAGTTCTGTCAGAGACGTAGTTGAGATCAGATGTGGGACAATGTACTATCAAATGCTTGGATATTTCTAGTAAGTATTCCTTGCATGGAGAAGGCTCTATTATAGGAGATTGGAGGACATGTGGCCTATATATTGAGGCCTAGTTAGTGCATGATTTTCATCTTTTGATTGAAGATCATCAAAGTATAGAGAGAGCAGGATAGCTATTGAACTGATTCTTTTTGTATCGTGAAGAGGATTTCCACTTGATTGATAATAAAGTGTTGGGGTTTTATGCTGGTGCTTTCCCCAGTGATATATTATGTGTTATGTGTGATTGATTTCTCTTGATCCGTTATGTATGTTTCTACTTGATGTTGCTCATGAATTTGATTATGCTTCTACTTAATGTTTTGTAGAAGTAGAACAAGTATTATGCTTTAGGACATTGCTTATATCAGTTTGTTCTACAGGTGAAATTTATACATGGTACGAGAGCTAGCTGATTTGTAGAAAAAGTTCTATATGGTATCAGAGTTAGCTAATTTGTAGAAAATTTCTACAAAATTCTATATGGTATTGGAGCACAGGTGATCAAGCAAGAAGAATATACTGAGAGGAGATTTCAAAGTTTTGAGTTTTGGGGCGAGAGTTTGCAGAGCAGATCTGAAAATTTATATATGAAATTTTCAAAAATAAATAGCAGATTTGGATTCCTTGTAGAAAGATACCCAAAATAAATAAAAAAATCGGCTGAGTCAGAGTTTGGATGAGGGAGATATTGCTGATTTAAAATCAGCTCCTTTTCTAGAAAATTTCATGATGGCGGGAAAGTGGAAATAGATTGGTGTGCTAGCCAAGAACTTGTATGCAATTGAGATACAAGATGCATGCAAAGCCTTGAGGAGCAAGGCAAAGGTTAGATACTTGGTGGTTGAGAGGGAGAGTAAATTACCTCTCAACATGCAGTGCTAGAAGAAGTCTCAGACAATTGTGGAGGAGCCACGATTAGTGCAACAGCTTTAGGAGGTTGTGGAGTAGCCACAACAAAGGAAGCTGAGAGGAAATCGAGTAGAGACATCTACTCATGCAAAGACCTCTAGTAGTGGGAAACTTCGAGCCAGGTGGGCTGAGGGATCACATGCAACCATACCACTAGGTAGGAGGTGGGGCGATATAGTGTGATTGTCCCAAGGAGGAGGGGTAGGATCCTTGAGGTACCCAACCTCTTGGATGAGACCTTGCTACAGGAGCCCCGATGTGGAGTAGTAGGAACTGACTGATTATGTAGAGAGAGATGCGGATGGAGCAGCAGAGAGAGCAACAGTGTAGGGAATCCTAGGACAGCGCACAGCTAGCAGGCTGCAACAATGCAAGAGGCACAAGTGTTTTGCACAGTGCTAGGTGGCACAAAGAGGTGTGCAATGGTTCGAGATGCATGGATATGTTGCAATAGTGTAGATGTTAGAGAGGGAGCACTTGTTAGCAGTAGGTAGAGCTTCAGCATCAGAGTATGTTCCTAGCCCAATAGAGTGGTCAGTTGGGAGTGTTTTTGTTCCAAGTGTTGTTGGAGCAAGTGGACCGGGTAGATATGTTCCATGCAGAACATTCCAGACTTACAGGATCGAGTTCGAGAGGAAGCCTTTCTTGTTGAGAGGGAGTGTTGAAAAATGTGCAACAAGAAATGCTAAATTTAGAATGTGCTAAAAATAGACCTACTTAAAATAGCGTGTATAAAAATAGCATATCTAAAAATAGCAGTTTGGCTAGTGAGGTCATTGGCCACATTGGGTGAGAGGTGAAACTGCTAAAAATAGAAAGTTCTAAAAATAGCATTTTTGGGTCCCTTCCTATTTATAGCAGTCCCTAGTCTATCTATAGGAGGTAAAATTAATTTTGGTCTTAACAGCAGTTGGAAATATTAATTAATTAATTCTCCATGATTTAATTAATTATGGAAAATTAAACTTGAAGTCTTTGTGAGATCATGCAATTATTTTCTCCCTTGATTTACGAATTTATCCCTTGATTAAAGGAGATAAGGTTCAGTTCTATAATGAGAGGATCAGTTGACTTAGTTTTACTTAGTCAAGTTCAGTTCGATTATTTTAACATGTTGTTAAGATAATGAAATATAGTTTGTTATTGCTTGCATGCATGTGAAAACTATTATTTTAGATAACTGAGGATTCACTCATGGATAAGTGTTGCATGTCAGTTCTGTAAGAGACCAAGTTGAGATCAGATGTGGGACAATTTACTATCAGATGCTTGGATATTTCTAGTAAGTATTCCTTGCATGGAGAAGGATCTATTATAGGAGATTGGAGGACTTGTGGCCTATATATTTAGGCCTAGTTAGTCCATGATTTTCATCTTCCTATTGAAGATCATTAGAGTACAGAGAGAGCAGGATAGCTATTGAGCTTATTCTTTTTGTATTGTGAAGAGGATTTCCACTTTATTGATAATACAATGTTGGGGTTTTATGCTAGTGCTTTCCCCAGTGATATATTATGTGTTATGTGTGATTGATTTCTCTTGATCATTTATGCATGTTTTTACTTGATGTTGCTCATGAATTCGAGTATTCTTCCGCTTAGTGTTTTGTAGAAGTAGAACAAGTATTATGCTTTAGGACATTGCATATATCGGTTTGTTCTACAGGTGAAATTTCTACACCCCTTACACTCCAAGCCTTACTTTCCTCTATATTTCTCTCTCAACCCCAACTCACCATTCTCTCTACCCAGTCATACAGGTAAATGTATTATGGCATCTTGTTCCAGGATACCTTGTCATTCGATCAATGAAATTGAGACCATTTAGATACCCTATCTCCAAATTCAGCGGCGACATGATTATATTCCCATTTATCACTTATGCTAGCAATGACCCATGCAAAACACCTCAATAGACAAAAAAAAAAAACCCCATTTTCTTCAGTCTACTACTAGAGCTAATCAGATAACTAGAAAATAAACACTAACATTAGGTTGGTTAAAACAAAATTGAGGGAATTTGATGGATTTTTTTTTTTAAAAGTGGACTTACTACTATCCTTTATAGTAACTTCAATTTTCAAAAGTTCACCAATGGAATCTGTAGAATCAAGTGCATTCTCCACAAGCTCATGCACCATCGTATAAATACTCTTACCTGGGTTATCAAAACCAACAATATTTTTGTTTTCTGCAAATAATTTTGCAAGGGAATTTTGCATAATAACGCTTTATTTTCCTTTAGGAGGAGTTTTATACTTTGCCTTTTTGTTTTTCTAGGGCTCAACTGGGCTACCATTGCTTTCTTCTAAGTCCATTTATACTAATTATTCTTCTTCTAGTTCTTCACAGGTGGGTGTGATGGCCCTACTAGTGAATTTGATTAATGCCCCACTGTATAAACCTCTTGAATTCTATTTGAGAGAGATGTCTCTATATATTGATGGAAAATTGATGGTAATTTGAAAACTGAGCAAGAAACCAATAGTTTATGTGCATGGAGGACTTAAGAATAAGTTTTACATGGAATGAGGAAAAATGCATCAAGCTACCTAGCATTTTATTTATAAACCTATGCACTTACCTATTCACGTAATATTTTTTATATGATGCTCTAAGAACCATCACTTTCCCGGTATGGATGAAACAAATTGCAATGCTAGGGTTGAGGTGAACAAAGTAATATGGTTGCTTTCTTCTACCAAGCTCATTGTATACAATTTTAATCCATTGAAGACAACACTTAGCCAAAGGGATTAATTTTTTTGGTGTTATGTGAAAAATTAAATTCATGGAACCTAAATCTTTGTTATTCATGCTATGATCTCATATCCCATCTCGAAAACATCCTTGTTATCACGTCACATTTAGAAACAATTCATGGACTGCCAAATTTTCTGTTACTTTGTTGGTTTCTATGCTATTTCATATTATAAGTTTAATTCATTTAAAAAATAATAATAAAATATAAAGATTCAATATCTTCACATAAACTCTCGTATTTTTCATGCATTACACATGCAACTTTTAGCTTGATAAGTGTTGGCTTGTAGCTTCATGTACCTCTATAGTTTTTTCATGTTCAGTTCAGTTAGCATAGGATATAGATTCCTAGGATTCTATTTCCAATTATCGCATAATTCATCACCAAAATTGATTTCCCTGTAATGGTAAACAATTATGGTAAACGATTATGGCTAATTTGTTTTGCTAGTAAACCATGGTTAAATCATTCCTTTTCTAGATAAAATTGGTTGCATTAGTGGCCGTTTATGCAAACTCTGAATTTGTGTGAGAAATCATCTTATTTTTTGAAAACCGTGTTTACCGTCTTTCCTTTGAACATAGAGATTTTTCACATAGTTATATAGATATTGTTGATAGAAATAAATAAGCTATAGAAGGTTTATGATCTATAGTAGCATAGAAATCGAATCTATTTAGAATTTTATTAACAACCAACACTTGCTAACATGTGTATGTTATAGGCACTCCAATATACATATGTACATAGCTTCTAGTAGATATGTCTTATGGTTTCAAATCAACTATCTCACCCTTAGGTCATAAATTTTAAATTTCCGTTCCTAAATTTTATGTTTCTTTTTCTCTATATGTTATGGCAAGCATTAGATAGTTTTGTGGAGAATAGGTGAGCATTTATTTTTTTTAGCTTCTAAATGAGAAATATGTGTCAATAACATTTACATCTGCATATTAGAGAAAACTCAATCGAGACTGCACACATTGTGAAGCACTCTCCAAGAAAACTCCAAGTGGATAGATTTGCAATCTGATGATGAGTGACCAGTACAAACCTACTACTCAAAAGTGCCCAAAAATATCATAGAAAGGCACGCAAGACGCTGCAAAGGTTGTCTGCTACAAGCAATATATGTCATGGATTTATTGATAAATGGTTGACCTCCATTTTCTGAATCATAGAATGATCCATCCATGGATATAATTTGAATAAATTAATGCTAATTAACAACCATTTTATCGATTACAAAGAAAAAATTTATGGAAGTAGACTCTGGACTGTGTAATTGATCCCTATGGTTGGATCTCATAGTGAGTGGTTTTTTTCTTACTTTGGCTATTTGTCCTACCTCACTTTTAGTAGCTATAGGTGAATCATAATGAGCGAACTAGACTCTTATTGTTTTGGCTTAGTGATTGAGTTTATAATAGTATGCTATCACAATATGCACAAGCCATGATACATACCTATATATGTAGAGATGGGCTATCCAAAAGGTATACAAGTTACCAATAGTCATGGCTCTACTCTAGCTATATTATATATTCAAAACATAATACAATATAATATTTTACATTTTTATTTGGTGAGCTATATATTTTGCATGTTACATGGTTGTTGCGGGTGAGAACACCCTAGGGTCTTGGGTTGAGAATCCCAACAGAGCGGAGGGAAAACCATAACAAGAAATGCTTAGGCAATCAACCTAAATTCTTATTCTACTGAACTATGTAAGAGTGTCCTTACCTAGAAGTCCTACGTTTGAGTAGATCCCGCAGGGTGAAAACCCTCAACTTCTCTTGATGTCTTCGAAATCTGAAAATTATTCAAATGAAACATATACAACAGTAGAAACATAAAGCATGTTCATGATATTAACTTTAAATCATATAAATGAATGAACAATTACGCATTAATGTAAGATTCATAAATGAATTACAATATAAATAGATGCATAAACACATTTAATATTGGAAACAGAACAACATTCCTTTATTGAAGTTAGTTATAACTAAAGTGGAGAAATACGACCTGAGTCATTCTCTAGCTCCAAGCAGAACCATCCTCCAGATCCGTCCTTTCTTGGCCTCAACAATATTCCTCCATCACCAATACAAGGATATCTCAAGAAAGATGCATGATATCTCAAACAAGGAAACAGGGGTTTCCTGAAGCTTTGGGAGTGCAGGAGGCACAGGGATTTCATCAGACTCGATCAAGGATAATCTCACTATAGTATCAATATCTCATATCTTCTCTCCTAAGGCCTTCCCATGGAGGTTTATTTATACTTCTCCAAATTAGTTTTTTCAGTTGGGAAATAGTTGCGCCACGGGAAATAGGATGTGAGTAACAGGTAAAACCCGTGAACTTCGCTCGAAATTAAGGATTTTCTTTTTTGTTTAAGTGTTTTAACATATGTACATGGGTTGGGTATATTCTGACTCGTGTGTAAACACTTTTATCATAGGGAAAAGTAGCGTATAGGGAATAAAACATTATTTTTTAAATTTGGACCAAGTCTGGAAGGAAGGGTTGCCCTAGGCCATAATCCAAGGATAATTTTAGGGGCGAATGTTCACCCTTTGGCGAAATTAAGGGGTTTTAAATTTTTGGTGGGCGAATATTTTGTATCATAGTACATTTTTACAAGTCACCTCAAATAGCCCACCTTATTTTAAGGGAGAGGGTAAAAAAGGTAAATTTAGCCCTTGAAACTAGGACTTACAACCTTCCATTTGCCCATTTTCAAGAATAGGTTTTATTTAAGTGAATCCTATGGGCCAAATACCATATTTATAAAAGAGGTATGGTAAATTAATAAAAATATAAATAAATGAGAGGTATGGTAAATAAATAAAACATTTTTTATATTTACTCCATAAGTCACCTTATATACATGTAAGGGTGTAAAAAAATAAAAATATAAGTAAAGTGGAGGTATGGTAAATAAATAAAACGTCTTTTTATACTTACTCAAAAGGTATGGTAAATAAATAAAAATATAAATAAACTAGACGTATCGTAAATAAATAAAACATCTTTTTATATTTAGTCCATAACCCTTGTTCTATTTATGAAGGCTCAAGAAAGAGATTTTATTTAAGTGAATCCTATGGGCCAAATACCATATTTGTAAAAGAGGTATGGTAAATTAATAAAAATATAAATAAACGAGAGGTATGGTAAACAAATAAAACATTTTTTTATATTTACTCCATAAGTCACCTTATATTTACGAACACTCAAAAAATGGGTTATATTTAGGTGAAACCTATGGATAAAATACTATGGGACAAATACCATGGACTAGATTGTTATTAATACCATGCAAAAACCCATTATTAACCCTAATATTAGAATTAATAAAAATAAAAATGGCACATGGTATTGACCCATGGTATTCACCAAAATGGCACATGGTATTGACCCATGGTATTCACCTGGAATGTAGCCTATTTAAATGGGGGAATTAAACCAGCATGTAGCCTATGCTAAGATTCACTAGGACTTTACAAAGTTTTATTATTTAGTGAAAGACTCGCCAAGATCTTACAAGATTTTATAATTGAGTAAAATATTATTTAGTGAAAGACTCGCCAAGATCTTACAAGATTTTATAATTGAGTAAAATATTCGCCATGCCTGGTGAGAGATTCGCCAAAAAATTATATATACATATTATATTATTGATAAAATCGCCTTCCATTTTTCCTATATACCATGGAGATTCGCCCATTTATTATATTTATAAATTTAGGGGGGGTTCTTAAAATTTTCCCGGCCATAATCAGAGCATCAGATCTACCAAGAGTGGTAAATGGTGCTATGACATGTTCCCCCTAATATATGAGGTTATAAGGGCTACATGATGGCTGAAATGTATTAAGTGTATAGAAGGAAACATGCCGAGACTGAGGAGTAGTTCACTAGAATTCAGGTTGCCAACCTAGGGAAAGAGATCAGAAAGAAACCATTGTCTGAGGCGGGCATACCCATGCTCAGAAATAGTAAAGCATGTCCACATGTCAAGTACAAAAGCGGATCCAATATGCATACAAGTATAAAGGAACTACAAATATATAATGGATCATCTGATCATAATCAAGAAAGTACATGTCTGAATATCACATATAAAGAGTTGATCAATGATGTTGAAGTATCAAGCTGATCATTGAAGTCAAGAAACTGATCCAAATAGTACCAAGTGAACATGATGGAATAAATGTTACTACACTGCAACTCGGGTGCCAACATATAAGATATCGTTGTAATGAACTGCAATATATAAGGTGGATGGTGTCAACTAGAAGAAACAAGAGCAACTGACAAGTCAACCAAGACATGCTGATGCAAACGCGAGGTCTTCACCGACTGCCGTGGTACATTTCTACACGATGGGAATAAATGATCTAAATTCGACCATGTGAGAAATCATTTGATTACTGGTCATTGATGTATACCATTAACAAACACAAGGCTACTCACCGATAATGATGATGAGAGTCAAGGTACCTAGTACAATCTAATAGCTGCGAATAAATGAGTTGTAGTCAAACACTTGGAAGAATCTATCAATCAGGAGACAATGATGTTTTCCCACTATCGATAGTGAAGGAATCTACCACTAATGACTACAAACTCTAAGGTAATGCTAAATGGACTCTAGATATCTTTCCCGGAGCAATGAGTTGAAACCGATGGGAAAAGATCCACTAGAAGGAAGGCATTAAGGCATCCTTCACCAATCTAGCGCGAGTGTAACCCATAGGCCAATAATGTGGAAGGAATCGGATGAACAAATATGTAGTAACCCAACTGAAGCACGTTTTTGATGCACACAAGATGTGGCTAGCACACGATAGAAACCCTCTGAACCAACCAATAATGAAAGTTGACATGGAGGTGAGGAATCGACCAATAGGGTCAAATGGAAACCAAGGCACTGCATGAATCCCAATGTGTGGTAATGAAAGTTGATGTCGAACATAAGGGAAGCCACTCAGTCAAAGACCCATGATACTGATCGATGTTAAGCACAAGGTGACCTATCAATAATGAAAATAGGGCCAAGGTGCAACTCTAGATCTGACCTCAGAGAAATTTATCGTAGTTGATAAGAGCAAGATTTGCCAACAAGAATTCAATGGAGACATTCTCAAACTGGCATGAGCAAAGGACCAATATAGTTGATGTGATAATGAACATGACGCTGACAAATAGGGATGGCCGACTGAAAAATAGGTCAAGAGACACCATAGAGAGGTTGAGTCATGTTTACTTCCTTTGAACAAAAGCACGACTCAATTTTGACTACATGGCAACATATGATAACTTTGTATAAGTTCGTCATTCAGGAGGCATAAGAAAAGTCTCCATATGATTCAAAGAGGTAACCAATCAGAGGAGTACTGACTCAATAACAAGGTTAAGGCTCTCCTAAGTCAAACTAAATCCCATCCCAATGGAGGAAAATACTTACTTTTGAGTGCTTTGTTTAGGGGCGACACAACTGACTCATTCCCGCTCTTTTTTGGAATATATAACTGTTTTGTCTTTTTCTTTTATATGAAGCTTAAAAAGGAATAAAAGAATGCTATAGTACAGTGGAAAGAATAAGTGTCGAAAAAACAAATGCTCTAGTTCCTGGGAGGGGAACGTTCCTATGCTCAATCTAAGGTGGCGAAACTGGTCAAGGAAACTCAAAGGAATGTTCTTTCCACAGGTAAAAGGGTGCGTCAAGTAGCAGAGGCTAAGTGATTGAAAGGTTGATTTTGTAGAAGACATGGTCGAAAAGTGGCTTAAACAAGAGTCCAAGTGAAGCCGACTCAAGGCCAAAAGGTGCAAATAGTCAATATGCAATGTAATAGTACAACTTAACACAAAGGAGCCTCTAGGATATAGGCCAGAAAACAACGTAGAAGAATGAGAATGATTCTTCAGCACACAATTTATGGTGGTACTAAAGAGGACTCCTAAGCCTACTCAATATAGCAGCATCAACAACAAAAGTCAGCGAGGATCTAACTAAGATGCCCATGTAAAGGTTGGCTCTACCATCGTGACATGATTTTAAAGTCGGCGAGTGAAAATGGTTTGTGAACCAAGACACGATGGGGTTGACCCTATGGCAAACATATGGCAATATGGAGGCTATTATGCAAAATGCAACGGAAAGTCGTATTCCCTAACCTATATGCCAGTAGGAAAATAATACCTGCCATGATGAGTCTGCGGTTATGGGACCAAAACTCTTTCTCAAAGAAGTCTCCAAAATTTCTCGTAAAGACAACCCATTCTCAATACTCCAAGCCAAAAGGTCACAAAGTCCATAAGATAAAAATCAACTTTTGAAAAAATAATTTTCATTTTGTAACCTATATAAGGACTTTTGGACTCACATTTATGTAATTTGTGTTTTGAGCAAGGACCCGTGGAGACAAACTCGAACAAACTTCCTCCATCTAATCCAACTATTCAAATCACTCCAAAACTTCCACGTAACCATTTTATCATGCTTTTAATCATTTGTGATACTTTTTAGATGTTTTTTTTGATAATTTGACTGTAGGAAAATATGTTAAAAATTTCAACTCTGCGTACACGTGGGTTGAATACAGGTAACCTCTGTATACAAGGGTCCTACACGTGACTATGTAAAAAGGGAACTCATGTGTGTGCGAGTATAAAATTTAAAACATAAATCTAATGATTTGAAACATATTTTTTGGGCAGGATGACAATCACCTGGCAAGAAATGGAGCATAGTGCCATTGATAACCAAGTAATGGAGGATCAAAATGCCTTAGATCTTTGAGAGGTTGTGGCTTGCTAAAATGATTTAAAATTCCAAATATGAAGGCAAATATATGATTGCTTGAGTTGTTGATTCATTACTCGAGTGTAGAGGATGATGCATTCATGATCAATCAGATTCCCCTAAGGATTGAGATAGAAGATATTTACTTCATTACTGGTCTTTCTCGAAGGAGAGAGATAGTGCATTCTACTGATAGGATGAGAGGTAGTCTCAGTGTAGAAGACTATGACAACATATACTGTCCTGGTCATCTGAAAAGATTCGAAGTCAGATTCCAATCAATCATGTAGAGAGTTTATCATTGAAGATCCTACAGTTTACCATCGCCAGGGTAAACAGTTCTGCTGCTTTACATCAGGCCTCACATGTATCCATGAGCCTAACAGTGGAATGCCTCACTACTATATTTGATTGGTGTACACCTCTACTGACCAACGTGAAGAACCAACTCACTTCCATTCAGAAGGGTTAGACAAAGAATTTTGGATATGACACAATCATATGCTTGTTCTTCTTTGAGAAAGTACCTAGGCTTCAAACCAAGGTATTATTGACCATCACTAGCCCGAGGGATCCACGGATGGGCTAATGGGTTGACCTGATGAAATGCATAGGGGGTGGTGATGTCCCCAAGACGTGATGATGAGTTTTTTTCATGGTGGGATGAACAGGTCATCGCAGTCGATGACTAACCCTATGCCAAAATGGATTTCCGAGGAGATCTAGATTTAGTATTACTACCAGATGTAGCATGGGGTGCCATATGTAACAATTTTTTATTTTTTTATTTTCTTAATATTTTTTTGGATTTTTAATATAAATGAACTTAAAAATATCTTTATGAGACAAGACACTTACAAAATATATGATCATTTTTCAGATGTGGGGCGATTGAGACCTGACAGATTTCCCTAACATAGGCATCGTGGAAGAGATGCCGAAGGGGCTGCAACTAAGATGGAGAGAGTTCTCCATGAAGTTGAGAGGAACTTGGTGAGACTGACTCACCAAGTACCCATGATAGACATAGAGGACTTACCCGAGGAGATGCAACGTCGCGTGGTAGGAGTACCACGGGACTGGGTGCGACTATTTCGGCATGTGGCCAATGCCGTTGTTTAGTTTCTAGCTGCTCATCCTCAGCCAGCTAGATAAATGATCAGATCTTTTTATGATTAGACATGATGATGGGCATAAGCCCAAATTTTGTAGGGAATTTTGTCCCCATTTTTGTATATTATTTTGGACACAAACACTCTATCTATATACCTGCAATTCTATGATGATCATATATACAGATGATACGATTATTTTTTATGTTTTTTAATTTGATGAATGATATATATGCCAATCCAATGCTTGATTAGCAATAGAATCTACTAAAGAATTTTTTGATCGTGGAATGTGAACAAATGTGATATAAACAAATGATCATTGCAACAATTGTAATCTCAGAAATTGGCGATACAAATAGGGATCTCGTACCCGATAAACATTATTTAGTTGAGATACTGCCAGTTGTGAGTCTAAATAAACCACTAACGAATCAATATCAAGAGATATCGCTTCGGATAGCAAATTAATAATGACAGTATATTTATAAATATTATTCGAAGTAGGACTGATATGTACTCCTCTTGTAACCATCAACTGGCCAGATGTATAATAAATCACTCAGGCCACAGAAGTAAGGTTTTGGGTATGCCTACTCGCACTGTTGGTGAATCCTAAATATATTGAATCATCCATCAATACCTGCCAAAGCTGATAAAAAATATTGACATCACTAAAACTGATAGATATATATGTACAAACATACAATATATACAAACAAGTAAGTGCTCGACTGAAGCCTAAGCAAAGTACTTCTTAAGGTAGAGCCCATTTCTAGGCTCCACCAACTTGTTTCCTTCAAAGTCAATTAATTCATAAGCTCCCTTTTTCAAAACTCGCTTGACTCTAAAGGGACCGTACCAAATAGACTTAAAATTTCCTGCCACCAAGGCATCTTTGTCTTGATCATAGACCAGGACAAGGTCACCTTCAGAAAATTTCTAGGATGGACAACTTTATCGTATTAAGTTTTTACCCTTTTTTTATGGGTTTTTTCTATTGTGGCAGCATCTCGATGCTGCTCATCAAGATGCTCCGAATGAATGAGGCGCTCCTCGAGACTAGAAGTATCTAGAAGAAATTCAACAACTAGTTTAAGGCAATGAATTTCACATTCAACAGGAAAGATAGATTCAAACCTGTAAACCAATTGAAAGGGAGTAAAGCTAGTGGTAATCTTAACTGACGTTCGGTATGCCCAAAGTGTCGGATACAACATGATGTGCCAATTGGATCTAGCTTTGTTAATCATCCTTTGCAGGATGATTTTAAGGGATTTGTTCATAGCTTCAACCTGCCCATTGGCCAGAGGATAATACAGAGATGAATGCTCCTGCAAGAAACCCAACTTGAGAGCCAATTCAGGCATCAATTGATTTTGGAAATGACTGCCATGATTAGTGAAAATCCGTTTAGGGATACCAAAATGGGAAATAACTTGATTAAAGAAAAACAAGGCCGTTGTCTCATTGTCATTCTTAAAAGTAGGCATGGCCTCAGCCCACTTCGTAAAGTAGTCTACGACCACTATGATGTACTTCTGATTTCCTACCAAAGGCGAATAACAAGTAGTAAAATCAATGCCCCACTTTATAAAAGGACCGATGATGATAACAAGGAAAAGCAGAGCTAGATGTGTGTGCATTATCTGAGTATAGACCTAACAAGGATGGCATCTTTTCACTGCTTCAATACAATCTTTGAAGATCAAAGGCCAAAAGTAGCCTGCTCACAAAATTTTTTGGGTTGTTGCAAGCCCGAATAGATGACTGCCACAAGCTCTACTGTGGCAATCATTAAGAACTGCCTTGGCTTCTTCCAAGATTAAACAATGACTAGGGATTGAATCAATCCCGCGATGATATAATGTGTCACCTATAATAACATAATTCTTAGCAAGGTGATGCAAATTTCTACACTCATCTTTCGAAAAAGTGGGCGGAAACTTCGAAGTTTGGAGATATATAATGATATCCCCATGCCAAGGATCTTGTGAAGAAATAAGAAATAAGTGTTCATAAGGAAAAATTTCCTCATGAATAAATTCCTCCTCACAAGGAAGCTATGATATAAACTCTACAAATGCTAAATATTTCTTAGATTTAGCTGACATGAATTCAAGATAGAATTCTTGCAAAATGACAATCCATCTATTATATTTCCCCCCAATCAATCGCCTGTGGAGAACAAACTGAAATGGATTGATGACTGCTAAGACTAACGTTTTTCAAAGAAGAATGTAATGACAAAGCTGTTGGATAGTATGGACAGCTGCCAAAGCTAATTTCTCGATGGGAGAATAACATAGTTCAGGACCTACCAAGCCTCGACTTAGATAGTAGAGTACGTGCTCACATAAGTCATTATCTTCCTGAACCAGAACCATACCAATGGTTGATTCTGCTGCAATGAGATACAAGAGGAAATCTCTGCTATAATCAGGTGGACTTAACAATGGAGTAGAGGGTAATGATTTTTTCAAAGCATCAAAAGATCGTTGCGTGAAATCATCCCATAAAAATGAGACTCCTTTCTTAAGCAAACACATAAATTCGTTTGTGATCTCAGCATAATTGGCTATAAATCTCCTCAAGAAGTTTTTGATGAATAGGTTTAGCATTTTTGTATGTCTTGATCTCATGCTGGACAATAGATGGATCTATTCTAGGCATTTCCTCGTAAGACCAAGAGAACACATCACAAAACTCTTTGAAGAGCTCGGTATCAGTTCAAATTTATTTAGGGGAACAGTTAGCTCCAATGAAGACATTTTCGATTATGTTAGGATTCCTAGATATGTTCACTAGTATAGTTTGTAAGATAACAGACATGTTACCTTCGGCAGAAAACTGTGCTGGGGCCAAAGGGTTTAACATTTTATGAACATCACTAGTAGAAGGACTCAACAAACTTGACTCAATTTCTTGCAAATGAGGGAGGAAATATGAACGATGATGTAGATCATCCCATGGTCTATCTTCATGGCATCAAATTTTATTGGATAATTGTATCCTCCTTTCAAAACATGCAATTTATGGTATTGATATGTTCAGTACTTTACATAGCCACTACATAATTAATGTCGATTATGAAAATAATGATTTTTTTATGTTAAAATAATTCTTTTTTGTTTTTGGAAAAATGCACCATATTTCAAAATGTGCAATAGAGGACATTGGTATTTTCAGTGGAAAAAACATTTTTTTCAAATTTCATGAAATTGATATGTTACTTTGTGATTAGGTACTTAGTGAAATTATGTGGTGACATTAATATGATACTTAAGTAATTAGGTAACATGGTTTCAAAGAGACAACAAAAACATGATTTCAAAGTGTTTGGAGAGAATCAAAACTCACAATTGTTGTGCATAGTTGAGTTAAATGTAAGCGAAGTTTTCTACTAAAAGGAACGCTTAATTTTTGGATGAAGTGTACTTATTCTAAATGGATTTCCTTCCTTCATCGTTGGGTATTCTACAATATCATTCATTTTTCATTTCTGGCATCATTTTAAGTACATCTCAATTAACATAAGTTATTAACCAATTAATGCATGTCATCCTTGAAATGGTGGAAAAGGGTAATATATCTCCCATAACCTCTAACTCAGGAGATGAGTTTCATAGTAGTAGCATTGTGAGAGTCAAAGAACGACATATCTCCTGGTGATATGGAGTGTAATTGCATGCTCCACCTAGTGATAAACTTCATGGTTCTACAACAATTAGCACACGAGAATCCTCTAGGTGATCTAGAGATAAATTCCAAGTGACACATTAACTAGAACAGAAAACAATGGTCAAATTTTGATTGAGGCAACCAAGGTTTTATATTTTATTCAAGGTATTGTTGTATAAAATGTAAAAATAGGCCATTGGAAATATATGTTTCCACAAAACAATTATGCATTAACAAACTAATATAAGATATACAAAGACGAACAATAAATAACTAGAAATAACATATCATACCTGATCATACAACACTGAAAGAATGTAAAGAATATTTGTAGCCTATTTTTGAAGTAAAGTTAAGTTTCTTAGTTCTCTTGATTCCTTTCACCAATAATCTTGATAGGAATGTAAAGAATGTGTGTAGCCTATTTGTGAAGTAAACTTAAGTTTCTTGGTTCTCTTGATTAATTTCAACAATAATCCTGGTACATGAAACATCCTTGAAATCTTGGAAATTATTAGAATCCCTCACAATAATTTCTTATCTAAAAATCTTGGAGATAAACGTTGTGGCAGTGTGGAAATCAATACACACCTGAATATTCTCGGTGACACAAATAGGAATCCTAGGAAATTCATTAATCAACCCAAAAACAATAAAATGTTTTTCACTGTGGAAATAGAGACCAAAGTCTTTATCTTCATCCTAGACATCTTGCAGTGCAAATTTCCTTGCAGGCTCATAGCCTCCCTCCTTCATCTTTCCAGCCAAGTTCTCTAGCATTGCATGGACTTCTTATGATTCAGGGTATGATCTATCTCATGCAATAAATGCATAAACCGTTTCCTTGACCTCAATCCAGCTACACCCTCGCTTTTTATCCAACCATTGTCTTTCATCAATGTTCAAACTCTTTTTTCTTCATCCCACCTACTAGCCACATCATACATGTTTGACATCAATACATAATATCTAATGCCTTGTGGTTCTAATATAAAAATGTGTTGTTCCACATATTTCCCTATCTCTACATTGCAATGGATTCTGCAAGACCAATAAAAACCCCCCATAAACCAACATCAGGTTGCAGTGGAATCTTCTTGATAAATTCAAGTGCCTCATCCAATAGCCCAACACATCCAATAATGTATAGGGATACAAATTATGTACACACATAATCACTCACTCACACAGTCATAGTATACAGAAACAGTCACTCCTCGCAATATATAGATACAATCACTCATCCACCTAAATGTTTAAGTTCATATGGATGGATAAGGAAAGATGTGCAAAGGTTTACTATTCATCAAGCTAGATCTAAACTTAGCCTAATTGTTACAAAGTCCATTGCAATTCTCATTGAAAATATAAATTGGCTTTTCCATCTAACTTGTCTTTTTTGTGAGCTCAATTAAATAGAGGGAAAACCACAAGACAACAAAATGAGTCATGACATATAATATAAATTACAATTTATTAAATTTGCGATTGGTTTCTCTCAATTCAACAAATGTCCCAAATAAATTTCTCCATATCTCTGATCTCTAAGCCTTGTTGAGTGACTTTTTATAATTTTTGAAAGCTATACTTCTAATTACTTTGCAGTAAGATGCAACTAGGCACCCTATTGCAAAATATTGAGTGGATTGTGTTTCTCTCAACACACAAAAGTGCTTTGAAAAAATCTAGTTTAGCTTCTTAAGCAACTATTATGTTGGTTGTGCAATCACTACATCTACAAAATAGATCTGGTGGTAGGGACTTATTGTGTTGAAATTCTTGTTATTAAAAATCATTTGATATTTCATATAAGTAACTATTTTTTAATATATAAATTACGATAATTTAATATACTTATTTTGTAATTAATAAATATGTCCCCATTTATTTTATGTACATAAATTTTTATCATTTTCTTAATTAATAATTTTTTTTGTTTAAATAAAAGTAATGATTGGGATTTTTATTTATTTAATTTTAATGTGTATAATTTATTTATTTATTTTGAAACATATTTTTTAAATCGAAAAATATGACTATATATCTACGAGAAATTGTTTATTAGTGTAAAATTTATAATACAATAGTTAATATTTTTGTGTAATATCCCTAAAACCGCCATGTGAATTTTGGAAATGTTGACATTATATATATATATATATATATTTTTATATTTATATTTATATTTATATTGTTTATTAATACCTTGACGTGCATTGAAAAGGTTGATATCGAAAACTATTTGTTTGTAACTAATTCAATAAGTTTTCTTGCCAACCAATTCTAATGTTATCTTCATGAAAAGGGAATCCATGTGAAACTACACATGGATAATAATAGTTTTTTTTTTTTTAATGTTTCTCGAAAAGAATATGCGTTTACATATAGAAAAATAATAGTTATTATGGCAATTTTCCAAAGGAAAGAATATATTCTTTTATGGACAAAAAGAATAACTATTGTGGTATATTTTTTAAAAGAGGAATATGTATTTATATACATAAAAGAATAGCTAATATGTTAGTTTTTTTTGAAAAAGAATATGTATTTATATGGAAGAAGGATAGTTATTATGTTATTTTTTTTTAAAAAAGATTATTTATTTACATGCAAGAATAATAGTTACTGCGTTAGTTTTTTTTGCAAAAGATTATGCATTTGGATGCAAGCATAATTGCTATTGTGATAGTTTTATTTTGGTAAAGATTATGTATTTGCATGCAGGGATAATGACTATGGGGTTAAATTCTTTTGGAAAAAGATGTGTTTACATGTATCAAGATAATAGTTTTTAGGCTAATTTATTTTAGGGAAGGAATATGAATTCACATGCACAAAGGTCATAGCTAATGTGCTAATTTCCTTTAGATATGGTTAGTTTCAGAGGTTGCTTTTTGGAAAAGAATGTGTATTGTGCGAAAAATGATAGCTATTGTGGTGTTTAAATTTGGAAATAATCATCTCTTGTAGTATGAAGATATGGTGGTAATCATGGAGATTCATTTAAGTATAATTGTGTTCTTGTGGGTAGAAGTAGAACACAATTATTTCTCTTTCTCATGATCCATGTGAAGTAGGGATAAATGAGCTTGATTTGGTAATATTTGTGTACTTTACCTTATGCATGTGAGTTATGGATGGACTGACATGTGTCATAACCATACATGTGTAAAGATAAATAGACATGTTTTGGTAGTTATGTACTTTTAATTAATGCATGTGCAATGTTAATAAAGAGGTATGTCTCAATATTTGTATGTGTTTAATTATGCACATGAAAATATGTTTGAGGCATAAATAGTAAAGACTTATTATTTGTGTTTGATAAATATTTTATAATCATAATATCAGAACTGCTAATTTAGAAATTTCACGAAATGATTGTCTTATGCAATGGATGGATTATATTTAACATTATTTTAGTGGTGTTTTTGTTGATATGGGGTACCCAAAGACGCCTTATTAGAAGTTGGTTGTTCCATCCAAAGAAAATATAGATAGTTGGTTGTTGTTAGTGGACAAACATGAGAAAACAAAGAAATGTAAATGGTGAAGACAATGCATACATAAACATAAATTAAAACTATAAGATAAATGCATAAACAATGCTCAATGAAGCAAACAAGTCAACAAAATAATGAAAAGGGCTCCCTTATTGGCTGTTGAATGTAGAAGAGATACAATTGAGGAATTCTAAACACTTGGAGAGAAGTCTTTGGGAAATGGTGCTAAAAAATCCTCAATAAGGAGGTTCAATTCCTCAATCTATTTGGAAGCTTCTCCTCTCTACCAAAGAAGTATGAAGACTTTCTCAATGGTCAAATTCTCTTCCAATAGAATGTTGGATTTCTAAAGAGAAATTTTTCCAACATAACAATGCTCTACTTCTTCCTTAACAATGGAATACACGATTTCTTGGGAGAAATTGTTCTAGCATAACATTGCCATGTTTTTGGCCTTCCAATGGCCTGTTTATATAGGATTTTGAATGCCTCTTCCCTCTCTTGGTCGATTAATGAGAAAATGACTTATGAGTAGGACAAGTGGATCCCTTGGAGGCTGCATATCTCTAGGTAGACTTGAAATTGATTGTCCTTGACTAGTACGTGTTAGGGAATATCATCTTCTAAGTATGTGAAGTGGTCCCGGACTATTGAGTTGGAATTTCATTTGACCATACAACTTTCAATAGAAAAGCCACGTGGTCACTAATTTTGGCCTTTGGATGGGCCGCATGGGTAAATTTTATAATTGAAACCTTTGGAGAAGTTTTAATTTTTGTACTTCATGATGTTCTTAGCTGGAAAGTCTTCACCTGTATATTTTCTTGGATGAATTTAGGTGTCATCTAGATTTCTTCATCTAGATTGTATAAATGTGTGTACGATTTTTCCATTTTAACAGTTACCCCATGATGTATGAGGTTAGGAGAAAACATATAGCCGAAATACATCACATTTTTATTTTCTGACTGAGAGTCTGATCAACTTCTTGAGAGAGAAAATAACTTGTTGGGGAGATCGGTAGGGAAAAAACTTGATTGAGGATGAAAGATAATTGTGCTCTGAAGGAATGATGATAAAAAAGTGTCTATATGAGGCAGGAATGTCCCATGTTCTTTATGATGACTAGTGACTAAGTATTACAATCATGCAGGAAATATTCCTGTCAAGTCAACATTATGGTGGCTGACATGATGATGGTTGATGATGATGATGGCTTATGCCCTCGAGGGTGATCCTGACAAATAGATTGAATTAGGTGTCCCCATGCATTAAAAGTGAAGCATTACTGAGTGATGTGCTCATGCATGCGTGGGTCTTCGACTTTGGGTACCTCCCATGCATCAAAATGTAAGAACTACTGAATGATGCACTAAGCGATGCATGGTTCTTCGACTAAATGAGAGAATTGCAATTGTATCTATGTATGATACTACCATGACATGAAAAAATTATGCTTGTGTTGAATGTTAAGGAGATATATGACATCAATGGGTTGTTGAAATATGGCAACAAGAATATTCCAATTTAATTTTTCCTTGAATTAAATTGTGAATTAAAATCGAATTTAGTCTTAACAGCTACTTGGAAATAATTAATTAAGCCATTTTGACTTAATCAGTTGGAGAAATTCAAGTTAGAAGTATTTCTGAAGTCATGCAAGAGTTATCCTTTAAATTAAGGAGATAATATTGAATTATATTTGAGTTGTAATTAGTTAACGTAGTTTACTGAGTTAATTCCAGTTAAATTAGTTCCAAATTGTTTGAGGAACTAATAGAGAGTTAACAGTCAGTTGATGCATTCATGCACTCAACTAGTGTACTCCAGTTAACTGAAGATTCCCTCATCAGAAACTCATGCATGTCTATTCTTAGAAAGACCCAGTTAAGTTAAATGTCAAGGACAATGTACTATCAGTTGCATGTGTTTTCTTATAAAGAAAACTCATGCATGTAGAAGGAATCATTCCTTGGGGATTACGTAGTTTTGATAGTGTGTGAGATCAGGAGATCATCCACTTGGTGAATCGATTTTTTCCACTTGGTTGAAGGAGATCATCCAAGAGGAACAACACAAGGAAATAGGAGCTTGGAGGGTGGAGAGGAATGCTAGAGAGCAGCCTAGATTGCCTGTGAGCATCTATGAGGATTGTACTGAGAGCTGGCTAGCTCTGAGAGCTAAGGCTTTGTATAATTCCTATGTATTTCCACCTTGTATGATAATACAAATAGTGGAGTTTTTAGTTGAGGCTTTCCCTAAAGTATTTTCATGTGTATTTTGCATTGATTCTTCTTCTTCTGGTTATATTGTTCAGCTCGATGTTTAAGCTTCTGCAAATTGATATTAGAAGTAGGTTATAGTATTCTGCTTTGATTTATATTGCATTATCGAGTTAACCTACATACAGATTTTCTACATGGTATTAGAGTTGGATTTGTAGAGAATTTTCTACATGGTATCAGAGCTAGATTTGTGGAGAATTTTCTACATGGCATCAGAGCTGGATTTGTAGACAATTTTCTACATGGTATCAGAACAAGGTTTTGTAGAGAATTTCTACATGCTATCAGAGCAAAGTTTATCACAGCTATGAATAGTATACTGAGAAGAGAATTTGAAGTTTGAAGTTCGGGGTTGTAGGTGCAAATTGAATTCATATCATACTTCAAGGTTGGCCAATGGCATTCTACGGCTTGAGACTTGAGTATGCCTTGGAAGGTAGCTCGAATTACATAGCATGGAAAGATAGAACAGAGGTTTATTAGAAGATAATGGCTTGAAGGAATCCATTGATCAAGAAATCCAAAAGCCAACTTCAACTAATGCACAAGAGTTGGCTGAGTGGAAGAAGTGTGTGGCGAAGGTGAGACAAATCATCCTTGAGGGAGTTCAAGACCATATTGTCTCGAGTGTCCATGGGAAGGATACTCCATTTTCAATGAGGAAGACCTTGAAGGACCTCTACTAGAACAATAGTGACCAAAGGAAATTTTCCCTCAAGGATAAGCTTCGAAGAATCAAGATGGAGAAGGGCGATACTATTTCCACATATCTGAACAAGCTCATCACCTGCAAAGATGAGCTTAGTAGTGTGGGAATAACTACTTTCGATGATGATATGGCAAGCCCTACTCTCCTTGTCCTTCCAAAGAGTTGGAATAGCTACCAGGAATCTGTGAATGGAAGGGAGAAACTGTCAGATTGGAAACAACTATGGTCGGATCTTATGCAGGAGGAGATCGGGAGGAGCACATGAGATGGTTCTTCATCCAAGGATGATGATGAAGAAAATATGGCCTTAGAAAGTAAGGCAAGGAAAGGGAAGGGGAAGGCTTCCCATTCCAAATCGAATTCTTCTCATGGAGGGAATAAGGGTGACATGTCTAAAGTGAGATGCTTTAATTTTCATGAGATGGGACATTATGCGACTAATTTCCCATCGAAGAAGTCCAAGAAGGGATCCTCAGATGGATAGAAAGGTGAGGCATTAGACTCTCAGTTCAAAATGGACTTTACCCTCATCGTATGCATGGTGTCATCGATGATGGGTTGTGTCTGGTATCTTGACAGTGGAGCCTCATTCCACATGACCGGTGATAAAAAATTATTTAGTGCCTTGGAGGAGAAAGACCTCAAGATGTGCATAGAGATCACTGATGACGGAAGATATAGTGTTTCAGGAGTGGGTTCAGTTTATTTTAGAGGGAGCATGGATCTCCTATCACCTTGACAGATGTGAAGCATGTGCCTGGACTGAAGAAGAACTTGGTATCGGTCGCAATGTTGGAGGACAAAGGCTACGATGTTGTCTTCAGTAAAGGAAAGGTGTTCCTAAGACACATAGCCATGGGTCAGACCAAGAGGTTAGGGATTTGGGTGAAGAATCTCTATAAACTAGAGGTAGATGATTTTGTGACATTGAGTATGAAAGAAAAATTGGTGCAAAGCCAAGACATTGGCAAGTTGTGGCATAGGAAGTTGGGTCATTTGCATCATGGGGCTTTGAAGATAATGCAACAGATATCTACAAGACTTCCCAAAGGTAAACTTGAGCAAGTTGACACATGCAAAGGTTGTGCCTTGGGAAAGTACACCAAGTCTTCCTTTCATGATCGAGACAGTTGAGCAAAGGCTATCTTAGAGCGAGTTCATACTGATGTGTGTCGACCATTCTCAACGGCATCCACTGCGAAGCAAACATATTATGTGATTTTCATTGATGATTATTCTCGTAAATGCTGGATTTATTTCATGGAGAAGAAGGACCAAACCTTCACAAAGTTTTGTGAGTTCAAAACTTTGGTCGAGAAAGAGTCAAGGAAGAAGACCAAAGCCTTGAGAAGCGACAACAATGGAGAATATGTTTCTCAAGAGTTTAAGGACTTTTGTGCAATAGAAGGAATTAAATGAGAGTTGATGGCACCTCATAACCCACAGTAGAATGGGGTGGCCGAGAGGAAGAACAGAACTATTGTAGAGGAAGCACGGGTAATGTTGCATGACCAAGGCCTACCACTTCACTTGTGGGTTGAGGAATGCAAAATAATAGTCTATTTGCATAATAGAAGCTCACATCACATACTTGGGATGAAGACACTAGAGGAAGATTTCTTCGGTAAGAGACCAGATGTGGGTCACTTCAGGATCTTTGGCTCATCGGTATATTTCCATGTGACAAAGGATGCACGAAATAAGATTGAGCCAACAGCAGAGATGGGGATACTTGTGGGGTACATTGATACTCCTCACAACTATCGGGTGTACTTGCCTACCAGTCAGAAGATAGTGGTTTGCATAGATCTCAAGTTTGATGAGCAAAAGGCCATGCAAGTTTCCCTTGAGAGGGAGCTCCAACTACAGGTTGTGGAGGAACTGTTGGTTCCTAGGGAGGAGGAGCCTTAGATTGATGCAAAGAAGCCACATGTAGAGGGCCCAGGAGTGGAGACATCCACTCAAGCATAGTCTTCCAGAGAACGATAGAAGCACACAAGAGAAGCTGAAAAATTGTTGGAGGATGTGAGAGAGAATGTGGGAGCACCATTTTCTCAGCCCAAACAAAGGAGGTCACCTGAGAGGTACACTAGATACATGGCCCTTACTGGGGAATGTGTTGAGACTGAGCCATCTTCCTTTAAGGAAGCAGTGCAGCAACCAATTTGGGTTGATTCTATGGTGGAGGAGTATGACTCCATAGTTTGTAACAGTGTTTGGGACATGGTTCCAAGACCGGAGAATAAGTCAGTTGTGAGTTCCCGTTGGCTTTACAAGGTAAAGAAAGTTGCTGATGATGGGAGGATCATCTTGCTACAATATATTTCGGTAGAGGAGCAAAATGCTGACATTTTGACAAAGGCATTGTCAAAGTGTAAATTCAAGTTCCATAGAGACATGATCGGGGTGGCAGATAATCTCTTTCTTGTTGAGAGGGAGTGTTGAAATATGGCAACAAGAATATTCCAATTTAATCTGTCCTTGAATTAAATTGTGAACTAAAATAAAATTTAGTCTTAACAGCTACTTGGAAATAATTAATTAAGTTACTTTGACTTAATCAGTTTGAGAAATTCAAGTTAGAAGTCTTTATGAGGTCATGCAAGAATTATCCCTTAAATTAAGGAGATAAGCCTTAAATTAAGGAGATAAGATTGAGTTATATTTGAGTTGTAATTAGTTAACTCAGTTTACTGAGTTAAGTCTAGTTAAATTGGTTCCAAACTATTTGAGGAACTAATAGAGAGTTAACAGTCAGTTGATGCATGCATGCACTCAACTAGTGTACTCTAGTTAACTGAAGATTCCCTCATCAGAAACTCATGAATGTCTATTCTTAGAAAGACCTAGTTAAATTAAATGTTAAGGACAATGTACTATCAATTGCATGTGTTTTCTTATAAAGCAAATTCATGCATGCAGAAGGAATCATTCTTTGGGGATTGCATAGTTCTGACAGTGTGTGAGATTAGGAGATCATCTGCTTGGTAAATCGATTTTTTCCACTTGGTTGAAGGATATCATCCCAGAGGAACAATGCAAAGAAATAGGAGCTTGGAGGGCAGAGAGGAAGGTTGGAGAGTAGCCCGTATTTCTTGTGAGCATCTGTGACGATTGTACTGAGAGTTGGATAACTGTGAGAGCTAAGGATTTGTATAATTCCTATGTATTTCCACCTTGTATGATAATACAGATAGTGGGGTTTTTAGCTGAGGCTTTCCCTAAAGTATTTTCATGTATATTGTGCATTGATTCTTCTTCTTTTGGTTATATTTTTCATCTCAATCTTTAAGCTTACACAAATTGATAGTAGAAGTAGGTTATAGTATTCTGCTTTGATTTATATTGCATTATCGGGTTAAGCTACACACAGATTTTCTACATGGGTGATATCAATGGGCGACCTATGTGATAATGGAGGTAATGTTTTCTACTAAGGGTGAGGGCCCCATTGGTTGGTCTCGGTGTGAGGTTGATGAGGTGAATGAAGTGACGCAGATGAACTATTGTAATATGGGTGGATATTAGGCCCAATGTAGCATGTGGTGATGCATGTGGTTCAATCTATCTATGATCAAGGATGGCGTCCTGAGAGTAGGGGAGGTAAGCAAGGTGCAAAGAAGAGAAGTATGAGGTTGATCTTTGATACATGTGCATAAAATGGCTCTCAGGTCTGGGGGAATGGACATGGATACCAATAGTGTGAAGGGGACTATGAACTGGGTAATCAATGCAGTTGGGGATCTATCAACCAATGTGGATATTTACCACGTGTAGGTGGAAGGTGATTGTAAGTGTGGTCAATATGGTGAACCATACAGTTTATTTCAAAGTAATGATGGCAAGATATGCAAAAATTTGGAGGAAGCCTATCATGCTGAGTGGAGAATACTACCTTAACTATCAATTTCCACCAGGGGAATGGGCTTGGTGTGAAGGTGTTGTTATCCTCCAACATAGAAAGCCAATAACCCAAGTCAAAAAATACCTCCATAAAAATATGTAACCCAGAAAGAAGGATGTACCAAAAACACAAGAAGGCACAGTTGATGGGTTCTCTGAATGAGTGAATTTGACATTGCTTTTGCCTAACTAGGTAAGAATTAGGCCACGTGTCAGTATGGTGCTCCATGAAGGTGGCACTAATCCTTGGTATTTCCAAATAAGTCCATGCAACGATATCCTTATATTATTGGAACTGGGCTTCATATGAGGCCACCTCCTCCAGGGATCATGTTCCGCCCAGTGAGATCACTTAGACTGTGCCAAGTTTATTTGAAATATAAACCTTAATGGCAGGTGGGATGTTTGACATGTTGCCCTCCTCTAATGCATCTGGTACTAGGGTGGTATTTTTAAACTAATCTAAAATGTCTTGGTGGTAGGAAATCCTTTGATTCTATTGTGCAAATATCATGCCTTGGTGCATCCATAGGCGCAAATACTGTTTTAGGTAGAAAGAATGAATGGTGATGCATGGATTCTGATGTACATTCAGGTTATTAATGACCTTTAGAATATCTTCGTCGAGTGAAAAAATATTATCTAGTGTTGAAATGGGTTGCGCAAGGCCATGAGGGTGGAATTCAGACCTAGCGATGTTGTTAGAAAAGCAATAAAATGATTCAGGGGTTGATTCCATAGAACCCAACGAAGTTGACAATGTGCATGGGATGGGTTTGCACAGTTAGTAGTGATACCAACATTGTCATGGGTTTAGAAAATGAACTGTATATGATGTTACGTGTCATAAACATTAGGTGTTGGTAGAATCTCTATAATGGTGGATTGATGATGACTCAGAGTAAGTTCCCACAACTTGCGACACTCATTAACTAGATGTTCCAGTTCATCACCTAAGGTGCATGTGGAGGTTAGTTGAGGTGTCAGTAATTTTCGTTTCCTCCTCATATGGTGGGAGGTTGTATGACTATGGGTGTCAGGGGAATAGGAGCATGAAGCTTCTTCCTAAAAAACAAAAAATATGGTTTTGGATCCATCATATGGTATCTATAATGAGTGTGATGGAGCTATGGTATTTTCTTGAGAAAGTTCACTTAATGCATCTCAATATCGACATATTTTGGGGAAATGATGAGTGTAATGCCTGTACTCCACACATATAGTGCATGCATGATTAGTGTGAAATGCCTTATTGCGTGGTAGTGTGGCCTTCTCTCTAGAAGATGGAGGTTGGGTCATTGATATTTTTGGGGCATGTAGAATAGCTTTTAACTCCTCTAACTTGGGGCACATATTGGTAGGGTTCTGGACTACTCCACATAAATCACAAGGTGGAGGTACCTTGGGTGAGGAGGAGTTTGAGGCTTCCATCTTCTTACATTTTTTCTTATCCCTCTTGCTAGCACTAACTGGTGTCGATGTAGGAATTACTCATTTTTGGGTGGTATCCTGAGGATTGGCTACAAGAATTATGCCTGTCGAGGCGATACCTGAATTTGTCAACATGGCCTGAGGGGCCAAATACTATACCAGTATCGAGAGACCCATATTTGGCAGCGTGAGTGTTACCATGACTTGGTGCAAGACAAAACTAGGTGGAGGGTATAATAAGGGTGATTTTGTCATAATATATGGTAGGAACATAGAACTAGTAGTTGCATTGCTAGTGAAGTCTCAAACTTGTTCCTGACTCTCGGGGGTGTTTGATGAACTCATCATGCACACCAGAGCTCCTGTGGCTACATGAATGCCCTCCAACAAAGGGGAGTCTTCAAGGTATGTACCGAGGAGAATTTATGGTTTAAATTGTTGAGGTTTGAATTTAGTGAAGGTTATGATCAACTTTAGGGAAGATCCTACAAAAGGTGGCACACCATCAGGGGCGGTGGATATCTTGTTCTCATAGTATGTGAGTTGGTCAACTGTAACAATTTTTCCATGATGAGGGAACATCATTATCTTGAATATGGAATATGTCACTGCATTCATTTTATACATGTAACTTTATCCAATAATGATATTTTAATCCAACTGTGAGTCTAGGACTTGGATGCCAATGAGCACACTTTTACTGGAAATTTTCACCAACACATCTTAAAATAGGCCTACGGGGACTGAAGGGTGCCTGTCATATGCTATGAGAGTGATGTCAGATGGTTTGAGTTCAGGATATCCAAGTTTTTTCCAAACTATTTTGGACATGATACATGTAGATGCTCCTTTTTCAATGATGCAGTGGTGGATGTTTAAATTTTAGATTATGAACAGAATTTGGAAGGTGACTATTGATGGAATACATGAGGAAATTCAAGTTGAAATCCATTAAATGAGAATTGCAATGGTTAATTGTGCCTAATGTGGAAAGTAAGGCTTTACATTAGGCTATGAATGTTTACAAGACTTCCAATGCCGACATAGATGATGGAGATTGGGTTAAGTCATCAACTATGTTGTAGCTGCGAGCAGCATTTGAGTTACATCATGTTCATTGTAAAGGACCTTTAACCATTTTTGGGATGGGTTCTATAGGATGTCGAGGGATTTTCAAAGGTGATATAGGTGCTATAGTCGTCAAGGTGGATGGGTTGGTTTTTGGTGGATTTTCGTACTCTGAGTTTTGCATCTGCAGGAGAATGTCTTCCCTTGCCATGTAAATTGAGGTATTCTAGGAACTTCCTCTAGGAGGATTATGATATTATTGTTGGGAGGGTTCTTGTTGAGTATATACCAATCGCTAATGGGGGAAGGTATTGTACATTACAGTAGGTTGTTGGTTCTGCCCCTCCTGCCCCGAGTATCTTTCATCCTTTTCAACACTAGGAGTTGAGGGAAATGATGGGTGTAATGACCATATTCCTCACATATGGCACATGCATGATTATTCCATAGATCGAGGTTCTTGTTTCTCCTTTGTGGGTTAATATTGGTTTATCCCTAGTTTGGATTCCTATTGGGGTTGCCCCTAGATGATGCCCTTGGTGTTTCCCCCTTGTCCAGGCTCTACCTTTGGCTTTTTCTTTCCTTTTTTCTTTGTATCGTTAGGTGGATTAGTTGTGTTTAGTTGTTCAATCAATTAGTGTTGTTGAGGGAGAGAAGGTTGCACTAAATTAACCCATGTATTAGCTTGTGGTGTTGGGTTATTCTATTGGGGTGTTGGGAAAGGGAAATATTGATTCCCTTGTCCTTGGATGACATATGGGTTATGGGAAGTGGAAACCACTTCTACATTCCTAGGGGAGTACTGATTTCCCTGTGTGGGAGATGGTATTGGTTAACATGTATAGCAGTATTATACATACGTGTAGGTTGATAGGGATAACATCCTATGTTTTGAGGTGGTGTTGTTTCAATCATGGCACCAAATTGTTAGCCACAGTACATATTTTGAGGGTATTGGAAGGTGTTTCCAAGTTGATTTTGGGCTATGGCCCCAATCAACCCATCTGAAACACTAGATGCACTTGGTATCTATAGTTTAAAAGTTTGCAGGTGGGGTGCATCTAGAAGGACATGGTAGAGGTATCCAAATTGCATGTATATGAACTCTAATTGTTGGGCTTTGTTGATAGCCTCTTCCTTATTTTTTGGGGATGAATTCGTGACATATTTTGAGATTTCTAATGTGAGATATCTTAAAAAATATTTGAGGAGAATTTTTGCTTCCAGATGAGCTTTGCACAAGACACAATGTTTCTTACATTCATGGATGTGGTCTAATATGTGCATAGTATATGTTTGCTTGAAATGGGTTAGGAGTTTTAATATCAAGTCTTGGTGAACCAAGAGTTGGAAGAATGTGAGGAATGTTGTGTCTAGAGAACCAAAATTCCCATGAGACCTAGAGGGTTGGCCTATGTACCATTTTTCTGGGGCCCCTACAAGGGTAGTTTGAAGAAGTCATTGGCGAATAGTCTCTTTTGCGATACTGTCTGATGAAAACCAAAGGTGAAAGTTCATGACATTGTTTCCCAGATCTTCTCCTTGTTTCCCTTCAAATTTTGGCACATTCGAAGGTAACATGGTTGGCGTGGGTGGACAATTTTGGCCATGTGCGATAGGGTCATTGGTTAACTGAATTAAATCATGGAGATTTAAGGAAGCTAAAAACTAGACTTGGAAGTTTTTTGCCATCAAAAAATTATTTTGAACAACTATATGTAAAGGGGTTCCTTACGAGGAAGTGTGAGAGGGGTTACCCTCGTGGGTACTATGTGGACTCTCTCGAGGGGTGGTGTGTGGGCTTCCCTGAGGAGTAGTGTGAGGGGTCCCTTGAGGGGTAGCATGTGGAGTCCCTTGAGGGGTAGTTAAAGGAGTTTTTTGACAAGGAGGGGTCCCAAGAAAATTTTCACTGATAAAGGATGATCCTATAATGATGATTGTTTGGTGTCTTCTATGCCTAAATGGAAAGAGACTTGGTACACCTCCCGATAATGGGGGGAGGTTTTTGAAGCGCCTAGAGAGATGGGGAGCCATGGGATCCCATAAAATTTTGAATAGAGTGTGTGTCACTTCGTTTGACGAGGGAAGGATATAAGTATCAAAGAAAGTAAATCACATACATAAAATAAAGTGAAAAATAAAACGATTATTTTCCTTTTAGCTTATGTTATTTGATCAATAATTTTTTTTTTTTATTTGTTTTTGCATATGATAAAAGATCCCATGAAGACCTATACATCCTTACCACTCTCAATGTAACTGGGCCTTATAGAGATATCTTCTAATGGGAAACATCCCAAGAGAATAGGCGACAATTTCCAACAACCAAAGAATCAACCAAGTTGATGGATGAGGATTTAGTGTTGCTTACAACTCCACCTATAGGAATATGATGCCCTAATTTTGGCCACTAATATACCTTCGTCCCATGTGAGTAATAGACTCTTTAGCACCGAGCACTAGATGGGTTGGCTAGCCCAAAATAGTACCATACACACTAGACCTAAGCCGAACCCCCTCTGAATTGGGTCTCTGACGTGATCGACTACTCTTTTTTGTGGGATGATGAAGGATTTTAAGAACCCTAAAAGTCAACTTCTATTTTTCAAAGATGTAACATGATCATGGAGGCTTATGGGATGCCTACCCCCAATGGTCCTAACTTCAACTATAAATTATTTTGTGGCCCCTATGGGGAAATTTAGTTGGTTCAAGCTATGGTTTCTTTTAGGAGCCTTGCTTCATTTATGGTTTTATAATGTAAGCCAAAATAAACTAAGTACAAAAAGCTCTAGAAACTGGATGCCCTTTTGTACAAAGCTTATAAAATCTTAGTGTGTGACATGTAATGTGTGTGCAAGTGGAAATTGAACATATATAGTGTGATAAGATGTGGATATTTGATGAATCCTTTACAATACCCTCTAATCACATTATGTTTTGATTGTTCCTTGCATGAAAAAGAAATAATGTGTGGATAATGTGTCACTTACTCTTTTCCTATTACACTATGTGTGCCTAAAGGGAGATGGAAAAATCAAGTTCTTTAAGAAAGATTTCATATGCAAGCCCAAGTTCATCTAAAAGGCACAAGAGAAGCGAAGTTTACTTACTTTCTATAGCAACAGTTGGTCCTAGTCCCAAAAAAATAATGAAAAAATTAGTTGGTTAGTAATAAGATATGTGGATAATGGGACACTTACTCCGTTACTAATTAAGCTATGTGACTTGTGAAAAATAGCAAAATAAATTGAAAACTATGTGTGGAATTTGGCCACTTAATTTTTCCCTTAACTAAGATACATGAGAAATGCAAATGAAAAGAGAATATTATGTAATTACTCTACTAATCATGACTAGTAAAGAAATGAGGAAATATGAATGAACTGGAAAACATATGCAGAGGTGAAGGAAACTCACTAAAGGTTGTCAATCATTGAGGAAAGGAAAATTACAATAGTTTTTTGTGCACTTTGTAAACTGCGTGGGTTTTCTATGAACAAGCGCGTGAACATGCATATGTATGAACAAAATTTGCACGACCAATGGAAAAATAAACCTTGCGGCTGGAAAACAAGTCCAAAAGGCCCTACAAAATTTCCAGAGAGGTGATGAACACATAGTGAAGTGATAATGTAGAGAGAAGGTCCTTCAAAAGCAACCATTAGAGGAAAGAAAAGAAACTAGTGGAGTCACCAAATATATAGCAGTGTTTTTGTTTCTATGGGGTACCAAAAGATACCTTCTTGGTTTTTGTTAGTGGAAAAACATGAGAAAACAAAGCACTATAAATGGTGAAAATAATACATACATAAACATAAATTAAAACTAGCACTACAAGAAAAAAGGACATTGGTGAGGGGTGTAAAATGTCACCATAAGCTCATTGATGATGGTCAAAAGAGCATTCGTCACCAAAAACTAAACGTCACCAAAGGTGGTGTTGCCAAAAGTATAGGTGTTGTAGTGACATACAAACTCTATCACCAATAATGATTTATAATGACGGATAATGACCGCCACCATTTCATATGAGCAATGGTGATGGAGCATAACCTCTGTCACCAAAAATTTGAGCATCACCAAAGGTGGCGTCGCCAAAAGTGTAGGTGTTGTAGTGACATTCAAAGTTTGTTACCAATAATGATTTATAATGATAGATAGCGACCGTCACCATTGCATGTGATCAATAGTGGCGGACCATAGCCTCGGTCACCAAAAGCTGAACGTCACCAAAGGTGGCATCGCCAAAAGTATAGGTGTTATGGTGACATTCAAGGTCCATCATGAATATTGATTATAATGATGGATGTAGAGCTATAAAAAGGGTCACTTTCACCTCTAATTACCTCACATTAATATGTCAATCCGGGAGCATTTTGTTATTTCAAAGAGTGTCTCAGTTTGAGGCTATCATTTGTCAGAGTAATGCTAGTAGTAAAGTGTTCAAAAAATACAAGAGTAAACGGATGCTAATCTACGGCTAAGTTACTTCAAAAGAATAAATCACAAACTCAGAAAACTAGGCAACTTATCAGTCAAGGGTTCGGCAACGATAACCCATCCCTTGGAAACTGACGGAAAGGAAATTTGACAACAGACCATGGGTCTGGGAGCCAGATAGTAAATGACAAGGCTCACTACAGCCTTAGATCATCTCCCACACCAAAATAACAAATGCTAGTAAATGGAACGACAGATAAGAAAATGGAACAACAAATAAGAAATCGAACAACAAATCTGGAATGGAACAACAATTCTGAAATGGAACAACAATTCTTAAAAGGAACAGCAGCTAAACAACTAAGTCTCGCGAGTAGTAATCAAACTTAATCTACTAACTCAAATGCATTAATCGTAATCAAACAGCAATCTTTCACTCTTAAGGCAGATCAAGCAGCACACACTAATGGAACAACACTGATTACTGATAAGTTATGGAACAGCGCTTGGAAACCATATACACACACAACACGCTTGAATAGTAATCTGATCTAAGCATCAATCTCAATTAAAAGAAATACGACTGCGTTTCAAAATAGAACAGTGTTACTTCTGAATCCAACAATCGTAAAGAACATAACTCTCAAGATGAATCCTGTAACATGAATGTACAACACAAAAGCTCTGTAATAAAATAATAACAATATTCGGTTAAGACTAATAATATTCAATCAACTCTGAAAGGAACAGTAATATAATGTAGAGTCAATACAATAGTTCTGTCTGTAGAAACCTTAATGAATTAATCTTAACAGAGCATGTGATGTAAACGTATAAAGCATATCAGATTACCAGATAACAACGTTAAGAAAATCACGTAGAAATCAAATCGTAATAATACAGAAGTAAGTGTCCTCCGGGGCCGGGCCCTTAGCCTCCAAGGGTACACTGCTTTAGGTTAATCCAGACGCAGAGATGAAATAATCACCAAGTTTGTATTAATGCATGAAACAAAATTACAATGAACCAGTTCTTATCGAGACTCGATGATCAAAGTTTTGATCTTAACAGAAATTACATAAAAGCATAATCATGTCGAACTCCCAAAGCTAACAGTGTTGTCCCTTTATATAAGGGTGACGGTGGAGATGTCTAAGTAACAAGATAGATAAAGTAGTGATCCCTCAGGATCAAGGATCTTGAGGGATTCGCCAAACCGTTAATCCTTAATCATCTCTTTTCCCTCCTGCGCCGAGCTGGTGTCTTCTCCTCCTTTTCAGGGCCGATTTGCTTTGATCTGCTTAGCCTTGTTTGCACTCGGTCTCCCGTCAAAGGGACAGCAGTTACCTTGTCCTTGTCTTTTCCTTTGGAACAACAACTCCTCGTTTTCACCCCTTCCTACACGAGGGAATGAAAATTGTTAGCGATTAAGTCTTGCATATTAATCTCACATGTTTCGTTATAATTCTTTATCGTTTTCCAAGTTCATGATGCAAAAAGGTTTACAAGTTCTACTGAAAAGCCACTGAAATGATCATCAAAAACATACCTTTTTAGTACTCCACACACCCCCCTGCTTACCCTATTTCATGCCCTCATGAAAACATTGTAGTTGACATGCAAGGTAGTGAGAGAATAGGCTGGAGAAGGAATTTCATGTGGAGGCCTACAACCATGATGAGTAACTAGGTAGTCAAAGAAATGGCATGTTTGACCCTCAGGCATCTCATATAGGGCTTGGTATCCGGGTGCAGGGTGCCAAATAATTGGACTGTGAAACCTATATCCTAACCAGGATGACCCTGCTCTCAAAATTCTTTCGCCATAAAGGTGCAAACGATTGGCAGCTAATTTAAAATTCTCATACTTAAACGGCTTCTTGAGCTAGATATTCGGATTAGAGATTTGATACTGAAATTTAGCTGCATCAATGGCAAGGTCTTTGATAGAAAGAAAATATTCTAATCCTTGTCGAATGAGTGCCTCATGCATGAGTCCTAATGTTTCAATGACACCCGGAGTCTTCATGAGGTTTCTATGTGCTTTCCACAACTGTACTAGGTTCCTAGGCTCAGCCCTTACCCACAAATCTAGGCCATTCTCTTGCCTCTGGAAGGTATTATAGGCTTTGAGCCATTTAATCTGATTAACCCGGAATGAGATGAATGCCTGCAATTGGATGTCTCCAACAAAAGGGCCAGGGTTCAGCTCAGTCTCCTGGTCTAGTACAAGGTTATGCAAATAGAATTCGCACAACATTCTCTGGACCTTCACCCCGTAGTGTTTACAGCAGTCTATAAAGTCATTGACAGTGTTAATTTGTATGGGGGCTCCTACTTTAACAACTTTTATTTTTAATTGCAAATACCATTCCAGTAAAAACAGGGCATAATTTTTGGCAGGGGCCCTACATGCTAAGACATCATTGTATAAAGAACACAAGGTATCCATCTACTTGATAACAATATCTAGCCTACGAGTTACCTTTGCAACTTTCTCTTGTTCCTTCCGCCAACCTTCAAAGGCCTGGATTTCGGATTGATTAACGTTCCTAAGTTGCTGCTGTAGTTCTTCATACTTTTCGTGAGGGACCGTTTCCTCTCTAAGCTTTTCTACTTCTTGTTGAGCTTGTTTCAACCCCTTGCGCAAGGTTACTGTTTTTGGATCTCTTCTCCATGCAGCAATGGAGGTCGGGAGTTTTACTTGAACTTTCTTATTGCATTGCTTTGAGTTCAAAACCCTTATCACCCCTGAGGGTGGTGCCTCCGTCTGAATTTTCTTGTCACAAGTCATCATATCATCCATTTCTATTTTAACATGAATATCAGTTTGTTGCTATTCCTTTTCAAATGGAACAACAGTCTGTTCTTCGACATCATTTGGAACAGCAGGACGAATTTTGGTCCTCCGCCTTTTTGCCTTGCAGAGTTTTACTGGAGTGGTCACCTTTTTCTTCCCTGCAGTCTTTCTTACCCTCTGCCTTGCTTTCAGGATCCTAATCTGCTGGTGGAGCTGGGCTATTATGCTCAATAATCTCTGCTGTTCCTTTCGCAATTCTTTAATTTCCAAAATTTCATTAGAAGGAACAGCAGGCTGTCTGCTGCGGCCTGGGCCATGACTAGTCCCTGGATCTTCCTCCTGGGGTGTTTCTTCATTGTTCTGCTCCGGTTGTTCTAGGGTAGGAACCCTAACTGGTTCTGTCAATTCCTGGGCAACTTCTTTTTCTGCCCCTACTTCCTCCGGAATTTCTTCCGGTGCCTTAGGAACGGATTGTTCCTGTTCAGTATCTCTTATTTCTTCTTCATCATGAACAGGCAGATTTCCTTCTTCTGCCTCTTTTGCATGTGGTTTTTCAGATGCATTTTCCTCTTGGGGTTTGTCATGGAGGTCTGATGGACTGGAAGGTTGGCCATATTCACCCATATTGGCCAAGACTACGGCCAATTCGTCTTCTCCCACTGGGTCCTGTGGTGGGCTACCTTCCTGCTGTCCCATTTCCCCCTCCTGCTTGGATTGTTCAGCTTCTGCCTCAGAATGCTCAACTTCTGTTTCAGAATGCTCAACTTCTTCCTCATTTTCTTCTTCGGATTGCTCGGCCTCCTCTTCAGATTGCTCGGCTTCTTCTTTCTCTTCTCCTTCAGATTGCTCTGCTTCTTCTTCTAGCCGTGAGGATTGCTCGTCCTCAATTTCTACTGGCTAGCTGGTGCTTTCCTGGAGCTTTTCCAACCTTCCTCGTATCTGAGCTAACCGGACCGATTTCCTGTGTTTCTCTGGCTGTTCGGGTGTACCGGTGGCATGCTTACGCTTTGCCGATTCCTGGCATGTTTCTGGACGTTCGGATGTACTAGTGACATGTTTTTGTTTTGCTAATTCTCTGCGTTTTTCTGGACGTTCTGGTGTGCTGGTAGTATGCTTACGTTTTGGGGATGGTGCTGTCAATCCCCCCTCAATCATTGCAATTAGCTCTTCCCAGCTGCTCTGCTGCTGGGTGAGGCTATGACTAACAATTAATCGAATTAACCCATGGTGACTGACAACTGACTCTACATGCTGTGCCTTTTTTAAGCTTCGTGCAACGTCATGAAGTAACGAATTCAAAAGTGCAGGCATATTTACAAAGCATTTCTACTTTAAAACAACTAAGAGTGTAAGATGTCGTGGTCTTACCACGTCTTTTCTACCCTCGCAGGTGATGTAGCTTTGAACAGTCCTTGCCAATTCTGCCTAGGGCTCTCTTAGCGTTGCTGGCAGAACTCCCTTCCCTTTAATTGTCAAGCTCTGGCCTTCGTCCTGGAATATTCCTATAATCTTCGGTAATCTCTCCTTTTTTAGCGTCCATACAGGTTCGGTGGCTGGTAGTCCCGAGACTTCTACGATTATGTCATCCGTGACTGCTATCTGTCTCCCCCTTACTGTGGAGTAATCCTCCTGCAGATTCTGCAGGAATTCAAACGCCACTGTTTCGTTAGACTCCTGCAAGCGGTTGAGATAAGTCAGCCACCCTACTCTTGCCAGGATTTCCCGGGCAGCAGCGGAGACTGTCAACACCTGCGGTTCCCTTCGGATCGCTCTTCCTCCCATGGTTTCACTGTGGATTCTCAATGGAACAGCAACTGTTTGTGCTGTTTGAAACACAGAGAGGGTAATAGACGCAAGACTTGTTTGAAAAAAAACAGAGTATGCAACAGAAATGGCTTATGAATAGCAATTCGTGTAACAAAAATAGAAATATAATGCTGTTAAGCCATGCCATACCCTAGTACACCACTTTCCCGAATAGTGAGCTGACACGTAATCCAGGGAATAATGAGGTTAACCTCCCCCCGCGCAATGTGATAGGCTGTCCCAGTCGTCAAATAAAGGAGCAGCACCCGATCTGCAAGAGAGTCATAAAGGAATAGCGTATGAAAATATGCCATGTTTAGAAAAACAACGAATTACCGAAATCGAGGCGTAAAGTTGGATCACGTATTACGTAAGAGGCTACTGTGATATGATGCGAGGTTGGGGGGATAGGACGTCTGTCGTACTTGCCAAATCTCATGTGGTCATTGTCACTTACTTTGCCATGATTGGTGGTAATAAATTTTCATGTGATATATAATTCGGGAAATGATATATGATTAGTTCCTAGGATATAAGAAACAAAAGAGTATTAGTATCTTACCTATTGGTGTAACCAATGTGACTTCAATACCATTAACAGTGCTCTGTTGTTGACAGGTGTCCATAACCTTGGCAGAGTTGTTTATTTCACCCCTGGAACCATGATCCTTTGTGTGTATGTTAAGGAGTGTAATGTCAAAATGTAGGCCATTATGCTGGCTTGGTAACCAGTTAACCATAATGCCATTCACAAGGAAGGAGCAAAAAGTGGGCAGGCCGGCTCGTGATGAGACCTCCTGTTCCAAGGTTTGTTTATTTGATATACCTTTTGGACCATATCCCTGGTGTGGTGGCCATAGTGGGAATGCCACTTCACTTCCATCCTCATGATCATGGTAGGCTGGCTCTTGATGAGACCCCCTATCCTGCATTTGACAACTTATAATTCATGTTTACTTTTTTCTTTTTCATAAAGTACTTTTCCTTATTTATACACAAAGGGTGGTTCAACACTCCTTAAGAGTAGGAATGGTGGAAGAAGTCTTATCATCTCAATAGGAAGATATAAACCCTTTGCTCTTATTCCTAAATAATAATCAAAGAGGATTAAAGGGATCGTCATGATAAAGATAACCAATCAGAGCAAAATTAGTAGAACAATGAGAGCAAAAGATGATAAGTAAGTGTGTCCTTCCTTTTGTCCTCTTATTAATGCAGAGCCTTATAAAGATAGCGATTTATGATTTGTGGATTTCAGTATGTTGTGTTTTTGTATTCATTGCATAAGTGCATAGCTGTATCTTAAAGACTTGAAAGAACATGAGCAAGAAGCATCCTCAATTTAGATCAGCAAAAGAAATAAGTTGTTTCACAAGGAGAGCAAAAGCATGCTAGTGGTGTTCCTTTTGGAAAAGGAACAACAAAGGACCATAGATAGCAAAAATGCAAAAGTCGTTCCTGAAAAAGGAATAGCAGAACACACCAATGCCATTACTTTGAAAAAGGAACAACAAAAATAAAAAATGCTATTCCTTTGGAAAAGGGCAGCAAAACACACAAAATGCCGTTCCTTTGAAAAAGGAACAACATCAACAAAAAAATTTGTTCCTTTGAAAAAGGGACAACAAAAGACGCAAAAATGTTGTGCCTTTGGAAAAGGAACAATAAACACACAGCAGTGTCGTTCCTTTTGAAAAAGGAGCAGCAAAAATCGAAATGTTGTTCCTTTAGAAAAGGAACAGCAGAACAAGCAAATGTCGTTCCTTTGGAAAAGGAACAACACAAAATCAAGAATGTTGTTCCTTTAGAAAAGGAACAACAGAAAATCAAGAATGCTGTTCCTTTAGAAAAGGAACAGCAGAAAATCAAGAATGTTGTTCCTTTAGAAAAGGAACAACAGAAAATCAAAAGTGTTGTTCCTTTAGAAAAGGAACAGCAGAAAATCAAAAGTGTTGTTCCTTTAGAAAAGGAACAACAGAAAGACACAAATTCCATCCTTCGGAAAAGGAACGACAAAAATCGAAATGCTGTTCTTTTGAAAAAAATGGAACAACAAAAATGACAGGAAAACATTAGTTCAAACATATGTACAAAAAACGACTCAAAGAAAATAACTTATGTACAATTGTAAACAGAAATGAATTCCTTAATGAATTACAGGTGAGGAAGACTTCTCTTCTGCTCCCAAAATCTCCATATCAGTGTCTCGGCGTAGCTGCTGACAAAAGGACTCCCGAGTGAGTGGTTTGTGATAGAGACGAACTCGGTGGCCATTTACATATCTAGAACCATCAATAGTGGTTAGAGTAAGGGTTCCATTGTCATGTACCTTCTAGATTTCGTATGGTCCCAACCAACGAGTCTAGAGTTTCCCAGGGAAGTCCTGAAACCTGGAGTCATACAACAAAGCCCAGTCTCCCTCTTGGAAGACTTTGTTTTTAATGAGAGCATCATGCCATTTAGCTTGCTGCTGTTGAATCAGGGCTGTATTTTGAAGTGCAGAGAGCCTAATTTCATCCAACTCATTGATTTGCTGTAGTCGATTAATCTGTGCCTCGCTTAGATCTAAGCCAACTTCCTGTGTTGTTCGTAATGTTTGGATTTCGAATTCTATGGGGAAATGGGTTGTTTTCCAAACACTAATTGATAAGGTGAGTAACCAATGGTGCTTCTCCATGTTGTTCTATAGGTCCAGAGTGCTTCAGGTAGTCTGGCAGCCCAATCAAGCCTGTGTGATGCAATGGTTTTCGTTAGGATTGATTCTATTACCTTATTGCTGCTTTCTACCTGTCCATTCGCCTGTGGGTGGTATGGAGTAGTGATTTTATGATGGACGTGATAATTGTTGAGTGTTGTAGCTAATCTATTCCCAGCAAATTGTGGTCCTCCGTCTGTAATTATTTCTCTTGGAAGGCCATAACGTAAAAATAGATGGAACAGGAACTGTATGACAGAGTCCTCTGTGGCTCTTGGCAATGCTTCTGCTTCAACCCATTTGGTGACATATTCTGTTGCCACCAAAATATATGTTTTCTGATTTGATGATGGGTTGATAGGTCCAACGAAATCAAGAGCCCATCGCTCGAATGGTTCAATGACTAACTGTGGTTTCAGAGGCATCTCGTGAGATTGACCAGGATGTCCTGCTCGTTGGCAGCTGTCACAGGCTTGGACAAATTTCTTTGCATCTCTGAAAATCGTGGGCCAATAATATCCTATCTGCAACACTTTATGTCCAGTTCTGCGCTCAACGAAGTGTCCACCACATGGTCCATCATGATAGGCTTTTAGGATGTCAAAGATTTCATCTTCTCGAACACATCTCCTGATATGCATGTCTGCCCATGTGTGAAACAAATAGCCCCCAATCCACGAGAATCGAGCACTCTTCTGAACAATCTATTTGCGCTCATTAGGGGTTAGGTGTTTTGGTAGTTTACCTACTGCGAGGTAATTGGCAACATCAGCATACCAGGGTGTTTGAACAGCAACAACAAATAGATGCTCGTCCGGAAATTGATCTTCAACTGCTGCTGCATCAATTGGCTTTGGCATTCTTGAGAGAAAATCAGCTACAGGGTTTTCTTTGCCAGGTCGATCCTTGATTGTGATATCAAATTCCTGCAATAAAATCAACCATCTAGTTATTCTGGCATTTGTGACAGGCTTATTTGCTAAATATTTTATGGCAGAATGATCTGTATACAAGATAACAGGATATCCTGTAATATAATGTCTAAACTTATTGACAGCATGTATTACAACTAGGAATTCATTTTCAGTAATAGTGTAATTTAATTTAGCAGGGGATAAATTTTTGTTGATGTAATAAATAGCATATGGTTTTTTATCCTCTTCCTGCCCAAGGACTGTGCCAATGGCTGTATCTGAGGCATCAGATGATATCTAGAATGGCAAATCCCAGTTTGGTCCTCGAAGGACTGGCGCTGTGGGTACGAGCTTCTTTAAATCCTTGAAAGCACGCTCACATTTTTCTGTCCAAAGAAAATCAACGTTACCAGTTAGTGCATATAAAGGTGCAGCAATGTGCGGATAATGTTCTATAAATCGTCTATAATAACCAAAAAATCCAAGAAAGCTGCATACCTCTGTTTGAGTAGTAGGAGTGGAAATAAGCAAAAGTATTTGGATTTTGGTCGGGTCTACCTGAATGCCAGCTGCTGAAACATAGTGTCCTAGGATAATTCCTTCAGTCATCATCATATCACATTTTTCATGGCTTAAGCAAAGCCTGGTAGTGATTCAGCGTTGTAGGACTTTTTCTAGGGTGTCTAGTGCTGGATCAAAATCATCTCCATATGGTGTAAAGTCATCCATGTATACTTCAAGTCCATCTTTTATTAAATCTGCAAAAATACTAAGGATAGCCCTTTGGAATGTGGCAGGAGCATTACATAAGCCAAAAGGTAGAACTCGACAGGTAAATGTTCCCCAAGGACAAGTAAAAGTAGTTTTGTCCTAGTCTTCAGGGGCAATCTGAATCTGATTGTATCCACTGAAGCCATCCAGGAAAGAAAATAATTTCTTTCCTGCTAAAGTATCTAATAATTGGTCTATGAATGGGAGAGGAAAGTGGTCTTTTTGTGTTGCTTTATTTAGTTCCCTGTAATCCACACAAATTCTCCATTTCCCATTCTTTTTTGGTACCACCACAAGCGGAGAGACCCATTTACTATCAGAGATAGGATAGATAAAATTGACATCTAAAAGTTTCTGAAGTTCCGCTTTTACCACATCTTTTAGATGAGGATTAAGTATCCTTTGAGGTTGACAAACAGGTCTGGCATCCTTTTCTATATAAATGTGGTGTGTACATAATTGGGGGTCAATTCCTTTCATATCACGATAATCCCATGCGAATGCTTCTTGATATTTTCTTAACAAATGGATGAGCTTTGTTTCTTGTTCAGGTGTGAGGTTGGCATTAATGTTTAAGGTTTTTCCCGGTTCAATTTCCACAATTTTACTATTTGCAATAGAAGTAACGGGTATTGTTTGATCATGTGTATCTTTCAGAGGATCTTCTTCTAATTCATTATCAAATGCTGCTTCTATCATGTGACACTGTGTGCAGGATCTGGATTCAGTTTGACTAATGAAGTTATTAATGGCATCATCTTCTGTTTGGTCTTTAAAATCAAGTGCCTCTTGTATAGTTAATGGAGATCTAATGTTATCAGTAAGGTATGATACAGGGTGCTTGTTAGTTTTAATTATTGTGACACTTGGCTGCGCTGGAGGATATAGAACTAAATTCTTGATATTTGGTCCTTTGGTTATGGTCATATTTCCCTGCTGGCATCCAATGTAAGCATCGACAGTGGCAAGCCAAGGTCTACCTAAAATCAGCGGGTGTCCATCAAGTCGGGTTTTTGGATTAATTATCAGGAAATCGGTTGGATATTCCCAGGAGTCTACAGAGACCATGACATCATGTAGAGTACCCTCTGGCCTAACCACAGATTGGTCAGCCAATTCTAGCAAAGTAGAGGTGGGTTCTACAGATGTAATTTTGAGCTTTTGGAAAGTAGTGGTTGTTAAAATATTAATTGCAGCTCCTAGATCAACTAAGGCATTAGACAGGGTCTGACCATAAATTTGAACAGTTACAATTGGATTTCCTGGGTCTTCATATTTAATGGGTGTTTCTTTCCCTGATAGTAAATCAGATAAGGTGCCGACTACTTGGACTCTTGGATTATTTGTTATATTCCTCCTTGGTTTCTTTATGCACATTTCTTTGATAGTTTTTGCGTATATGGGAATGTCTTGAATGGCTTGGAGGAATGAAATTTTTATGCACAGATTTTGTAATTCTCCCAGAATGTCAAAATCAGGATATTGTAAAGGTCGAGGTATGACTAATCATTCTGGGAACGGAGGAGAGGATGTGGTTGCTTGATTATGAGTCTGTTGCTTATTCACATCCTCTTGTTGCAACAAATGTTCTCTTGGTAACTGATCTTCAATATGAACTGTTTTAACTCCCTCAGTTTCAATAATACGTCCAGATCTTAACTGAAGATCGTTACACTCCCTCAGGTCAGGTCCTATTTCTGGTGATTCTATAATTTGGAGAGATTGGACCGGTCTGTTATTTGGATTGGGGTTGGGTTGGGCTGGGAGTTGTGGTCCCAAATTAGACAGGGGATTTTTTTGTAAGGCTGGCAGTGTAGGTTGAGGGAGCGGAATAGTTCCTACTGGCTGATGCATCGGTCTCTGCTAGTTTGTCTGCCAGGATGAACTTTGTGAAGTAGGGGGAGTCCATTGTGGAGGATATGGGCTACTTTTCCAATATGGTGGAGTGTAAGGGAAATTCGGCCAACCAGATTGGCTTGCCTGATTCAGCCATGGGTTTGAAGAAGGAAACGACTGTGGTGACCAGTTTGGAAATGGGGGTTGGGACTAACTTTGCCACATACTATATTGTTGAGCATTATACTTTGGAGGCTGAAAAGAAGAAGTTGGGTCTGGAAACATACCAGATTGTCTTGGTTGCCACTGACGGTGCTGGTTGATCAAGTACACCGATTCTGGTTCTTCTTCCACTTCCTTATATACCGCTTTCAATCCAGGAAGTGAGGGGCAGCTCTCCGTAAGGTGATCTTTTGTACAGATGGTGCATGTTTGGATTGTATCCAGTGGACATTCCTTGTGACTATGCTTTTTCCTGCATCGAGGGTAGAAGATCGCCAAATTCTGTTCTGCCTCCATTTGATTCTGTTTAGCCTGCATAATATCAAGTTGTGTAGTTAGTGTTCCCAGAATATCAGTTTTAAAATTTTCCAATAAATTTCCAATTTCTACACGTGTTACTCCTTCTGTTGAAATTTTGTTATCTCTTACAAACCGATCATGTTTTGCCGGTTTTACTCTTGTGCTACCTCTCGAACTCCTGATACATAAATCAATGATGTCAGCAAAATTCTCTTGATAAATATCCCCTTTTCCCATGATGTTTAATGTTTCAATCCATTGTTCCTTCATGCCCCTTATCAATGCAGTTTTTAACACATTATCAGGTAAAGGTAGTGATGCATAAGGAGATCTTTGTAGATTGTACTGGAAATGTTCCACATACTCCTCTAATGTTTCATTCGGTTTGGCTGTCATTTGGAATATTTCGTCCTTTAATTCTCTAGACCTGCAATAATCCTGATATTTTCTTAAGAAAGATTCTTTCATTTGATCCCAGTTGTATATAACTCCACCACATAATCCCATAAACCATCTTAAAGAAACCCATTTTAATGTAGAGGGAAATAATTTCAATTTTTGGGGGTTGGTGGTGTAATCATATCCCCTGCACAACACATCAAATTCAAATAAAAATGCATCCGGATCTTCTGATGTGAGACCGTGAAATGTAGGGATATGTTAAAGAGGGATTGATTTCATGGGCGCATTTGCTGTAGAATCCACTATAGGGTATTGTAATGTAGAGGTTTGAGTGTTTGGTTGATTCTGAGCCATGGGGTCGAATATATGCCAATAACCTTCTGGAATATCTAGGAGGGTATTCCTAGGTTGAGAGAGAATGGCTTTGATAGGGATAGTTTTAATAGCACTCCCTCTATCTGGGATAATGAGAATGCCTGATGTCTGAGGAGATTGGGTTCCTTCAACAATGATTTTTGCAACACTTCCCTTATCTGGGCTATTTAATGGTTGATTTGCTCCAATAGGAGATCTTGGTTCCTCAGTTTCCCCTATTTCTCCTTCTCCTTCCCAAAGATTGCTGAAATTCCCTTCCTGCAATAGTTCTGGAGTAGAATTTTCAATTTCTTGAAAGTCCTGCTCTTCAGTTTGACTATGCACCTCAGCAAAGGCTATAGATGGTGATCCTGTGGCCTGAAGGGAACTAGTAGGCTATTCAGAAATGATTTTCCTAGGTCCTACTGATGGCTGAGATTCTGTTTTCTTATAGATTTCGTCTATGAAGGTCGTTTGGCCAAGGGTCATGGGCCCCTTAGCTTTTTCATGTTTGGGTGGATGTTTGATATTTTTTTCAGGTTTTTTCTGCTTAGTCATGCACTCAAATGAACTACTAAATTCTATTCAAACAAAGCAATAGCAAATCTGTTAGGAAAGCAGACAGGGGAGCAGGGCTTTTACATGCTCCGTACGTAGGTTCTTACCTTCCGTTTTTAAAATCCAACTCTTCCCTAGCAGGTTCGTACACTACTCTGAAAAAAAGGACAAATGGCTACACTCTTTCCCCAGCAATGGCGCCAAAATGTAGAGCTATAAAAAGGGTCTCTTTCACCTCTAATTACCTCACATTAATATGTCAATCCGGGAGCGTTTTGTTATTCAAAGCATGTCTCAGTATAAGGGTATCATTTGTCAGAGTAATGCTAGTAGTACAGTCTTCAAAAATACAAGAGTAAACGGATGCTGATCTACGGCTAAGTTACTTCAAAAGAATAAATCACACACTCAGAAAACTAGGCAACTTATCAGTCAAGGGTTCAGCAACGATAACCCATCCCTTTGGAAACTGATGGAAAGGAAATTAGAGAACAGAACATGGTCTGGGAGCCAAACAGTAAATGCCGAGGCTCACTACAGCCTTAGATCATCTCCCACACCAAAACAACAAATGCTAGTAAATGGAATGACAGATAAGAAAAAGGAACAACAAATAAGAAATCGAACAACAAATCTGGAATGGAACATCAATTCTGAAATGGAACAACAATTCTTAAAAGGAATAGCAGCTAAACAACTAATTCTCGTGAGCAGTAATCAAACTTAATCTACTAACTCAAATGCATTAATCGTAATCAAACAACAATCTTTCACTCTTAAGGCAGATCAAGCAGCACACACTAATGGAACATCACTGATTACTGATAAGTTATGGAACAGCGCTTGGAAACCATATACGCACACAACACGCTTGAATAGTAATCTGATCTAAGCATCAATCTCAATTAAAAGAAATACGACTGCGTTTCAAAATAGAACAGTGTTACTTCTGAATCCAACAATCTTAAAGGACATAACTCTCAAGATGAATCCTGTAACATGAATGTACAACACAAAAGCTCTGTAATAAAATAATAACAATATTTGGTTAAGACTAATAATATTCAATCAACTCTGAAAGGAACAGTAATATAATGCAGAGTCAATACAACAATTCTGTCTGTAGAAACCTTAATGAATTAATCTTAACAGAGCATGTGATGTAAACTTATAAAGCATATTAGATTACCAGATAACGACATTAAGCAAATCATGCAGAAATCAAATCGTAATAATACAGAAGCAAGTTTCCTCCGGGGCCGAGCCCTTAGCCTCCAAGGGTACACCGCTTTAGGTTAATCTAGACGCAGAGATGAAATAATCACCAAGTTTGTATTAATGCATGAAACAAAATTACAATGAACCAGTTCTTATCAAGACTCGATGATCAAATTTTTGATCTTAACAGAAATTACATAAAAGCATAATCCTGTCGAACTCCTAAAGCTAACAGTGTTGTCCCTTTATATAAGGGTGATGGCGGAGATGTCTAAGTAACAAGATAGATAAAGCAGCGATCCCTCAGGATCAAGGATCCTGAGGGATTCGCCAAACCGTTAATCCTTAATCATCTCTTTTCCCTCCTGCGCTGAGCTAGTGTCTTCTCCTCCTTTTCAGGGCTGATTTGCTTTGATCTGCTTAGCCTTGTTTGCACTCGGTCTCCTGTCAAAGGGACAACGGTTACCTTGTCCTTGTCTTTTCCTTTGGAACAGCAACTCCTCATTTTCACCCCTTCCTGCACGAGGGAATGACAATTGTTAGCGGTTAAGTCTTGCATATTAATCTCACATGTTTCGTTATAATTCTTTATCATTTTCCAAGTTCATGATGCAAAAAGGTTTACAAGTTCTACTGAAAAGCCACTGAAATGATCATCAAAAACATACCTTTTTAGTACTCCACAATGGATAGTGACCGTCACCATTTCATATGAACAATAATGATTTATTGTGATGGATCTTTAATGACTATCACTATTGGTGCACGTATATGGTGACGTTCATTGACTGTCACCAAAAGCCGCATTGCTAGAAGTATAAGTGTTGTGGTGACATTCAATGTCCATCATGAATAACGATTATAATGACAGATAACGACCGTCACCATTTCATATCAACAACAACGATGTATGCTTACTGACCTTTGAGGGTCATCACTATTGATGCGTATATATGGTGGTGTTCGTTGACTGTCACCATTTCATATTTTTGGTGAGGGTAGAAAAATGTCACCAAAGCTCATTGGTGATGGTCAAAAGAGCCTCCGTCACCAAAAATTGATCATCACCATTCCATATGGATGTCAGTGCACGATGGAATCGAACCACCAACCTCCTGCTTGTAAAGCAAGTGCTCTTCCATTGAGCTAGCACCCTTTAAAGAATTATATTTTTTAAAATTAGACCTTGAAACTTCATAAATTGTAAATTCTACAACTTTCAATAAATTAAAGTCTTAGCAATATTTTACTAAACAAGCAAAGCAACATCGAAGATGTAGGTCCCTACCTAATGGTTATTGAGGTTATGAAACTTGGGTGGAAGGAAAAATAGTTATGTATAAGAGAATCAATATGTTCAGTTGAATACTCAATTAGAAGTGAAACTTTGAAGACATTTATAACCTATAAATGACCTATAACTATCAAATGCACCAAATATTGCAAAGGAAATGTCATAAGTGGATATCATATGGAAGAAGAGGAGGCAGGGACTTGGAACCCTTATACGTCTTGGCATGCCTTAGCACTTGGCACATCATATCTTGTTTGACATGTCTTCATACTATCTGGCACATCTTAGCATGCCCTAGCATTCCCTAACACACCTTGGAAGTAATGACCTCAAAACTATCATTGCATTTTTCCATGACTTGAGAACCTTACATTCACTAGAACACCTTGACACTTCGTAGTTGTCATGCCTTCTGTTATCCTCCATAATGTCCCAGGCTAATGAAGAGATCGACAATGTTGAGCGATAAAGAGGACTCTTTTTAACTCCTATTTATCCTACATTAATTATCAATATAGGTACGATTTTTTATTTCAAGAGTGTACTCAGTCTGAGGTGGGAAATTTATTCCAAGAGTAATGTTTTGTAGTACAGTATTCAAATACAAAAGCAAACTGATGCTGGAAATAAATCTAATTGCAATTACAAGAAACTTAATGCTTTGAAACTAAATCATTCACTTAGAAAACTACAACAATCATCAGTCAAGGATGTAGTAGTAGTAACTCTTACCTCTGTCAACTGATGTAAATGAAATCAACCATAAACAAGATCCTCAATCTAAGAACTTGGATAGTAATTGCCAATGTCCTTTACAGTTGTTGATCTTACACTCCACACTAAGGTAACTGATTAGAAATGAGAACCGAATTAACTCAATAATGCTGCTAATGAAAATGGAATAAATACGCTCACTGCAATAACACTTAAAAGCATAACCAAATACTTGTAGGAAAGAAATGAACATCAATCTATAATGAACTACAAGGCTTTATAACTGAAATGAATAACAAAGGATAATAATCTTGTTATGATGGAAAGGAACAACAACAAGATTCAATCACAGCTTATTCAATAAAATGATTCCATAAAATGTTAGAACAGTTGACTGTAAAAACAGGAAACTGTAAAGCAATGTGATTCAAGGAAATGAAAAGTAAATCAAACCATCATGACTAGAATTGTAAAGTAATGGTACAAATAGCAAGTGGATCCACCAGGGCCAGGCCCTTAGCTGCTAGTGAAGCACCGCTAGACTAATTCAGTAGGAAGGAATGGAACATCAACCGACTTATATATTGATCATGTGAAAATGTTTACAAACAATCGTACTCTGTTTTGATTAACGAGAGTCGACGATCAAAGTAGCAATACAACAGTAAGTTCTGCAAAATGATAATACATGCCCCTAATTTCTACAAGTGTTGTCCTTTTATAACAGCTAGGCAGACAAAACAAGAATATAGATGAGCTTTGAAGTAGCGATCCCTCAGGATCCCTCTATCTTCTATCTCCAGTTATATTTTCGTCTTCTTACGCTGATGCCACGCTTTCCCTTTCTTTTCCTTGATTGTGCACTCTGATCTCGATCTTCTTGTCTGGATATGGCTTCCTGGTGAAGGGACAGCAGTTACTTCTACTTTTTCTTTTCCTCCCGAACGGTGGCTTTCCATTTCTTCTATTTTCTATATAGAAGAAAAGACAATAATTCATTAATTTGTAACAATCACAAATCTCCTTAATTCTACTATAATTATTTGATATATTACCATCTTAGAATATAAAGGAGTAATGATTAAAGAAAAAGAAAAAGAAATAAATAGCAAATTCATACCTTTTCCATGGCTCAACACACCCCCCTGCTTACCCTTTTTCATCCCCTCATGAAACCATGTAATTTACATGCAAAGAAGTTATAGGGTAGGCTAGAGAGGGATTTTCATGAAGTGGTCTAAAACCATGATTTGCAGCTAAAACTTCAAAAATACATCTTGTCTGCCCCTCAGGTAATTCATATATGGCCTTGTACCCTTCTGCAGGATACCAGATAATAGGGCTTCGAAACCTACAACCAAGCCAATACGATCCCTCCCTCAAGATGAGGTTACTATATGTGATCAGGCGGTCGACAGCTAACTTAAAATTTTTGTAATTGAATGGCTCTCTATCTTGAATATTCCAATTGGAAGTCTTCCATCGGAGTTTAGCTGCTACTACGGCATGGTCTTTGGTAGACAAGAAATATTCTACCCCTTGCTAGACAATTGCTTTGTGGATGGTTCCCAATGTCTGGATCACACCCTCCTTTTTCATTAGGCTTTTATGCTTAGTCCACAGTTGTAATGGGTTTTTCGGTTCACCCCTAACCCAAAGGTCTAACCCATTTTCTTGTCTCTGAAAAGTGTTATGGGCCTTGAGCCACTTCAACTTGTTAACAACAAATGAAATGAATGCTTGAAACTGGAAATCTCCCACAAAAGGACTGGGATTCTTCTCCATTTCCTCTTCCAAGATAAAATTATGCAAATAAAATTCACAGAGTAATCGCTGAAATTTTACTCCATAATGTTTACAGCAATTTATAAAATCATCAATAGTTTTTAATTTTATAGGTTTCCCTGCCTTAACAGATTTAATTTTTAACTGCAAATATCTTTCTAATAAAAACAAAGAATAATTTTTGGTAGGGGCCCTATATGCTAGGACATCTGTATATAGAGAACAGAGAATATCCATTTGACTCCTAACTGTTTTTAGTCTATTCCTTACCTCTTCAACTTTTTCTTCTTCCTGCTGACATTTATCGAAGGCTTCTTCCTCTGCTGCATTGATGTCCCTTAATTGCTACTGTAACTCTTGGTATTTCTTCTTAGGAACAGCCTCTTCTTCAAGATTTTCTATAGTCCCCTGAGCCTATGCCAGATCCTTTTGGAGTTTTAAGATAGCCATGGCATCTTGAAGTCTTACTTTCTTATGTGTCCATATGGGACCAACTACTGGTAGTTCAGATATTTATGCAATTACTACATCCGTTACTATTATTCGCTTTCCTCTTACTATGGAATCGTCCTCCTGCAAATTCTACAAAAATTCGATGGCCACAGTTTCATGGGGCTACTGTAATCATGTAAGTTAGGCAATCCATCCTGCTCTCACCAAAATTTCTCATGCAGCGTCGAAAACTATTAGTACTTGTGGTTTGCTACGTACTGATCGACCTCCCATTTCGTTTAAGCTCTGCACACTGTTAATTCTACACAACGATACACAAAAATGACAATGGAACAACAAGCTGTGCATATCGGAAAATATCAATACCATTAAACTTGCTATTTCCGAGATCTGATGAAGTCGTAGTACCTCCAAATAGAGACTTGACCCGTATGCTAGTGTATTTTGGAAATGACCCGCACCCCCCTGAAATATGATAGGTTTTCCTCGACCGGCAAATGGAGGAGAAGTGTACTGGATGAAAATCGTACAATAAAAAAAAGAAAAGGTGTACATATCCATGACATGATTGCAAAAAGTAGTGAATTGCTGAAATCAAAGCTTATGATGAAAATCGTGAAAAATGATGTGAAAAATAGGGAAGAGGACAGTGGAGGTAAGTAAAAATGCTTATGCGTCATTATTCACTTGAACCATTATGATTTATTTTTAAAAAATATTTCATGTGTAAGAGGTTTGAAATGGTTTAGAAGCATAATCTCATTTGAAATAAAGTTACCGATATAAGAAAAGGGTTTATAGTTTCTATTGATGTGTGAAAAATATGACTTCAATACCATCAGCAGAGCTCTGTTACCCACAAGTGTTTATAACCTTGAAAAAGTTGCTTTTTACCCTTGGAACCATAATCCTTTATGTATGCCTAGGAAAGTGCTTTGTGTTGTCAGGATGGAGGTCATTGTGCTGGCTTGGTAACCAGATGAATCACAATGCCATTCACTAGGAAGGAGTGAAAGGTGGGCAGGCCGGCTCGTGATGAGACCTCCTGTTCCAAGGACTTTTTATTTTTTTGATGTACCCCTTGGATCATATCCCTGGTGTGGTGGCCATAGTGGGAATGCCACTTCACTGCTTCCCTATGATAATGGTAGGTTGGCTCTTGATGAGACCCCCTATCCTTCATCTGACAGATCATAGAATTGTTAGTAATCATATAGAAATATTTTTTTCTTTTCTTTTTCTTTTAGATAGCACTTCTTATTTATATATAGAAGATGGCTCAACACTCCTTAAGAATAGGGATGGTGGAATAAGTCTGAACATCTCAATAGAGGAAAATATGCCCTTATTCTTATTCGATAATAATGATCAAAGAGAATTATGAAGATTTGGGGAAGAACCAACATGATAAAAATAATCAATCAAATTAGTTTTAGTGAAAATAAAGACAACAAAGTAATATAGATAGTTGTGTCCTTTCCTTTTTTCTTATCAAATACAAAGCAATTTTCTTTAAAGATTACAATTTTTCTTTGATTTGTTGATTTTAGTAACCTCTAATTTTTGTATCCTTGCATAAATTTGTATCTTTGCCTTGAAAAGATCATGAAAAGTGAAACATTATTCACAAGAAAATCTTTAAAAAGTGTTGTTCCTTAAGAGAAACAACGAAAAATGCACTAAAAGAAGTGTTGTTCCTTAGATGGAACAACTGTTGTTTCTTAAGAGGAACAACAAAAAAACATCTACACACAAAATTGCGGTTCCTTTAAGAGGAATAGCAAACTAAAGAAAAGGATACATGCGAAAATGTTATTCCTTAAAAGGAACAACAACTATTCTTTAAGCAGAACAACAAATAAAGCAAGTGAAAAATAAAATGTTGATCTTTTGGCAAAACAACCTAAAAATAGTCCAAATAGAAATTTTTGTTCTTTAGAAGGAATGGCAGAAAGTAAAAAAATTGGCGGAAAGGCTATTCCTTTAGAAAGGAACAACAAAAGGCAATCGGGTAGAAGTGATGTTCCTTAAGAGGAACGACCGCTGTTCCTTAAAAGGAACAACAAAAACAATCGACGAGAGTGTTGTTCCTTTAAGAGAGATGGCTGTTGTTCCTTAAGAGGAACAGTAAAAAGGTAAACATGCAAAAGCGCTATTCCTTAAGAGGAATAACAAAAATAAAAACGTAGAGATGTTGTTCCTTAAGAGGGACGGCTGTTGTTCCTTAAAAGGAACAACAACCGTTCCTTCAGAGGAATAGTAAAAAGATCAACATGCAGAAAATGTTGTTCCTTAAGAGGAACAGCTACTGTTCCTTAAAAGGAATAGCAGCGGTTCCTTAAGAGGAACAACATGAAAAATAAAGGCACGTAAAATTGCTATTCCTTAAGAGGGACGACTATTGTTCCTTAAGAGGAACAACAATTTTTCCTTAAGAGGAACAACAGTTGTTCCTTAAGAGGAACAACACGGAAAATAAAAGCACACAAAATTGCTATTCCTTAAGAGGAACAACAAGAAAAATAAAAACCTTCTGCTGTTTCTTAAATGGAATGTCTATTGTTCCTTTGAGAGGAACAACAACTGTTCCTTAAATGGAATAACAGTGAAAACCTGTACAAAAAAAACCAATTTATACAAGCAAAATTAAGGAAACAAAACTTATGTACAAAACTTAGAAATGAAGGAATTGTTTAGTGAATTAATGTTGAGGTGGGGTGATCTTCCTCAACAAGAATCTGCATAGTGGAATCTTCCTGTAATTGCTAGTAAAAGGATTCCCGAGTAAGCGGTTTATGGTAAAGTCACACTTGATGACTGTTTGCTTTAAAGGAATGTCTAGATCCATCAATGGTAGTCAATGTAATGGTGCCATTGTCATGTACTTTCTGTATCTCATAAGGTCCAAGCCATCGTTTCTAGAGTTGTTCGGGGAAATCGTGAAACTTGGAATCATATAGGAGTGCCCAATCTCCTTTGTGGAAGATTTTCTTTTTAATAAGGGCATTGTGCCATTTTGCTCTTTGTTGTTGAATTAATGCAATATGTTGAAGAGCTGAGAGCCTAATTTCATCTAACTCATTGATTTACTGTAATCTGTTAATCTAGGCCTCATTTAAATTCAAACCCACCTCCTGCGCTGTTCTTAATGTTTGAATTTCAAATTCTATTGGAAATATGGGTTCTTTTCCAAATACTAATTGATATGGTGAATATCCAGTGGTATTTCTCCACGTTGTTTGATATGCCCACAAGGCTTCCGACAATCTTGAAGTCTACTCACATCTATGTGATGTGACTATTTTTGTAAGTATTGTCTCTATCACCTTATTCGTGCTCTCTACTTGACCATTTGCCTATGGGTGGTATGGGGTTGTAATTTTGTGTCGAATGTGGTAATTTTTTAATGTTGCAATGATTTTATTGCCTACAAATTGTGGCCCTCCATCTGTAATTATGTCCCTCGGAAGGCCATATCGTACAAATATTTGGAAAAGGAAATGTATTACAGAGTCCTTTGTAGCTCTTGGAAGTGCCTCTGCTTCAACCCATTTGGTAACATACTCTGTTGCAACTAGTATGTATGTTTTCTGATTTGATGATGGGTTAATAGGGCTAATAAAATCGAGCGCCCAACGCTCAAATGGCTCGATTACTAACTGTGGATTCAAAGGCATTTCATCGGACTGTCCAGGGTGTCCCGCCCTTTGGCAACTATCACAGGCTTGAACAAAATTTTTAGCATCTTTAAAAATTGTAGGCCAGTAATAGCCTGTTTGTAACACTTTGTGACCAGTCCTACGGTCTGTGAAATGTCCGCCACATGGCCTTTCATGGCATGCTTTCAGAATGTCAAATATTTTTCCTTCTCGAATGCATCATCTGATGTGCATATCTTCCCCTGTATGAAATATGTAGCCCCCAATCCAAGAGAATCAGGTACTGCGTTGCACTATCTGTTTCTATGCATTGGTCATTAGATGCTTAGGTAATTTACCTACCACTAAATAATTTGCAACATCAGCATACCATGGTGTCCTAACAGTAACAGCAAACAATTGTTCATCTGGGAATTGATCTTCGACCGCTACTGCATCCACTGGCTTTGGCATTCGTGAGAGAAAATCAGCTACATGATTCTCTTTTCCAGGTTGATCCTTTATTGTGATGTCAAATTCCTGCAATAAAATCAACCATCTTGTTACTCTACCATTTGTAACAAGTTTATTTGCTAATTATTTTATGGCAGAGTGATTTGTATATAAAACTACTAGATACCCATTTATATAATGTCTAAACTTATTTACAGCATGTATTACAACTAATTTTTTTTTTTCAGTCACAGTATAGTTTAATTCAGCAGGAGATAGATTCTTGCTAATATAATAAATTTCATATGGCTTTTTATCTTCTTCCTGCTCAAGGACTGCTCTGATAGCTATGTCTGTAGCATTAGATGAAATTTGGAATGGAAAATCCCAATTTGGGCCCCTTAGCACGGGGGCTGTTGATATAAGCTTTTTCAGATCCTCAAAAGCACGGTCACAATTATCTGTCCAAATAAAATCAACATTCCTAGTTAGTGCATATAGAGGTGCAGCTATTTGAGAAAAAATCTCTATTAATCTTCTATAATAACCAGAAAAACCCAGAAAACTACACACCTCTGTTTGTGTGGTAGGAGTAGGTATTAAAAAAAATATCTGAATCTTAGTCAGATCTACCTGTATTCCAGCTACTGAGATATAATGACCTAGGATGAGTCCCTCGGTCATCATCATATGACACTTTTCATGGCTCAAGCAGAGCCTGGTGGAAATACATATTTGCAACACCTTTTCCAGTGTTTCTAATGTTGGCTCGAAATCATCTCCATAAGGTGTGAAATCATCCATATATACTTCGAGCCCTTCATTTAATAAATTTGAAAAGATGCTGAGGATGGCTCTCTGAAATGTGGTAGGGGCATTGCATAGGCCAAAGGGTAAGACTCTGTAAGCGAATTTTCCCTAAGGACAGGTAAAAGTAGTTTTATCCTGATCTTGAGGGGCAATCTGAATCTGGTTGTATCCACTGAAGCCATCTAGGAAAGAAAAGAATTTCTTTCCCGCTAATGTGTCGAATACCTGGTCAATGAATGGAAGTGGAAAGTGGTCTTTCTGGGTTGCTTTGTTCAATTCTCTGTAATCTACACATATCCTCCACTTTCCATTCTTCTTTGGCACCACTACTAGTGGAGAGACCCACTTGCTATCAGATATTGGATAAATAAAGTCTACATCTAAAAGTTTTTGTAACTCAACTTTCACAATACCCTTAAGATGAGGGTTTAATCTCCTTTGGGGTTGGCGAATGGGTCTAGCATCCTTTGTTGTATAAATGTGGTGTGTACATAGCTGGGGATCAATTCCTTTCATGTCTGGATAATCCCATGCAAAAGCTTCCTTATATTTTCTTAGTAGTTGGACCAGCTTTTCTTCTTGTTCAACAGTCAGATTGTTGTTAATGTTCAAAGTTTTTCCTGGTTCAATTTCTATAGTTTTGCTATTGTAAACAAAGGTGGTCTTCTTCTTCATTATCAAATGATGCCTCAATCATGTGACATTGCAAATGTGATCTGGTTTCTGGTTGGTTAATGAAGCTGTTAATGATGTCATCCTCTATTTGGTATTTAAATTCGAGGGCATGTTCTATGGTTAATGGTGATCTAATGTTTTCTGTCAGGTATGATATAGGTTGTTTCTTTGTTTTAATTATTGTGAGGCTTGGCTGGGCTGGAGGGTATAAGGCTAAATTCTTGACATTACTCCCTCTTGCTATAGTCATGCTGCCTTGTCGATAGCCAATGAAAGTGTCAGCAGTTTCCAGCCAATGTCTACCTAAGATTAAAGGGTGTCCATCCAGTTGGTTTTTGGGATTAATAATTAGAAAGTTGGCAGGGTATTCCCAAGAGTCTACAGATACCATTACATCATGTAGTGTGCCTTCTGGTCTGACTACCAATCGGTTAGCCAACTCCAATAAGGTTGTGGTTGGATCTAATGATGTAATGCCAAGCTTTTGACAAGTGGTGGTTATTAAAATATTAATTGCAGCTCCTAAATCAACTTAGGCATTTTGGAAGGAACATTCATTGATTTGCACCGTAACTATGGGATTCCCTGGGTCCTCATATTTTACAGGTGATTCTCTTCCTGATAGTAAGTCAGATAGGGTGCCAACTACTTGGATAGTTAGGTTAGTTGTTATTCTGATCTTTGGCTTTTTCATACATAATTCTTTGATGGTTTTTGCGTAAATTGGGATATATTGGATAGCTTGGAGGAGTGGAATTTTTATACACAAATTTTTTAGTTCTCCCAGAAGATCAAAATCAAGATGTTCTATTGGGTGAGGTATGATTAGTCGTTCTGGGAATGGTGGAGAAGAGGTGGTTGCTTTTTCATGAGTTTGTTGTCTAACCAAATTCTCTTCTTGTAATTTTTGTTCTAAAGGTAACGAATTTTCAACTTGAGCATTTTTGTCTCCCTCTGATTCTATTATGTGCCTAGATCTTAATTGAAGGTCGTTGCACTCCCTTAACTTGGTTTCTAGTTCTGGTATTTCGATTATTTGAACAGATTGAACCGGTCTATTATTAGGGTTCGGGTTGGGTTGGGCTGGGAATTGCAGTCTTAAGTTGGTCTCGGGATTTTGTTGCAATGTATATGGTGCTGGCAGTGTAGGTTGAGGGAGAGGAATCATTCCAGCTGGTTGATTTATCGATCTTTTCCAGTTCGACTGCCAGGTTTGACTCTGCGAGGTGGAGGGTGACCATTGTGTTGGATATGCATTATTTTGCCAAAATGGTGGACAGTAAGGAAAGTTCAGCCAATTGGTTTGATTTGTTTGATTTGGCCATGGTGATGTGGAAAATGGCTACTGTGACCAACTGGGGAAAGGTGGCTGATTTTGCCACATTCCATTATATTGCTGAGCATTATACTGAGGAGACTGAAAAGAAGAGGATGGATCAATAGGCATACCTATTTGTCATGGCTGCCATTGACGGCGCTGATTGAGTAGGTACACTGGTTTTGTTTCTTCTTCCACTTCCTTGTAGACTGCTTTCAATCCCGGGAGTGAGGGGCAGCTTTCTGTGGAGTGATCTTTCGTGTAGATGGTGCAGACTTGGACTGTATCCAGTGGGCACTCTTTATGGTTGTGCTTCTTTCTACATCTTGGGTAGAATATTGCCAGATTTTTCTCTGCTTCTGCTTGCTTTTGTTTAGCTTGCATAATGTCGAGCTGCGTTGTTAGAGTCCCTAGAATATCGGTTTTGAAATCTTCTAGTAGATTTCCGATTTCTGTGCAGGTTACCCCTCCACCGGAGATCTTGTTATCCCTTGTGATCATGTCACACTCTGCTAGTTTTAGTCTTGTGCTGCCTCTCGAACTCCTGATACATAAATCAATAATGTCAGCAAAATTTTCCTGATATATGTCACCTTTGCCCATAATGTTTAATGTTTCAACCCATTGTTCCTTAATTCCTTTAATTGATATAGTTTTTAACACATTATCAGGTAAGGGTAAAGATGCATAAGGTGATATTTGGAGGTTGTATTGAAAGAGTTCTACATATTCTTCTAGTGTTTCATTAGGTCTTGCTATCATTTGAAATATTTCATCCTTTAATTCTCTCGACCTACAATAATCCTGATATTTCTTTAGAAAATCACCCTTCATCTGATCCTAGTCATTTATATCACCCCCACCTAACCCCATAAACCATCGTAAAGTTGCTCCTTTTAATGTGGAGGGAAATAGTTTTAGCTTTTGGGGATCAATGGTATAGTAATACCCTCGGCATAATACATTGAATTCAAACACAAATGCATTTGGGTCTTCCGATGTTAAGCCATGGAATGTAGGAATATGCTGGAGAGGAATGGCCTTCATAGGTGCATTAACTGCAATATCCACAATGGGATATTGCAGTGTGGAAGTTTGGGGTGTTTGCTGGTTTTGGGCCATTTGATCAAATATGTGCCAATATCCTTCTGGGATTTCTAGGGAGTTATTCCTAGGTTGACGAGAAGGAGTAGGGATGACCTTAACAACACTTCCTTGGTCTGGGATAATGAGTGTTCCTTACTAAACTATTATCTGGGGGGATTTTGGTTCTTCAACTTTATTTTGGATGATCTTGACAACACTTCCCTTATCTGGGCTGCTTAGTGTTTGAACTACTCCAAGAGGGGATCTTGGTTCTTCTATTTCCCCTGTTTCTCCTCCTCCTTCATAGAGGTTACTAGAGTTCCCTTCCTGTAAAGAAATTGGGCAAGAATTCTCAATTTCTTGAAAATATTGCTCAGTCTCTTCTGTTTGGCTATGCACCTTAGCAAAGGCTACAGATGGTGATTTTGTGGCCCGAAGGGAACTCGTAGGTTTTCTAGAAGCGATTTTCCTAGGACCTATTGATGGCTAAGATTCAGCTTTCTTAATGACATTATATATAAAGGTAGATCGACCAAGGGTCATCGGCCCCTTAGCTTTGTCAGGCTTGGGTAATGGTTTTGGATTCTTTTTAGGTTTTTTCTACTTAATCATGCACACAACACAAATGTTTATTTCTACCCAAAAAAAGAATTAACAAATCTACCAGAAAGCAGGCAGGGGAGCAAGGTTGTTACATGCTCCATATGTAGGTTCTCACCTTCCATTTTTAATACCCAATTCTCTCCTAGAAGACACTCATCACACTACTCTTTGAAAGAAAATAAATGGCTACACTCTCCTCGACAACGGCGCCAAAATGTTGAGCGATAAAGAGGACTCTTTTTAACTCCTATTTATCCTACATTAATTATCAATCCAGGTACAATTTTTTATTTCAAGAGTGTACTCAGTCTGAGGGGAGGAATTTATTCCCAGAGTAATGTTTTGTAGTATAGTGTTCAAATACAAAAGCAAACCGATGCTAGAAATAAATCAAATTGCAATTACAAGAAACTTAATGCTCTGAAACTAAATCACTCACTCAGAAAACTACAACAATCATCAGTCAAGGATGCAGTAGTAGTAACTCTTTCCTATATCAACTGATGTAGATGAAATCAACCATAAACAAGATCCTCAATTTGAGAACTTAGACAATAATTGCCAATGTCATTTATAGTTGTTGATCTTACACTCCACACTAAGGTAACTTATTAGAAATGAGAACTGAATTAACTCAATAATGCTGCTAATGAAAATGGAATAAATACACTCACTGCAATAACACTTAAAAGAATAACCAAATACTTGTAGGAAAGAAATGAACAACAAAAATATTTGCATAGAAATGGACAACAAAGTTATCTTTAATCGAAATGAACAACAAAGCTATCTTAGTCAAAATGAACAGCAAAGCTATTTTAGTGGAAATGAAAAACGTTATGTAATGAACTACGAGGATTTATAACTGAAATGGATAACAAAGGATAATAATCTTGTTATTATGGAAAGGAACAACAACACGACTCAATCATAGCTTATGTAATAAAATGATTCCATAAAATGTTAGAACAATAAATTGTAAAAACCGGAAACTATAAAGCAATGCGATTCAAGGAAATGAAAAGTAAATCAAACCATCACACGAATGGAATTGTAAAGTAATGGTACAAATAGCAAGTGGATCCACTAGGGTCAGGCCCTTAGCCACTAGTGAAGCACCGCCAGACTAATTCAGTAGGAAGGAATGGAACAGTAACTGACTTATATATTGATCATGTGAAAATGTTTACAAACAATCATACTCTGTTTTGACTAATGAGAGTCGATGATCAAAGTAGAAATACAATAGTAAGTTCTGCAAAATGATAATACATGCCCCTGGTTTCTACAAGTGTTGTCCTTTTATAATAGCTAGGTGGACAAAACAAGAATATAGATGAGCTTTGAAGTAGCGATCCCTCAGGATCAAAGGATCCTGAGGGATTCGCTCTATCTTTTATCTCCAGTTATCTTTTTGTCTTCTTGCGCTGATGTTGTGCTTTCCCTTTCTTTTCCTTGACTGTGCACTCTGATCTCGATCTTCTTGTTTGGATATGGCTTCCTGGTGAAGGGACAACAGTTACTTCTGCTTTGTCTTTTCCTCTCGAATGGTGGCTTTACATTTCTTCTATTTTCCGTATAGAAGAAAAGAAAATAATTCATTAATTTGTAACAATCACAAATCTCCTTAATTCTACTATAATTCTTTGATATATTACCATCTTAGAATATAAAGGAGTTATGATTAAAGAAAAAGATAAAGAAATAAATGGAAAATTCATACCTTTTCCATGGCTCAATAAACAGAGGTAACCATAGACCAAGATTTTACTTTGGTAGCTAGCCCTACCAAACCTGAGAGGCTATCTCTATGAAATCATAATGAAGAATGACTCGAGTGTAAAGGATTTTAGGTTAGATAGCTAGGGTCAGGTGGGTTATTGGAAAATTTAGGGTCTTGGAACTCTACCACCGGTGTCTTGTTTGGTAGGGACTTTGTCAAGGAGGCAAGGACTTGGAACTCTGTCTAGGATAAAGCACCTAACATGCATGACATAAGCTCCCTAGAATAGTGTACCTCCTACCTAGAAGAGTGTCCCCTGCTCAAAATATAGAACCCTTCTCTACTATGCACTTTTCTTAAAGATAAATCTGTGCATAAAAAAGTACTAAGAAAAACACCTAAATTAAGAAAATTGAGCATCTAAGTCAAACTATAAAAGCATAATAAATATGTCTCTATATAAGTTTGGGAAACACTAGACAAGCATGATTTCATACAACAACAATAAGATGCCTAAAATCGATGCGATTCTTTCATCGTTGTTATATCCTCACAGAAAAACTGGAATCTAAAGCATGTACCCCAAGGCTGTATGCATTTGATGAAGGTGTATATTGAAAGGATCTGCTGAGATGAAATATTATTGAAGGAGAAACACCTTCAAAACAATAGATAAAGTCTATTGTGAATTCAACCCATTTGCACACAGACCAAGGCTGCTACTGGGTACACTTCTCCACTGAATGGAAACTACAATGTATTGTAGTGCTGCTGAAGGAAAAACATCGTTAGTGCAACACAAATAAAACTCTAACAGATATTGTCACTGTGGCCTGGATTTTTGATGATCTCAACAATATAGGTAACAACTTCGATAATTGAAAAACCAAAAGGTGAGATGCATAGATAATTTGAAATGATAGATTTGGGCATAATTTATTATTGTTTAGGAGTTTTAGTATAGAAAATGCAAGGTAACTTGTTGCATCTTTATGTCATAGGCTAACGATGCGAAGAAATACATAAAATATTAAATAGCATGGTATAAGTTGATTGCAGGTTATTTTGAAACATGAACGGAATTCTCCTTGTGCGGGTTCTAATCTAGTTGGCATAACTTTAAATAATAAACTGATAGTTATGGGGTTTAAATTGTCTCACAATTCATGAAAAGTCCCAAATTTGTTCACTAGAAAGAAGTAGAGCGAGTCGTTAGGTTTATGGAAGGGAACACCTTATTTGCAGGAAGATAACTTGAAATTAGTTTGGCATATTATTTCTCGTCTTCTTGTACGTATGTGCTTTGAAAAGATAACCACATCCAAAGACTCAATAGCAACTCTAGTAAAGTTTAAAGATGTGAAGCACTTCTGAGAAAACCCATCACTTAATGACAATTGAGCTAGGAATATGTTGAAGGATTCAATCTTGCACTCAGTCATAAAAAGGAAGTTCAGGTATCGAGCATCTTGCGAACAAATCGACTCCAACCATAATGTGAAAGGTAGGTTAATTTCAAAACCTCTTTCCCACTTTGTAGTATTGTTCCCTCTTGTATTCCAACAAGTATTTGGCTGCTCAGATCCACAAAACTCATGCCAGGTAAACTCTGCATGATACAGTTGTGACGTGCAAGCTTGACACACACTCTAGCTTCCTTATAAAAGAGGGTAAGTCAAAATAGTATGACAATCTTAATTGTAATTTGATCATACAATATTGAGGTATTGCATGGAATAAACAATATACTATTAATGCACTAATGAAGAACTCAAAATAAACGAATTTCTTATTGCTACGATAGTGCTTCTTAGGATTCTCAGATAAAATACCTAACCTACATGGCAAAATCTTCCTAGAATAGAGTACCTCCTACCTAGAAGTGTGTCCCCTACTCAAAATACAGAACCCTTCTCTACTGTGTAGTTTTCTTAAAGATAAACCTGTGCATAAAACAAAACTAAGAAAAACACCTAAATTAAGAAAAGTGAGAATAAACTATAAAAGGATACTAAATATGGCTGTATACAATATTGAGGTATTGCATGGAATAAACAATATACTACCAATGCACTAATGAAGAACTCAAAATAAACAAATTTCTTATTGCTGCAATAGTGCCTCTTGGGATTCTTCGATAAAGCACCTAACCTGCATGGTAAAACTTCCTAGAATAGAGTACCTCCTACCTAGAAGTGGGTCCCCTACTCAAAATATATAACCCTTCTCTACTATGCACTTTTCTTAAATATAAATCTATGCATAAAACAAATCTAAGAAAAACACCTAAATTAAGAAAAGTGAGCATCTAATTTAAACTATAAAAGCATACTAAATATGCCTAAAATCGATGCACTTCTTTCATTATTGCTACAACCTCATAGGAAAACTATAATCTACAACATGTATCCCAAGGCTGCATGCATCTACTAAGGGTGCAGACTAAAAGTATCTACTAAGATGAAGTATTGTTGAAGGAGAAACACCTTCAAAACAATAGATACAGTCTAATGTGCATTCAACCCATCTACACACAGGCCAAGGTTGCTACTGGGTACACTTCTCCCCTAAATGGAAACTACAGTGTATTGCTACTCTACTGAAGGAGAAAAATAGATAAACTATAACATATATTGTCACTCTGGTATCGGTTGTAGAAGTTCTCATCAATATACGTAACAACTTCGATAATTGAAAAACCAAAATGTGAGCTACATAGATAATTTGAAATGATATATTTGGGCATACTTTATTATTTTTTAGGAGTGTTAGTATAGAAAATGCAAGGTATCCTGTTGCATCTTTATGTCACAGACCAAGGATGCGAATAAATACATAAAATATTAAATAGCATGGTACAAGTCGATTGCAGGTTCTTTTGAAACAAGAATGGAGTTCTCCTTGTGCAGATTCTAATCTATTGGGTATAGATTTAAATAAGAAATTTATAGTTATGGGGTTGGAATTGTCTCACGATTCATGGCAAGTCCCAAAGTTGTTCACTAGAAAGAAGTAGAGTGAGTCGTCAGGTTTATGAATGGGAACACCCTATTCACAGGTAGATAACTTCAAATTATCCAGGCATACTACTTCTCCTCTTCTTGTACGTGTGTGATTTGAAAATCTAACCACCTCCGAAGACTCAAGAACAACTCTAGTAAAGTTTATAGGTGTGCAACACTTCTGAGAAAACCCATCACTTAATGACAATTGAGTGAGGAATATGTCAAAGGATTCAATCTTGCACTCAGTCATAAAAAAGAAGTTGGGGTATCCAACATCTTGCCAACAAACCGACTCCAACCATAATGTGAAATCCAGGTTAACTGTGAAACCTCTTTCCCACTTTGTAGTATTGTTGCCTCTTGAATTCCAATAGGTATCTTGCTGCTTAGATCCACAAAACTTGTCCCAGGTAAACTTTGCATGATACAATTGTGATGTGCAAGCTTGACATGCACTCTAGTTTCCCTCTAAAAGAGGGTAAGTCAAAATATTATGACAGGCTTAACTGTAATTTGATCATACACTGTTGAGGTATTGTATGGAATAAATAATATACTATCAATGCACTAATGAAGAACTCAAAATAAATGAATTTCTTGTTGCGACAATAGTGCCACTCTTGGGATTCTCGAAGGAGCCACTAATTTATACACATTTGGAATCTTTACTTGGTCTGCAGAAAGATTAAGCAATGGTAGTGATCACTCTTTTCCCTCCCATGGAAGGCTATACAGACTTAGCAATAAATTGATTCAAAAGTGAGGTATATGCCTGAAAAATAGGAGTCTGACTCTACAACTCTAATTTAGTGGCAAGGAAATATTCAATTGTAAATGCTTGATCTTCTACAGTGTAAATTTCTGGATAAATGGTTAGCGTAAATCTGTCCATTATCCACATATCCCAAAAAACCATGTATGTTTGGACTCTGGTTGTGTGTAAGAGAGGGGAGATCACATAAATAATCCATTATGAAAATAAAAAGTTAAAGCACAACATTTTATGGAGAATTTTTTTAAATTTTTGTTACATACCTTAGAAAGTTTGAAAGGAAATAATTGAAGCTTCCCTCTCCTTCTAGAATTCATTAAATATGCCCCTTTTCCAATGCAGATGTGGCCTGCAGAATCACAATCAACAAATAAAATATGGAAAGTAAGTTTAATGAATTAAAGTAGCTTTGTTATACCTCAAGAAAATGGACTATGACTACAAAAGATGATATAGCAAGATCTAATTACATTTTTAACTGAAACAAAGGTAAAATGGATTCATGCTCTGCAATAGACGATATAATGAGATCTAATGACATTTTCAACTCAAACAAAGGTAGGTTGAGTAAGCTCAAACTACAAAATGATGGCATCCAACTTCTGAGTGGCAGTTACTATATATATCTAGCTAGAGGCTATAACATAAAGATATTTTTTATATATGAAGATAAAAAAATGAAAGGAATGTGAAATTTTGACCATCAACTATAAGTTCCTTTCAAGGATTAGATCAAGCCATAACATTGTTATGAAGATTATCAAATCACACATTCTAGTGCACTTCTAGTAGTTTCATGATAAAACTCAAACTCAATAAACTTCAAACAACATAAATTAACCAACAATATGTCTGGCTTTTTTTAACTAAGGATTATATCATACTAAATTACCTTTTTCATCTAACATTGAAAATTACTGTGAAAGAAATGAAGACAAATCAGTGATTATGATGGATTCATGTGATGAAATAAAATTAAAAAAAAGACCTTTCTTCTTGCCACTGATGAGCCTTCTAGGGGATTCTTGGATGAAGTTGATCCTAATCTGCTTTCTAAAATCAAAGAGACACTTTCTAGCTACTTTGATTTGACAGACGACAACCCTAATGCTTATGAAAATGAATATGGAAAGCAATAAGCATCGATGAACCTGGTCTTGAAGAAGGTGTCTCAAAGTCTAATATGGATAGTATTTTAAATTTCTATAGTTAGCAGAGGGTTTTCCCAGTTGGGTTCACTAGATTTTTTTTTTTTTGCTATAGTGTGACTGTGTTTTATTTCTTTTCTATTCCACTACAATTTGGTAGAGATATTTTTTGTCTTCATGCAACAATTAGATTCAGATTTATTCATTCAAGCAGTAGGAAAATTTCAAGGAAATTCTACACAAGGGACAATTAATCTATATTTTCACTTATATCTTTTGCAAGTAAAATTCACAACTAAATTTTCATCCAAAGTGTTTAGGTTACTAGCAAGTGGTACCACAACATATCTCAACATTGCAAGGCATAAATCATATTATTCAATAAGGTTGAGACTCCAGATATAAAAATCTTCCCAAGTTATCCAAGCAAGAAAACTGCTGATTTTTAGTTCTAAATCTATCCAACCAAAACAAAGTTATGCCATTTTCAACACCCTCTAGTCAAAGTTATTCCTAGCCTCATTCAACTCAATTAGAATATGTCAATCTCGTAGACATTTCTTATTCATTTCATACTTCTAAGTTATATATTTATGCAACCTAATATATCATTTATGTTAAGTGATTATTCATTAAAAAATATTTAGTCTATCCATTGCATCTACCTAATTTTCTGATCAGTTTCTGGGAAGACTCTATTTTGCAGCAAAAAATAGAACACTGTTTAGTACTAGTGTTATAAAACTCTAATCTGGAAAAAGTATTTTGGGTTGTTTCCCTAAAAATATTTACAAAATTTTCAATCCCAAATCCATTTCAAGGAGAATTTTAGTCAGGGAGAAATTTAGTATTATTTTTCAAAATTTTGAATGCAACTAAAAGAAATTCTTCACGTTTGCTCAAAAGATTCTAGCACCAAATATGAGTGAATTCACAGAAATTAATATTTGGAAATAATTAAATTTCACTTCGCTTTTCCAGGACCATATATGAGTGAATTCACTAAACATGAGGTTTGGATTCTGGAAACACTTAAATTTCACCTCATTTATTAGGATTGGAAGTTCCCTGAGATAGAAACATGTAGCATTAAGGATCTACTTTGCTTGTTTAAGGACAATGTTCAATTTATAAATAGTGATACAAGAATCCTTGTATACATGCCTGACACAATTCTTTGGTCACAGCTAATGAAACTAAACTCCATCAATACATAAGAGACAAGGTAGAATGTAAGAGAGCATCTACTTTTCAACATATACTCTGACAAAAATAAACATCTATAGAGTCATATAAAGTTGTCACCACACCAAAGAAGGAATTAAAAGCCAAAATAAAAATAGGAACAGGCTTGGATTGTTATGGTTACTCTGACAAAATGTTAAATAGGATCAATATGTTAATATGGAAAATAGTGTAGTTGATTATGATTTATTGAGCCCAAGGGGTTAGCCACACTAAATGCCATTAATGTTAATGGGCATTTGGCTAGTTATGTGCTCGCAGGTGCCCTATTTGAAATCCCTTGGCTGAGGTTCACTAGTAAATGCCAATGGGTTTACCAGGGATGCCATCCATGAATGTGGGGAAACATCCATTGGGATTCCCAGAGATTTTTTCTTGGAAAGAATAAAAATAGGATTTCCTAAAGAGAAATTTTGAGATGCATATAATGTACACCCAGTAAAATAAACTCTATAGAGACAAACCATAAAATAAGGAAAAATACATATGATTTTACCTATGTTCCCTCGTTTTCCCTCCCGCCCCATGAAAAGTGAAAATATGCTACTCTTAAACTTAAAAGAAAGGATGAAAAAAATAGTGAATTTTGAACCAGTCCTCCTTGTGTGGAAGAAGACTAAAAGTGGGGTGGAAATGCAGCAAGGTTAGAAATGAAACATACCTGGGTGCCATTAATGGATTGAAGAGGTAAAACCTTAACTCACAACTCTCTTCAATCTCATTTTCTTTCCTACCCTGTGAAAAGTGAAAATATGCTACTCGTAAACTCAAAATCAAGGATGAAAAAATAGTGAATTTTGAACCAGAGATTTGAGGTGTGTGTACTCCTCCCTGTTTGGAAGAAGACTAAAAGTGGGGTGTAAATGTAGCGAGGTTAGAAATGAAACATGCCTGGGCGCCATTAATGGATTGAAGATCCAATGGTGGGGGATCTGAGGTGTGTGTACTCCTCCTTGTGTGGAAGAAGACTAAAGTGGGGTTCGATATCAATATGCTACTGGTAAAACCTCAATTCACAACTCTCTTCAATCTCATTTTCCCTCTAGCCCTGTGAAAAGTGAAAATATGCTACTAGCTTTCCCTCCCTCTACATTACAAAAATTGAAAATTTAATTCACAACTCTCTTCAATCTCATTTTCCCTCCCGCCGAGTGAAAAGTGAAAATGTTTTCCCCATGAAAAGTGAAAATATGCTACTAGTTTTCCCTCGCTCCGCAATATGAAAAGTGAAAATTTAATTCATAACTCTCTTCAATATTGTTTTCCCTTTGAAAAGTGAAAATTTAATTCACAACTCTCTTCAATCTCGTTTTCCCTCCCGTCGTGTTAAAAGTGAAAATATCTACTAATTTTCCCTCCTCCCTATGAAAAGTGAAAATATACTACTTGTTTTAGAAAGTAAATGAAGATTGGAATAAGGAGGGCTTTGTTACATCAAAATTAAGGCTGAATAAATACAATATTTATAGAGTATAGAGTAGATGTGTAGGTGTAATATAAGTATGTAAACAATTCTAAATATGGGCTTAGTTAAAGAATAATAGTAATAATAATAATAAAAGTCAAAAGTATGGGGATGAGTGCGAAAATCTAAATGTTGGCTCAATTAATAATAAAAATAATAAAATTCAATTTGTTATATTTTTGTTTTGTTATTAACTTGTGAATAGGTTTTGTTACAATACCATGAGCCAATACCATGGCTTATCAATACCTCAAGCCCAAAAACCATAAATTATTCCACAACCAAAATATTTTATAACAATATGACAAGATTCTTAACCATGGATATTCACCCCCCACTTTACAGTGGCTATTATTAACTTGTAAAAAAATGGTTTTGTTACAATACCATGGGCCAATACTATGGCTTATCAATACCACATGCTCTAAAAACATAATTTATTTCACAATCAAAATATTTTATAACAATATGAAAATATTCTTAACCATGGATATTCATTCTCTCTTTACCATGGATATTATTAACTTGGAAATAGACTTTTTTACAATACCATGGGCCAATACCATGGCTTATCAATATCACATGCCCAAAGAACATAACTTATTTCAAAATCAAAATATTTTATAAGAATATGATAGGATTCTTAATCATGGATATTCACCCCCACTTTGTCATTGGTATTATGAACTTGTGAATAAGCTTTGTTACAATAGCATGGGCTAATACCATGGCTTATCAATAATACATGCCAAAAAATCATATCTTATTTCACAATCTAAATATTTTATAACAATATATGACAAGATTCTTAACCATCGATATTCACCCCCACTTTACCATGGGTATTATTAACTTGTGAATATGATTTGTTATAATACCATGGGCCAATATCATGCCTTATCAATACCACATGCCCAAAAACCATAACTTATTTCATAATAAAAATAATTTAATTTACTTTAATTTTATAACATTTTTTATTTGAAGCTAATAAGAAAAGGGTTGTAATTAGTTTTGAGATATATATAAACCCTCTATCCTCAGGACTACTAAAATTATTCCCATATAAATTAAATTAAGGTTTTAATAAAATTAAAAATGGGAATACTTTTGTATTTAAAGAAGTGAAATTTATATAATACAAATATTAGTAATAACCAACATAGATCTATCTTAACTAAGGATCCAAGTGATGATAGCAAGCAAAGTGAAGGGAAGAGAGGGGGAGGGAGATAGTGACAAAGATGGAGGGTGGAGAGAGAGAGAGAGAGAGATAAAGAGAGAGTGAGAGAGTGATGGGGGGAGATAGAGAGAAGGAGGTAGGAAGAGAGAGAGGGGAGAGAGAGAAGAAGAGAGTGGGTGAGAGAGATATGGAGTTGGAGGGGGAGAGAGAGGGAGGAAAGAACTAAGGCATAGGGAGATAGAGGTGGAGAGAGAGGGAGGAAAGAACTAAGGCATAGGGAGATAGAGGTGGAGAGAGAGAGGGAGTGACAAGGGATAGATGGATAGAGAGAGAGGGAGAGAAGAGAGGAGGGGAGAGAGAGAATACGTGGGGATAAAGATAGGGAGGGAAGGGAAAGAGAGAGAGAGGGAGGCAAAAAGATGGAGGGGGAGAGAGTGATGGGGGGGACAGAGGGAGGTGAGAGAGAAAGGGAGAGAGAGGAATAAGAGAGAGGAGAGAGAGATGAAGTTAGAGGGGGAGAGAGAGGGAAGGAAGAAGAAAGGCATAGAGGGAGAAAGTTAGATAGAGAGAGGGAGTGACAAGGGAGCGATGGAGAGAGGAGAGATAGATGGAAGAGAGAGAGGAGGAGAGGAAGAGGGAGGGAGAGATAGATAGATATGAAGAGAGAATGTGTATGTTTGGGGGTTGAGATAGAGAGAGGGAATAAGAAAGAGACACATAGATACAAATATAGATATTATATAGTATTATATAACCAACCTAGATCCATCTTAACCTGGATCTACCAAGCGCCAAAAAAGAGGTTTGCACATCCAGAGATTGGATCCCTCTTGGTGCTTGATAGATCTAGGTTAAGAGGGATCTAGGCTGGCTTAATAAGTTTTTAGTTGTATTGGATAAACTAACACTTTTTTATGGTTGTGTTTGAAAACAATTTTTCCATATTTGGTGTATTTATCATAATAATAATAATCTAATTTTGATTTAATTTTAAGATTACCTTTTTTATGCAATGATTTTGTTGTTAGTTTATAGAGATAGACATGTTATACTTTTGGAATTGGAAAGCAAACACTTGCTCTTAACTTGGTTGTATTGAAAACATTTAAGTGTAAGAAATAAGCATGCCCTCTTAACTTGGTTGTATTAAAAACATAAGTGTTCTTGTATACTAGGTGGGTGAAAACAAGAGAGAGTATATGGTAAGTGGATTAAATAGTTAAAAACAAACGTTAGTTAAGGAGAAAGCTATAGAAATCTAACAAATAGGCTAGGGTTAGGATATTACTGTTTTGGGACATCTAAAGTTGAAGGTACATTTTATGGAGGTGTAGTATAAGCCCTTGGGTGTAGGGCACATATTATGGGTATCTTGGACTTTTGGTGTGTGTTAGTGGTGTCAAATAGTGGTGCAGTGCCCAAGCAATGAGTAAGCAAAGTTTTTCATTTACAAGCTTGGAATCAATCAAGTATTCTCCCTCTCTACTCAACTCTAAGATGAGGAGTGTGCATAATGGACTTATTACTATAACAAATTGCAAATATTTGATTATCTTTAAGTTCAAGCGCTTGAAGTTTAAAGGAACTATGTGTTTTTCAATTAAACCCTTGTGGTCAAGGAGCTACAAAAGAGGAAGGCCTTATGGCTATTTTTAAGGGATTGTAATGACCCTCGTCTTGTGCTAAATATGTAGATATTTTGCTAATTGTCCTAATCTTAGTACATTCACATATATAATGTAACTATTTTCCTATCACCTTGCATTGTGTAAATATGATAAATATTTTGTGGTTTCCCTGATGTACATGTTGAAGTTCCACTTGCATGATTATGGGAATTACTTCTCAATTATCCTTGTGTACATGGGGAAGATCATAAATACTCTATGCGATAAAAACACCTAGTAATATTTTCACAATGAACACTATACAATAAACTTAACCCTAATATCTTAGTGAAGAATAAGTAACTAGCTCGACTCTGGAAGGGTTTTTGGATTGACTATTATTGAAACTCATTGCAGTTAGGTGTGCCAATGTATGGTGAGTGTTAGTGAGTGCTAGAGAAACATAAGGGAGAACTAGGTCAAAATTCATGGAAATGAATGAATAAGAGTGTGTGATAAGGATTGACAATGAGTTCCAGGTGTGGTAACAGGGGAGTGACATGGTATGCTAAGTAGTGCTAAGTCATTCTAGTGTGCCAGAGTGACATGCAACCAATATGTGCTAGGTGCCAAGGTGTGCCAAATAGTGCTAGGAAGTGTTAGGGAGAATTAGCGAAACACAAAGGAGCACTAAGTGAAAATAATGCATGCAAATGAACGATTAAGAGTTTGTGACAGGAAGTGTCAGTGATTTCAAGGTGTGCTAAGGAGGGAGTGAGAAGGTATGTTAGGCAGTGCTAAGGCATTCTAGAGGCTAGGGAAACATGACAATATGTGCTAGGTGATAAGGTGTTCTAATGCATGCCAAGGTGAGTTATGGAGTGTCAGGGAAAAACAAGGGAGAACTAGTTTCAAAGGCATGGAAATGAATGAATAAGAGTGCGTGACAAGGATTTTCAGTGAATTCTAGGTGTGATAAGGAGGGAATGACAAGGTATGCTAGGTAGTTCCAAGGAATGTTAGAGTGATAGAGCGACATGCCAAGATGTGCCAAGCCCTAGGGTGTGCTAATGTGTGTCAGGGAGTGCCACGAGAACACAAGGGAGAACTAGTTCAAATTGCATGGAAATGAATAGATAACAGTGTGTGATAGGGAGTGTCAGCAAGTTCCAATTGTGTTAAGGATGGAGTGACAAGGGTGTATGCCAGGCAGTGACAATGCATGCTAGAGTGTCAGGGCATGTTAGGGAGTGGTAGGGTCTATTAGGGAGTGGAAAATCATGCCAAGGAATGCAGGGGATGATAATGTGTGCCATGTAGTGCCAATGGATTGTTATACGTGCCAAATGTTATGGCATGTGAAGATGTAAACTATGTTGCTTAGTTGTTTTATGGGCACTATTGGATGTGAGCCTTGACTTGGTAACTTGCTAAGTGGGATGAGTTAATATTGGACATGAGAAGCCTAAGATGATTTATATTCCATTAGGGGAACAAGGCATAGTCTAGTTGTAGTAAATGTAACTTGGTAAAGTTGTTGTACTCGAGGCAGGACTTCATTGGGTTCCTAAGTCTAAAAGAAAATAAGGGTAGTTATGAGGGAATGATAATTAAGGAGTGCCATGTCATTCCAAGGAATGAAAAGGCATGCTGACATATGCTAAATAGTGTCAATGCATGTCAATGAGCGTTTGGGGGTGTCAAGGAATCATAAGGGAGAACTAGGTCAATGTGCATGGAAATGAATGAATAAGAGATTACGCCAAGGAGTGTCAGTGAATTCTTGGTGTCCCATGGATGAAGTGTGTTAGGAGAATTTCATATTAGGACTTGTAGGAGGAAAGCCTATGATTGTGATAAGAGGATGGAAAAAGCAATTTGAGACAAAGGGAGACTTTGGTCTAGGCACAACACTATTTTTCAATGACTTGGTTGGGTTCCCAAGTCACAAAAAAAGTAAGGTTATCTATAAGGGCATGAAAACTAGGGAGTGCTAAGGTGTGCAGGGAATTTTAGGAAGTGCTAACACATGTTATAAAGTTCCAAAGAATGTTAGGCATATCAAGACATGCCAAGTGCTAAGGAATGCCAATGTGTGCTAGGTTCTAGGATATGGTGCCAACACATGCTAGGTATTGCCAAGGAAACACAAGGGAGGACTTGTTATAATTACATGTAAATGAATGAATGTGTGTGTGTGATAAGGAGTGTTAACAAGTTATAGGTGTGCTAAGTAGTGAGTGAAAATCTATGATAAGTAGTGCCAATAGACGATAGAGTGCGAGGAAATCCCACTAAGATGTCACAAGTGCCATGGTGTGCCAAGGTGTGCCAAGGAGTGTTAGGGAGTGTTAGGGAAACACAAGGGAGAACTAGGTCATAATGCATGGAAATGAAGGAATAAGAGTGTGTGACATGGAGTGTTAGTGAGTTCCAAGTGTGTTAAGGAAGATTTACAAGGCATGCTTGGCAATGCTAAGGAATGCTAGAGTTCTAGGGCGACATGCGGCCAAGATGTGCCTACACGTGTAAGGAAGTGTTAGCTATGAGTGCCAGGGAAACACAAGGGAGAAATATGTCAAAATGAATGGAAATGAACAAATAAGAGTTAGTGATTATAAGTTTCAGTGAGTTCTAGGTGTGCTAAGGACAAATTGACAAGGTATGCTAGGTAGTGTTAAGGCATGCTAGAGGCTAGGGCGACATGCCAAGATGTCATAGGTTCTAGGGTGTAACAACACGTGTCAAGGAGTGATAAGGAGTGATAGGGAAAAACAAGGGAGAACTAGGTAAAAATGAATGGAAATGAATTAATAAGAGTTTGTGACCAAGAGTGTCAGCGATGTCCAAGTGTGCTAAGGAGAGAGTGACAAGGTATACTATGTAGTGCCAAGGAATGCTAGAATGTTAAGGTGGTAGGCAAATATGTGTCAGGTGCTAGGGTGAGTTAGGGAGTGTTAGGGAGGTTTCAAGGAAACATAAGGAAGCACTAGTTCAAAATGCATGGAAATTAACGAATAAGAGTGTGTGAGAGGGAGTTTCAATGAGTTCTAGGTGTGTTAAGGAGGGAGTGACAAGGTTATATGCTAGGAAATGCCAAGGTATGCTAAACTACCAAGGCATGTCAAGAAGTGCCACGGTATGCTAGGGAGTGTCAAAACATGACAAGGAATGTAGGGGATGTTAAGGAATGCCACATACTGCCAAGGCATTCTAAGACATGCCAGGTGCTATGGCATGTTAAGATGTAAATTGTGTTGCTTAATTTTTTTAGACCAAGGTTGGACGTGATGAGCCTTATCTTGGTAACTTGTTAAGTGGGATGAGTGAGATTGTACATGAGTACCCTAAGATGAATTAAAAGTAGTTCTTAGGTGAACAAGGCATATGTTGAATTTCCATGATACATGAGAATCCAAGTTTGGCCTTATAATTTTTTATGTGAACAAACTGAAGTGCCACAACACATATACCATGCAGAACGAAATTTGCCATGAAAGAAAAAGTAATGGATTGAATGCACATAGTATAGGGTCTACACATCTTCATATGTTAATGCTTATTATTGTGATATATAACAACCATTTATATGTCTGGTGTAAGACTCCTCTGGATATTTCTATCCAACAACAACATCTCTGTGGTAAAAGGTCTACTGTCAGAGGTTGCTCCATCAAAAATAGCAACCAAGAGGGACCTTACTATGCACACAGATGAAGAATTAAGAATATTGTTATCTATGAGTGTTGATGTGGAGGTATGGGACAAAATTACACATGCAGCGAACCTTTTTGTTCAACCAATCAAGATCTAAAAAGGAAAATGTGTGATTATATATACATGTATGATAGTATTTGGAGAAATGCCAACCTAACCCACAAATTTGTTGACATTTTGCTAGAGCTTACCTATAATTGTTCCTAAATTTTATAAACATGTAAAATAGGATTGACTTTCAATACAAAATATAAATTGATAGGAACATGGCCAAATTGTGAAAGTGTAAAAATTGGTATGGTTTAAAGGCACCAATCCCTTTGAAAAGTCTTAAATGTGGTAATGAAGGTTGAGCCTCGTTCTAGAACCCCTTTGGGTATCCATATTAGGAATTGGTGTAGGATGCAACACTTAAGAATAATTTTTGTAGCAGTGATGTCAAGACTTGTATAGTGACATGGGATAGGACTTGGCCTGTCAAAGCTCATTGGTCTACTTTGTAACTTCTCTAGGGTGATGCCTTAGATGATTTGGAGTATGAGGGAATGATTTGATATTTAGTTTGCATTGAAGAAGCTTTGGAGGCTAGATACTACAGAAAAACCCCTTATTCTGAATAGGGAAGCACATGCCACTGAAGAAAGTAACAACAAGTACACAAATTTGAAACTCAAATCACATCACTATTTATTACTCTTTGAAACAAGAAATAACTAAAAATTTCAAACACTACTATTCACTTTTCCTTTAATCTATAAGGTACAATGAATATGGAAACATGTACAACAATGTCTCAACTTTCTTAACTCCTAATCCTAATGCACCTTCCTTGCATGGATAGATAATACAATTAAAGTCTGCCGCTAGTGAATATGATATGAGATATGCAAACATGCTTCCTTAGCTAAGGCTGAGAATTAATAACTAGGGAAATGCTCCTTTTAACTGTGCATGCAAAAACTAAAAAAATCAAAGAGTTTCGCTACTCCAAGTGCCAGAAACGAATCCATTTCCTAAGGTAAGTACTTTGCCTAGAATAAGAAATTAAGGACTAAGAAACTTTGTTGCTTCCTTCAAGAGAGGTGTATGCCAAATAGAACTCAGCTATCATGCACTATCCTCCAAATTCATTCACCTTTAACAGAAATATTGTGCCCGGAAAAAGACAAGAGACAAATATCCAACAGAATTCACTGACCAACAAGAGACCCTTGTGCTCAAACAACGAGATAATAAGGGAATTTCAACTAGGGTGGAATATTTCACCACCGAAAGTGACAAGAGATAGAAGGGGTAAAAAACTATCAGACCTAATGCTTAAGAACAAATGAATTAATCCACACTTGGTGATCCAAAATGAATTCAATCCTTCTTTATTTATAGATTTTTCAGAGGGGTTTCATATTCTTAAGTGATTGAGTAAACCTTACTCCAAACCCCAAATTTGGGTTTTTTAAGTCCAGTTTCCCCAAAAATTGCCCAACTATGGGTATTTTGGGGTTTGTTCAACTTTATGGAGGAATGTAGTCTACGGGGATGGATAGGATATTATGTCCCATTTGTCCTCAATTTGTAGAGGACGTTACCTGGCACCTATTAAAAGAAACAATCCTTTAGTTTAGGAGGTAATAACTAAATGCTTATTTATTTCCACATAGGACATACATCTTGCAAAAATGATCATGGGGTACAAATTCTACAAAAGGCCTAATTCTTACTAGCATTGTCATAGTCCAAGAATAAAAACCCTTTCAAGTGAAACAAGGTCAGTACCACATACTACAAGCACAAATGACAAATTCAAAAACAATATACTTATTCAATGAAAGAATGATGAATCATATTAGTGCACTTTAAAAATAATAGCTCTTGAGTTGCAGTGTCAATCAAAATTTCTTAGGTTGGATCATAATTAAGTACTCAATGTTGTTTTGGGTCCAATTTGGGGAAAAGGAGGAGCTCTTAGTGACAATGGGATGATCAGGCTTTTCAGAAGGGAGCTCTGCTATACTTTTAAACATACAAGCCATTCATTCTAGTGAAGGAGATATAGAGAAGCCTTTAATAAGGACCTTTCCAAGATCAAATTGGAGGAAAATCCATTTTCAAAGCTTAAACATATTTCTAGATTCAAACAAGAGTAGTCATTTTTCAAAACAATTATTAATTCCCAAGAAATTGGAGGCAAGCTGACATGTCGACCATTTATTTTTCTACTGGACAAGGAAGCAATTATGAAAAGTCCTTGGCCCTTTGATCCAATATTTGATGTAAATCTCTTGATTAGAAATGTAATAAGAGATGCAACTTATATTAAGGAAAAGGGAAAAGTAGAGGGCCAGTTAATAATTATCTCTAAAAAACTCTCAATAGAATCCTAACATATTTGAAATGGAAAAGGATAACTTCGTTGTTGTTTTTTGCTTTAGAAACTTTGCTAATTTCCATGATTGAAGCATGTATTCATTCCTTGAAAGAAGCTCACAAATGCTTTTGATATTGGTTGAAGCAAAGAAAATGTGCAAAGTTACACTCACATAGAGGTATGGAAAAAAAGTATGTGGAGCTTGTTGTCCCAAACTCCAAACAAAGAATGGACAAAAGGTGAAAAAACCAAGTCAAAAGGTCTGTGTAGCTTTTGTCATGCAGAGGTAGGTGTTGACTCCACCCTCTACAATGAAGGCTTTGCGGCGCAAGTGACACAAAGGTTTGCATGCAGAAATTTGGATTAAAAGGAGTGGAGCTTGATGCTACATGTCCAATATTACCCCATTTTCTATATGAGTTACAAGAGATAAAAATAATGAGATACGGGAGATACAGAGTAGATACTATTGTTATTCAAATTTAATAAAAAATATTACTATGTCTTCCTCAACATAAAAGAAACATCTTCCATAAAATATTTTCTCCATGAACCTGATTTAAAATGAATCTCTTCCATTGACGCACCCAACTGCAAATAGAAATGATGCTGATGGGCCAATTTCAGTTTAGAAAATTCACAATTAGTTTTAATTGTAAGATCTCCTATGTTCAGTTCAAATTTTAGTTACAAGTAGTGAAACATGACTCATCGATCAATTGCGGTTAATCACGAGTTGAAATCTGCTCGCTCTCCAAACAATCCGATCTAAATATTTGCGAGTCTAACTCACGTTGACCAAGTTTAACTCATGGTCAATGCAAGTTTGACTTGAGACTTGCCAATTAAAGCAGATTCCTGTGATTGATTCCAATTTATTCGATTTTCAACCTTCACTCAATGAGCACGAGTTTTTCAAGTTTAGGTATGTCACATTGCTAAAAACTAAATGTCAATCGCTCCAAAATTTATTTCTCATTTCTCAGGCCCAAAACTCATACGTCAATACCTTCAGTAATAAATCACTACTCACTATTATAGAGTCCAGACTCAATATCAAGGAAATACCAAGGTGAACCTAAGTCCATACTCCATATCGAGCAGTCACCAATCTGTGCTCTATCCATACTCCATATCGACCCTCGGGTAGTCACACATCACCTTTAGCATGTGTTACCTTCAGGCTTAGCCGCTTCACTATTCAACAATCGAGGTACATTGGCACTTGGCTTAAATAATAGGTATATTACTAGATTGAAGTTTCAATGGCAGGTTTCAAGTTTCACTGTTCAACAATCGAATGTTCGGCGTATTCCTTTAGTTATGATGTTTCAACCCTATAAATGGGGCTTAAATCGATTTAAAAAATGCACTAAGAAATGGTTTCATACCAACCATCGACCAAGTCATCAAGCATTCCTTCCTTGGTCGATGTCTTGCTGATTTCAAAGGCTTTAACCATCCATTCACAACTTTGGGTATTTTTGTTCTTCTAGAATCTGTTATTAATGTATTGGTTCAGTTGTCTTATGGTAAACGAACTTGAAAATTCAATATTACAATGCAATATATGTTAACAATATTTCCTTTAGGTAGCATTTCCTCATATATACCTAATTGTGTTTCTAGGTCATAATGATATATTAGGTCGAAATGTGCTTGTGTTGCTGGACAGACTCCTCTTTGATCCTTAAGAAAACCTCATATCGTTTAAAACCAACCCTCTTTTTTGCGAAGTTATATATGGAATTCTTAATTTTATTTTTTTTATTGTATTTTACAGGAGCCAAACTAAATAGAAGGCACAACTCCAAATCTAAACAGAATCCACAATTTAAACACAAGTCCGAAACAACAACGATGTCGAGGGAGAAGGACTTTTCTTGGGCTTATTGTGACAATATTCTTGGAGACCCTAAGCTCCTTTGTAAATTTTGAAAAGAGAAATGTAGTGGAGGCATTTATAGATTCAAGTACCAACTTGCACAAATACTTGGCCATGATATAGGTCTCTGCAAAAACGTTGACGAAAATGTGAAGCACCAAGAAACCTTGGCCATTGATATGTTGACTCAGCATAATGCAAAGAAAGAAAAGCGAAAAAAATAAATAGGAACTCCTGGAGTTGACACATTTTCTTCGACTATCCCATTGTCATCTCCCTCTATTGAATCCTCAATGCAGTTCCCAAGTTTCCGACACATGCCTCCAAGTCCAAGTCAAACTCAAGGAGAAATGAATCCTCCTACATTCAACATTGGAGGTGGAAACATAAACACCTTTTTTTCTCCCCGCATAAAACCTAGTTCCTAACCTACCTTGGATACCACTCGTTGGAAAAAAAATATCCATAGTCAGGCAAGGAAGGCCATTGCTAACTTTTGGTACTATTCTGACATACCTTTCCACTGTGCCATAAGTCCTTATTTGGAATCTATGATTGATGCAGTTGCTGTTGTAGGTCCAGGGTTCAAATATCCTTCATTAGAGAGCATTAGGACAAATTTTCTATTACAAAATGTTGAATATGCTATGATTGTTCTATCTAAGTTTCCTTCATCATGGGTAGAAACAGGGTGCATGATCATGATTGATGGATGGCTAGATCAGAAGAATAGAACTTTAATAAATCTCCTTGTATCTTGTCCAGTAGGTACAATGTTTCTCAAATTAGTGGATGCCTTAGACAAGGTTAAGACTGCACAACTTATTTGTGAAATGATGGAGGAGTCATTCAAGAAGTGGGAGAAGAACATGCTATACAAATTTTCACCGACAATGTAGCTAATTATATGGTGTTGGTAGACTTTTTGAGATTAGGCACCCCACTATTTTTTGCACCTATTGTGTTGCCCATTGTATAGATTTAATGCTTGAGGACATTGGTAAGCTCCATTGGATACATGAGGTTGTGGAGAAGGAAAAATACATAACCAAATACCTATACAACCACATTATTGTCCTAAGCACCATGACAAAACACACTGAAGGTAAAGAAATTGTTCGACCTGCAGTGACTAGATTTGGAACAAATTTCATATCTTTGCAATTTGTGGTTGAGTAAAAGATAAATTTGAAGAGGATGTCCTTGGGACCTGAGTGGATGGCATCTAAACATCCCAAGACCCTTGAAGGCATTGAATTTGTTGCACTTGTGTTTAATGATGGTTTCTGGAAAGATGCCGAAGAGATTATTGTTGTGATGGAGTCCCTTGTTAGAGTTATTAGGTACTTCAAGTTTTTTAACTTTTTCATGTTTTAAATTTCATTTCAAGCTTCTTTTTATTTTCAATGTTTCATATTAATTTAAATTTTAAAGCTTGAACTTTTAGGATGGTTGGTGGTGACAAACCTGCTATGGGTTACATTTATGAGGTGGTGGATCTCACAAAGGAGGCCATCAAAATAAGATATGGGGATGAGGAGGCAAAGTATATGCCTCTTTGGGACATTATTGATGCACATTGGGATAGGAAATTGCATTCCCCCTTACATGCTGCTAGTTACTTCTTAAACCCATAGTATTTGTATGATAAGAGCAAATTTAATGAGGATGGGGAGGTTCACAGAGGACTTATGACATGCATGGAAAGTTGCTTCCCTTATCCAGAATTTCAAAATCGTGCATTTTCCCAACTATAGGATTATAGAGCACCACCTAAATTATTTTCCTACACCAATGTTATACGAGAAAGGTCTAAGGTGTTGCCAAGTACCCTTTGAGGCTTGAGGGCTTTATCAGTTCATTAAATTTTTTTAAACATTATTTTGTATGTTAAATTTTTTATTAATTTTTGTTGTCTTTTTAAGTTTTTACTATTTAGTATTTAGTATGTCTAATCACGAACCATTGCCACTTGCTAGGTCTTTGGTGGAAAAATTTTTGTAGTGATATGCCAGAATTGAAGAGATTTTCCATTTGAATCTTAAACCAAGCATGCAGTGCTTTAGGTTGTGAGTGCAGCTAGACCATGTTTGAGAAAACACATTCTAGGAAGCGCAACCAATTGACACAAAAGCACTTAAATGACCTTGTATTTTTCCATTACAATATACAACTTTGCAACAAGAAAATACGAGGTGAGAGTTTGAATTTGAAGGTTTCATAATCTAATTTGGAATTTAAAGTTTAAACTTTAAAGTTCAAAGTCAAACTTCAATTCACATTTCAATGTCTTGTGATAATGATAGGTTCGGATCATTCAACAATAGGCCTCGAAGAGATGGATTTGCAAACTACAAATGTAGCAGATTCGGTCCAATTAGAGGAGGCTCCTCTTTTAAGCCTACATGACTTGAAGAACTTTGAGAGTCAAGAAAGCAGAGGAGTGAGAGGAATCGCTTCTAGTTCTCACTCTTAAGAGTCTTAGACTCTTAGCTAATGATTTTTTCTAATTAGTATGCAGTTGTTTGTAAACTCTTAGAAGCAGTTGCTTCTAGTTCTATGTAGTCACTAGTTAGGAGTCATGACTCAGTACTTTGGATCAAGTTTGGACACATAACATATATGATATGCTTATTCATTCAGGATATTTTGGACATCTATTGATATTATGAATTGTTTGGACATGGCTTTACTGAATATCAATGATTTTTTTTTTAATTCAATATATGTGTATATTTTTATTTATTGAACTCACTGATTTTTTTCCTCATTTTTTTTTCCCTCATTTTTCCCCAATCTGATTAAAACTCTTAGCTCTTTTTCCTTGCCAATTTATTATCTATTCTGAGTCTGGTAACATTGGTTGCAAGTTTCAGTCTTCACTTATGAGTGCTAGGGTGTGCTAGAGAGTGCCAATGCATTCTGAGGAGTGTTAGGGAGTACTAGGACAACACAAGGGAGCACTAGGTCAAAATGCATGGAAGTGAATGAATATGAGCGTGTGTTGGGCAGTGTCAACCAGTGCTAGTTGTCATGCCAAGGAGGGAGTGACAAGGTATGCTATGAATGGGTAAGGTATGCCAGGGAATATCATGGAATGTCAAGAAGTGCTAGAGTGTGCTAGGTAGTTCCGGGGTGTGCTAACATGTGCCAAATAGTGCCAAAGCATTCCAGGTGCTAAGACATGCTAGGATGTGCAGGGTGCCGGAGTATGCCAATATCCATTTAGGAGTTTCAAGGTAACAAAAGGAATAACCAAGCTAAAATAAATGAAAATGAACACATAAGAGGGTTAATAAGTTGGGACTTTATCTTTTTCAAAAGGGGCATGCTGGGCACACTAATAATATGTTTGAATACATGCCAAGTGCCAATTTGTGCCAAGTGCTAATTTTTGTCAATGCAATATTATGCCAAGGAGTTCTAGGGCATGCTAGGGACTACAGGGAATGCCAACACATGATAGGGGAGTGCTATGCTATGCTATGGCATGCCAACATGTGCTTTGGCGTTCTGCTCATGGAAATATGTTCTAGGTACAAAGATGTTCCAGGTACAAAGATGTTCCAAGACATGTGAGGTTCCAAGGAATGCTAGTGTATTGTTCCAAAACATGTTAAGGTGTGCCATGAGTGTTGAGGAGTGCTAGGTCTCTCTCATTAATAGAATTAACAGAGCTTGATTATGTATTAAATAATATAGTTCCTACACACACTAGTGGAACTTTATTTAAAGAAAATTTGCTAGATAATAAACCTAATAGAGATGAATCATGTGTTGAATCATAGGAAGACTATATTCTTATGACTTGAGGGAAATGACACACAGTAATTACCTCTTAACAAATTGACTGGCTATTATAACCACTATGACCTTGGACACATAATGAAAAATAATCCACAACAATTGTCTTAAATCATTATATTTTGACAAAAAATATAGTAATGGGTAAATAGCATCATCAAAAACTCATTGGAATGATCAATGATGACGAACATTTTTTGACCGTCACCAAAAGTAACCAAAAAGAGCATTGGTGAGGGTCAATAAAAGATTGTCACTCGAAGTGTCACCGAAGATAGAATTAGTGATGGGCCTTTAACGACCCTCACCAAAAGTGTCACCAAAGAGAGAATTAGTGATGGGAAATTAAAAACCCTCACCAAAAGTGTCATTGAAAATGGATTTGGTGACAAACCTTAAAGGACCATCACTATATACACTTACAACAATGATTTTTTAAAGACCGTCACCATATGTAACATTGGTGATGGACCTTAAAGGTCCGTCACAGGCATGAAGCGTCATCAAAAACTCATTGGAATGATAAATGATGAAGAAAATTTATTGACTGTCACCAAAAGTGACCAAAAAGATCATTGGTGATGGTCAATAAAATATCGTCACTAGAAGTGTCACCAAAGAGAGAATTAGTGATGGGCCTTTAACGACCCTCACCAAAAGTGTCACCAAAGAGAGAATTAGTGACGGGCCTTTAACGACCCTCACCAAAAGTGTCATTGAAAATGGCTTTGGTGACAAACCGTAAAGGACCATCACTATATACACTTACAACAATGTTTTTTTAAAGACCATCACCATATGCGACATTGGTGATGGACCTTAAAGGTCCGTCACAAGCATGACCCTCACCAATGACCTTTTTTCTTGTAGTGCAGAAGATAAACACATAAACAATACATAATGAAACAAACAAGTCAACAAATTAATGGAAAAAAATATCACTTTATTGATTGTTGAATGTAGAAGAGATACAATTGATGAATGCTAAACACTTGGAGAGAATTATCTAGGAAATGATGCTAAAACATCCTCAACAAGGAGGTTCCTTTCCTAAATCTCTTTGCAAGCTTCTTCTCTCTCTCAAAGAAGTATGTAGACTCTCTTAATGGTGAAGTCCTTTTCCACTAGAATGTTGGATTTCTAAGGAGAAATTTTGTCAGCATAACAATTCTGTACTTATTCCTAAAAAATGGAATGTAGGATTTCTTGGGAGCAATTTTTCTAGCATAATGTTTCCTTGTTTTTGGTCTTACAATGGATTGTTTATATAGAGTTTTGAATTCCTCTTCCCTCTCCTGGTCCATTAATGAGAAAATGACTTATGAGTAGGACAATAGGATCCCTTAGGGGCTACATATCTCCAATTAGACTCGAAATTGGTTGTCCTTGACTGGTAGATGTCAGGGAATCCCATCTTCCAAGCGTGTGAAGTGGTAATGGACTGTTGAGTCAGACATTTTTTTTGACCACACGACTATCAAAGGAAAAGTCGCATGGTCACTAATTTTGGCCTTAGGATGGGAAGTGTGTAAATTTTATAATTGAAACCTTTGGAGAAGTTTTGATTTTTATACTTCACGATTTTCTCAACTGGAAAGTCTTCACTTATATGTTCTGCAAGATGACTTTGGGTGTCATCTAGATTGTTCACATGTGCGTACGATTTTTTTGTTTTAACAATTATGATAGGAAATAAAAACTAATGGTCCATGGAGATTGAGGGATTTTAAAACATAAGATAATATGATGCAAGGAACAAACAGTCCACAAAGATACATTGTTTGAGGAACTCTATGGTAAATGATAACATGATTCATGTAATAACTCCTAGCTAGTGATGCATAATTGAATATGATAATTTATAATATTTTTAACAATGTTTAGGGGATGGAATCCCTTACATCCATTGAGTGAGGCGTGAACATTGTTGGGTTGATGGGGCCTAACTCAGGTTCATTGTTATCTGTGCCAACCAATAAAACCGTAACTGTTGGCCCGTTCGGCAACAACCTGCGTAATGCAGGTTGAAGTCTCACCCGAAGCAATATTGGGGGATGAGAGAACCAGGTTTTTGCACCCATAGGCCTATGTGATGGGTTCCTGTAGTCGTTATGGCTCAGATCTACCTTCGCACACCTTTAACCATTCCAAACCTATAATTATTATAAAACCATTTAAACAACTTCTAGATCTTCATGACGATACCTAATTATACTTAACATGCATAAATACTATAGATCTACTAGTTTCGCACATCAAATAAGAATTAATTCATGTAAATAATAATAAATATCGAAGATACATAAACTTGCAGAAGTAATAATTAAGGAATAGATGCATCAAAATTGGCTCAAAACTATCTTTATTAAGTATATTCAATTCAGTACATACTTCCTTTTCCTGCACACTCAATTATAAGGGCCCGTGCACTCAGCCTGCGGACTTAGCAAGGTCTTTGCGCACTCAACTGCAAGAGCCTTCCCATTTCACCTAAGTAAAGGAAACATAACTTTCCTGCCTTAGCACCTTACCCTTACAATGATTCTTCACAAAAAGTTACCTTTTTTAGACTCGCTATGACTCATTTATATATAGCATTTGCTTTATAATAGCATAGTCTGTGGACCATGGGCAGTTCTCAAAACCACTCTATCACTTACCCACCTAAGGGACTAAATCCCCTTTGATTCATACTAGCCTCATGCTTTGCTTCCACATTTTCGGAGACTTTACATTTGTTACAAAAAGATATTAAAAAATTACCAAAAGTTGACCAAAATGACATCAGGGACCCTATCCCAACAGGCCCCCAATGCAAATTGGGTGACTCACCCTCGTGTCACTCGACTGGCGCAAAAATCTTCACCTGGGGTTCACAGAACTCCACCTTCAGTACCTTTAAATTAGCAGTACCCTACACAACTACCTACTGTACTTCCTCCAACACCTTATCTGTAGTAGGGCCTTCCATTGTGATCCCCATTTTCCTTTTTGCTTGCTGGATGGTCTTCAATTTTTCCTGAATTGACATAGTAGGATGGCTTGCTTCCTCTGTCCATGGCTGTGTCTTAGCCTTCAAGATTACATCCTTTTGTTGTAGCTCCTCAATCTATGTTTGAAATTGTTTCCCTTCTTGCAACTGAGCGAAGCACTGGACTAGCGCCAAAGTGTACGCAGTCAACCTGAGTTCATCAAATTGTTGTTGCTTCTCCCGGATATCTGTACCAATTTTCTATAGAGTTGGGTCCTCTTGTAGAGACGTCCATAGTTGCATTACCTGCTCAAAGATATTTGTGTAGTACTTGACTATTGCCTCAAAAGTGGTCATTCCTTCTTTGATGGTTTCTCCGTGTTGCTCCTAGAATTCTAGCAGAGTGGTTGGCTACAAATTTAACTGTAATTCAGAGATGTGCATTTGTAACTCAAATTATATTCGGTCAATTTCCTACTTTGATCCCCAAACTGTGGCAACCAACTTCTGAATCTTTGCAATTGAGGTTGCGTCTTTAGGAATGTTGAGTTCTAGCAGCACAGTACATACCTGTGTAATGGTTGCCTCCAAGTTCTAGCTATGCATGGCCATTTCTTCCTTGTATTTTAGTTCTTGCACCATTTTTGCAAAGATTTGTTCATTATTGGTCTTCACCTCACTGATTAATAGTAGTGCGCATTGCTCCCTAACCTTGAGCTAGTTGGATACTCCCTAATGTAATTCATGGAGGGTCTGGATAGGAAGCACTGTGAGGTTAACACCCACATCCTTGATTTGCATGAGCTGTGTGTTCAATTTGTCTGTCTGTGTGTAGAGGGATCCTTTTAGCAATGTTATGACTCTGAGATCTAGAGTCCGATCTATTTCTAGCACAGTGTTATGAAACTAGATCACAAAAAGATAGAAGAGATAGATCAATGCCTTAGAAATAAGCCTCTTCGATGGGGCAAACTCCTTTACATTACACAAATGAACAATTCTTGGATGATTCAAATAAAAAAACCTCCTTTTTATATATAGGAGTCTAAGGGGTCACAATATAACCAAGCTGACCTAACAATAATAATATAAAGGTACAAAAAGAACAATAGAGGGATTCTATGGGGCACAATAATAACAATATGGGGACAATAGGGGCACAACAATAACAATAAGGGATACAATGACAATAGTAATGGGGGAATCACTATATTATAGGTGTTAGTTCCAGTCTTCATAGCCTGTCACCAGGGATCAAAATGGGCTCTTACTATGTCTGGTTTTCAGAGATGTTTTGCACATGAGTCTCAGTGAAAATCATATCCTAAGTATGTCCATCAAAAGTAGCTCAGAAATATATTTCCAACTGTATATCGCACTCCCGTAACCGGTTTCTAGATCAGAAGATATGATCGAAATGAATGATTGATTCTTGGTTATGCATGTTTTGAGGTCATTTGCTGCACACAGGGACAAGTTTACTACAAAATCAGTTCCGAAGTAATGGGCATGAATTTTACAAAAGTGAAAGAGGTTTTTGTCAATCACATACCAAATAACAAAACCTCCTTCAGATTATGCACAAGTGTTACTATGTGGGATACATGCAATGATATTTGAAGCCTACATTAAAACAAAACAAATTTTGCATTTGTTTTATTGTTTTAGTCATTGTAGTGCGGCGCCATTTTACAATAGATTGAAAGTAATTTTGATAAACCAAAGGAGGTGTTTGTCAACCACGAGCCATATAACATAAACCTCTTTCAGTTTATTCACAAGTGTCGTGAATTGGAATATTTGACTAGATCTTTGCAACCTATTTTTACAGATTTAAATATTTAATGATTTTATGTTTTAGAGATTATTTTGTGTCACCGGTTTCGAGCAACTGGAAATGCATTTCCAAAATTTGAGAAAGGTTTTTCTCAAAAATGACCTTATCTACAGAAACCTCTTTCAGTTTTGTAATAGGTGTTATGGTTCAAGAGATACGAGTTCATCTTTGACACCTATTTTTAGAAATTCGGTCCAAATTTAATGTAACTGATTCTATTTTGAGGGAGATGGTTGAGCTCAACTCCCTTAGTACAGGGATGAGCTAATTGTATATATTTTATGAATTTTAGAGTGTAAAGGGTTTGATTTTTGCAGCAGAGGAGGCTGCTTTGGACTGTGTAAAATTTTTCTTGAATATTATTTTAATGCAGCAGTTTCTGCGTTTTAGATTTGGGATCCATCACGGTGTTTAATGTGTAGCATGTTTTTCTTGTAAATTCATTTCCATGCTTTGATTTTTCTACTAATTTCGTTACAGCATTATCTAAGGGAAGTGTTAGGAATCCATCAATGCACGATGCTCCTTTCATAAAGATTATTTTGTTTAATGTAGTGGTTATATTTTCAGAATCCATCCTTTGTTAGATGCTCCGTTGAGTAACCCTGTCCTTCTCTTTCTTCTAAAATTTCCACGATAGATCTATCCCCTAATTGATGCCTGTAGGGAAATGGGATTTTCTCTTTTCTTCTCTCATTGCACCTTTAATATGGCTGAACATTGCACTTACTTTGCCCCAAGTTTGCCTACAGAAACTAGCCCCAAAATCCATAGCCCAATGGTCCCTTCTCTTGCTGTTTTTGACCCATAATTTTCAACCAAATCCTCATTCTTCATAGCTAGCCTAAGATTCATTTATTTCAGCCACCCTTAGTTGGCAAAGAGAGAGCCCTCTCTGGTCTGGCAGGGCAAGATGCCAGATCAAAAGTTTGGTCTGTGGTTACCCCAGAATTGCCTCTTCTCAACCTTGAGGTTCATTTTGAGTGCTAACATATTAGCGTCACTGCCGGGGAATGAGGAGACAGATCTACTCTGGGAAAGATCATTCAATTTCCAGATCTAGTTGCTGATGGTGGGCAGTGATCAGACACATATGAAGGTTTCAACATTCACCTGTCGACTCCAACTCAATCCAGAGATTCCAGCGCTCACTAATCCATTCATGTACTAAAATAAGATGATGGTAGGGTATGTGGCAAACCCTGTGTTTTGTGAAGTTTTAAAAGAAGTTAGAGATCAGTTAGTGGATATTGAAATAGATGAGGTATTTTTCATTACCGTGCTTCAATGTTTGAGATCTCCGAAGTTTCCTATTAATGGTAAAACTGGTTTCTTTGAGTTAGTTGTTGAAAAAGTTGAGAAGGAGATTGCGTATATAGATGTTCAAATTAAGTCATATGAATTTCGAGATCCCAAAAAGTTCTTGGAAACTCTCCCTCCTTCAAAACAAGAAACAATAGGGTTGCCCGTGGATGTTTGCATTGACAGTTTGCAACTGGAAGCATATGTTGAGGAGTTAGGGTAGTAGACATGGTTTGGTTTCTATGATCCTGTTGTTGCATATATGGAGTATCTTTTCAGTTTGAATGACAAACCAGATTGTCTTTTACACAGCCAGACTCATTTTGTGCATGTATGGTTGTCAACATTTCCAATTGTGTCCTGGTTCAAGCACTCCCTAGCATCATCATTGCCACAACTGCTTGATTGGTTGGTTTGGCATTACAACATTACTTGATCTATCAATTTTGCATCAGAGTAGGGTAGATTTGTAAATAAATAAGCTACCCAAGGCAACATTTTAGTTTCCGGTATTTGTTTATGTACATATTGCAGTATGTATATGTTTTTGGATTAGTATGAGTTTTTTGGGTTTACAGCTGTTTGTGACCGTATTTCCCAATGGATGAGGCACTTGGTCTATGGTGTTCTTGACACCTCTAAGGATCTACCATCCCCAATAAGGCCAATGTTAGTTCCAGACTTCGCATCCTTTCACTAGGGATCAAAATGGGCTCTAATTATGTCTGGTTTTTAGAGATGTTTTCCACATGAGTTTCAGTGAAAATCATATCCTAAGTATGTCCATCATAAGAAGCTCAGAAAAATATTTCCAACGGTATATCACACTCCCATAACCGGTTTCTGGATCAGAAGATATGATTGAAATGAATGATTGATTCTTGGTTATGCATGTTTTGAGGTCATTTGCTGCACACAGGGACAAGTTTACAACAAAATCCGTTTCTGAAGTAATGGACATGAATTTTACAAAAGTGAAAGATTTTTTTGTCAATCACATACCAAATAACAAAACCCTTCTTCAGTTTATGCACAGGTGTTACTATGTGGGAGATATGTAGTGATATTTGAAGCCTACATTAAAACAAAACAAATTTTGCATTTGTTTTACAGCGCCATTTTAAAATAGATGAAAAGTAATTTTGTGAAACTGAAGGAGTTTTTGTCAACCATGAGCCATGTAACAAAAACATCTTTCAGTTTATTCATAGGTGTCGTGAATTGGAATATTAGACTAGATCTTTACAGCCTATGTTTACAGATTTAAATATTTAATGATTTCTTGTTTCAGAGATTATTTGTGGCACGGATTATGAGCAACTAAAAATGAATTTCCAAAATTTGAGAGAGATTTTTCTTAAACATGACCTTATCTACAAAAACCTCTTTCCATTTTATAACAGGTGTTATGGTTCAAGAGATACCAGTTCATCTTTGACACCTATTTTTAGAAATTTGGTCCAAAGTTAATGTAACTAATTCTATCTTGAGGGAGATGGTTGAGCTCAACTCCCTTAGTACAGGGATGAGATAATTGTATATATTTGATGAATTTCAAAGTGTAAAGGGTTTGAATTTTTCAACAGAGGAAAGCTGCTTTGGACTGTGTAAAGCTTTTTCTGAACATTATTTTTGATGGAGTAGTTTCTGTCCTTTAGATTTAGGATCCATCACAGCGTTTAATGTGCAACATGTGTTCCTCGTAAAATCACTACATACTTTTTTTTTCTTCTAATTCTTGTTACAACATTATCTGAGGGAAGTGTTATGAATCCATCCACACATGATGCTCCTTTCACAATGATTTTTCTGTTAAATGTAGTGGTTATCTTTGCAGAATCCATCCTCTGTTTGATGCTTTGTTGAGTAACCCTGTGTTTCTTTTTCTTCTAACGCTGACACTGTAGATCCATCCATTGATTGATGCCTATAGGGTAGTGGGCTTTCTCCTCTTTCCTTCTCTCATTTACATCTTTTATCTGGCTGAACATTGCACTTACTTTGCCACAAGTTTGCCGACAGAAACTAGCCTCGATTCCATAGCCCAATGGTCCTTTCTCTTGCTGTTTTCGACCCACAATTTTCAACCAAATCCTCATTCTTCATAGCTAGCATAAAATTCATTTATTTCAGCCACCCTCAGTTGGAAAAGGGAGAGCCCTCTCTGGTCTGGCAAGGCTAGATGCTAGATCAAAATTTTGGTCTATGGTTACCCAAGAATTGCCTCTTCTTAGCCTTGAGGTTCATTCTGAGTGCTAACAATAGGGACCTAACATGTCCCTCTCCTTCAAAAAAGTGTTGTCCTCAATGCTTTAGTAGTTATGGATGCTTCTGTATAAAATTCTCATCCTCCCATGTGGAATATTCAACGGGTAAGTTCTTCCACTTGATGAGATACTCTAAAATCAATCGATTTCGTAGCTGTCAAGTTCTTGTTTCTTTGACTGCTTTAGGTTCCAATATGATTTTTGCTTCCTCATCAAGTTCTGTCAATATTTTTTGAACTGGAAGCTTGTCACCTATGACCTTCTTTAAGCATGAAACATGGAAAATTGGGTGCACTTGGGAAGCTGCAGGAAGCTCCAATTTGTATGCCATAGTACCTATCTTTTGCAACACCTTGTACGAACCATAATACTTTGGTGATAATTTATTATCCTTTTTAGCTTTCTTAAGGGACATTTTTTTATATGGTTGCAGCAGTAGGAATACCCAACCACCTACATCAAAACTTTATTTCGCTGCGATGTTGATCTAACTGCTGTTTCATTCTATTATGCGCCAAGGTGAGGTTATCCTTTAAGAGTTGGAGAACTTGTTGCTGATGCTTGATGTGATATTTCACTGCTTGAACCTTAGAATTTTCTCTTAAATATGATGTGATGGATGGTGGATGATATCCATAAAGTTCCATAAATGGGGTCATTTTTGTTGCAGTATGGAAGGAGGTGTTGTACCACCATTCAGCCAGAGGCAACCATTTGACCCATTGTGCTTGTTTATCAGATACAAAGCAACGAAGATATCCTTCGAAACATTTGTTTACTATCTCCGTTTGCCCATTAGATTGAGGATGATAAGATGAGCTATGAGGTAACTGAGTACCAAGACAAGAAAATAATTATGTCCAAAAATTTCCAGTGAAAATGGGATCTCTGTCACTTACAATAATCTTTGGGTTTCCATGTAGCTTTTGAATTGTTTCCACAAATGCAGTAGAAACTATACTTTCTTTAAATGGATGAGATAATGCACAAAAGTGTGCACACTTATTAATTCTATCAACTACCATCATGATAACACTCTTTCCTTCGGACTTGGGTAAACCTGTGATAAAATCCATTGAAACCTCCTCCCAAAGTTGGCTTGGAATGGATAAAGGTTGTAATAGTCCTGGGGTCTTAATTGTTTCAACTTTATTTTGTTGGAAAACCAAACATTCTGCCAAAAAATTTTGAATATCTGATTTAAGGCCATCCCAAAAAAAATCCTTCTTAATCCTGTGGTAGGTTTTTAGAAATCCTAAGTGCCCTCCTAAGGGAAAGGTGTGCAATTCCATAAGAATATTTTGTTTGAGTTGGGAATTCTTACATAGGTATAATCGATCCTTGTACCATAACGAATCATTTTTCCAACTAAATGTATCATATGTACTAGGATCTTGTTGTATCTTTTGAATGAGTGCCCACACTTCCTCGTCATTCTTCCATTCATCCATTGTTTTGTTTATCCAATCTGGTTGAATAAAATAAATGGCACAAAGAAATGCTTCCACATCCTCATCTTTTCTTGAGAGTGCATCTGCCACAACATTTTGCTTCCCTTTTTTGTAGATGATTTCAAAGTCATAACCGAACATCTTTGTGACCCATTTTTGCTACTCTTCAAAGATAATGTTTGTTCTAAAAAGTATTTAACACTATCATGATCTGTTTTTTCCTTTAAGTGTCTTCCCATTAGGTAGGGTTGCCATTTCTTAAGTGCATGTAGTATTGCCAACATTTCCTTCTCATAAATAGCTTTATATAAATACTTTCCTTTGATTGGACGACTTTTGAAAGCAATGGATCTTTCTTCTTGCATTGAAACAACACCAATTCCATTTCCTGAGGCATCACATTCCACAATAAAGGTTTTTGTGAAGTCCGATGTAGCTAAGACTGGTGCTTGGCACATTGCCTCTTTAAGATGTTCAAAGGCCTTCGTTTCTTCTGGAGTCCATGAAAATGCATCTTTCTTCAATAATGTTGTTAGAGGTGCTACTATCCTCCCATAATTCTTAACAAACTTGCAATAATACCCTGTCAACCTGAGAAATCCTTGTAGATGCTTTATGGATGTGGGGATTTTCCATTCCTTAATGGTTTTAATTTTTCTAGGGTCTACCTTAACACCTTCATGAGATACAATATGACCCAGATATTCCACCTCTTGCACTCCAAGGAAAAATTTGGTGATTTTTCATATAATTACTTCTACTCAAATAGTTTGAGCACCATGTCAACATGTTGGACATGATCCTTCCAAGATTTGTTGTAGATTAGTATATCATCAAAGGCTACTAACACAAATTTTCTAAGGGTTTGAAAATGGAATTCAACAAAGCTTGAAATGTAGAAGGTGCATTAGTAAGGCCAAAAGGCATGACCAAAAATTCATAATGACCCTCATGAGTTCTAAATGCTATTTTTGGAATTTCTTTAGTCTTCATTCCGATTTGATGATATCCTAAACGAAGATCCAACTTGGTGAAGTAAATTGATCCATGCAATTCATCCAATAATTCATCAATGACAAGAATGGAAAATTTATCTTTAATAGTGAGCTTGTTGAGTTCCCTATAATCTGGACACATGCACCATGATCCATCCTTCTTGTGAACCAATACTACTGGAGTAGAGAAAGAACTTTAACTAGGCTGAATTATACCAACCTCTAACATTTCTGCAACCATACATTCAATTTCACTCTTTTGGACATAGGGATATCTGTAAGGCCTGATGTTTGGAGGAACACTTCCTGGAATCAAATTAATAGCATGATAATGATCACGAATAGGTGGGAGGCCTTTGGGAGTCTCAAATAACTTGGAATGATTGTCCAAGACTTTTTTTAGATTTGGAGAAATGGATGATTTCGATGTGGGAACCTCTAGTGAACATAATTATGCAATTATGCCTCATTTTTCTTTATTGAGAAGCTTTGTCATTCCATTAGAGCTGATTATCTTTCCCGATTTCCCTGCAATACCCCTTAATTCCACTTCCTTTCCTTTTGAAGAGAATTTCATGAAAAGTTCTTGAAAATTAAAAGCTATTGTACCCAAGGATTGTAGCGATTGGACTCCTAGTACAACATCAACACCACCCGTTGAAATGGAAATCATTGGGCTATTCAATACATATTATCACATGGATAGCTTGATATTATGGCACTTTCCTAAGCAATTTATGCTTCCTCCACTTGCAACCATCACTTGACACTCTAGTGCTGGATATAGGAAGCAATTCAATTTCTTGGATATCTTACAATGAATAAAATTATGGGTACTTCCCAAATCAATCTAGAGTCCGTCCTCTTTCTGTAACTTCTTACAAAAATTCAATCTGATGCTTAGAGCGAAAGTTATGATGAATTTCCCAAGGTGACCTATTTGGAATGTAATTCGGGGTCTGCAAAAAACCTAACTTCCTAAAATTATATCCCCAAAAATATAGCAAGACAGGATCTAAAATTTGGACCAAAGGTTCAGCGTGATTTCATCTCAAATGGGTTTATTTTTTAGCTTCTAAAGCATCACAAAAAAAATTTATAGTGAAACTTCCACGATGACTTGTTTGGAGCAGTGAAACCCTAGAATCCAAAGCTCTGATACCAAATGTTATGAAACTAGCTCACAAAAAGATAGAAAAGATAGATGAACGCCTTAGAAATAAGCCTCTTCGAGGGGGAAACCTCCTTTATATTACACAAATGAACAATTCTTGGATGATTCAAATGACAAATCCTCCTTTCTATATATAGGAGTCTAATGGGTCACAACATAGCCAAGCTGACCTAACAATAATAATATAAAGGTACAAAAAGAATAATAGAGGGATTCTGTAGGGCACAATAATAACAATATGGGGAAAATAGGGGCACAACAATAACAATAAGGGATATAATGGCAACAGTAATGGGGGAATCACTAGTATTATAGGGACCTAACACACAGTCGCACTCGCTTGCTGCAGGCTCGCTTGAATCCTACTCGTCCTTCCAATGCTCTCTTGTAGCCATCCTGTCTAAATTTGCATCTCATGCAGATCGTTTTGCACATTCCCTAATGCGTGCTGGTATTGTTGTTCAAACTGTGTCCACAGTTCTACAGTTGTGTTGCGGACCTTATCCCTAATCTCATAGCAGTCCCCTTCAGTGAGGACCATTAGATCAACATGTGCATGGTTATCAGATTTAATCTTCTTCCTAGGTCCGGAAGTTGTCTCATTGGTCTATTTCTAGAGTTTGAAGGGAGTTCTATGGTCCTTACCGTCGCCTCCTTCAACATCAATTTCCCCTTCCTCCTCAGTGTGTTGAAAAGGAGACTCCTCAACATCAATGGTGGTCTCCTTAGCCACCCGGACTTTATCAACAACTTCCTTAGTAGGAGCTACTTTGGTAGCAACTTCCTTCTTCTACTGCATATCTTTCTCTTGAGTTGCAACCTACTCAACCTCCTTTTTCTTCTACGTTGTTGTGCCCTGTGTTAAGGAACTTTTCCTGGCCTTGCTAGTATCCACACCTACATCTAAAAGGTACAGCCACTCCCTTAGCCATTTCCCAACAACCTCCTGCATATCAGCCTCACTGACCAGGTAAGTTAACTTGTACCATTTATTCTTCGGGTCTCGTCACACATAGATAGACACGTTGTGAAAGTCTGCCTTGAACTCTACATAAGCGTCCCATTGTTCAAATAGAGTTGGTGATAGTTGCAGCCTTTGGCTGATCACCATGAGGAGATCCACATCGATCAACACCCAGAACATATTATTTTCCATGACTCTTGCAGGGTCCTTCGTTGTCTAGAGTGAAGTGAACTTCGCGGCTTCTGGTAAGTCAACTTCCTTTGGAGGGAATTGACTATCTTTTGGAAACCTCCACGTGATAAGGGAAATCAATAGTATCAGCCAAGCATAGTGAATTTTTTTCTGTCATCTTGGGCCTCCCATTAGTTTACAAAAAATTCTGTGCAGAGGTACTATGCCCAGTTGTACTATACCCCCTTAGCACATTGTGCAGCTAGTGAAATTACCAGCACCGAAACCTCGTCCGTGTGACATTTCTGCATGATCTTGCAGGCCAAGTTTTGTGCAAAAATCTACACTACTTTTTCTCTAATGGAGTGGATGGAATATTCACGTGACTTCTTCACTAAGTTTAACTCGCTCTTCATTTTATCTGCGAGTTTCTTTTCCTTGGTCTTTCCTCCAAACTCCTCATTTGGATCCACCCCTTGGTATGGCAACCTTGTGATGCGGTGGATTAGCATATCGATAATGGTGATGGATTCTCCCAACTAGAGATACCCATCGTGTACCAAGGTACGCAATTTCTGAATGCATGTATTGATATTCATCCTACTGAAATGTGGCACCAACATCATGTTCAACAACCCTGCCCTCTCAACCCCTATGACCCATTTCATTGGATCTAGTTGCATGACTCCGGTATCCTCATAATAGATCTTCGTCAAATACTTGTTTGGCGCCAGCTGGGGGAATTTCGCATGATCCGCTAGATCCCAATCTTCCATCTTTAACGCAGGAATACACCCTAAGAGCGCACCTTAAAATAATACCTTAAATGTGGTAGTAGTGGTGTAGAAACCATAAATTTGCTGATGTCTAGATCTTTCAGGACATTTTCTTTGCCTTGTTGCGGTGGGATATACATCGGGAGCCGGTTCATAGGCTTGCCATCTTCAACTTCCATATCCTCAATTCCTCCATGAAGCTCTTCTTCATCAAGATCCAGGGGTTCATGCGATTGCTTGGACTTATCCATTTTCTCCTTTTGGTAGATATCTTGGGGGTTTTTCCTCAGCGACTATCTCAATGGAAATGACTACGGTTTCTTTTTCATCTTCTCAGCAATAGATTGCTTAGGCCTAGAAGACCTCGATGCCGTAGGTACAAAAGCTATTGATTCCATTTCCTGTACTACTTCAGGGGAAACAAATTTAGAACTAGTGGCTTCTATAGGGTTAGTGGTCGTCATTCTCTCCAAGAAAGCCTCATGGAATGCTTCAAGCATGTTAGCTAACCCTGGATGTAAGAAAAGATCTTCCCAATCAGATCGGCTCATAGACTTAAGGCATAAAATATCACAAGATATTTTTGGAGAGAAAAGTGTTCTAATGCAGGGCAGCATGATAGATTTATAGGGAATTTCAAATTCAAATCGGACTGTTCCCTCTAAATATCTACCCTAAATGCATCTTTAGCAGAAAATTGCCAAAGATTTGTGCCATAAATGCAGCTTGCCCACTCCTTTTAATAGTAATTTTTCCATCCAATCATCTACAATTCACCCAATGGATATTTTTTGACTCTGCTACGCGACACCAACTTGCATGGTGAAGCCCTCCTTGCGCATCTCCTCCTGGCACACTTCTTTCTTCCGTCACGTATCCCCCTTACTTTTCTTTTCCAGTTCTTTATTAGTGTAGTTTATTGTCTTATACTTCCTTGCAGCCATCATAATGTAGTCATTGCACAAGGGGAGGGTCCCCTTTATACAACTTCAAGTGACTTTCAGTAACTCTACCTAGAAATAATTCTCCATTCAGCTTTGTGAGCTAAACTGCACCACCATCTGTAATTTCCTTGACTACATAGGGTCCTAGCCAATGCATTTGAAACTTCCCAGGGAACTTTGTGAATTTACTATCATAAAGTAGGACCAAATCGTTCACCTAAAAGGTGCACAACTTAATATGTCAATCATGCCAGGCCTTCTCGCACTCCTTTTGCACTTGTTGGTTAAATTCTACTAAAAACCGGTCGTATTCAAGTTCCACCAACTGTGTGAGGCGCTCCTCCATAGTCTCATGGTCTGCCATATCATTCAATGCTGCAATATATAGACTCGGCACAATATACTCCATGGGCATCACAACCTCCATCCCATAGACCAACCTGAATGGCATTTGGCTTGTCAACCTTTTACATGTTATCCTATATGCCCATAGGACCGCTAGTTTGCGTACATCCCAATCATTCCTCTGCGTGTTTCAGACCTTTGTCAACATGTTCTCTAAGATTTTATTGAATTCTTCCACCATATCATTAGCTTGAGGATGATAGGGCGTACTCTTCTTATGATAAACATGGAACTCTTCAAGCATCACAACAATTGTTTTATTTAAGAAATGTGTACCCCTATCACTCATCAGTATCTTAGGACATCTAAACTGAGTCAATACATTCTCAAATAGGAAGTTTGGAGCTGTAGCAGTGCTATAGTATTTGAATGGTTGTGCTTCTTCCCATCACATCAAATACTTAATCGTAATAATAATGTACAACACTCCTGTCTTCTTCCATGGTGGCTGTATTGAATCCATAAAATCAATTTCCCATTTGTCAAATACCTACAATTAGATCTGTAGGTTTAAGGGTAGTTCATCCCTCAGCGATGGATTCCCTGTCCGCTAACAAGCATTGCATGCCCTGCAATATTCCTTAGAATCCTTATGCACTGCCAGCCACCACAATCTTGCGCGTAGAATCTTTTGCGTGGTTTCTCTACCTGTAAAGTGTCCTCCGCCACTCCTCCATATGCTTCGGTGAGGATGTTGGATCATTCAAACTATAGAAAATATCAGTGCAATATTTCATCATTTCCCATTTTATACAAGTGTCCAGATATTACAGAAAAACTAGCAGCGCAAACTACCAATTCCTTTTTTTTTATGTAGAATATCCTTTCGGGGTTGTACTAGTGGTTAAGAACTAAATTATATGTGCAAAAAGATCGTCTGCAACTCATACAACAAAGAGTTGCACATCTGATAGTCCTTCTTCCAAACTAGTGGGTTCGTCGCTTGTCTCAATTCTAGATATGTGATCTGGTCCCGCATTCAATCTACCAAGCTTCATAATCACCTCAAAATAATATTTTTGGAAGAGTAATAACCACCTACAGATCTTACCCCCAACACAAGCTTGTTGACTAGGTACTTGAGAGCGGAGTGATTTGTATACATCTTAAAGTGCGTGCCCAATAGGCAATGTCAAAACTTTTGTAGCATGTAAACCATTGCCAACCCTTCATGCTCTGTATTTGTGTTGATCTTCTCAACCTTTGATAATTTCCTACTCACGGAGGCTATAGGGTGATCAAGTTCACCTTCGCTTGTCTGGGTCAATACCGCACCTAGCGCAATACAGGAAGCATCCACAAGAACATGAAATTATTTATTCTCGTCTGGAAACACCAAAATGGGCGTAGTCATCCCAACAGAAAGTCACGTCCTTCTTTAGTAATTTCTCCATTGGTGCAATTATATGCCCATATGCTTTGATAAACTTCCTATAGTATCTAGTGTGGCCTAGCATTGCGCACAACTACTTTACATTCTTATGAGCCTCTAAATTGACAATAACAACTATCTTCACACGGTCAACCATTAATCCTTTCTTGCATACCACATGACCTAGAAGGGTCCCATAAGGCACACAAAAGATACATTTCTTCAGATTTAGGGCAATTTGGTATCTGCCACAAGTATCTAACATAAGGCAAATACTTGAAATGTCACACTTTTCCAATCCAAACACAGTCCAATCATCAAAATAAACTTCTAATAATTTATGGATGAACTCTTTAAAAGCTACAATTACGACCCTTGAAAAGATCGCGGGCACATTCTTCAGCCCGAATGGCATTACTCTGTACTAGAAGCATCCCCACTTCGTCACGAAGGTGGTCTTACTACAATCCTCTGGCACGATCTTAATATGATGATACCCTGAGAACCCATCAGTGAATGAATAGGCTTCTTGTCCTCTAACATTGTCCAAAACTTTATTTGCAAATGCCATTGGAAATAGGTCATGAACGCACACATCATTAAGATTTTGTAGATCTACGCATATCCTGATTTCATCTTGTTGCTTCTTCTCCTGAACGACCATAGGGCTCACTTAGTTAGATTCTTCCATTGGCTCAATGATTCCAACCTCCAACATTTTATCCAGCTCTTTGCACACCTTCTCCTTATACTTGGGATTTAGATGGTAGGGTTTCTATGTTTGGAACAGGATCCCCCAAAGGGTAGTTTTGGGGCTAAAAGCCCATGTTTGAGTCAAATTTTGTAATAAAATGGTACAAACTCCGCATTTTGTGGTCCTAGAGCATGTAGGTGTTATAAGTCATAAAGGGTTGTCTGCCCTTAGCTTTGTAAAGTAAAGTCGGTTGTAAGAGATCTACCCATGGTCTACGAACCATGGGATTGTATTAAAAAAGCTAAGATCTAAGTAGTTTGAGAGACACACAATGTAAGAGAGTGATAACTCTGAAGTAAGAAGTCTAAGTTTTGGGTCGTAGTGTAGGTAGAGGCTCCACAGTGAAGTGCACAGAGGCCTAGGGTGGAAGTCTGCAGCTGAGTGTGTGGACCCCTGCAACTGTGTGTAGAGGGTGAATAGAGTCTATAATCACTTGCAAGAGATTAATAAAGAGAAGTATTTTGCAAGTTCTGTGTCTTTGTTCCAATTATTGCATATTATCATTTTATGTAGGAATTTCCTTTATAATGATTATGTGATGCATGAAGGTGTATGATTTTATTGGATAACTGAACACATATAAGAATATCTATTTACGCAGTGCTAACTGTGAGTAACTATTGAGATAAGTAAGACACTTTGACTAATCTAGGAATCTGCACGGTACGCTGCCTTGGCAGTACAAAAGGGTCTAGATCAAGGGTTAGGGCTGTGAGAAGCACAATCAAACCCTTTTGTGGAGGTATAGAAGGATAGAATAGAAGGCTCGTCTGACAAGCCCTAGAGTGAAGCGACCTACACGAAGGCAAGAATAAAGAGAATAAAATGACATCATGACCATCTCAAGGTGTAGAAACTTGGTTCCAGCATCCCCCCATATGTTGGGTGTGGATCTTGATTATCTTCTGTATTCAAAGGTATCGCCGCATTGGACCCCAGTTCGTAATGGGGCGGCAACACCACCTGTAAAATATTCGCTATAGGGGGGGTCCAGGGTGTTACTGGGAAATCTAGTTTCCACTCAGAGCTGCTAGTCCCACTAATACTGGTAGCTATCTTAGAAACAAACAAACTAAAACTACTTTAACTTTCCTTTATGAGAAGTAGATAAGAGAGGAATGAAGGACACTAACCTCAGTCTTGTGCTTGGTTCCTTGCTCGGTTCCTCTTCCTTTTGATAGATCCTTGCCGCTTTTCTTTCGTCTACCCAGCTTTAAAGAGAACCTGTGGAATCAAAGCAACATAATACTATCGAATAACAGAGATCTACAATCATAAACAATATAGGACCAAATATATATTGACCACACAAATGCATACATCATCAAACATACAAGAATGTGGAGGAAAACTTGAATAGCTTTATTAATATCAAGAATAGAAAAGAGGATTACAACCAATTTCTCTGACCCAACGTCATCCTTCTAGCATGAAAGCCCTTCTTCACCTCATGAAAAGCTTAGATCACCCAACACTATGATTTTCCACCAAGAAACCAACAGCACTTCCTTACAAGATACAAAATTCCAGCCTCCGGATCTCTGGGATGAGGGATCCATATATAGATGATTGCAGGGGGGTGAGTCAGCTTTTGGGATTTTGATTAGTGTCCTCTCTCTAATAGTTCTTGATTCCACTTGGAGATTGATGATCTCCTACTCATCCATGGGCGAATTCAGAGAGGAAAGTGTCATAGGAGAAGTTTCTGGAAGATTCTATGATCATCCACCTCGCAAATTGTCTCTGCCATTTGTCCACTCTCGCCCATCGCACCATACAGAAGGGCTTTTTAGTATGCATCACACCCTTAGCACTGAGCAACCTGTATGGTCTAGTTTTAACCAGTTCTAAGCAGTTTCCTGTGGAGCACTTCTGGGAGATGATGTAATCAGCTGACCTTGTTCCTTTAGGGTATGAAACAACACTTTTAGGGACTTAGGAGCCCTTGGTTTATGGACATGTATGATTGGGGTTGTAGTGCCCAAAAATGTCTATAACAGTTGCCCCCTAAAGCATGAGGTCGTTAATCTTTTAATGTCGGGTGAAATGCATTATCATGAGGATTCAAAGTTTTTTCGAGTTGGAAGGTGACCTGTAATAAGATAAAATACAATACATTATCTTCATAATATTTTTCATGATCAAGTTGAGGCGAGCATTCCCATGCTCAGCTTTATAAATTCATTTTCATGTACATAAGACAGACAACTATCTTTGTGGTAGACTGATGATTCTGATAGAGTCATCATCCTTTGATTCGAATGATCATCTATGCAGCAATGATGTACATTTCATGTCTTTATTTTGCTAATATATTGCAGCCCAGATGGATGAAACTAGATCCGGGGTCTTCAAACTCATCCAATCTTCACTTGGAGTACAAGTCGATCCATGTGAAAGATGTTCTGGAGTTGAACATGGAAAGACATCGCCTGATTACCAGCCAATGATGCAAGCTGTTAACAGGTGTGAGAGGAATCACCGATAATGATGATGACCCTCAAGGTACTATAGTACAATTAGCGTGGTGTGAAAAAGGGTTTTGGTGTTAAACACGATGCAAAATATTTTGGTCGAAGGCCATTGATGTAAACCTATCGTCGGAAGTGAGAAACTTGCCATTGAGGCATGCAAGCTTCAAAGTACTGAAAGGGTTGTTCCTAAGTCGACTTCTCGGATAATGAGATGATGTCGACAAGAAGTGACCCATCATAGGAAGGCCTTAATGAATCCCACATCTATGACATGGAACAGAGTAAATTATTTTTGGAGGTGAAAACAAACTGATGATATAGGGCTTAGGGTGGCGGTCATGAAAGAATGGAGCGTGAATGTATTGCAGCAGATGAGACACAGGTGAATTCTCTGAGCGACTTCTCTTAAACATACCGGTGACACTGACATGGATTGGTAGCGTTAACCCCAAATATGGATGGTGTGATGGACCAATGATGATATGACCAGTGAATGGAACAACCCAACCCGACTCGGATGTGGAGCGAAAGTATCATGTTCAAGAACGACTTGCTACCAATAAAGTTTCTTCAACTTTCTTCCCAATTTTTCCCCAGTCATTGCTGACCAGTCCCTCTTTATTTTGGTCAAGCTTGAGGAGGATAACATATGCTTGTTCTATAATTTTCCCTTCGGGCAAACCCGTCGCTATGTTTTAACGAGCCTAGCGACAGTGAAACTCGTTCTTGTCTATATGGACAAGTTTGTCGCTATTTGGTTTTAACGAGTTTAACAAAAAAGATATCTCAGTCCTTTTCAATTTTAGAGAGTCTGAAAGGGACATAAAGGAAAATCCAATAATCCTTTTTCGTCATATAATCCCTAAAGTCCGAAAAAGTATAAAATAATACGAAAGGGATGAATTCTCGATAATTTTAACGAGTCGAACAAAACAAGCGCTCGATCTTTTTGTGTAATAATCCCTCAGGTCCAAAAAGATTAAAATCTAGAGGAGGGATAGCACTTCCGGTAGCTTTAACGAGCTGGAGAGGCCAATTGCTCAGTAATCTTTTCATATTTTACGAGTCAGATGAAAATAGCTTAAAGGAGATTCGTCTTTTGAGGAACGAGTGATAATTTCAGGTAGCAGTTGATTCTAGGTAAGGTTTGGAATTTTCCAATCACGGCAGTGTCACAAGGATGGCTAACAGGATAACTCTTCACAGCTATTCCTCTAAAGGGGTAAAAAATCAAATGGAGGTGAATGATCAGCTAAAATAGAGTGGAGGTGATGGTAAGAACACGACCAGGGCTCAAAAGCTGATGATAATGCATTCACAATGGTTATTTACCAGGGATTGGTTCATTTTTTAATGAGCTTAAACTCTGGGGGAAACATTTGCTCATTGCTAAGGTTTAATTTTTAACGAGCTTGAACTTCACATAAAAATTGCTCGTGCCAGTCATATAATAAGGATGTCTCATTGATAGGTTCAATTTTTAAGGAGCTTGCACCATTCAAAACTTTGCTCCAGATCCTTTCATTATGCAAGCTAGGAATGACCAATCCTATGAGTTTAAAGGGTTGAGAAACTACAAACTAAGAAAATAAATGGTCGTTGTTTACTTTCAGGTATAGTGAAGTAAAGTTCCCAGGTTACCATTTAGAAGTTCTCGCATTCGCAAGATAGTTTCCATCCGCACAGTAGACATAAACACTTCCTTGGCTTAGTCCATCTGGACAAAGGCTCCAATCACCTAACCTTGACGAAAGAATCTTATCCCGATCTAACTCCCTCTTCCTATATAGATGGGTGTCGGACCAGTCTTAAATCCTTCGCGGAAACTTACCCTATACCCAAGGTTTTCCTGCCGAAACAGACTAGGGTGCATGCCCCCTGGGTTTTAGTCATGTCCTCCCGAATCGCTTACGCTCTTCAGGTGGACGAACTGGAAATTGATTGAAAAGACCATTTAGGGATGGCATTTAACTATCAGCTATGTGTGAGCCGTGAAACAAAAGCTAGTCTACAAGCTTGACCGCTCGGCCTTCATGCGGAAAACACATTACTCTAAAGAGTGAGGAGACAATGGCTCCCATGCTATAAATATAGTCGCGCCCAAGGAGTAGATTATAATCTAGAGGTCCTTGGACTACCATTGTATTCATGTAAATGGTTTTCCTTCTCAACATTATGGGCACATTGGGAAGGATCCCTAATAGTCGGCTGATTCCTTTGTCGAAGTCTGTCAGATTTCTCATCTCAGGAAGAAGTGATGGCGAACCAAATGCTTCCCAAGAAGTTGAGGAAAGGATACTTACATAAGCCCCTTCATCTATGATGATACCGACCATGATCATTTTGTAAGCTTGTACAATGATTCGAAACGGTACATTAGCTGGTACATGGGATCTGCCTAGTAGATTCCAATCGAAGGAAATGACTAGGTTTCTTGGAGGTGGGACCGAATAGACGACCGGATATGACTCTGACAAACTTCCTTCCTACGGTAAAGGAACGGCTAGATTGCCCCCATGTTCATCGGAGTCTATGTTTACGAAAAGAATTTGAATGGTGTCATTCTCATTCTCTTCGGTGATTGTGTCATCTGAAGATGGACCTTCCGAAGACAAGACCGGGTCGACTGTCGCCTCAACCTTTTGACTTTAGTTTGGTATGGATTCAACGGGTTTATCTTAAATGACAGATGCTTTGACTGACCATAATGGCGTGTCAGTCGTATTTTCAACTAGTGATGGACTCGGTAAGAGTTTTTTATATCCAGGAGGAAGCCGTAGCGGTGAAGCTGGACGGTTATCCAAAACTCTTTTAGCTTCATCTAGGAAGGGACAATGGTGGATGATGTGATCACCTTCACACAGTTTACAAGGAAGTTTACATTTCCTTTTCTATCAAAATGCTTCACTTTCACTAGTTGATGGTGTACTTTCAACATGATCTTCAGAGGTTGATGACATCAGATTGTGCAAATGAGGAGACCAGTCCCTTAAGATCTGAGGGATGCAAGGACAATATCGATGATAGTGGTCTCCTTTGCAAATGACACATGGAGATTTAGGCTTGGATGGTGCAGTGTGCGGATTTTCACTAGACAATGCCCGGTTACCCCTTTTTTCCTTTGGCCCCTTCTTCTCCTTCTTAGTTACTTGACTTTTGGCTTTACCAGCTTTATCAAGCGAAGAGGAAGGAAGAGAGGGAGAATCGGATGAAGTAGAAGGTTGGGGGGTAACTTTAGTATCATCTAGTTGCTGACTTGATTATTCTGGAATCATGGTGTTCTGAATGACGGAGGTCGAGAAGAGCCATATTGGCAAGCCAATCGTCAATCCTGGAAGTGACAATGTGGCCATATGAGGTGCACCAACATCTCCCCAAGAGGAGAAAGGACTAGGAATTCCTCGAAGGGGAAATCCTTGGTTGGTGGACTCCATTTTTCTCGACCTAAGACCAACGCGGGAATGGTGATATTATTCCGATTAAAATAAATTTTAGACGCTTTGACACAACTTGTTGTTTCAATTTTTAAGAGTCGAGAAAAAACAAAAGATGACTCTAGTCACCTTCGATTTTTAATGAGCCTGAAGTGACAAGTGCTCAGATGGACCTTTTCCTTTAAGTAGTCTGAAAAGGAACGAAAGAGACTACTCTGGAAATCTAGACAGAGGGATTACCAAACCAATCGCAAAAATACAAAATACTTTTTACGGTACGACAGTCAATCTTCCCGAATGTTGTGTTCAGTGCATTACGATCGATAGGGCGGCAGACACAGCTTCCTATGGATAAAGGATATAGCCTATTGTGGTCTCCCAATATATACTCGACGGTACTTGGGAGCACAATTCCATACTTGCACTTGTCATCTCAAAGAGGAGGAATCACCCAACCAATAGTGAAAGAGACAGTTACCAGGCTTTACGACGTCGGAATACGTCTCTAGCCTAGACTTCTAGATGTTATGCATTAGGTTCCAAAGTGTTTTTATGTTCATTGAATTTATTTTATAGTTGATCTTTCTTAAGAAATTTTCCTTTCAGGTTTACCGCATGATGTAGATATACAATTCCTAAAATACAATCTAAGATGATAAACAATCGTTTAATCTTCTTTTTGCAATGAAAATCCTAGCTACTAAAGAAAGAGAGATGATATTCTTTCAACATAGAGCAGAGAGCACACATTAGATGCACTGTGTTAAATCAAACCAACAAGCAGTCTAAATGCAAATGCACATGCATGTATTTGTTTTCAGCTTTCTTAATGTGTGAATGACAAGAAGAATGCTAAGTAAAAATCTGAATTATCTTTTCAAAGCGACAGTAGTAACAAATTTCTCTTCAAAAAACTAAAGGAAGATAATGATGACACTTTGCGATTTTGAATTGAAAACTACTTTTGACACTTGAAAAACTACTAATTCAAATCAAATACAAGAGTAACTGTATAATCGACCACCAAGAACGATAGGATTCTTTTCTATGACTGAAAACGACACTTGCGACACTTCCAAATCAAGAAACAACAGTTCGATTACGCTACTACTTTGTAAAAGAGAACTGCAAATGGCGCACAATACATGAAAACATTCACAGTTCTTTGCAAAATGGAGGTGGAATGATGGAAAGGAAGGGGGTTTCCACAGTGGTATACTGATCACAGACAACAAAATTCTTGAATAGAGCTGAAAAGAGTGAAGAAAAACCAAAACTTGGAGGCAAAATTATCCTTTTCTGATCATCGCACCTGTAGCACAGGGAATCCAGTATGCATGCCACCTACTGCACATGGGAGGTGCGATGCATACAGACTTCATTGAAGAGAGGGTGCGATGGTACCAAGATGAGACTTTACTTGGCTCTTGGTCACAATTTGCAGCTCAGTTCAGGGATTTAGGCCGAGCAAGTGATGTTCAGTAAATCTAAATCACAAGGGTTGATCTAATGAGGTTAGTAGAGCCACCACTAGGGCAATTAGAAGGCTTTCAAATCGATTGTTCAATTTATAAAGAAAACCTGAAGATAGACTGAAGCAGCATTGATCTACTTTGCACTTGCATAGCAAATGCAGTTCGAAGGCTAGCTAGCTTAACTTCAGGCTCCATCTGTAAGTTTATAAAACAAACAAATATAGACAAGCAAAAAATCTATTCGCTCCCCAGTGGAGTCGCCATTTTGTTACCGGGAAATCTAGTCTCCACTCGGAGCTGCTAGTCCCACTAAGACTGGTAGCTATCTTAGAAACAAACAAAATAAAACTAATTTCGCTTTCCTTTATGAGAAGTAGATAAGAGAGGAATGAAGGACACCAACCTCAGTCTTGCGCTTGGTTCCTTGCTCAGTTCCTCTCCCTTCTGGCAGATCCTTGCCGCTTTTCTTTCCTCTAGCCAACTTCAAAGAGAACCTGTGGAATCAAAGTAGCATAATACTATCGAAGAACAAAGATCTATAATCATAAACAATATAGGACCAGATATATTGACCACACAAATGCATATATCATCAAACATACAAGAATGTGGAGGAAAACTTGAATAGCTTTATTAATATCAAGAATAGAAAAGAGGATTACAACCAATTGTTCTAACCCAACGTCATCCTCCTAGCATGAAAGCCCTTCTTCACCTCATGAAAATCTTAGATCACCCACTACTATGATGTTCCACCAAGAAACCAACAACACTTCCTTACAAGATACAAAATTCCAGCCTCCGAATCTCTGGGATGAGGGATCCATATATAGATGATTGCAGGGGAATGAGTCAGCTTCTGGGATTTTGATTAGTGTCCTCTCTCTGATAGTTCTTGATTCCACTTGGATATTGATGATCTCCTACTCATCCCTGGGCGAATTCAGAGAGGCAAGTGTCATAGGAGAAGTTTCTGGAAGATTCTATGATCATCCCCCTCGCAAACTGTCTCTGCCATTTGTCCACTTTCGCCCATCGCACCCTACAAAAGGAATTTTTAGTATGCATCGCACCCTTTACAATGGGTAGGTGGGATGCATCACACCCTTAGTACTAAGCAACCTGTATGGTCCAGTTTTGACCAATTCTAAGCAGTTTCCTGTGGAGAACTTCTGGGAGATGATGTAATCAGCTGACCTTGTTCCTTTAGGGTATGAAACAACACTTTTAGGGACTTAGGAGCCCTTGGTTTATGGACATGTATGATTGGGGTTGTAGTGCCCAAAAATGTCTATAACACAGGGGGAGGGCGGCTGTGACCTTTGGGAACCCCCCCCTAGCGGGGGGATCGGGGGAAGTACCCCCAAAGTTAAGAATAGATGTAAAATTGCTTTGTAAAATGTTGTAGTTTTGTAGTCAATTTGGGCCATTCATCAGGCAGAGATCTGATAGTAGAAGTTATGTTTAATTTAAGGTTTTTTTCCCTAGAAGGCAACCCCTCACTATATATGAGGGAATTGTATTGTGTCTATGTATATTTGTATTCTGAGTGAGGAAGAGAGAGGAGATTTAGAGCGAAGAGGGAATTAGAGCGGATTTGTTGTAGGTTGTATCTCTTCAATTTGTTGGATAGTATAAAAAGAATGACTGGCTGTTTCTCCATGGACGTAGCCCAAACTGGGTGAACCACGTATATCTGTGTCTCTCTTGTTTTATGAATTTTCTTTGTTTATATTTCTGCAATGTCTTATGTGTTCCATTGCTCTGTAATATATAATTTTCTAACACCATACTGCTTCCATTGAGACTTCGGTCTGTGCTCCACAGGTTGATGCCGAAAGGGCCAGTAGTGTAGGGATTTGTTCAGCTAACTAATGCTAAACTTGGATCACGCCCTCTCATGCCAGCAAATGGTTCCGTTGCCAGGACTGGAATATGCATAAGGGATGTGTGATGTCATATCACTGGAATCCAACTAAGAAAGAGATTGGAGATTGGTTGGATAGAAAGATCCACAAATTCGCGGCGTAGGAGAATAGAAGCTCGCGACTGACAAAGGAACAGTGGTTGGACAAGTACTTGTATACAAAGATCCACAAGATCTTTTTTGCTCCTTTCTAATTGAGCTGTATGAGTGGATTATGAAGCTAGCAAATAGCCAAGGAAGGTGGAAACTTGACAGTCCTATTGTGTAGACCTTAGAGGTAGTGCCAAGGTTGGAAGCATCGAACGATAAGATTGCTTGTGCTATCCATCATTGGCTCGATTGCATCATAGGAGGATTCATAACTAAATTTGTGGTTGAAACCTCAGTCAGCTACAACAAGGTGGAGTATGCAAAATCTTTGAATACTTGGATTAAAATGCTATTGTGTGAAAAATGGGTTATGTAACTACCTTGATGTTTCGGGCTACGTGAAGCGGAAAAACTTACAGAAACGAAGGAAAAAAGGGTCCTGAATATAGCCCATTGATTTCACCTCCTCGAGGTGATGAAGAGGGAATAGCGCAGGTTTCTCCGCGAAGTGTTATTCAGTTAATAAGGCAAGGATTCCCATGAATACCAACTGAAACTTCACCACCATCGCTTGCGACTTCACCCGTACTTACAGATGAAAACATGAAGAAGGAGACATTGGTTAGCACTCTACAAGGTCACGCATTGACCTGGTATATCGAGTACGCTAATGATAAATCGAACGCTGGAGTGGTAGACATCCAGAAAACACTAAATAGAGAATTCAATAGGCCTAAATATGAAGTAAAGTCTATTGTAGGGTTCAAAGAAATCACGATGTAACTAGGTGAGACACCTTGGGAACTTGATCAGAGGTTGAAGTGTACAATCCACAAAGCTAACATGAACCTAACACACGGACAACATCGTGAGTAGTTTGTGGCAACAGAAGATAACAACTCAGGCAGAGGCCTTGGATATCGCAATGAGGCTACATGAAACACCAAGGTAGGATCTGAATCTGGGGGTTCAATAGATTCATGCGCAGTTGAAAAATATTTGCCTTGAGATGCAAAGCTTTAAGTAGGACAGAACAGTTCAACAACAACCCATATCCTGTGCTCCTTTGAATTGATTGGGCTACTGATATGAACGGGGTAATCAACCTAAAGAAACGAAAGATGATATTTGAAAAGAAATTGCTCCGTGTAATAGTACCCATAGATCCCACTAAAGGCTTGCATTATACTGAACTAGTCCATGATTATGAAAGTGACGATTATTTGGACTGTATCTATAAGATAATAGCACGAGACCAAGATTGGGTGAATCCAACAGCGGATGGACGAGTTACATGGGATCGTGAGAGTTCATGCACTTCGGACTCTGATGAAGAACTAGAGCGCTGGCAGAATTGGTTACACGAAGTAACTACACTGAGTTGTAACATGATGACCCAGTCACTGCCTTGTGTGTCAGCAGAGGTGAGAAATACGCCTAATTATGATGGCCTGAATGATATAGATATTTTTCTAGATGCATTTGAGAGGGAGGTACCAGAAAGGCAGCGCTTCCAGGCGCTGGATTCGGCACTACGTGCTACGCCCACAAGGTGGTGGGGTACACACAAAGGAAGGTTTGATGATTGGCATGAATGTAGGAGAATGATGAGAACTCACTTTAGGAAGCCAATGATGCGAATGACAAACAAGTATGATGGATAGGATGACCCGCATGCACACTTGGCCAAATGGGCCTAGGCTTATGGAGAGAAGCCCCAACCTGAATGGGTGCACTTGTTCTATCACACACTGAATATTGTCCCGATGAACTGGTATGTAGAAACAGAGCTCTGCCATGGGACAGGTGAATGGGATATCTTGCACAAAGGATTCATGATGACATTCAATTTTGAAGACGGGTTTGACAGTATTGATGAGGCACTACAAGAGGTAAAAGAAGCAATCTTTAGGATACTACAGGATCCTTTAGACCTAATTCAGCTTAAATGGGCTACTCAGTAGTCATGCGCTAGAATTTTATAACGTAACTGCTGAAGAAAAGGATGAGGATCTGTGAAAAATTAACATCCATGAAACGAAAGGGCATTGTGAGGTTGCAAGGCTGCAAGTTGAGAATCTGGATATAACCGCATCGCTGAAAACGAAACAAGTGAACATTGGTATGGAGGTAGAGACCAAATTCATGAATATTGGAGATTATTGGGATGACACGACGGTGGATAAGGTTGCTAAATTGCTCCGTGAATACCAGGATTTATTCCCTACCAAGTTCATGGATATGAAGGGGATAATCGGGGACCTAGGCATAATGAAGATCATGTTGAAGTCCAATGCAAAGCTGGTTAAGAAGAGGCCTTATCATCTCAATCCAAAGTACAAGGAAAAGTTCCACTTGGAGCTAGATAACATGCTCGCGGTAGGCATTATTGAGCCTATGGAAGAATCTGACTCGGTAAGCCCTATGGTGGTACAAGAGAAGAAGCAGAAGGATGAAATAAGGATATGCGTGGATCTCAAAAAGCTAAATGACGCTTGCATACATGATCCTTTCCCAAATTTGTTCAGGAATGAAATGTTTGAAAATGTAGGTGGCCAGGAAGCATATTCCTTTACTGACAGGTTGTTGGGGTACCACCAGATCAAAATCGCACGAGAAGATAGGAGAAAAATGACCTATGCGAATGAGAGGGGTTGTTTTCAATACATTGTAATGCCGTTTGGATTAAATAATGTGCCTACGATTTTCTCGCATGTAGTCATTGTTGTGTTTAAGGAGTTTATTCATAAGTTCCTAGAAGTATACTTTGATGATTGGACTATATTTGGGTTGGTGAAACACAATGTAGCAAGTCTGCGCCTAATGTTGGATACCTATCAAAGAGACCAGATCATGCTCAATCTGAAGAAGTGTCTATTTTGTGTTCCCTTTGGGACCTTGCTGGGTCATGTGGTTTATAGACAGGGACTGATGGTAGATCCCACAAATATTGTGGTGAACTGAACTTGGAAGTGCCGAGGAGTGTGAAACAGCTATGCGCTACCCTGGGACATACGAGATATTACATAAATTTTATCAAAAACTATGCCCAGATCACTACGCCTAAGGAGAAATTATTGAAGAAGGATATAATGTTCTACTCAAATGAAGAGTGTAAGAAGAGCCTGGATGTATTGAAAGAAAATATGGTCACTACACCGATCCTAGTCTTCCTAGATTGGAAGAAGGAGTTTCACGTACATGTTGATGCATCATGTATAACACTGGGAGAAGTACTGACATAGGCTGGTGGAGAAGACCTGGACCACCCTATCACGTTTGCAAGCAGAAGGTTATATAAAGCAGAGAAGAACTATTCCACTACCAAGCGCAAAGGGTTAGCTATGGTATATGCACTCCAGAAGTTTAGGCATTACTTGCTGGGAGGCCATTTTAAGATGTACACAGATCATTCCACACTGAAGTACCTGGTCAATAAGCATGTGTTAGGGGGGAGAATCTACAGATGGTTGTTATTATTCCAAGAGTATGATTTCGAAGTTATTGTGAAGCCTGGATGACTGAACGCAGGACCATACCATTTGTCGCACATCGAAACAGGGGAAGAACCCACTAATTTGGAGGAAGGATTGCCTGACACACAACTATTTGTAGTGCACATCGTGGATGGTCATTTTGAAGATATAATACACTTCCTAAAGATAGGAACTACCCCAGAAGGATACACAGTCCAACAGAAGAAGGAACTAGTGGTGTGCGCGGAAAATTTCTCTGTCATAGCTGGGCATTTATACAAAATGGGGTCTGATGAGATATTGCGACGATATGTACCCGAGTTTGAAAGAAGTAGCATCCTCCCGGACACTCATGGGGGTGCCGTGAGAGGACATTATGCAGGGAGAGTGACCGCGTAGAAGATTCTACGTGCAGGTTTGTGGTGGCCAACCCTCCATCAGGACTCAGAAGTGTATTACAAGGCATGTGATGCATGTCAAAGGACTGGAAGGCCATCACAGAGGGATGAGATGCCTTTGAATCCTCAGATGAAGTTGCAACCCTTTGAGAAATGGGCAATAGATTTTGTGGGCCCCATTCAGCCCTAAGAAAAGACAAGAGCATGATACATTATCACCGTGATAGATTATTTGACTCGTTGGGTAGAGGCATAACCTGTGAAGGATTGCATGGGCACAAGTACTGTGAAGTTCCTATTTGAGCATGTACTGATGCGATTTGGCTATCCAAAGATCTTGATGAGTGATCGTTGTATGCACTTTCTGAATGAGACGATCAGTGTGCTAACGGAGGAATTTCATATATATCACCAGAAGAGCATAGCTTATCACCCACAAGCTAATGGGATGGTGGAAGCATTCAATAAAGTGCTGGAGAATGCGTTGACCAAGGTTTGAAATGCTCAGTGAAGTGATTGGGACCTACGCATACCTGTAGTACTATGGGCTTATCGAACGACATGCAAGAAGTTGTCTGGGAAAACCCTTTTAGGCTTGTCTATGCTGTTGAAGCTATAATGCCTATGGAATATATTATGCCTAGTCTGCGCACAGCAGTGCTCATAGGTGTGACGGATCACGGAGCCCTAGAAAAGAGCTTCTCACAGCTGGATGAGCTTGAGGAAGAGATATTTCTAGCTGGATTTCACCAACAGGTCCAAAAGAAGCGCGAAAAGGCATGGCGTGATCGACATATTAAGCTTTACACCTTTAAGGTAAATGACCTGGTTTGTTATATGATAGTAAATTTGATAAATTCCAGGAAAGTTTATGATGCACTGGTTAGGTCCTCATGTCATCAAGGATATTATTGATGGAGGAGCAGTACAGCTGGTCAAATTGAATGGAGATCCCTTCCTAGGAAAGGTGAATGGCAGTCAATTGAAGCCATACACTGGCGGTCGGACCATATGACTAGATGAAGGCAGAATAGTCTTAATACTCCAGGCAGTTGAAAGGAGGTGCGGGACTATAAACTACACTACTCGATTTGGGGAGATGTATAAGTGGAGGATGGTGTGAAGCAAGGAAGTGTCACAGGGTCTGCGGCAACACAGAGGGAGCTGCGTTACCTAGGGAGAAATTACGCAGGTCGACCGGAACATGACCATTAAAGTCATTGTTCATGATTTGATGGTTGAAATGTGACAAAATGGAGTGGGCAGCGGGCTTATAAGATGAAATTTATTGCTCAGATTCTTGAAAATTTTTCGCCAATCCAACATTAATGAATCGAATTTGGGGGGAACGATCATATTTGAATTCAAAATGCCCTATAAATTACAAGTGGTTTTCCACCAAAAATCACTTGGCATTTTCAGAATTAAGTTGTTGAGCTCTCAGGCATCCATGAACCGAGAATTCTTTGATACTTTCAAGGAGACTCCCGAATTTTCAAACTTGCCAGAGACGAAGTGAGCATTATTAGAAAGCGTTATGTCGGCACTCGCAAAGATTATAAATACCAAACAAGTAGTAGAGGAGGTGGCACAGGAAATGGAAATAGAAGGAGAAGTAGCTGCTCCGGAAGTGGCCGAAGTATTGGCAGATGTCCCTAAATCGCCAAGGATACCAAGACCGAAGCCGACCCCAACCAAGGAAACTGTGAAGGATAAAAAGGGTGAGCATCCTGCCATACCGGTGTGTGCATCACCAAGAAGAAACCCACCGAAGCCTACTGTGCAGGAAAAGGGAAAAGCCATAAACTTAGAACCAAAGGATGAAGACATTGAGGACATCGCAACAAGAAACAAGGATGTGGAAGTTGAAGTAGAGGAAGTTGAGACCCAGGGCGCAGACCCTATTACTCAGTTGCTAGAGTATGCCCCTCTGTGCAAGCCTAAATCCAAGGTGCTGAAGGAAATTAATGAGTAAGATTCTTGTGGAAACCCCTCTGATGCTGGATGACATTGTTTATGATGGTCCGCGCTTGGAACGAATGCCACTGCTGAAACTTGAAGACTGGGATTTTGCGGACCACGAAAATTTCCCACATCTAGTGACTGAGTAGCTGATGTGCTGCATCATTGAAAGGAATTTAGGAATGACCGCTTTAGAGCCGTGGAGGTGGCTAAAGGGAGTAGAGAAAGCAGCGTTGCTCAACCTGCTCTGGGTGCCACACTATAGCTGCACCCCGGTAACAGTTTTTGTCATCAAGCAGCTACTGTGCTTGGTGTATGATGGGTGTCTGTGGTTGGAGGAGCTGATACCCATCATAGATAGATTGATTTACTAGATCATGCAACTGCCATATACAGGAGAGAATCCGGCCATGATATTTGGCGAAAAAGGTGGCGAGCAGGCTCTCACGGAGTCAATGAAGGAGAAATTTAAACTAGTGAAGAAGCCATGCAGATACACTAGATCTAGTATCTGTGACTATGCTATGAAGGTAGCAACGCAGATCTTAGCGGAGAAGGTAATGAGGAAGTGTTGTGCTGATGAGGTGCCGACATCTGTCATCATGTTCGTAGCACAATGCGTTAAAGGAGTCCAGTTCAATTAGTCAGACTACCTTCGTAGAGAGTTCCTAGCGAGCTGCCGCAAAGCACAAGAGTTCAGAAAGAAGTTCCACTATGCATGGCTCTTTCTTTCAATTGTGCTGGTAGCGTGGGAGCTGTCAGAGGATAACCAGTTCCCTTCGTTCATGCCAGACCTCCCTGAAGCAGCGAAGTACGCTTCGTTGTGGGTGACCAAGGACATGTGGCGAGTCAGGGACAATAAGATCTTTTGGATCTTTATGGAAATGAATATTTGGATGGCCATCAATTGCAAGCCATGATTTTTGCCTATGGTGTATGCCAACCTGCAGGGCTACGCCAAATTTAAGGCCGAATTCCATTGAGTATCCATAAGGGCATGAAACAACCCAACATAGAAATGGCACGACTTTCCATATTTGGCAATGGATGGTGCCATTGATGCAATGCTTAATCAATGGCTAGCAGAGTGGCACTCTACAATAGATTTGGCGGAGGGCGGAAGAAAGTCTGTCGCATAGAAGAAAAAGGAGGATGCTAAGCTTAAGATGACAAAGCTAGCCGAGAAGAGGAAAAAGGAGGCCACTGATAAGGCTTAGGCGGAGCGCGAGGCCATGAAGAAGAGAGGTGGGATAGAATGAGGCTCTGAAAAATGCACGAGATGAACAACACAGCGCGGACCCTAAGGAGACGTCTGGCTACATCAAGCACCCAAGAGAGCTAGAGAAAGGAGGGCCCAGGAAGAAATCAAAGGCAACCAAGACCTTGCTGGACCCCATTACATTAACAGAGGATGATTTACATGATATCAGTGACGTAGTGAGGGATGTCACCATGGAAGCCCTACAACAGTTTGAACAGTAGCAACAGATCATATTAGGGTCCATCCAGACAGGGTTGTAGGAGTTGCAGATCCGTGCATCATAGGCTGGTACGGTGTCTACCAGCCTGGCTATTGTCACTTCAGAAGCTGTTGATATGCTATGCATGAAGACTTCCAGTGCGATAGTGTTGCTAGATGGAGCACTGACCATAGAGAAGGAGGCTGACAAGCTCACTGTCATCACCCTAAAGGGAGTAGGGTTGAAAATGACAGCACTCCCATGCGAAGCACTCCACCATTTGCAAGATGGAGTAATTGTAGAACTGAGGGCCTAAGAGCATCGCACCCTCTAGGTGATTAACAAACAACGGATCAATAACAAGCAGATGACCCTACAAAGAAATGCTGCCATCACCACTGAGACCGAGGTGAACAATCAAAGAGAGCACATTTTGCAGGTTGTTGAGGAGGCATGAAGAATGGTCCTAGAGTTAGCCATTTCGGAGGAGGAGCCAGTTGAGGTATGCATTCGCAAGTTGGCCATAGGGGTGCATGACACTCAGATTGAGATGGCGCAGGTTCAGTTAGAGTTGAACCTACATATTACAGAGTTACAATTGAGGGCCCAACCTTCAACCCCGCTAGAAGTGAAGGAAAAGTGGGTGACCGCTATCACAGAAGTAGTAGTGGCGGTGGACAGTGTAGTAGCAGACTACACATAATTGTTCGAACAATAATTTGAGGTCCTAACTAGCTTGCAGGAGGACCCCAATGTACAGAGGTTGGTGACGGAAGTGCGTGAGCTATAATAGCACTATGATGAGGTTAAGGGCACAATGTGAACCATCGCGCTGACACAGAGAGTAGCCAAGCTGCAACAGGCCAAGCCGCTGAAGAAACAGGTGGACACAGTGCTACACAAGGAATTAGTGCTCAAGGAAAGACTAAATCCCTGGCTAGAAGAAGCTTATGCAGTAACAGGGAATATCGAAGGCAAGCTTGCGAATCTATAGGCAACGCAACAGAAGCATTAGACTGACAGTGGAGGAGCAGTGACAAAGATGACAGTGCAAGACATGAAGCAGACGACAGCTCAATTCATGGCCGAAGTTGCAGTCATACGGGTCGAGCTGGAAGAACTTCATGCAAAGATCTTCGCACCTACCGAGTGACTTGAGGGCGAGTCACAATGTTTGTGTTGGGGCCTGTTGGGAATGGGATCCCCTAAAGGGCAGTTTTGGGGCTAAAATCCCATGTTTGAGTCAAATTTTGTAATAAAATGGTAAAGACTCCGCATTTTGTGGTCGTGGAGCACGTAGGTGTTATAATTCATAAAGGGTTGTCCATCCTTAGCTTTGTAAAGTAAAGTCGGTTGTAATAGATCTACCCATCGTCCATGGAGCATGGGGTTGTATGAAAAGAGCTAAGCTCTAAGTAATTTGAGAGACACACAATGTAAGAGAGTTATAGCTCTTAAGTAAGAACTCTAAGTTTTAGGTCGTAATGTAGGTAGAGGCTTTGCAGCTGAGTGCGTGGACCCCTTCAACTATGTGCACAGGGTTAATAGAGTCTATAATCACTTGGAAGATATTAATAAAGAGAAGTATTCTGCAAGTTTTGTGTCTTTGTTATGATTAATGCATCTTATCATTTTATGTATGAATTTCCTTTATAATGCTTATGTGATGTGCGAATATGTATGATTATATTGGATAACTGAACAGATATAATAATATCTGTTTACGCGGTGCTAAATGTGAGTAACTATTGAGATAAGTAAGACACTTGGACTAATCTATGAATATGCACAGTACGTTGCCTTGGCAATGTGAAAGGGTATAGATCAAGGGTTAGGAATGTGTGAAGGACAACCAAACCCTTTCATGGAGGTATAGAAGGAAGGAATAGAAGGCTCATCTAACAAGACCTAGAGTGAAGTGACGTGTGCGAAGGACAAAATAAAGGGAATAAAATGACATCACAACCATCTCAGGTTGTAGAAACTTGGTTCCAGCATCCCCCTATATTGCTTCGGGTGAGACTTCGGTCCGCACTCCACGGGCTGATGCCAAAAGGGCCAGTAGTGTAGGGATTTGTTTGGCTAACTAACACTGAACCTGGGTTAGGCCCCCTCAAGCCAATAATCTATTTCACAGGCTTCACATTAGGCTTTAAAGTGATCTTCATTACACGTAGATCCCCTACTATTCCCTCTAGATTTGAGAACTTGGTAGGAAACAAGTCCTGATATTCGTGCAGTAGCTTCACAACTTTATCAATTGTGTCTTCATCCCAATAATCGCCTATCCTTGCAAACCTAGGCTGCACGTCGAATCCAATGTTCACTTGCCTAGTTTTCAAAGGTTTTTTTTATATCAGGGTTTGCTATTTTGGGCCCTTCAACCTCATGCTATCCCTCGGTTTCTGGAATGTTGATATTTTATGGATACTCTTCTTCTTATACACTCACATTGTAGGATTCCAATGCATGGTGTAGTTTTGTATTCTAGTCCTGGTGAACCCATTCTACCAGCTCCTCCAGTGTCCTAAAGATTGCGGCCTTGATTTCCTAGAGTGCTTCATGAAGGCTTTCAAATCCATCCTCAAAATTGAAAGTTAACAAAAAAACGTTCCCTAAGTATTTCCCATTTGGTCATCCCATGGCATAGATCCATTTTCAAGTACTAGTTCATTGGAATAGTATCTAGAGTATGACAAAAGATATGTACCCATTTCAGTTGAGGCTCCGCTCCCTAGGATTTAGTCCATCATGCCAAGTGCTAATACGGGTAATCCTTTTCGCTGTATTTTTTAGTCATAAGATTATTGGTATATCCAAACCTTAGCTTCATCATTCACTTGTACTCCTTGCAATTAGTGAAGCTATCCTTATGTGTACCCCACGAACGAGCAAATGTAGCGTGAAACACCAAATCAAGAGCTTGGAACCTATGTTCCTCTAGCACCTCCCTTTCAAACTTATCTAGAAATAGAATAACATCATCTAAGCCATCATAATGAGGAATATTTCTTACCTCTATGGATACACGCCGAAGTGAGTTTGTCATCATATAGGAGTGCAACATTGAAACATTGTGCAACCATTTCTGCCAGTGCTCGAGTTCTTCATTTGAATCCGATGTACAGGAGCTATCTTTATTCCATGTAATTCATCCATCTATAGTGGGATTGATCCAATATTCATCGTGCATAGTAATCTTATATATTTTGTCCAAGTTGTCTTCCTCTTCAAAGTCACAGACTAGTTCAGTGTAGTACGCTCCCCTAATAGGATCTTGTGGTACAATAACTCACAGTGCCTTTCTTTCAAATGTCATCCTTCGCTTCTTCAAGTTGATTACGAAATCCATGTCGAAGGCCCAATCAATTCCCAATAGTGTAGGGTAAGTATTGTTGTCATCGACTCTTTCAATTACTTCAAAGTCAGCCATAACACTTGCTCCCTCAATGTCTATTGGTACCCCGTACATGTGTCCCATAGGAATAATTTTTTGTTGATTGGCCATGCGTAGCTATATAGGAGGCCATTGTAGCCTAGGTCACCCAATTATTTCCCATGTCTGTTTTCACAACACATTCACATCAGATCCTATATCCAAGATGACTTGATCCATTTCATACTCTCCAATCTGCATGGTCAGCCTCATCTCACGCCCTATCTGCTTCTTATATTTACCCAGTTTCCTCATAGCGCATTGTTCAGTAGGTGTCTTTATTTTACCTGTATAGTTGTCAATTAGCTCCTAGAGTCTTACTACTGTCTTCCTATCTCACAACAACTTCATACAACTTTTCAGAAAAGTAGCCAATACCAAGGGATCCATGTCCTTCACTTCATTGTTTCGAATCGATTTCTCCTGACTTCTGGATGCAGAATCCTCAGCAAAGTTCTTCTTGGCCTCCATAAAAGTTTATTTAGCCATGTTGAGATCAAAACCGATCTCTTTTTCGGTAGCCTTGCACACCCAACCTTCAGTTTTTGGCTGCTTTCTCTTATATTCTCCCATGGAAATACCACTTCATGTCATGATATTGATGCTATGGTCTTCTTCGCGTGGCTTCACCCTCATCATTTGTATATTTTGTGTGGGACTCTGCATATTTTTCTCCTGCATCTTGGCTATCAACATCAGGTAATATTCAATCACATGGTCGAAATATTTGCAATACTGACAAGATGGATGTGTTAGGTTTTGACAGTCGAGTGCAAAATGTCTAGCTTCTCCATAGTTGTAGCAAATAACTTGTTTGCGACCTCTTCCAGCCCCTCCTCCTCTTCCTCTTCCATGGCCCTGGAATCCTGCACGTGCCGCACCTACACCCTAATCTTGAGGCCTATTTTCTTCCTACATTCAATATGTAGGGGTTCGCTCCATCATTAGTTCATAGCTTTGGCAGTTTCGATCATCATGTCCAACTGAATTACAAAAGGTACAAAACAGCTGTTACAAGGTATACACAAACTTTTGCAAGAGGTTACAATCATCAATTTCCTGCTTCCCAACTATCTGGCAGATAGTGCACCATAAGGGTACTCCTACACTTGGTCCCACAATGTTCTTCAGCTTCAATGGTACAAGACCTCCTCCAATCAAGTAATTCTGATAAACATGGCAGTTATCCTTCTCATGTCCCTTGTCTTTGCATCTTATAAACCAAACTTCAGCGCGCACCTCTTGTTGAGCTTCCTTTCCTGTCTTCAAGCTCTGAAACTCCATATACAGGATTGCTAGCTGCAACTAAATTTGCTGTACTCCAATGTTCGTATCCAGCATTGGTGAGGCTTCCAAAGTCATCACGATCTCCACATCATCTTCTCGAATTCCTATCTTCTGATGTGATAATGGTAATCTTAGATGGGCAAAAACAAATAAATGTACCAATATCTATGTTGATCATCCGTGATATTCATATTATCTTGTCGAATCACACAGTTTATCCTCTGATCGAAATCCTACGAGGACTCATTTATCCTCTATTGTATTTCCTTAAACTCGATTACAAACTCCGCCAGAGACTTAGGATTTTTAAATTCATTTTTCAAAGCCTTTTGAGTCCTTGCCATCGTTGCTCTAGGTCTATCTGTATAGAAATTGATGTACCAAGTCAATGCTCGATCATGCATCATTGTGACTAGCTACGCTTTCTTAATATTATCATCTGTAATTTGTTGCATTTTCCATACAAGATCCGTGAAATACCAAAACTGTTTGGGGTCTTCACTTCCCACCTCTTTGAATATCGACATCTTCATTTCATTCACCATTTTAAATGTTTGATGCGGAGGTAGAGGTGGCAGTGTAGTGGGTGGATGGGGCATCCCTGGGATACCCTGGCTGAATATCTACAACATGCTTCCTATTATTCTTATAATAATCCCTTCGTCGTCACTATAAAATGATCCTAATAGTGGACTATATACAAAGCTTGATTCTTTGTTCCTTTTGAAGACTTTTCCACTTCACGTAGTCCCAAACATCAATATAATGGCATAACCCATTTCTCACATAACAACATCTTAATCCAGGTTTTCAAAGATTTTAAGTACTTACCTCTTGGTCCCTTGAAGAATATGCACTCTTCCTCGCTATAGTTGATGCTCTTATTGATCACGAGCTCAGTGATGAATACTCCTAATATATGATCAACGACCCGCGTAACATTATTTTCTGAAGCTTCCAAGTGCTTCACCAATTATGGGGTCCACACAATAGGGTCGTCAAGTCTCCATGTACCCTGGGAATTCACTAATATGGAAAGGCATTAATGAAATTCAAATCGAAAGAAACAAAATAAGTCTTCAGTCTCATCTATGTATAGGTATCTATTCAGCCACTATTTCTTGGATAACTACGAGTTTCTGTTCTCCTGAGCTGCAAATGTGTGCAACTTCCAATCAATCCACTTTTCAATTTATTTCTTAGTAGGGAACCACTTATTTGACATCACACATTCCTCATATAAATCCCAGTCCTGACAACAGAACTATTTGTTGGCTTGATGGGGCCTGACCAAGGTTTAACGTTATCTGTGGCAATCAACAAAACGCTAACTGTAACAACCTCCGAGGTAAATGTGCATATAAAAAAACATAATAGGAAAAAAATAAAATAAACATATCAGCCATCAAAATCCATATATACATCAATACATTTGCACATGAAAATCAAGGGAATGAATTTTTTAATTAATAAATGCAATGAACCAACCAGAGATGGGAGTACCACATTCAACCTAACCATAGATTGGCTGAGCCAAGTCTCTCTTCAGCCAATCAACCCCGTGCCATATTCCAAGAATGAATGTGGGATCTCATAGAACACATCAATCAAAACTCATCCAAAGCTTCCAGAGGCCACCCACCTCAACCCGTCAAACAATGATTCCACCTCACGGTCAGACATCACCAAAAACCATCATCAGATTGGTCTCCATCCAAGCCTTTTAGGGCTTCCAGAGTGTTTTTCCAACCAAGGCTTCCAGAATTAGTAACTCAACCCACAACTTATACAAGGCTTCCAGAGCATTTTTCCAACCAAGGTTTCCAGGACTAGTAACTCAACTTGCCAAGGGCTTCCAGAGCATTTTTCCAACCAGGGCTTCAATGACTAGTAACTCAACCCAAGCTATTACAAGGCTTTTAGAGCATTTGTTCAACCAGGGCTTCCAGGACTAGTATCTCAAACCAAGCTATGGAAAAATGAGAACCAACCAAAATAAAGAAATGAAAGTAAACCCACAATCAACATGGCTATCTAGAAAATAGCAAGGCTAGGAAATCCATTGTCAATCCTAGCCATCATCCATGCCAATGACAGATCATAACCAAGAAACCATGTGCATGTGCCATGCATGCCAAAACTAGTGAAGAAATCATACATGAAACTAAGTCCTTGCAAGAAAATCTGATGTAGCTACTGATGCCGATGCCTTCTTGTGCTTTCTTTCTCTTCCTTTGCCTTCTTTCTCCAAGAATCCAAGTACGACACACCCTCCAAGAGTGCTCCAAGAAAACTCTATGTAACCAAGAGTGTGAGAGAGAGAGAGAGAATGATGAGAGAGCTCCAAAACTGAACTGACCAAGTCTTGCCCACTGATCCTCATAAGCCTTTTTATTAATGAGGCCTCTATTTTCTTCATTTTCCATTATTTTCCTTCAATTTCCTCCTCACATGCAACCTGTGACCTTTCACATACTTTTTCTCCTAATTTCCATTATTTTCCTTCATTTTCCTCTTCACATGCAACATGTGATCTTTCACATACTTTTTCTCCTAATTTCCATTATTGTCATAAATAAATGTGCAAAATACTTTTTGCCTCTTTAATGCCTTAGCCATTACCTTTACCAATTTCCTTAGCTATAAACAACCAAATGAATACCCTGTAGGATGTCCTACCCACCATTCAGCTTGGAATACATGTCCCATCATCCATGGTATTTATATATTTTTACATGGAATTTTCAGTAGGGATGTTACACTAAGTGCTGGCCCTTTCAGAAACAACCTGCATAGCACAGGTTGCAGTCTCACCCGAAGTAGTATGAGGGGATGACAGAACTAGGTTTCTGCATCCAGAGGCCTATGTGATGGGTTCCTGCAGTCCTTATGGCTCAGATCTACCTTTGCACACCTTTAACCCTTCCGAACCTATAATTACTGTAAAACCATTTAAACAACTTCCAGATCTTCGCAAAGGTTCCTAATTATACTTAACATGCATAAATACTATAGATCTACTAGTTTTGCACAACAAATAAGCATTAATTCATGTAAATCATAATACAGAGCGAAGATACATAAACTTGCAGAAGTAATAAATAAGACACAGATGCATCAAAATTGGCTCAAAATTGTCTTTATTAAGTATATTGAATTCAATACAGACTTCCTTCCCTTGCGCACTCAGCCTGCGGACTTACCAAGGTCTCTATGCAGTCAACTACAAGAGCCTTCCCCTTTCACCTAAGTACAAGAAATAAACCTTTCCTGCCTTAACACGTTTCCTTTACAATGATTCTTCACAAAAGATACTTTTTTAGACTTGCTATGACTCATTATATATAGCATTTGCTTTACAATACCATGGTCCGCGGACCATGGGCGGGTCTCAAAACCACTCTATCACTTACCCACCTAAGGGACTAAATCCCCTTTGACTCATACTAGCCTTGTACTCTACATCGACATTTCATGGAGAATTTACATTTGTTTCAAAAAGATATGAAAAATTTTACCAAAACTTGACCAAAATGACCCCAAGGACCCTATCCCAACAAACACCCTCACAAAACATTTAATAAAATAAACATTTATTGGTTTTTCCATTTGGTGTTTCCACAGTATATCATTTTGCATTGATGTGTTTTTCAATTATTCTATTCTAATGGTGTTGCTTCCTTACATAACATTGACACTTACATCATCAAATATGTAATTAAATAGCCAAAATTAAATGGACAATGATACTGTTGTAATGTTACAACTAGGAGCCTTATGTTAATACGCTACAACAATGGTAATTACTATATGTGACTCACTATTACATTTCTAAAGTTACTCGATGTAATGGCGATGACTTTATCTAATTGTCAATTAAGGAATATGGAATAAGAGATTTGGAATGTTACATGCTAGTAAATTCCATAAAAAAATTATAATCTTATGTCCTTTTACAAGAGGTTTACTAGTGGATGTTACAATTGGTATCAAAGCTAGGTTGCAACACTAGTGCCTTTTGGGAATCTATGAGTAGAGAAGAAGTGGAGGTATGATGATTTTGGATATAATCTCAGGTATGATCCTAACGATATTACATGACGATATAGGTAGTATATTGCATTTGATATGAAATGCATGATAGTGTTAATAATTGCATTAAAGAATGATAAGTGTTAATGTTTGCTCTAAAGAATAACTTGCTCATGGCATTTATGTCTTTATAAAATATAGTTTGTAATTTTGTTGCACATAATTATTATTATGGACAATATTTAGCACTAACTAGCGATAGAGTGGATTAACTACCAATCTTTGCATGCATACTCTTATAATAATTCTTAATGGCTCTATTAAAGAAAATGATTAAAGTTACAATGCACTTCTTATAAAGAATGAATGGATGTAATGTTTTGTGTGATAACAAAAGAATGTAGAAGGTGGGGAACGTCCTTGAAGAGAAAAATAGAATGTTTTAAAAGACAATGATATAACGCCTTTGGATTTTAAAGATAAAGAATGACACAAATGGTAAGACTTGACTGTAATGTCTAATTGACAATTGAGTCCCGTCGTGGATTTTGATTGAACTTATGATGGTTGGTAGCATTGATTATTTAGTATTACATGACTAACTATTAAAATTATATGCATCACTTAGCTCTTAATTGAAGATTATTATTAAAGTGGTAAACAATGTGATCATGGTAGATTATTCTAGTGGTGACAATAAGTTGTTTGAATGGCTTCTGAATGGCTTCTAAATTGTTACCATAATTGTTATTGACACTGAAGTACTACTAGTCAATTAGTTCTTTTGTTTGAGTAAATATCTATATATACTTTTATGCATATGAAACAAAATTATCATGACCACGGAAGTGGATATTTGTTTAATAATGCATACATATGACTATAAGTTCTTTGAGGTTACAAAGAACTTAAATCATGATAACAATAGTGTCTTTAAAGTGATTAATTTAATAGAAATGCATTTTTATGTCAAGGGTTGTGGATTTTCATATAAACTAACACAAGTTATAATTTAGGGAAGTTGAAATGCATGAGATGAAATAGATTATTTATGTTCAACCAACTTAATGATAGAACTAGTGGTAATAAAATTTTGTTGACAATGTTTGGTCAAACTTCACAACTCTACAAGTTGATAATTTAATGATGATGCTAGCTGGTATGCATCCTACACCAAAAAAATATGTTAATTCCATCCTTTATAAATTCATCTAGTGTGTGTGAATACCTACATTGTGTTTTGGACATATGGTGTCTTCATTGTCATTGCTAAATGAAAATTTAGATGGCATTTGAATCTATTGCCATTAATAAGTTGTTTAACCAAGAAAAGTTTGTGCGATTGGCTTGATTTAGTAATGATGCATAATGATTGTTGATTATATACATATGCCTAATGAATTTTAATTTTGCATGAATTATAGATATGGTAATGTCAATGATTGGATTAGAATTGCTATATCTTTTAAATAGGTCTTATTTCCTTAACTATCGTTGAAAACAACTTCATTGAAACTTTGTTTTAAATTTCATTGGATGTAGCATATGGAAAATGTATCCTTAATTGTTATTCTTACTTTTAATGCATGGGAATAATTAACGAAAATAAAAAAGAACACTGCCTTTCTACATCGTTGAAATACAGAGAACATCGATGCATGTGAAAGTGAAACACATTTTGAATGTATTTGACAAAATGTTTTGTGAATAAAAATATTTTGTAGAAGGTATAGTTTTATAAAAAACAATTGTGACTAATGTTTCTAGTGTGTTTGAGTAGGGATAGCTTAATGGTAGCATAGTAATGTCACTAAAATTTCGGTACCATAGAATATGAGAATAAGTGAAAGGTAAAATGTTGCAATGTGATTAGCAACTGCAAAAGTGAAGGTATAATGTTTATCATTATGATCTGAAAGATATGGTAATGTTTTCTAAATTGTATGTTGATTATTATGTCGAAAATTTGAATAAATACTACCCATATGACATGAGATGCCGATCACGATTTCCTATTAAATTTACTTTTACAAAACTATGGGGCCCATGGTGAGGGTCAAATATGAATACATGATGTACATAAATGTTCTTCTTGCTTTAATGTTAATATGAATATGGCCAGTTATCTAAATTATAGTGGGAAAAGGTGCTAAAAGGAATTTCACAACCCATACAATCATATAAAAGTTGGAAGGCCCAAGGAGGGCCTTGGGAAGAGGTAGTTTCGTACCCATATTTCCTCTCCCTAAAGATAAATGTTCTCAGTAAGGGAAAAAGGTTGGCCAAGATGGTGAGAGGGGAAAAGCATGAGGTAACCTTGTTGGTTTTGGATCTTATTGGAGGATTCAAAAAAGAGTTAGTTGTTTAGCTAAAACTTCTCAAGGCAGAACATTGTCGGAGGAATGGGCAAGACATTTCCAAGAGGAATCTAGTGTTGAACCTAGTGTGGTCATTGTCAGGTAACTGTCTTGCATGTGAAATTGGCTCAATCTGCTTGTGAAAACCAATTCCCATTGGTTGGGAGGAGCATTATTTTTCTCAATGTGGATTTCATGGAAAACCAAGTTAACTAATCAAATAAGTGATGTGTTAAAAATGAACTTTCAATATGATTGTGTAATAATTTTATGTACATCTTGGTAGGAGAGGAGCCTAGTGCTTGGAATGGATTTAGTAGAAGTGTAGTTCCTCTATTATATTAATAGTCTTATGAATGTATTTAATAGGGGCTAAGACATCATGCACTTGGTGAAATTATGACTACTTTGATCATTTTGATGATTAGCTAGTACTCTCTAAGTACTTGCAGAAGTAATATGATAATGATTGATAGTTAAAGTATTGTGAATATAATTTGATTGAAAATGTTGCGATTAATGTGGTTATGTTGGATTGTTGGTCATGCACTATGAGGTGCTTTCCATGGAGGCTATTGAACCACCCAAGGAACTTCTTGTTGGGTTGATAAAATACTCTTAGAGTGCTTGTTGTAACTGATAAACCACCTATAACTAAAAGTATTGCGTGAAGTGACCATGATTTCCAGGAGTAATTGGAAAGTAATAATAAGTTGGTATAGATATTTTTATTTTTATTTTTATTGTTATGAAATTGAACAATGGCTAAATGATTGAAAGAAAAATTGAAATTTTGTAGCTGTAAATACTTATGATTATTAATCAAATTTTATTGTGTTTTCTTATTGGTATTTTATGGAAATAAAATCATTCATCTTGAAGGGGAAGAATCCCATTTTGTTTGTTCTAAGATAGATGACATAGTTGAAAGACTTGATGAAAATATAATCATGATAAGATGAACATTGAGGACGATGTTGTCTTGAAGGGGGGAGTAGGTAATATCTCCAAAACCACTATGTGAATTTTGGAAATGTTGACATTATATATTATTTATTAAGAAATTTACGTTTTTGTTTGTAACTAATTCAATAGTTTTTATTTCCCACCATTTCTATATGGTGAATAGAGGTTAGTCAACTTGGGAGGAGGAAGTTAGTTGTCGCTCTATGAGGGGGAAGCATTCAATTTTCATAGAGAAGTCACACTAAAGTAAAGGCTGAGAAACCATATGTAAAGAACATTGTCAATTTATATCCAAATAGGCAATAATTTCACTGAATCCTCCTCTTAATCCACTATTAGATTGTTTGGTCACTTTTAAAAAAGGATGGGGAAAAATTCATATAAAATTTGTTATGGAAAATGGGGTGGTTGGATAAAGCCAGTCGGCGTGCTTTGGAATTACTACATCTTATGACTACTTAAACACACTTTTGTAGAGAGTCTAACCAACATTGACAAGGCATCCAAATCAATGGAGGAGTGGCAACAATGTATGTCTGAAAATGGATTCTCCATTAATGCTTGTGTGAATCTACACGAGGGATGAGAATGGAACCATGTGCTACAGAGAATAAATAAAGACCCGAACATGAGGAATTCACATAAAAGATAAGTTAACTATGTTTTTTTATTTAAAATGTTTGCATATCTTATGCACATTAAAAATAAGTTAAGTGTGTTATTTTTTCTTGAAAACAATTTGCATATCTTATGCACGTTAAAAATAAGTTAACTAAACATTTTTTTCATGAAAATGTTTGCATAGCCTATGCACATACAAGATAATTAGTAATGTTATCTTCTTGAAAGGAGAATGCATGTGAAACTACACATAGATAATAATTATTTTTTCAAATGTTTATTGAAAAGAATATGTGTTTACATATAAAATAATAACAACTATTATGACAATTTTCGTGAGGAAATAATATCTGCTTCTATGCACAAAAATAATAGCTATTGTTGTAGATTTACTAGAAAAGGATATGTATGTATATGCATAAAAAATAGATATTATGATAGTTTTATTTTGGAAAATAATATGTACTTACATGCAAGAATAAGAGCTATTATGTTAGTTTGTTTTGGAAAAGATTATGAATTTGAATCCAAGAATAATAATTGTTATGTTAGTTTATTTTGGAAAAGATTATGTATTTGCATTGAAAAATAATGACTATTGTGTTAGTTTCTTTTGGAAAAGAGTATATATTTACATACAAGAAAAATAGCCATTATGATAACTTTCTTTTGGAAAAGTTTATTTATTTGCATGCAAGAATAATAATTATGGAGTTAGCTTCCTTTGGAAAATGAATATGTGTTTACATGTATCAAGATAATAGCTTTTAGGTTGATTTATTTTGGAAAAAAAATATGAATTCAGATGCACAAAGGTCATACCTAATGTGTTATAGGCCTTTAAATATGGGTATTTGCAGTGCTTGTGTTAGTGTTGAATAGTATCTGTTATCAAATGTACTCTTTCATATTGATTACAATTTTTTTTGTCAAATTATAATACTTTCAGATTAAATTTGACTTGTCTCGTGGACCCATGACTGTGTTTTTTCCCTTTTCCAACCTAAATTTCATTCTCCTTTCATATTTCCAAACTCTAGCCATTTTCTATTTTCCCATTCTTTTCCATTTAACTCTAGCCATATCCCATATTATTTCATTTATTATAACACATTTAAACTTTAAACCAAAAACCATTTAAAATCTAGATGTATCCATTTTAACTCTAGCCTTGCGCTATTGTTGTTAACTCTCATGCCTCGGCCATACCTCTATTCCTTTTGTTAATATGTTGTTAGATTGCCTGAAATAATTTACAATTCTACTACTTCCTCGACTGCAAGAGATCTGGGCCCCATAGTGCCACGTATACAGAAATTGTCTCCCCTGTTTCCTTTCTGATTTTGATTGTGCAATCGCAATCGCAACCCGTAATAACCAATGCCCATTCCCCCAACCATTGCGATTGCGATATGTGTGGTGCCCTGTCGGGTCTAAAATATCATATGCTAAGTTTTAATACATTTCGGGCCCTAGTCTATTATTAACACTCCCCACCCATTGCACTAAAACCAGAAGAAGCGATATTTTATATATCACGATTTTTGAAGTTTCACGTTCGAGTAGTTGGAAAATCACTATGAAACATGGTAAAAGGCCCCTCTCTCTGTTGATTTGCAATATACAAAAGCCTAGATCAACTTCCCACATTTAATCAACCTGAATCAGCAGTCCTAGATCAATGGTTAATAAATCCTCCCGGATGGTCAAAATTAGTTCATTTTCTACGCTCCCGACCACGATTTCTCGTTGTTTTTCATGTAATTTCCCAACTAAAAGACCATGACATCCATTCATAGATCACCAAATCATCCATTTTGCCTCTTCTTAGAGGGCAACAAGGACCTTTCCAACAACATGTTTTAAGCAGCAAAAGGACATAGGACAACATTGCACATTTATCACAACAGTTTTCAGAATAGAATGCAGTGAAAAGTGGAACAACAACACATTTCATTATCCAACAAGAATAACAACAATGTCTATTCAAGGCCTCAGTTACTACCAAAACAACACCATAGCTAAATTGACTGATATTATTAGCAGTTTGATCTATTTTTAAAATTTTTTGTAATAAATCTTGAATTATGTTTCAAGATATTTATTTTATAAATAATTCTACAAATACTTCAGATTTCTAAGTATTGGAGGTTGGATGTTTGATAATCCTAGATGAAGCTACTGTACATTTTGCAATAATATAACATGCAGTTGCAGTTATTATCTTGGGATTCTTGTGGTATGTTTCTATGACAATGTTTTTCTTTGATATTTCCTTTTCCTACCATCTCTTTGATTTCTTGTGATCATCTCATGAGTTTAAGTTACATGCTTTGTTTTGATGAGATATTCATGCAAGTGTTATTTCTTCTTGATGAATGAATTCATGGTTACATGCTCATTTTGATCCTCTACCTTTTCATCTCCGCACCACCATAACAAACTATTTTTGTCAGTGATCATGCCTACATTGCCCCATTATATCTTTACAATTGATCATGAGAAACCTTATCCTAGTCCTAGATCTATGACCTTCATCCAACAAACCTTAAAATCAAACACCATTGAGCTTAATATCTATCCTAACATCTAAAATCCCTCTCCAGTCACTTCACTGGCTGTGATATTCTTGATAGAGCCCTCTCTCATTTGGTAGGGCTAGCTGAAAGTCTAAATATTGGTTTTAGGTTACCTCCCTAGATTCCTTTCTCATCCTTGGGACACTAAGGAGTGCTAACATTTTTGGCAACCATACTAGGGAGAGCGAAGAATTTCATATTCCCCGGGAAAGATTATCAAAGTTTAGATCTGATTTGCTAATGGTGGACAATAGTCAGACACATATGAAGGCTGAATCATTTACCTGGTGACTCCAATCAACTTTCAACCTGATTTGAAGACTCCATTGGAGGGTGAACCATACCAACAGAAACATGAAAGGACAATATGGAAAAATCAGGTATTCAAGTTTGAATTTCATCCAAGACATTATATGCTTTATTATAAATTATTTCTTCTCTTTTCCCGAGAATGTAAAGAAGGTTTTCCAATGTATATTGTATTTGAGAAAAGATACCAGAACTGCATTTGATTCCTTTCCTTTGGAGATTGTGAGTACAAATTCTCCTTACGCTTTTGGTTTTGATCAAGACCCTTCTTCTGAAACCTATGTTGATCATATTCAACCTAATGGGCCTCAAGAGATCAAGAATAAGCCCATAGCTTTTGTACATACTCCTATACCTTGTAAAATTCTAGATAGGTACAATCCTCCAATCTTACCTCCTATACTCCATGATTTCCCTCAATATTATTACAAATATCTTCCTAGGTTTGATGGGGAATATGGTAACATTAGTGCTAAAAAGCACATTCATAATTTTGAAAAATTTCTCGAACTTTTTGAGGTTGAAGAAGATGATTTCAATATTAAGATGTTTTCTCTATCTTTGCAAGTTGAAGCCAAGAAATTGTTCAAAAACTTACCAACTACAAGCATTATCAATTTCCATCAGTTTGTGAAATTATTCCTTGATAAATGGGTGATCAAGAGGAATAATTTTCTTATTTTAGAAGAATATAATCATTTGAAAATATAGCCAAGAGAAATAGTGCAACTCTTTTCCGCTAGGTTCAATCAAGTATACCATTCAATCCCTGTTGATATCAAACCACCTCCCAGTTTATCTCCCTTACACTACCATGCATTTGATTTGGAAATGGAATTTCAATTTAGAGAAAGGACCCTACCACACTCGACGAAATGCAGGGCAATGCAATAGCTATGGAAGCTAATCTGTTAGTCAAAAGGTCAAAGTTGAAGGAAGCAGAGAGGGAGAATATAGAGAAGGAGCACTTGACATCTTCAGAAGTGAAGCTCGACATTTTGGTAAGCACAATGGAAGAAATGATGTGAAGGATCACCATGAGATATGAACTTGTTGTTCAAAAACACCATGTCCCACTTATTGCAGAAGAAGAAGAGGTTACTGATCCTAACCATTTTGCTGCTAAACCTAGTTACCGTAGAATGGAAAATGAATGACTTTTGTATTCATTTATGGACAGTCATGAAAATGGATTTGTAGATCAACCTATGGAGAAGCAATCTGCAAATCTAATGTGTATGCTTGATGTCATTCCTTATATTGATGAGTTACCCAATTATGATCAGTATGATGATGACTATGTTGTCGAAATCAAGGCTGGCTTTTCAAAGCAATCAGTGGCATGTTTTTGGGAGGAGGAAGTTTAGTTACAACAACTCGAATATAATACTCATCCTGTGCAGATCAATCAGGACAAAAATGAAGAAAATGTAGAATTTTTCAAAGTAAGTGAAAGGTTTTCGCCCCTATGTTTCGCTTCATTTAAATTTCCTAGAGAAAACTTTCCCAAGATTAGAAATCAGCAGTCTTTTAGTTTTGATATTGAGCATGAAGAACACAATGAACTTCCTGATCGAGACTCCTTACCCTTGTGTTTCTCCTCATTTGAAAAAATAAGATAAAACGATAAGGTTGCAAAGGAAGCAAATAAGAAAGTTGACAATAGTTGGCAATCTTCTCTTGAAATTGTTAAGAATGTTGTTTGTAATATATAGTCTTTATTCAGTTTGCAATCACAGTTACCAAGAAAAATTCAGTTTCAAAATGCATACGAAAATGTGGGACATGAAGAGCTTATACAAGATCATGCATTTTCATCAGAACCGATCCACAACAGGTTACAACAGCCTCCTCATATTTGCACTAATCAAGTAGGAAAATATTTGGATGATTTTTGCAATCAGAGTGGTCCTCATTTGTTTGTGAGCCTGAAAATAGGGGTAAGGGAGATTTAGTTAAGAAAACAACATTGTTTTCTTGTCCATCAACAGTCTCATCATGTTCATCCCAAAGGTCACAGGAAGTCTTGTTGCCTTATCACGACAGTTTTGAGTTGAAGCTCCATGAAAGAAAGGATGTAGATGAAAATTTGAAACCATGGTATGAAGACTTCCTAGAAAGGAAGTGTAACATGTTAGATCCTCCATTTGAAGATCCTTTTACTAATTTGTTGCAGTCATCAAAGGAGGTAATGTTTCATGATTTTCAAGACCCCTTGGGCAGTCTTTTGCAAGCATGGGAAAAGACGAATGTTGTTTTGTTTGTCAGCATAAGTCTTGGTTTTAGTTTTCATTGTGGGTTGCCTACATGTACATCATTTTGTCTACTTATAGAGGATATGAGAAGAATTTTAGTGAATGGCCACCTGCTTTTTTAGCTTCATTGGAAATTTCGTATCACTTGAGTGAGCAGGTTATGGATCAATTAGAGTAATTAGGAGTGTGAATAAGCTCATCACTTGAGAAATTTTTCCAGTAACATAGCTTTAGTTTTTAGCAGTAAGTTTTTCATCATTATTTCAGCCTACAGTAATTTCAGTTTGGTTTGCAGCGGTGTACAGTTTGGTTTTTAGTTTGGGTTTAATTGTAGAATAAGTTGGTTGCATTTCATCAGGTTGTAGGGTAATGGTTGGGAGCAACCCAATGAACTAGGTATTGATCTCCAAATTTATAGATCCATGGTTCTTGACACCTCCTAATGGAGCTGTCATCCCCAGTTGGAGCCCATGTTGGTGTTGAATAGTATCTGTGATCTTTCATATTGATGACATAATGTTTTGTCAAATTATAATACTTTTAGATTAAATTTGACTTGCCTCGTCGACCCATGACTACTTTTTTTCCCATTTTCAGCCTTAATTTCATTCTTCCTTCATATTTCCAAAGCCTAGGTATTTTCTATTTTCCCATTCTTTTCCATTCAACTCTAGCCATATCCCATATTATTTCATTTATTATAACCCATTTAAACTTTAAACTTTAAACCATTTAAACTCTAGCCTTGCTCTATTGTTGTTAACTCCCATGCCTCGACCATACTTCTGTTACTTTTGTTCATACGCTGTTACATTGCTTGAAAGCCTTTACACTTCTACATCTTCCTCGGCTGCAAGAGATCTGGGCCTAGCAGTTCCATGTATACAGAAATCGACTCTCCTATCTCCTTTCTGATTGCGATTGCGCAATCGCAAGTGCACTCGCAATAACCAAGTCCCATTCCCCCAACCATTGTAATTGCGATTTGCACGGAGCCCTTCTAGATCTGAAATACTATATGCTAAGTTTTAATACATTTCGGGTTTAGGGCTATGGTTAACACTCCCCATCGATTGTGATAAAGCCAATGGACATGATATTTTATATATTGCAGATTTTGAAGTTTCACGTTCGGACAGTCGAAAAAACGCTATGAAACATCGTAAAAGGCCCATCTCTCTATTGTGATTATGATATATAACAACCCGGATCAATGACCCAAATGTAATCAGCCTGAATTAGCAGTCCCAGATTAATGGTTAATGAATCCTCTCGGACGGTCAAAATTATCATTTTCTACGCTCCCAACCATAATTTCTTGTTGTTTTTCATGTAATTTCCCAACTAAAAGACCATGGCCTCCATTCACAGAGCACCAAATCATCCATTTTGCCTCCTCTTAGAGGGAAGTGAGGACCTTTCCAACATGTTTTAAGCAGCAAAAGGATAGAGTACATCATTGTACATTTATCACAACAATTTTCATAATAGAATGCAGTGAAAAGTCGAACAACAATGTTTTTCATCAGCCAGCAGGACTAACAACAATGTCTATTCAAGGCCTCAGTTACTACCAAAACAACACCAGAACTCAATCGACTGATATTATCAGCAGTTTGATCTATTTTTATAATTTTTTGTAATAAATGTTGAATTCTGTTTCAAGATATTTATTTTGTAAATACTTGTATAAATACTTCTGATTTTGAAGTATTAGAGGTTGGATTTTTGATAATCATAGCTTGGAACTAGTGTAGGTTTTGCAGTAATATAACAGGCAGTTGCAGTTATTTTCTTGGGATTCTTGTGGTGTGTTTCTATGATAGTGTTTTTCTTTGATATTTCTTTTTCCTACCATCTCTATGCTTTCTTGTGATCATCTCATGATTTTTAAACAAAATTCATAAGTTATAAGCTCTATTTTGATGATATCTTCATGTAAGTGTTCTTTCTTCTTGATGAATGAATTCATGGTTACATGTTCATTCTGATCCCCTACCTTTTCATCTTTGCACCACCACAACAAACTATTTTTGTCACTGATCATGCCTACCTTGCCCCATTATATGTATGCAATTGATCATTAGAAACCTTAGCCTAGTCCTAGATCTATGAGCTTCATCCAACAAACCATAAAATCAAACAACATTGAGCTTAATATCTAGCCTAACATCTGACATCCCTCTTTAGTCACTTCATTGGCTATGAAATTGTCAAAAGAGCCCTCTCTGATTTGGTAGGGCTAGCTACCAAGTCTAAAGACTGGTTTGAGGTTATCTCCTTGGCTTCCTTTCTCAGCCTTGGGACACTGAGGAGTGCTAATAGGTTTTTTCTGGAAAGGAATGTGTCTTGTGCAAAAAATAATAGTTAGTGTGGTGTTCATTTTTTAAAAGATTTCCCTCTTCTTGTATGAAGAGATATTGGTAACAATGAAGATTCTTTTAAGTATAATCGTGTTCTTATGGATATAAGTAGAATGTAAATATTTGTTTTTCTCATGATACATGTGACGTAGGGATAAGTAAGGATGCCTTGAAAATATTTATATATTTTACCCTATGCATGTGAGTTATAGATGGATAGACATGTATCATAACCATACATGTGTAAAGATATTTATAGACATGTTCTGGTAGATATGTACTTTTAATTAATGCATGTGAGATGTTGATAAAGAGGCATGTCTCAATATTTGTAAGTGTTTTAATTATGCGCATGAAAAGATGTTTGAGGCATAATTAGTAAAAACTTATTATTTAGCTTTGATAAATATTTTATAATCATAATGTCAAAACTTTTGATGTGGTAATTGTAGGAAATGATTTTGTCTTATGCGAAGGATGAATTATTTTTAATATTATGGAAAATGAAACTAATAGTTGATGCAGATTGAGGGATTGTCAAATGTAATATAATTTACTATAGGAAACAATTGGGTCATAAAGACACAACGTTTGATGAACTGTGGGGTAAATAATATCATGATTAATGTAATAGCTTCTAGCTAGTGATTATTAATTAAAGATGATATTTGTTTGTAATAATTTTAACAATGGTCAAATGATAGACTCCCTTACAACCATTGAGTGAGATGTGAACACTCTGGCCAAACATTTAATAAATAAACATTTGCTAGTTTTTCCCTTTGAGTTTTCCAAGGTATATCAATATCTATCGATGTGTTTTCCTATTATGCTATTCTAATGATGTTGCTTCCTTGCATGACATTGACACTTATATCACCAAATACATGATTAACTAGCCTATTAGGGAGCTTTATTTTAATATTTTGCAACAATGGTTATTACATTATGTGACTTGCTATTCCATTTCCAAATTTACTTTATGTAATTACGATGATTTTATCTAATGATAAGTTAAGGAATATGGAATAAGTGATTCAGAATGTTACATGCTAGTAATTTTCGTAAAAAAATTCTAATCCTATGTCTTTTTACACGAGGTTTATCGGGGATGCTACATTTTTATTTGAATAATATATTGTTAATGGAAACTTTTGATTTATATTTATTTGGTTTATGTACTAGTATAGATTCCTCTAATTTAGCAAACATCAATAGGGCTCAAGTCTCCCAATATGCAAATCTATTTTTCAATGTAAAACTTGAGAATAAGTTTGCACCTAGAGATATTTGATTCATCTCTACTCTTATTAGGTCTCATGTTAAAATTAACCTATGCTAGTTTTGAGCAGTATATTAATAAAATATTTTAACTATAAGAATTATTTTATTTGCACTCCTTATATAGATAGATAGATGACATTGAAATATTTTATCTATCATTCACATTCTCCATACATTAATTACACATTATGATGCCTACATGCATGTTTATTTTGTAATAGGATTTTCAAAATTTTAATCTAATGATCAGTAATTATTAGATGGATGGTAGAGGTTTAAAGTCCATAAAATATTTTAGAATATTTTTAATAATATACAAAAATCAAACAATGAGATTTACTCCCAAAGTACTTGTGCATTTTTTCCTTTTAATTAAATTTGTTAATTAAAAAAAATTGTCATATGAAATGAGTTTTTTTTGGCATGTGATATTGATAAACTCATGGTATTGGAACAAAGTGGGGATGAGTCTACATAGTTAAAAATCTTCTTACATGTTTTCAAAACATAGATATGTTTAACTTAATATTAATTCCTTTTATCATTAATAATAACAATTATTATTTAAAATAAAATTAAAGTTTTGTTAATTCTTATGGTTTTTTTTTTTCAAATTTTAATTAATTTATTTCTCTAATGTAAAATTAATGTGGAAATTTAAGTATTTTACTTGTGGCCTACATTTATTTATTTATTAATGTACTTATTATTTTATTATTTTTAAATGTAACTTTATATGATAATATCTAGTGAGATATAGTGCAATTAAATGTAAAATGAAAATATAACAAAAATTTAATTTAAATTGCTTTATTTTTTTCTATATAAGACTGATATAAAATTATCTTATTCAACATGGTAAGTGAACTTTTTTTTATTTATGGTTAACAATAAATTTTTGTTCTTAGCATGCTTTTGTTTTAAATATTACATATTAATTAATCATAGAATGAACTACCCATCTTATAATTTCAAAAATATTATTTTTACATGCCATATGTCATTTACTTAATATAAATTACATATACACCTTACTAAAAAAATAATATATATTTTTTTAAACTTTCAATTACTTTATCTTTCTATATCAAACTAAAGTTGAAATTTAAATATTTTATATATATATATATATATATATATAATAAATACTATTAGCTAGTGTTATGGATTGAGGACGACCATCAATCACCCTGGTATATTAGGTAAGAGTTAGGTTAATCATGAAACTAAGTAGCTAGATGTTCAAAAGTGCATACTACTGTCCCACTAGAATGAGATTTCGCTGGGTTGGTTTTGCTAGCTTTAAGACACTATAAAAGAGAAAACCAAATATTTCGGCTTGGCAAAGAAGGTGTAAATGTAATTAATATTTATTATTTTTAAATGTAATATTAAAAAAAAAAACATTTTTCTTATTCTAAATTGTAGAAGACATGTAGATAAAGTAAAAAATATTCATGAATAATATTTTTTTATAAATTTTTTAAAATGTGTTACTTATTAATTTAAGTTAATTTTAATTTAAGATTTATTAAATAAATTGGGAATGTAAAGTTTTATTTAAATAAAGAATTTGAAAAAAAATAAATATATGTTAATTTTTAAAAAAAAATTAATAATAATTATTATATTTAGTTTTTCAAATATTATTATATTTAATATAAATTTTATATCTTTATATATAAATAAAAAATATTCTTAATTTTTTTCTTTTAAAATTATATATATATGAGAATAGTTTGAAAAATAAATTATACTTTATATGTATTTTATATCAATATTTTTATATAATTTAAAATTTTATAACACCACCTCAACCTCAATAATATAGATTACTTAATTAATTAATTTTTTGCTTATTAATATAATAAAATAGATAATTATTAATTACACTATATTAAATTTATTAATAATTATTAACAATGTTTTCAAAACATAGATATTGGTTTTGCTAGCTTTAAGACACTATAAAAGAGAAAACCAAATATTTGGGTTTGGCAAAGAAGGTAAATGTAATTATTATTTATTATTTTTAAATGTAATATTACAAAAAAAACATCTCTTTTATTCTAAATTGTAGAGAACATGTAGATAAGGTAAAAAATATTTATAAATAATATTTTTTCATAAATTTTTTAAAATGTGTTATTTATTAATTTAAGTTCATTTCAATTTTAGATTTATTAAATAAATTGGGAATGGAAAGTTTTATTTAAATAAAGAATTTGAAAAAAAAAATTATATGTTAATTTTTTTTAAAAATTAATAATAATTATCATATTTAGTTTTTTAAATATTATTATATTTAATATAAATTTTATATCTTTATATATAAATAAAAAATATTCTTAATTTTTTCTTTTAAAATTATATATATATGAGAATAGTTTGAAAAATAAATTATACTTTATATGTATTTTATATCAATATTTTTATATAATTTAAAATTTTATAACACCACCTCAACCTTAATAATATAGATTAATTAATTAATTAATTTTTTGCTTATTAATATAATAAAAATAGATAATTATTAATTACACTATATTAAATTTATTAATAATTATTAACAATGTAATTTATATAATTAAATTAATCAATTAAAATTTAATTTATTATATAATATAATTGAAACAAATTTTTTAATTTATTATATATTATAATGGAAACAAATACATAATTTTTGCTCGCAAAAATTTTACACCAAAAAGAAATCCATAACAAATTTTACACCAAAAAGAAATCCATACCAATACACCAGTAAGAGAACGGTGATTAAAACAATTATTTAGGCAAATGCGTGTCTGGATTGACACTTTTAAAATACATTCGATAAAAGCGTGGACGCAAAGAAGAAAAACAAAGTAAGGTACCAAACAACTCCGAAAAGGATCGGAAAAGTTGCTGGTTGTAAGTATCTTCCACATGGGACCAGGGGAACAATTCAAACTGTAGGTGCTGTCCTAAACACTGTTAGCCATGATGGTCACATTTTTTGGTACTACTTCTTTAAACTGATCCAAATGGCCCTATTACTGGAATATTAGAGATTAGTTTGAGGCCCAATAGGCAGGAACTGGTTGGGAGGAGCCTCGACATCTTCTACCCTAGTGCCATTTCTGGGGAGCATTGCCTGAGAATTGGAGGGCACTCCAGTTGAGATTCTGCTGTCCTTCATTTTGCCCCACAGAACAGCGTACAGCCCTATTGCGATCATAACTCCTCCCACCACACTGTACATTCCATGGATAAGTCCAGTCAGTTTATCATGAGCGACTGTTTGTAAAATTGATAAATTTGAAGGGCTGAAAAGGAATTCAGAAACGAACCTGCCCAAATAGATGGTTTCAGAGAGAATAACAGATCCCATAACTGCCACAATTATCATCATCAATGGAGTGAATGCTGTGGCAAATACAGGCCCTTTTATGCGCATGCACAATCCTTGAATATAATAGGCCAGTGCAGAGGTCACCACTCCCTGCGCTCATAATGTTATTTTATTAATTTTAATTTTATTCTGGAAATAATGGAAATTTCGACCAGATTTTGATAAAAAAAAACTTACTGCATAGACTGCAGACAATAGATTGATATCCCATCCAACCGCCCATTTGGAAGGCTCACGTACTATGGCTGCGCCGAGGACGGTGGCCTGTAATGTCCCCACAAAACATATTAAGGTGGTAAGGGATAGCTGAGCAGGATATTTCTTGATAACTGCAGCCTGCACATTCAAAAAGGTGGAATATTATTATTTGCTGATTATTATCATGTGTATTTTATTTTCGCAGGGATTGACATGCGAAAGATCTATATGATCACCTGGAGGATAAACAAGCCGGACCAAGCAAGAGTGGCGGCGATTAACAGAAGGGAACCTATTATCCAGTCTTTATTATCAACAGCTTTTTCTGCAGATGTGTGGGAATTATGATGCCGAGACCAAACCATCTTAACAATAGGACCTTTATATAACGTCATCAGCATTGCTCCCGCTACGCACACCATCGTTCCCACTATCTTGGCTTGACTGCGTAGCTCTCTAATATTCACTTTCTCCATTCTACATAAAAGCAGTAAAATTTATATCATTAAGTGCATGGCAAATTTAATTGATTATTATAATAAGTTGGATGTGAATTAATAATTAGTTGGAGTGATAGTTTCACTATTTTTAATTTAGATATATTTTATCTTGGAATAAGTTTATCATTTTGAGTTTGGATTCGTTTAGTTAAAAAAAACTCAAAAAATAGTTTAGAAATTCTGTTAAGATTATAAACAGTGCTACTCTAGGGTTTTTAATGTTGTTGAATCTATTTCCACCATAAAAAGGGTTTTTGATGGTGCTGAATCCATTTCCATCACAAAAAACCATTCAAACACTCCAACTACCTGATTTTTTGAAATTTTTTTGATTCCCCAAAAAACTGGACAGCCCAACTACTTGACTTTTTTTTTTTTTTTGATTTTGGCAAAAACTGCCATCGAGGCTCTAATAAATTTGCCATAGTCTACGTAGCCAGAGGAATTGCCCGGAAAGCTATGGAAATTTCAGTCATATTTAGAGAAAATCCAGCAAGGATTTTTGTAAATCCAAGATATATTTGTTAAACTTCAAAATTTTAAGTGTGCTAGACGTTTTTTTATGGTGCTGAATCCATTTCCACCATCAAAAACACAATTCAAACATTGCCTCTACAATATTTTTTGAAATTTTTTTTTCCCGGATTCTGACCACTTTTGGCCATCCAGGGAATTCCTCTGCCTTGGTAAATGACTCCAATAAATTTTGTTATTTTTTTTTTGATTAATTTTAATATAATAATCTTAAAAAACAAAACATCTCATTTGCTTTTTTTCCAAAACTTAATCAACCACTCCTTATCTAATTAGCCCACATGAACTAATTCTCTCCTTTCTTGCTTTATAGACTTTCTAACATTATATATATATATATATAAAGTTCCCTCTACTTTCTTATATTCACTAGCATATCTATTTGTGTTTAGCTTATTATTGTTGTGAGCATCTTAGGTAAAATAACAATTGTTTTAGAATTCTGAACATGATGAAATTTAGAAGTATATACATACATACACACATACACACACAGATATATATATATATATATATATATATATATATAATCTTTTAAAGTTATGAGAACTCTTTGTTTGTTTGTTAAGTCTATGAAGGCATACATACTCTACCCCTCTCATTTTGAACATGTGATCTCTTAGGAGAAAACACATGCTTTAAAATAAATAAACAAGGGAATGGGAAAACCAATCACCCAAGTTTAAGGAGTTCACTCAATGAACTTTTGACATATCATATAGATTCTTAACATACTAAACAATATCTTTAATTTAACCATATATTAGAAAATACTTCTAAAAATCAAATTATTTCCTAATTTAAAAGACTCCTACTCTAACATTTTAGGTCTCCCTATTTTCATTAAAAAAAATTATACCTTTTTATATTTTCAACTTTGAACTCCATTTTATCAAATACTAAATATATTTCATGATATCATTGATATTTCTAATATAAAGAAACTATCACATGGTACTCAAAAATAGTAAAAACAAATAATATATTAAATTTTATCAAAACCATACTTATCTATTTAATAATCTTATGCACGATATATACGGATAAAAAATCCGTACTCTAGATAAGAAGCTTAGTAAATACGACAGACAGCTATGAATGCCAAAGTTGAAATATTTTCATTACCGGAAGAGGAGAGCCAACACGAAAGTCATAGCCGGGAGAACATTACTCATTGCACAGGCATACGTTGGAGATGTTAATTTCAGAGCCAGATAATAGCAATTCTGGTCGATAACTGGCCTGCAACATTCGTTAAAAAGTATTCAGCCATTAGAATTTCTACCCAACAATTCCATAATAAAATTTGGAAAGAATGGCATGATATTTTGAAAAACAATACATACCCTAACAAACCCAGAACAAAAATTTGCCAGAATATGGAACAAGTGAGCTTGGGTCGTATTTTCCTGCAATGTAATTCAATTATGTAATTTAGTACAGTAGAGTATGTATTAAATTATAGGCTACTATTTTAGTTTGAAAAATCAATTTAAATTTTGAATTTATGTTGATTACTGATTCTTGATAATCAGATGAGCATGAACGTTTGCCCACGGCCATCTGATTATCAAATATTAAGAGAATCAACATAAAAATGCCCAACATAAGAGAAATGGGCTTGCTGGAACAAATTGCAGAGTCATCTATGAATGCAATACCTTTCTAGGAAGAAGGCGAAAGGAGCAAGCACAATTGTAGCGCTGGCATGCCTGTACACTACAAGAACAAAATGGCTCATCCCTCCGGAGAGAGACATCTTACTGATAACATTCATGCCCGCATATCCAAACTGCAGGGATATCATTGCTATATAGGGTTTTGCTTTCTCAATTAGCTTCCCCATTGATAATCAAGTAAATGAAATCAATACAAAGCTCTACAGGTGGGGAATGATTGCAGAGAGAGGACCAGAGCTTCTCCTCCCAAGTAATCAACTTTGAAGACACCCACCAATGTTGCATAATTGAGAATGGCAGCCATGTGTATATATATAGATTGGATAAAGAAATGAAGCCTAGGTTAGAATCTGTAAATCCACATTGTTGGTTTAACGTACTCCACTTGTTTTCTGAATCCTACTTTCCACAAAGATGGCACACATGGCTAACTGTCCTGTACCTACCATGCTTGATGTCCTGGCGTTGGAGGGGACAGATCGGGCGAGCACCATTATTAATCATAATAATAAAGCATGGATAATCGCAATTTCTTATCAAGGAAACAAATTAAACGCTGTGCACGCTTTCGGTACGCAAGTGTTAGGGACGCGGCGGGCATGATTGAATCGATATGACAGGAAGAAACAGATCAAGTCGATACGAAGGAACAGATCTCATAGTGGCGTCCGCTGGAAGATGGAAGAGGCAGAAGAGTAGTAATGTCCAATGCCCCGGACATGGAATCTCATTCCAAAAGCTCAGGGGATCCTATTCCCCAAAGCTTGTGTATTTCCTGTGAACACCACATGCAACTGAGTAGGTTACGTCCCATCCTTGTTTCTTTAAACATTACATACGTATAAAGCACAAAATATACTTGGTGCAAATTGTCTCACAAATATGGCCTTGGTTTACACACCTTGAGGGTCCAGTTGTTCTTAGGAATCAAAGTGGGCAAAGTGTAATCCAAAGAGAGCAACACTTCGGAGTACCTTAGAGCTATGCAGGGCTATTTCATGCCTTGTCAAATTATGACATTCCCCTAGGTGACGTGTAATAATAACGTATCTCCATAGAATGGAAAAAAAAGAAGTGGGAAATATTCTCTAATATAAAATGGAAAAAAACAAAAGAGATGAGCATTGATTCATATTCATTTTAATTTGATATCCTTCACACTTCAAACCATTTGTATTTTTGGATTTTTTTTAGGTTGTGAATATAGGTTAGTTTGGATGGTTTTTTTTCTCTTTTTTCTTGATGTAATGAGATTCTAGTTACAAATGACAAATTTATAAAAATATTGGTGAAATTCTTCAAATATTTTTGTCATATGGATTTGAAATAGATGTTTTTGTTTTTTCTTGATGTATTTTTTTGATAATAATTTATTAAATTGTCTTCTAAAAATTTCTAAAAAGAGAAAATGGATAATTAACGTTCAGTAAAGATGATACCATCATTTTTATTAATATTTTATTAATTTAAAAATTATAATTATATATATATATCTATATATATATATATATATATATATTAAAAATGAGGTAAGAGCTTTAAATAAAATAAAAATGACTTGCTTGAATTTAGTTTTGGTAGTTGGGTAAAATTAGAGTGGTCTTTAGTTAAAGATTTAGGTCGTTGTCATGTTTTTGTAGGTGAATGGAGCTCTTTTATGTTGAGTTTGGGAAACATTGGTACCTTAATTAACCATGATGAAGAATGCATCATTAAATAGTCTAAGAATAAACAAAGTAAAATTATGATAATTATATTTAGATATGATGCATTGATTCAAGAGAGTCCTCTAGCACAAATTAGTATGGAAGGGACAAGGCCCCCTTAAATGCAGGTTGTTCTTTTAGGATGGGTAGGTCCTAGATTTTGTGTTCTATGTTGGATGAATGAGGAGTCTATTGTTCATTTATTTATTCATTGTCCTTCTTAATTTCTATTTAAAAGATAATTTTCTCTAGTTTTAACCTTATGCTTGGTGGAATGGAAGCTTGGTTGAAGAGTGTCTCTATATTTGGAATCAAAGTTTTATTTCTTCTTGCCTTAAATTATTTTGGATATTTATATTGTGGGGAATTTGACCAGGGAAAAACCATTGTGTGTTTAAAGGCTTTGTGGTTTTCTATGAAGTTATTGCAGATAATGCAAGATAATCTTATCTTGAGCAAGTGAAACCAATAAAAGGGAAGAAGATTAGCCTTATCATAGATGTGGAGCTATTGACTCGTATAGTATAGAGATTCCTTGATGGAGCTAGTTTTGTGGTGCGGATATAGTCATTTTCTTCTCCTAGAATATGATGATTAAATGCAAACTAGGTATTAGCCAAGGCACAAATTTTACAACTGAACTCCTTGCTATGTAGTGTGCCATGAGGCCACAAAGGTCATATTCCATTCAATACAATAATATTTATTATTATTTTTTTAATTTAAAAAATAAAAAATAATATATATATAATTTTAAAATGAGGTAAGGGTTTTAAATAAAAAATGAATTATAGTTTTAAAATAAGGTAAGGGGTTTAAATAAATAAAAATGAGTTTCTTGAGTTTAGTTTGGATTGTTGGGCCTTTCAGTTCAAGATTTAGGCCTTTTTCATGTTTTTACAAGTGAATGGAGCTCTTTTATATTGAGTTGGGAAAAGTTGGTACTGTAAATAACCTCAAGGAGGAACAAATCATCAAATGGTCTAGGAATAAACATAGTAGAATTATGATAATTAGATTTAGATATGATGCATTGATTCAATAGAGTCCTCTAGCATAGATTAGTATGGAAGGCACAAGGCCCCCCTTAGTTCCTTTGGTTATTGTTGGAAGGAAAAATATTGAATTGGGTTATTCTTGATGAGCAAATACGGGTAGGTCCTAGATTTTGTGTTCTATGTTGGATGAATGAAGAGTTGGTTGTTCATTTATTTATTCGTTTTCCTTCTTAATTTTTGTTTAGAAGACAATTTTCTCTTGTTTTAACCTTGTTGCTTGGTGTAATGAAAGCTTGGTTGAACAATGTCTCTATACTTGGAATCAAAGTTTTATTTCTCTTTCCCTTAAATTCTTTTCGATATTTATATTGTGGGGAATTTGGCTAGGGAAAAATCGTTGTTTGTTTGAAGACATTGTGGTTTTCTCTTAAGTTATTGCACATAATGCAAGATCATCTTATCTTGAGCAAGTGAAACCATTGAAAGGAAAGATGATTAGCCTGATCATAAATGTGGAGCTTTTGAATGGTATATTATAGAGATTCTTTGATGGAGCCAGTCAAAGGTATTTTTTGTTGCGGGTATAGTAATTTTCTTCTCTTAGAATATGATGATTAAATGCAAACTATAGAATATGATGATTAAATGCAAACTATAGAATATGATGATTAAGTGCAAACTATGTATTGGTTAAGACACAAATTTTACAACTAAACTCCTTGCGATGTGGTATGCCATGAGAATTTCCTTTTGAAAGAAGATAAAAAAATTCAAATTGTATGGGAATTCAAAAGTTATTTTGGATTGGTTCAATCGAAGAGATGACTTAAGTGTCCTCATTTAGAATCATGGCAAAGGAAAATCCACTAGCTACACGAGAAATACGATGATGTGCAAGTTATTCATACATTGAGGGAAAATAATGCCCTCATAAACATGTTATTCAAGGAATTTTTGGTATTAGATGTTGGGTTAGTTTCTATCTCAAAGGTATCTAATGGTAATGTGTTTTCTATTATGTCTTTTAATCTATTTAATCGTATTCAAATAAGATTTAGTTAAAATTTAAGATATGTTTGAGTTATAAGATATATCTATAATTTTATTTTTTAAGTTATCAAATGTGTTGTTATGTATCCAAAGGATTGTACTTTTTGATTTCCTATGAAATATCAAAAGTATGTTTTTTCATTAAAAAGGGTTGGGCATAATACTTGTTATCCATCCACTTAGGTTCAAGTCTTTTATGTTGACATGTTTACGATAGGGAATTGAGTAACTATGTTGTGGTCTCGAGTGATTCTATACTAAGGGCTCACTTAGTACCATGAACCTCTCTCTTGCCTTTGGGTTGAAAGGGGCTTTCTTCCGTGGGTGGTACCCAATGTATAACATTTGTTGTCAATTATGTTTCGCTTGGGTGGTTGGGAAGAATAGTTATTATCCTCCCCACCGAGGTTCAGGTCTCATTTGTTGATACGTTTTCACTTTAGAATAGAATAATTATGTTGAGCTCTTAAGTGAGTCTATACTAATGGCTAGCCTAGTGCCAAATAACTCTCTCTTACCTTTGACGTAAGAGGAGGGACAATTTTCTTCCTCGAGTGGCACCTAATGCTCAAATATTTTTTCAATTACGTTCATCTTAGGTGGTCGGGTGAAATGACTAGTATCCTCCTCGCCCACATTCAAATCTACCCTATTGACATAATGAGCTATAATTCCTTGATCAGTACTGTTATATTGGCTTTAACCCTTATAAACTCTTAAATGAGTATAATCTACCAACGACAATCTCACTCTAACCTTATGGTTAAGAAAGAAGCTTATTTATGTACTTGAATAAAATAAAATAAAAATAAGAATTCTCTTAAGAAAATAAAATAAAAATAAAAAATAAATAATTCTTTACACTACGAAGAATTATGTTTATTTAAAAAACACAAAAATTACAAAATATATTTTGGTGGGATATTCGCCGATTATGATTATGATTATGGTTATGATTATGATTATGATTATAATTATAATTATGCATTATTACACAAAACTCAAGCCACTTTGAACTTAAAACTAACCATGGTAGGATATGGAAGGATTAAAATGAATGGAGCCGACAATTGGACTAGTCGGTCATCCCTTGAATGCCATCCACATGTAGGGATCTATTAGGTGAGTCATGGAAAAGATTAGAGTGATGTAGATCTTTCCTAAATGTGGTTTTATTGATCCTATTACTAGGCCTCTATGCATAGTTTACAAGTCCCTTATGATATAAGGATTTCCTTCTAATTGAGGTGGTCATGGTAGGCCACGAATTCATGGAATTTGGTAGAGGTGAACTTAGGAGTCATCTAGATCAAGCATTGGAAGAAGAGTGCAAGTTTGAGTGCAAGTTTTTAAGATAGGTAAAATTTCGTTCTCAAAGTGCAAGTTCTTAAGATAGGTGGAATTTCATTCTCAATGCAAACTACCAACCAATGCCACAATAATACGTGTATGTTGTATGAAATTACAAAGGTGATGATATGGGGTGTGAGGGACATATTTTTGAAGTGTAAGGAGTGTTTGCTATTTCGAATCTTAAATGGGACAGATGAAGGAAGAAGTTGACACATAAGTTTGAAGCTCAATTCTAAGTCTAGAACATGCTCAAAGAATCTACTCATTGGTAAGAACATAAGGGTAAGAAAAAACATCTACTTATTCGTAAGAACATAAGGGTAAGAAAAAGAAAATTGTAAATTTCATGATAAACTCCACCAAAATGTATGCAATTTTGAAATAAAAATATAATAATATGTTAGACGTGATTTCAAAGTTAGTGAACGGATTTCATATTAGACATGACTTCAAAGTTAGTGGATTTCAACTTCTTAAAGCCGCTGTGAGTCATTAGGGAAAAAATATAACAAGGAAATGAAGGAAGACCATCATAAAATAACCTCTAAATTAATACGAGACAAGAGACTCTGAGAATTCAGTTAAACACTATTTTTTAACATATAAATTATAAATTTATAAGGAAATTTTATTACTAATCCACTTTGTTACGAGGTATATTAATGAAATCCACAGATTTACATCCACGAAAGTATTATATAAGAATTCTAGGAAAGTATCACTATATAAGAATTTTAGAACAATTTTGAGTTTATTTTTTTACACTTCATAACAGATTTGTTGAATTCTTTTGTATTAATTTATTTTTAATATAAGTATTTTTATTTCGAATGGTTATTCGAATATAAATTTTTTCCATTTGTGTTTAAGAGTAGGTTGGGAAATCAAGATACTATATTCTTAATAGACAAGTTGACAGGGGATTGGATTTGAGATGTGCGGAATTCAATTAGAGCTAGAACAATCTCTTACATGCATACTATTAATATTTATTAGCATATCAAAACCCTAATGGGTAGGACCTTAAGAGACATAGCTAATGCATAATAAGATTTGGTCATCTGGATGGAAGAATTAATGGACAAAGCTAACAGGCTTAACAGTAGGGTCACATTCCTTGCCAAGAAACTATGAAATCATGAATTTTCCTCCTATGATAATGACACTCAACCTCAAGCTTTCATTGAATTTTCCTCTTATGACAATAAAAATAAACCACAACCACTAGTTCAGGTGGTACTCCTACAAAATGAGGTCTCGGTGAGCGAGTCACTTCAAGAATTATTTTTTTAATGATAATTTTATCAACATTTATATTAGTTTAGACCTTGATTTCTCTACTAGATATAGTTTTATTTTGACAATATATGAAATAGAAAACAAAATTACTAATCTTAAAATTATTGGTCTAGTTTCCGAAATGACAAACTAGCAGCAGATAATAATTATTTATATCATGGTTTTGGAAGGTAATATAAATAGTCTACCCTTAGAAAAAAATCATTTATGTTTATCACTTACATGTAAATGTTATAAATTTTTTTAAATTAATTTTATTAATTAGAACAAGAATTTTCGGAGAATCAATAACTTCAAAATATAGGCTATGACTATTACACCAGATACAACAATTTCGTAAATGCCACAAATCGGCCAATTGCAACATGTTCTCTAAGACTTGAACCCACTTGGTTGGGGAATTGTTCACCAAACTACTTGAGCTAATATCCTTTAACTTTTGAAAATGATTATTAATAAAAATATTTTTTTCCATGATAGTAATAAAAATTATTTATTAATATAAAAATATAATTTAAATTATTATTAATCTTTAAATTTTTTGAGTAATAATATTAAATATTGCATTCTAAATATTTGTTGTAAGAATAACATTCTTACTATTTTAACTTATCAAAACTATATAAATTTAGAAAACAAATCCCTTAATATTTTCAAGCATAAAAATAAAATTATAAAAAAAATTAAGTATTTCCTTACCTTGGAAAATAAATCCCCAAATAAAAGTCAATTTAAATACACAAACAAATAATAACTAAATTATATGCTTTAATAAAAATAATAATTATTATGTTTAACTCCCGAAGGCCAATTATTCTACAAGCAATAGGGACACTTTGAGATAGTGGTTGAACATGTGGTTGCATCCAAAGAGATTATATTAATTGTCTCATGAGTTGTGCGCACATAAGTGGGTGAAATTCAAACCTCATATCCTTCTTTATTTTTACACCCTAAATTGTATGACAAGGATTTAAGATTCCTCGAGGAACAAACATTCACCATCTTCATCCATTCCATACCTTGAGGGAACACTTGGTAGGAGTTTGATCCATCTATAGCATGAACAATTATGCTTATGGTTGGCTACATTATGTTATGTCATCTCATCATGGCACCTATAGTTATGGGTAAGTTTTGCAAAAGAGAAATGAAGGACATATCACTAATTGAGTGGTTAAAATGGAATTGAAAGCTGGTGTTGGGATATCTTTTTTATTCTAATATGTTGTTTGTGGTTGATGCATTTTCATTTTCATTTCAAAGAGTGATTATGAAAAAATCCTTGCTATTCCCTAGAATTAGGGGTCATCGAGGCTTCCCCTAAAACCTTGATCTATTGATTTTAATTCGATTATGGAGCCAATGTTAACCCAAGAATTTTGGGTTATTCTTCCTAGTCTCCCCATTACTTTCTAGGAAGAGGAGATACTAATAGAAATGAGGGATAAGATTAGGAGTTTCCTCCATATAGAGCCGAACTGGCCTATGTAAAAAGGATTGCTAGTGGTTAAGGATACAGGTTAAAGTGGATGTTCATGAGTGTTTAATGGGTTAAATCAAGCTCTTTTAAGGGTCCTCTTCTTAGACTAAGAAAACTAACTATTGGCATCTTCCCTTTCCTTGTCATGTTCGTCATGAGATTGGATATTTGCAAGATTAGTGAAACAAAATATGTCCATTGATTAGGGGATTTAAAAGGTGTGGATAAGAAAAATGTATTAAAAGTCTAGAAGTAGAGGTGTAGTTGAAACCCCCACTCACCAGGGAAGTACTGTTGGATTTCTATGTTATTTGGAGCTCCCTAATCAATAGGCCAATCTCATAGGGTAAGATGCTTCCTTACCATTATCAATTGGTAAGGAATTTTCATCCAAGCCCTCTCATCACATTGATTCCCCTTGGCATGCTAATTCTGATATTGGTTCACATTTTGATTCTTTGGATTGATTGGAAGATTCCCCCTTGCTTAGTGGTTCATTTGATTCTCCTCCTTCCCTCTTTCCCATGTATCTCCATTGAATAAGCACTTTGGTCTTCGTGATGACCTCACTTCCTCAAAATCCCATATAATGGATGAGGTTACTATCCTTTCAGTAAAATCCATGTTAGTAGATCTCCCACTGGGATGCACTAAGGCTATGTGATAGGCTTAGAGATGATTCCTCATTGCAAGGAGGCTTAGATTTGAACTTGGTACTCTCAAACCTTTTCATGTGTAAATATTACATTTTAAAAGATGAATTAAATTTGTAATTGGTATCTAAAAGGGTAATCAATTAGTTATTTCTAGGGTCCTTAGAGTAGACATGGCCCTTAAATCTATGCATCCATGAGTATCATTTTCTATAATGTAATAGGGGTGAGGGGTGCCCATAAAATACTAGCCCTAAAGCATCTCAGTAAATATCACAATCTAGATGTCATTCTTATTTAAGAAACCATGGTTGTTGGAGGTTGCACTGGAGTGGATTTTGGGGCCTAGTCAAAGAATTGGTCCTTCTTTATGCTAGATGCAAAAGGTATATTTAGAGGTTTGGTTACTAGTTGGAGTCCGTCTCTAAAATCACTCTCTTATGTGGCTCACAAATTGATAATTTTGGTCTATTTGGAAGTAAAGGAACCTGGTATAGAAGTTTTAGTTCTCAATTTATATGCCCTTTACTAGGAAAGTATCGCATTTTGGTAGAGCCTAGCTAGCTCTAGAGCTATGTATAGCCCTAGTCACATCCTAGGGGGAAACTTGAATTTCACCCTTCCTTGGAGGGAGGTTTGGCGGTCAAATCCATGATTCAATCTCTTATGTGATTTTCTCTCGACACTTTCTAAAAATTATTTGTTGATGGATCCCAATCTTGTCCAAATATCTCCAACTTGGTGCAACTTTAAAGTAAATGAGGAAGTAGTCTCAAATAGGTTGGATCAATTCTTAGTTTTGATTAGGCTTGTAAATTATCTATTCTCCACCTAGTCATGATTTTATTTTAGAGGTATTTCTGATCACCTCCCCATCATCCATCAAATGGTTTTGGAAAAACAGAATCCTTATTTTCCATTTAAATAAAATCTCTCTTGATTACAAGAAGAATACTTTAAGAAACTAGTTAAATATTAAATGATTTAATTTGATTCCTCCCCTTCTATCTCTTAAATGGATGAATTTGTGAATAACATTTTTGGGTTGAAGGTTTCCACAAAAGACTGGGTTCTCTATTCTAGAGAAAAAAAGAAGGTGTAATTAAAGGCCATTAAACAAGGTCCAAAATCTCTTTTTGATTCAAATCTAAGTGATATTTTCTTGAAAGAAATCTAGTTATAATCTGCTCCTTGGAGATGGAAAGACAACCACTATTAGAAAAGGATTAAATTGAATGGAGACGAAAAAGAAGATAAATACAAATAAAGGAGAGAGGCAACAACACAATTTTTTTCCAATAGTTTTCCTCTTTTAGGAGAAATTTAAATTCTATTTGGAAAATCCAAAAAGAAGATGAAATTTCGGAGTGTTATTTGAATAGCAAGGATATTGAAGAAGTAATTTTGAATCTTTATTCAAATACCTTATAGGCTTTCCCATTTGAAAGTTTTTAATGGTGATATAAAAACCCCCTGGTGATTACAGAAGAAATGAACCAAACATTGGAGGAAGAGTTTTTATAAAATGAGGTAAACTAAACCATTTTATCCATGAAAAATGGAAAATTTTTAGGCTTGGTTGTCCTTACTATAGAATTTTACGTGGATTTTTATGATTTCCTCGAAGATGACATCCCATAGGAGGTATGGGAATCTTAACAGTCCAAGAGGGTGTTGGGAGATTTCAACTTAGCCTTTATCACCCCCATTCATAAAAGGAAATATGGAGTCTCTTTTTCTCAATGGAGACCTATATCTTGTTGTAACATAACTTACAAGATCATATTAAAGATCATTTCTCAATGAATTAAGCTAATATTCGATGATATTATCTCCGAAGAGAATCTTTTCTTTTTACATGGTAGGTATATTCATGATGTGGTTTGTTCAACGTAGGAGGTAATAATTTCAATTGAATACTTTAATAGTCTAGTTGATACCTCTCAAACTAGATCTATCAAAGACATATGATCAGGTAAGAAAGACTTTCTTACGACTAGTATTACTAAAGATAAGAACATTGCTCCCTTTTATTAATTGGATTATGTGATGTTTACAATATGATTCCTTTATGATCCTAATAAATGGATCCCCTTCACCCTTCTTTAAGTCTTCCTATGGGTTATGCTAGGATTTTCACTCTCTTCCTTCTAATTCCTACTAGTAGTAAAGGCCATTGAAAGATTAATTTTGGAGGAAAATTCTAGGGGTTTCTTTAAAGGTATGACGGTGTCTAAAAATTGGCTTCTCTCTCATCTTCTTTTAATGGATTAAATATTAGTTTTATTTGTGGGATGTTTGAGTGATCTTTTAGTTTTAAAATCCTTATTGGATATTTTTTTCTCAACAACAAGAATGCAATTAAATAAAGAAATATATTTATTTATTTCAAATGGTTTTATTGAGCATATCTTTGTACAAGTGGATCGTTTATTTGTTTTCTAGTATAAGCCTTTGGAGGAGGGATTCAAATATCTAGGTTTCTTTCTCAATACAAATAGCTACAAGTATGTGGAATGGTTATGGTTCTACAAATGAAACAATAATTTCCTTTTGGGTTAATCACCTCTTATCTAGAGTAGGTACAATGGCCCTCCTAAAATCAATTTTGGAAATTATTCATATATATTAGATGCAAACTCTTCAAATTCCCAAAGGTATATTATATAAAATTTGTAGGATTAGATTTCACTACTTATGGTCTAGTGCTATATAGGTTGGAGGACTTCCTTTAAGGAAGTGGTATAAGGCTGCACTGTAGAAATGAATAGGGGGTCAGGTAGTAAACCATATCTTCCATTTTAGCAAAGACTTGGTTTCCTACTATATTTGGTGTCTTGTTCACAATACATCCCTTTTGGGAAAGGTTATGAAATCCAAGAATCTTCAATCCATGTCATTTGAGGAGTGGTTCAAGCACCCTTGAAAAGGCTAAAATGTATTGAAATATCTCATCCAGGTGTTTCCACTAATCAAACCATGGATAACCTGGTGTATTGGGAATGGGTTGGAGGTAAAATTAGGGATGGATCTAGGCTAAATGCTAAAAACAACTTTTTCCTATCAAACCCCAATGTTATTAAATTGCATCAAGTTGGATTGTTCTTCCTTGTTGATGTAAAGTCTCAATCTCCCCAATTGTGGGGGAAAGCACAATGTAAATGCTATACTAGTATATGCCTATTTTGATTGAAAGAAGCTAAATAGGATTCTTACATAAGTATGATTGTCTAAAATTTTATAATATTGGAAGCTGATATAGAAGATGAAATGGTATGGTCAAAGAATCCAAGAAATAGAGAGTTCACAAGTAATATTTCATATCCTTCTTATGTGGAATCCCTAATTTTAGGTCATACAAAATGGTAGTGGATCTCTTTGTGGAAGCTTCACATTCCAACTAAAAGAGAAATATCTCTATTGATTGCACTAAACAACAAACTTCTTATGTGGGACAATGGATTAGAAAGGGGTTGGGTTGGTCCAAATAAACACCTTCTTTGAAAAGAATCTGAGGAACATATTTCTCATATTTTAATTTTTTTATCCATATACAGTGTAGATATGTGAAAAGGTGGTGGAAAATCCCAATACAAAATCTAGTTGGTCTTAACCTGAGGTAGAAAAATGAATCAAAACTCTGGGAAGAGGATAAAACAATTGCCCAATTTGAAGGCTCTATATGCATATTAGTTTATTGAATATAGTTGGAAAGGATATATAGTGTTTTCAAAACAAGTTATGGACCATTAGAAGTTATAATGGGATCAAACATCAAGCTCTGTAATGAATATAGAGTTTATATAAAATAGAGGAAGAGAAGAACTTCGATAATGATTTCATTGACTCTTTCCATTCCATGGGGATTCTTCGATGGAACATATCAAGGTCACCCATTAGTATGTGGTATTAACAATATTGTACACCTTAATTATTCTTAGTTCATGCATGTTATATGTGCTCCTAGGTGATGTTTAAACATTAGAGAAAAAATTATAGCTTTACAAACACTTATAGTTATTTCCTCTATGAAAAATTGCAAGAAGCTACAAGTGATATGGGACCCCAAACACATAATTGACTAGACAAACAACAAAGCTATAGTAGATAAAATTTTCTTGTAGCCCATTCCTTAGGAAGTAAAGGAGGTGACGCTCTCTTTCAAATTGATATATTTTTCATATCTACTTAGAGAACTCAACTCAGAAGTTAATGCTCTCAAAATAGTCTCTATGAATCCTTAAATGTCACATACTTTATGGATGGAGAACATGAATCTATAGGTTTTCATTTATGATCGTATCCCATGCCTATGAATGTTTTTTTAGGTGTATTTCACACTCATAATTGGAATGTCATTTACATATTATATGAACAATTTCTATACAGGAAGTAAAATCCTACACACATTGGACGACATAAAGGAAGAGAGATGTTAAAAAATACTAAAGTTTGTTCGATGTTATTTTTGTTTCAAAAGATGGGAAAAATTACCAAGATCGATCATTTCCCAAAAAATAACATGTATATTCATCGCTTATTAACATAAAATATTTCTTATGAATTTTTTTAATAATGTAGATGTAAAGATAAATGAATAGAAAGTATCATAAAATTTTACCCTAAAAATGAAATATAATGATGATGATAATGATTAACCTATATTGATAACAAATTTGGTCTATCAAACTTAAAAATGGAAACAAATTACTTAACATTTTTTATAATTCATTTATGTACTAAAAAAGAATTAAGAGAAGTGATCCAAGATCATGATACTCTCTTAGAATTAGAAGATTAAGAAAGTTGGTAATCTAATATCATGATACTTTAGTAAAATTATAAGAATAGGAAGGTTGGTAATGTTACATATCTTTAGAAATTGAGATCTAATATGGATATATGTTAGAAATTTCAAGAGAGTGATTTTTCTTTTTATTTTTAAGCTTCTTAATGTTACAAATATGGCATTCTAGTTTCATTATGGAGCTACTGAGAATTTTTCATTATTTTATCCATATTAATTTTCTTCTTTACACTGTAAACTAGCACAACCATACAAATTAAATGGTTGGTAATTTCCTATAGGCATCAATGCATGATTATTACACTCATAGGTATGTTTTTTTTGGAATAAGACGTCCATAATTTTACTTTAATTATTAATAATAATTATTACATGGATAGCATAGATTTAACCTCCATGGAATATTCTAAAATATTCATAGTAGTATACACAAATCAATGGTTGATATTTATCTCCGAAGTAATTATGGTATTCTCTCATTTTAATTAATTTGATTAATTAAAAAAAATATATGAAAAAGTGTCATATGAAGTGAGTTATGATATTTTGGCTATGTGGTACTACTAAGCCATGGTATAGTAACAAAACCTATTTACAAATTAAGAATATCCATTGTGAAGTGGAGGTAAATCTCCATGGTTAAGAATCTTATTCCATGTTTTTCTAAATGTATATATGTTTAACTTATATATTAATGCTTTTTATTATTTATTCATAATGATAATAATAATTTAAAATAATGTTATAATATAGTGAAATCTTATTTATTTTTAATAATTTTAACCTGAGATGTATTATGTAGTAAGTGTTAGTAAGTGTTTTGATGCTTGTTATAGATTGATGCTTATCAACATTTACCATCCATTTAATTTATATAGTTGTGCTAATTATTATCAATTATTAAAAAAACCAAAGCATGAGTTAAAACATATATATGTTTTAAAAGACATGTAACAATTTCTAACCATGGAGATTCACCTCCACTTTACCTTGGAAATTCTTAACTTGTAAATAGCTATTGTTACAGTACCATGGCCCAATAACATGATCTATCAATATCACATACCCAATTTGACATGTGTTGATATGACATCTTCTTTAATTAACTTGAGATAAATTAATTAAAAAAACATAATTAATTTTGAAATAAATTTTAACCCTAAATCTATAAATACTAATATGAAATATGTTAAACATCTACCATCCACCTCTATTACTAATACTTAAATTAAAATTATAAAAACTTATTTTAAAACAACCTCAGCTATTAGATAATAAAAACCAAATAACATCCCCAAAAGATAACTCAATTAATCGAATTGCTATTATTCAATACCTAAACTATCAAGAATTCATGAAGTCAACCAAATACTTTTAATCTTAATTCCTTCTTTTTATTATTATTTTGTTTTAGAATATCACAACTTATATCTTGATTAACAAGGTCAGATATTCCTCGGTCATTGGTTCCTCGACTTCGTTAGCAAGAATGAATATATGCCTCTTATGGATTTAGAACAAAGTATGTTCATTTGGTTTTTGAGATGCAACTCGTTTACAAATCAATAAAATACTTTTACCCGCCCTAGCCAGCTTAGGGAGGAATTAATTTAATAAAAAAATTTAACTTAATTTAGCAAAAAAAATTTCAAAACAAATAAAATAAGAAATAAAATAAAATAAAATTATTTGTATTTTTATAATTTATAAATGTTATAGTTTAATTATTTTATTTAAAAATTATATTATATTATTATCAATTATAAAAATTAATTTTAATATTTTTAATTATTTTTCATTATACTAAAATATTTCTTTTATATAAAGACATTTACCAAATTTACAGTGATTTTTTCATAAACAATGTCCCAAATATGATCTTATAGTCACCGTTTCGTAATCAAGTTCCCACACATATGATGTAATATCTTATGATCCAATTTTATCACTCACTAATGACTAATAAGAATTATATCTTAATAAATTAAATACCTTATTAAAAAAAATATAGTACTTCTAAAAAGTAAGAAGAAAAATGTAAAATAAATGATTAAAGAGGAATAGAAAATATATTTTTACTTGTATGTAAATTAAATCTAAATCAATTCATGAAGATGTTTATAATTATTAATTGTTAAAAAAAATAACAAATCTCAATTATAAAAGAGTAAAGGGACATTTCTTTTAAATAAATAAAGAATAAGTTATATTATAGATATTTTTAAGTAATTGATAACCTATATACTTTCAATTAGGTAGCTTTTTACATCAATAACTAGTTCATGAAATTTGGTATTATAAATTAGAATCTAAATTTCAAAAATATGAATCTTTTTTGAAAGAGTGAGTATTGATGTTTTAAAGTGGAAAAATGGATCATGAATATAAGAATGTGGGTGTTTTAGAAATATAAATTTGATTTAAAAGCATATAAATTTTGGTTAAAAAATGTGAATTTTAATCATGAAGTGTCAATTTCAACATTAAAGTGTAAATTTATTTCCAAAATCATGAATTTTGTTTAGACCATTCACAATATTGAATTAAAACAATATATATTTTAATTTAAACATTATAGTATGTATATGACATATATATCTATATATATTAAGATCAAAGATGAGAATAATAAAAGTAAGTGTTTTCATTACATTTAACAATTATATATTTTCATAAATATTAAAAAAATATGCATTATAGTGATCTATTATTATAGAAATACTGAAAATATTAACATTCATGGCATAAGCATTCGTTTTTTTAAAGTCAAAGTAATAAATAGATAAGATATGAGGCTCTAGATTCATAATTGATGGGACAAAAAACAAGGTTACAATGAATAACATTTTCTTAGAGCCCCTTTCTTATGAAATAGAGGAGGTGATGCTCTATTTTGAATGACTATCTTTTTTGCATGTGATCAAAGAACTCAACTCACAAGTTGATCCTATCACAAAGGAATCTCCAGAACTCCTTTTGAGATTAGCATCACATAATTTTTGAATGGATATGAGCATGAATTTATGGGTTTTAACTTCTTAGAATTAGACCCCATTCTTAGGAATGTTTTTTTTCAATTGTACTTCATACTCATAAATTAATGTTGCGTATGATACTATATGAACAATTTCCATACAAGAAGAAAAATCCTACACGTGTTGGAATATAGAGAGGAAGAGAGATAGAAAACTTTGCAGTTTGTTTGGCATTGCTTTTGTTTCAAAATATAAGAAATTTTAGGACGGTTAGTCCCATCCTAAACAATAACATGTATATTCATTCCGTATGAATATAAAGTACACTTTTCTTATGATTTTTTTTTTTTTTTCAAACTAGTGTAAAGGATTTTCATTGATAAAAAAGTGTATAGATTGAGACTAGATTTCTCAACTCACAAAGCAAGAGAAAATAGAGTAACAAAAGAAAGAGTATCACCCATATTAGGGTAGTTTTTTGGATATACTTTTCTTTCCTTTCCTTCTGGCAACTTTCACCCATCGATTCAATGGGGGACTAACCAAGGATAGCCGAAGATTTTCTTGACAGGTTGTTGATGTGTCCTTTTTTTTTATTACAAAGGAATCGACAACTGGAGCAGCCTCACAACTCGCATTACATGGGGTTGATTTTGACTGCTACCACTATAACCCCTAGGAAACTGTGCATGCCCCTCTCCATAGCTTCCGGGCTATTCTGGGGGATTTGAACTCGTGACCTTCAGTACGGAGCCCACCTTTCTAACGAACTTCACCGCATTGTGATTACCAACTCGCCTACCTCGTGGGGCTGTTGTTGATGTGTCCTTATTATAGTTTGATGAAGTTGATTTGTGGGCTTGCTTTACAAAGCAATATTATTGTTTATTTCTTTTCAATTTGATAAAATTTAGTTCTCCTCACTCTCCTCATGAGGCTTTTGAAGATTTGATTTTTGGGCCTTGTCTGAGGAGAGCATGTCATCATTTGACTCAATATCATCCTGGTCTGAAGAATAGAATTCCTCTTCCTCTAGAGGTCCAAACCTTAGATTCAGTCTTTTGTTTTACCAGATTTTGAGTGCAAAAATTCTTTAGATGCCCTGTTTGATGGCAGAGGTGACAAGAAAAAGCAACGTTCTCATAGTCCACGAGCTGGATCTAGTGGAAATCATCTACTTTCCAGTTGATTTTGTTAGGAAAGACTTCGATGATGTTGAGTTCTACACAGATCCTCACATAAGTATATACTCTAGATTGGCATCATGTAGGATCTGGTTTGAGAAAGTGAACTAGGGTGTTTATGATGCTTGTGAACACTAAATGGTGCCATAGATGAGCTAGGAAGTTTGGAAACTAAACCCAAATTGGAAGCTTTGTGATAATCATTGTAGAGATGTAATGATAAATAAGTAGGAAGGATCATAAAATTTTACTCTTTAAAGCAAAATCTAATGACAATGATAATGATTAACTTCCATGTTCTCTCTATCAAACTTTAAAATGGAAATGAATTACTTGAGGTTTTTTATAATTTTATTTATGTAATAAAAACTAGTTAAGAGAAGTTATCCAAGATCATCATACTTTCCTAGAATTAGAAGCTTAGGAAGGTTGGTGATGTGACATATCTTTTGAAATCAAGATCTAATATGGATATATGTGGGACATTTTAAGAGAAAGTTATTTTTATCTTTGAAGTCCTTTTTCTTCTTTTTTGTTCTTTTTTATATGGTTCACGATCTCTAAAGATTGGTGACCACTATGTCTTTACCTTTGAACTTCTTAATGTTATAAAGATAACATTCTATTTTCCCTTTAAAACAAGAGATACTTTTTTATTATTTTATCCCTATCAACTTTATTCTTTAAATTATAAATAAAAACTGAATATTATGGATTTTAATCCGCTCTTTATAATATATTAATATTTTTTTTAGCATTGCAAATTTTTCTTAAATTAAAGAGATAAATAAAAATTAATATTATCATATATAATAATTTAACTATAATAAAAAACATTATATATATTAACCTTATTTTAGATCATGTTTTTCCAGGATTTTAAGAAATTTTCTACTTTATTTTTTCACTAATACTATGCTAGACTATTATTTAACATGCAAAATACGTTTCTTCCTTAGATCCAATCTCCATTTTATATTCTGATTAACATGGTCAGATATTCCTCGGTTACTCGAAGTTTGGGAGGTTCCTCAACTTGATTAGCACGAATGAATATATGCCATTTATGTAATTGGAACAAACTAGGTTCATTTGGCTTGAGAGATGTAACTCCTTTACAAATCAGTAAAATACTTTCACCGGCATAGCGAGCTTAGGGAGGAATTAATTTAATAAAGAAATTGAATTAATTTAATAAAATGTTAGAAAACAAATAGAACAGTTAAAATTATTTAGAATGCTATAATGTATTAATTTTTTATATTTTTTATTTTAATAAAAAAAAATTATTACATCAATCATAAATAACTTTCATTACACTAAAATATATATTAATAAAATTGCTTTTAATTTTTTTCATTATACTAAAAATATATATTAATAAAATTATTTTAATATATATTCATTTACCAAATCCATAGTGATATTTTCATTGGTAATCTCCCAAATATTATCTTGAGCTTTATCTTAGAGTGAGCTTTAGATACTCTTTCATGAGTGAGCTCCCACATACTATCTATCTGATATTTTATGGGCCGATTTTATTACTCAATATTGATTAATAAAAATTATATTTTAATAAACTAAACATTTAAGAGGAAGGTTAGTTGACATTTATAAATAAGAAGATCAATATATTGTAAATGGTTAAAAGATAAAATTTACACTTTAATAAGCTAAATATTTATGAGGATTATTAGTTGATATCTACATGGAAAGAAGAAAAATGTAAAGTAATTGGTTAAAGAGATAAAAAATTATATTCTAATAAGTTAAATATTTATGAGGAAGATTAGTTGACATCTAGAAAGCAAGAAGAAAAATGTAAAGTAAATGGTTAAAGAGGAGATAGAAAATAGTGTATCTACGCATATGTAAATCCAGTCTAAGTCAAGCCATCAAGATATTGCCATCAAAATGTTGATAATTACCAAATCTAAAAATTATAGAGAGGGAGGAAAGGGACATCCTCTTTAAATAAATAAATGATAAATTATAATAGAAATATTTCTTGTATGCAACTGATGAACCTTATGCCTTGACTTAGGCACCTTTCTACATCAATAACAATTTCATGAAATTTGTTATTATGAATTAGAATCTAGATTTCAAAAGTATGAATATCTTTTTTGAAAGTGTGTGTATTGATGTTTCAAAGCGAAAAAATGAATCATGAATATAAGAATGTATGTGTTTCAAAAATATAAATTTGATTCAAAAGTATATGAATTTATCCAAAAATGTAAATTTTAATGATGAAGTGTCAATCTCAAAATTAAAAGTGTGAATTCAATTCCAAAATCATGAATTTTGATTACACTTTTGTCGATATTGAATAATAATAATATATGTCTTGATTTTAATATCCTAATATGTATATATGATATATATATCTAGAAATAATAAGATTAAAATATGAGAGAAGAATAGAAAAAGATGTTTTCGTTAAATTGAACAATTATTCATTCTCATAAAATTTAAATCATCAAATATTATAATGAGATTATCATAGAAATACTCATAAAACTAACATCCATGGAAAAGAGAAAAGACAATAACTAGCATTCATTTTTTTCTAAATATAAGTAATAGATACATAATGTAGACTACTACTTTACATTCGTAGTATAGCTAGAGACTAAATATGGTATCCTTAGGCAAGTACCCAATGCAAATGAAAATAATAATAAATAAGTGGTTGTGTGTTGTTATGGATAGAGGAAATTTCTAGTAAATAAACCCCATGTAGTAGTGTGAAAACATTGAATGGAATAAGGATTACTAGAAGACTCCATCTTCTAGAATATTCCTTCTCTGGAATGTCCTTAGGAGGTAGATAATATTATAATAGATGTATAAGAAATGTAATGGTTATGGTGAAGAATATTGTTATTGATCAAAGAAAGTATTGTTTTAGGAGTTCATTCATTCGCTAAGGAATAATATATGGTGATATCTTGCCTCAAGGGTTTTGTTTATAATTCTTGTGTTAACAATTTGACATTTATTATGTAGATCTGATAGTTATTATCATGTTAATGCTCATACTATATTTTCATATCTAAGAGTCACAATATGTGGTATTAAAGCACTTTCTTCAACCAAAAAGGGGTATTTTTTTTGCACTTTTGTGTATCCTTTGAAAGGAAAAAAAGCGTGGTGGACGCATAATTAATTTATCAAACTTTCTTGGAAAAGTTTCAAGGAACCAAATACATATTTCAAATACTTTTGGAAAAATAAATTGGTTAAAAATGAAAATATCTTGAAATGTAGATTGATTTAAAATCAAATATTTTAGTTTTTTCTCATCGAAACAACCACATGAGTTAGAGTTGGTGTCCCATTTCATAACTGTGGACATGATAGAAAATCAAAGAAGCGTAGCCACAATTATGTTCATTTTAATTTAGCCACATCAAGGAGTTCCATTGAAATGTAAGTGATTTTTCTTCCAAACCATAGTTATATTTTAGGTTATACCAATAAAAAAGACTCTTAGAGGGAATATAATGGTCCTAGTATTGAAAAATTCATAGAGTTCCGAAATTCATTAAGGAAAGAGAATAACATAATTTTGTTACCCCTTGATTTCAAAAAATATGGTATCATATGGTGGAAATCATCATACCTTTCTAAGATGAGGGAACTTTCTAATGAATCATTTGAAAAGTAAATTTAGACAAGTGGTCTGATGTAAAAGTATGTATATATAAGGCATAAAAGATTTATGTGGAAAATATATATTATAGGTTCATGTATGTATATATAAGGCATAAAATATTTGTGTGGAAAATATATATTGTAGGTTCATGAATGTATTCACCAAGATAAAGATATTGTTTATTTAAACCCTACTAGCCCTCAAAATTTCATTAATGTCTATTTGGATAACAGATTGCAAATTTCTGCAAAACATGCTTAGAGCACAAAAATTGCCGTGAGATTATACAATTTTCTAAATATTTGAACCATACGATTGATAAATAAGTGTTGCACTCCAATTTCCATGTCATTGATATGAGTGATGTAGATATTATTGTTAGATAACCTTGGATGAAACTAATTGGTAATGTCAATATTAATATTGAAAACAAGTTTATAAATGTTTGATACAATAAAAAGAATATCATAGTGCATGGCATCTCTTCGTAAACAAGAAGGGCCCAAAGGTCCACATGAAAACGTATCTATAAGGAACACAATTGAAAAAATTCATGACAATTAAAAGGATGCGTCCATGGGTGAATGAAAACATGAAGAAACAATTGAAGAAAATAAGAAGGTGGGGCATTAATAGGAAGAAGAAGCTAAGAAACTAAATGTTGAAGAGTCCAAGCACGTTAAATAAAGTGTTAAGGGTGACATCTATAATCACTAAGACCAGTCCAAAACACATTAATCATTAAGGCAACGACATAAGCATCAACATTCTTATGATGGACCAACATGGCACCAAAAGGGGAACCAATTCAAGAACGCATGGAGGCATAACAACAACACATGGATATATCATTGTAAAAGAACAAGAAACAACCAAATTCTAGATCAATGTGACAGGGAAGTCATTGGATCCCATGTTCACATGTCACTATAATGGATGGATGCTTGTTCTTCATACCAACTAGTTGCATTGCTTAGTCTATCATAGTTTATGGTTTCTTCCCATGCTTTGAGGATGAAACATGCAAAGTGGGATGAAATATTGTAGTATAGTTATGGGGTAATATAGGGTATCTAGGGAAGTGCCCAATGAGAATAGCAATAGGTATTTATTTGTGTTTTCTTATTTATGGATGCCATTTCTAGTAAATAAGGCCCACATATTGGTGGAAACAAAATGACTATAAGAAGGATTAATAGAAGTTTCTAAAATTTTCCTTCTCTAGTATGTTATTAGGAGGTATGTAGTATTATAAATAGAAGTATAAACAATGTAATGGACATGGAGAAAAATATTGTAACTGTATCAACCAATTATTTCCTAATTAGCTCATTCATTTCTTAAGGAAAAATATATGATGTTATCCTACATCAAGGGTTCTATCTACAATTATTTGCTAATTATTTGATATTTATTGTGTAGAATTGATAGTTATTCTCAAGTTAATGTTGACATTATATTTTAATATTTATTGAAGTAAATAAAGTTACCCTTTTTTGACCTTATAAAGTGATTTGATACTAAATTTTATGTGCCTTATATATGAAAATATAATATGCACACTAATGTAAGAATAACAATCATATCTACACAATCAACATCAAATAATTAAAACAAGAATTGTAGACAAATTCCTTGAGGTAGGGTACCAAAATATAGTATTCATTAAGGAAGGAATCAATTCCTCAAGCAATAGTTGCATGTCTTATAATAATATTCTTGATCATTCCCCTTACTTTGCTTCTACATATATTTATAATACTATTCCTCCTAAGAATATTGTAGAGAAGGGACACTCTAGAAGATGGAACCTTCAAGTAAGCCTTCTTACATTAATTGTGTTTACACTAATACATGTTGATTATTTACTAGAAATGACCTCCATATATAAAAATACATAAATAAATATGGATTATTATTCCCATTGGGAACCTCCCTAGGTACCTCATATTATCGTCTAGGTATACTGCATGTTCCTACTTGATACAAGATCATTAAGAGTAACAAATATGAATGTTATATTCCTAAATAAATTGATTCATCAATATAACCTTAATTCTCACCATATTGATCAATGTGTTCTTGGTGTGCCTTGATTACTATAAATCCTTTTTAGGTTGATTTTAGTTTATATTCATTCCATCCTACCTTTCTTGATCATGCCCTTATGATGATATTCATATCAACATATTTTATTGATTCTATTCCAATAGCCTAGTATGGATCTTCTCCTAAACACTTTCTCTATATATGCTCAATATCATTTTATTTTGTGATGAGCTTGCACTATTCAATCTCCACATTGTAAGAATCAATAGTATAATTTGAATCTTGGTTGACATTTCCCTTTTAACTTTCCAACCATATTTCATAATCTATATGTTGTGAGTGGACTATGAGCATCTTTCACTCTTAAAGTGTTTGACATCAATGTAACAAAACTAAACAAGAATCCTATTTTAAAGTATGTTACCATGACATCATTCTTGGGTTTTATATAAATGTTAATTATTATTTTCTACACCATGGATGGAAAAAAAAATTCCTTGGTACTCATCATTTAAATATGGCTTGTCTAAATCCTTTAATAAATTCTCCAAAAAGGTTATCCATGGATGTAAATATTTTCACCTCTCCTTCTCAATATAATTTTTTCATGATGTTAGATATATTTTTATTCCTTTCCTTATTTATCTCACCACAAAATATCTCTTTACTTGTGGGTTTGGTGGTCAAATATTTCTTACTAGATAAGTCCTAACAATAATTTGACATTGAATGTCACACATTAATACAAGGTGACAACATTTTCATATTAGATTGAGGGTTTATATTGCATAATTTGTGTGTCATCAACATGATGGGAACATATTAATATCCTTTTATACCAAATATATTATAAAAACCATCTAATAGGTGTGGATCCATATAAATTTGAAAGTTAAATAATTCATCAATTAAATAGAATATGAAGGAAGTTTGATCCCTCCATCTCCTATAAGTTACCATCATTTATATTGTTGAACATATGGAATTTATATTATTTTTATCTAATAATATTTCTTAAGCTCCATTTTCTATTCATGTATGTATCCTTTTGGGAGGTAACAAACTTTAACAATGTCAAAAATCCTCATTTTTATTACAAAGGAACAAAATTTTATTTTCCCAACAATTTTTCATTTGTAAAAAAAAATGGTAATTACTAGTAAAGTAAAAATAATACCAAATGATCACATACACACATGATAGAAAACCCAAGTTTATGAAATAATGCAAGGGAAATAATAATAAAATGAAAATCTAACATTAAAATATGGATTTTGATGAGAACAACAAAATGCATATATTGAATCCAAATAAGTGAAGCAATACTCATAATGGATCTCCTATAGAGATGGCTTAGTCATAGAAAGGTGGGATCATAAGACTCTCCTTTCGAGGGTCCTTTATCTCATGTACTCAAATTTCAAAATATTTAAGGAGAATAAAACCTCTCTTTGTGATGGGAAATGGTGTAAGCTAAAATGTAATAAGCTCTAATGGTATAGGGACAAGAATGATGAATTCATGTCTCTCTAGAGAAATGAAACATCATGATCTTTATTTATTGTTAAATAAGGAAACCCCCTTTAGATATAGTTTCCATCTAAACTCTGCACATTTACGAATGAAAATTCATAAGTTTAGTGGGCATCACGAAGACTAAATCAATGGTATTAATGAATAATAGATTTGAAAAGGTCCACAAATACACACTACACCACCTAAACATGTAGAAATTCTCACTGTAGATCACCTGATAATGCAATATACTAAAGCAAAATACTTGATCTACTTCTACAAACAAACTTGCGGAAGCTTAATTGATTTTGAGCAAGATCACATAGAACACATATAACAGAGAAGAAGAAATCAATCACACATGAACATAGAAGAATACTCTGGGGAGAGCCTCAACTAAAAAACCCTGCTATCTGTATTATCATACAAGTGGAAATATCTTCGGATTACACAAAGCTTTAGCTCACAAGCTATCCAACTCTCAATACAATCCCTCAATGCTACTCATAGACAAAATAGACACAAAATATGCCTTCCCTCAGTCCTCCAAGCCTCCTATTTCCTTGTGTAGTTTCTCCTGGGTCCTCTAGCTGCAACCTGTGTGAATTCACCTCTCACACAACTCACCAAACTCAGAAATAACTGAAAAATCCTCAAGGAATGAATTCCTTTTGCATGCAAGAGATATCCTCAAGGGAATATTCCTGCAACTGATAGTACATTGTCCCATCCTCTAATCTCAACTGGGTCTCTGACTGAACTGACATGAATGAGCTATTTATGAGAGAATATTCAGTTATCTGAAGTACACTAGTTACATGGATGCATACATTTAATAACTGAACTCACAATCAATTCCACAAAATATTGGAACTAATCTAACTAGAATTAACTCAGTTAACTGAGTTAACTAATTACAACTCAAAGTACAACTCATCCTGATCTCCTTAATTAAGGGATAAATTCCTCAATCAAAGGGAAAATTGTTGCATGTCTTCACATAGACTTCATGTTTGATTTTCTCCAACTAATTAACTCAAGATGGTTAATTAATTATTTTTCAAATAGCTGCTAAGATCAAATTCGAATTTTAATTCTCAATTTTAGTTCAGGGACTAAGTAAAATTGGAATGTATCCCAAAATGCTATGTATAGCATTACTATTTTTAGCACTTCTATATTTAGCATTTCTTGTTTCTATTTTCAATGCTCCCTCTCAACAAGAAAGGGATTATCTGTCACTCTGATCCTATCTCTGTGGAACTCAAATTTGCATTTTCATAATGCCTTAGTCAAAATATCTGCATCCTGCTCCTCGGTCGAAATATACTGCAACAACGTGATCCTCTTCACCAGACAGTCTCAAAGATGATGATATCGGATATTGATGTGCTTGGACCTGTCATGAAATATTGGATTCTCATAGAGTTTGAGACAACTCTGATTATCACAATAGATCACAGTTGGATCCATCCTCTAATCAAACAATCCAGCTACAATTTTCCACATCCAAATGGCCTCCCATGCTGCCTGACTGGCAGCCATGTATTCAGCATCTGATGAGCTAAGTGCAACTAACCTCTGTTTCCTGTTGTACCAAGAAGCTGCAGCTAAACCAAGGCTGAAAATTCCTCTTGAAGTGCTCTTCCGATTTGATGGACTCCCTGCCCAATCTGCATCTGTGAAGCCCTGAAGCTTCACTCCCTCTATCCATATGTACCATAATTCATATTGAGATGTGCCTTTGAGGTATGTTAAGCACATGCTTCGCTGCCTTACAAAATAGCTTGGTAGGGTGAACCATAGTTTGACTTAGTTTGTTCATCGCAAAGCACAAATCTGGTTGTGTGTTCACTAAATACATCAATGAACCCACAAGCTACCGATAAATAGTAGTAGCTACTACCTCACCTGAAGTAGCATCCTCCTTCCTCCAGTTACCTATTAGAGGATTCTGCATGGGTTTGCACTTCTCCATGTGGAATCTCCTAAGTATCCCATTGGCATACCTGCCTTGAGACACAAACACTTCCCCATCCTTCTGCCACACTTCCATGCCTGGAAAGTAGTGCATGAGACCCATGTATTTCATCTTGAACTCTCTTGCAAGGTCCTCCTTGCAAGACTTGATCAACTGATCATCACCTGTTAATATTAGATCATCAACATAAAGAACAACGATCAATGGCTTACCTTCTACCATGATGTGGTATAGGTTTGCATCTGCTTCACTCTTTGTGAAGCCCAACCCGGTGAAATAGCCATCGATCCTAGTGTACCAAGCACGAGGTGCTTGCTTCAGCCCGTACAAAGCTCTCTTGAGTTGGCAAACATGTGACTCATGATCGAAGGTCTCAAATCCTTTCGGTTGCTCTATGTACACCTCTTCCTCAATCTTGCCATTGAGGAACATAGTCTTCACATCCATCTGATGGATCTTCCAACCCATCTGTGATAATAGTGCCAACATCGATCTAATAGATGAGTACCTTGCTACAGGAGCAAAAGTATCATCATAGTCGATCCCCTCGACCTGTGAGGAATGATGGGCAACAAACCTTGCCTTATGTTTCTTAACACTACCATCAGCTGCTTGCTTTACCTTGTAAAGCCATCGAGAACTCACCATTGACTTGTCCTCCAGTCTTGGAACAACATCCCAAACACTGTTCCGAACTATGGAGTCATATTCCTCCACCATACCATCAACCCAGCCTAGTTGTTGCACTACTTCCTCGAAGGAAGATGGTTCGGTCTCTAGACATTTCCCATACAAGGCCATGTAACTAGTGTACCGCTCAGGTGACCTCCTCTGTCTGCAGTGAGAAGATGGTTGTCCCACATTCTCTCTTGCATCCATCATCAATATGTCAGCTTCCCTTGAGCATTTCCGCCCATCTCTAGAAGACTCTGCATCAGTGGATGTCTCTACTACTGGATCCTTTGCATGTGGCTTCTTCGCATCAGTCTGAGGCTCCTCCTCCTTAGGAACCAAAAGTTTCTCCTCTGCATGCAACTTGAGCTCCCTCTCAAGGGAAACTCGCATGGCCTTCTGCTCATCGAACTTCAGATCTCTGCATACCAATGTCCTCTAACTGGTAGGCAAGAACACCCAATAGTTGTGGGGTGTATCAGAGTACCCCACAAGTATCCCAACTCAGTTGTTGGCTCTAGCTTCTTCTAGGCATCTTTGGTCACATGGCAAAATACCGATGAGTCAAAGATCCTGAAGTGACTCACATCTGGTCTCTTCTCGGAAAAAGCCTCCTCTGGTGTCTTCATTCCCAATATATGATGTGAACTTCGATTCTGCAAGTATACTGTTGTATTGCATGCCTCAGCCCACAAATGAAGTGGTAGGCCTTGGTCATGTAGCATCACCTGAGCTACTCCCATAATCATTCTATTCTTCCTTTCAGCCACCCCATTCTGTTGTGGGTTATGTGGTGCCATCAACTCCCATTTAATTCCTTCTGCTACATAGAAGTTCTTAAACTATTGAGAGACATACTCTCCACCATTGTCGCTTCACAAAGCCCTTATTTTCTTTCTAGATTCTTTCTCAACCAAGGCTTTGAACTCACAAAACCTTGAGAAGGTTTTATCCTTCTTCTGCATGAAGTAGATCCAACATGTACAAGAAAAATCATCAATGAAAATAGCATAGTACCTTTGTTTAGCAATGGAGGTTGTCGAGAATGGTCCACACACATCTATATGAACTCGATCCAAAATTGCAAAAGCTTGACTATCTCGATCTTGAAAGGATTATCTTGCATGCTTACCCAAGGTACAACCTTTACATATATCCACTTGCTCCCATTTACCCTTGGGAAGTCCGGTAGAATTTGTTGCATGATCTTCAAGGCCCCATGGTGTAAGTCGCCCAATCTTCTATGCCATAGCTCACAAATATCTTGGCTTTGCACCAACTCTGCTTTGGAACTCAATGCAACACAGTCATCTACCTCCAGCTTGTAGAGATTCTTTACTCGAATCCCAATCCTCTTGGTCTGTCTAGTGCCGATGTGTCTCAAGAATGCCTTTCCTTTACTAAGACTACATCATAGCCTTCGTCTTCCAACATAGCGATAGATACCATGTTCTTCTTTAGTCCAGGCACATACTTTACATCAGTCAGGGTGAGAGGAGCTCCATGCTCCCTATGAAACACAACCATGCCTTCACCTAAAACACGTTACTTTCCATCATCGCCCATCTCTTTGTGCATCTGGAGGTCCTTATCCTCCAAGGTAATGAATAAACTCTTGTCATTAGTCATGTGGAATGAGGCTCCACTATCCAGGTACCAAACATAACCCACCATCGATGAAACCATGCATTTGATGAGGGTGAAATCCAATTCTAACTGTGAGGCCAGTGCCTCACCATCTAATCCTTTAGAGGATCCCTTCTTGGATTTCTTCTATGGACAATTCGTAGCATAATGGCCCACCACATGACAATGAAAGCATCACACTTTCGATTTGTCAATCTTCTTCCCAGCATGGGAAGAACTCAATTTGGAATGGGAAGCCTTCCCTTTCCCTTTCCTCACCTTACTCGCTAAGGCTAGATTTTCTTCATCATCATGCCTTGATGAAGAACCATCTCTCGTGCTTCTCCTTATCTCCTCCTCAATCAGATCCAACCACAGTCGTTCCCAATATGGTAGTTTCTCTCTTTCATTTACTAAGTCTTGGTAGCTATGCCAACTCTTAGGAAGACTGAGGAGAGCAAGACTCACCATGTCATCATCGGATGTTATGATTCCTACACTTCCAAGCTCATCCCTGTAGGTGGTGAGCTTGTTCAGATATGTAGAGATCATGTCGCCCTTTTCACACTTGATTTTTCGAAGCTTGTCTTTCAGTGCCAGCTTCCTCTAATCACTGTTATTCTGATATAGATCCTTCAATGTTTTCCACATTGAAAACGATGTCTCCTTCCCATGGAGACTCGAGACAATGTGGTCTTGAACTCCCTCCAGAAGAACCCTCCTCGCTCTAGCCACACATTTCTTCCATTCTGCCAATTCTTTGGCATTAGCAGTTGCTACCTTGGGGACTTCTTGACCAATGAAGTCCTTCAAACCGTTGTCCTCTAATACTACTTCCATGCGATCCTTCTAGGATATAATTCGAGTTGCCATCTAGGGCATACTCGAGTCTCAAACCATTGAACACCATTAGTGAAATTGAGATGTGATAAGAATTCAATTTTTATAATGAGGAACTTCAAACTTTGAACTTCTGCCTTCTTTGTATACTGTTCTCTGCTTTTATCACCTTTTCTCTAATACCATGTAGAAATTCTCACTGTAGATCACCTGATAATGAAATATACTAAAGAAAAATACATGATTTACTTCTACAAACAAGCTTGCGGAAGCTTAATCGACTTTGAGAAAGATAAAATAGAACACGTATAACAGAGAATAAAAAATCAATCACACATGCACATAAAAGAATACTCTGGGGAAATCCTTAGCTAAAATACCCCTGCTATCTGTATTATCATACAAGTGGAAATATATCTGGATTACACAAAGCTTTAGCTCACAAGATATCCATCTCTCAGTACAATCCCTCAATGCTGCTCATAGACTGAATAGACACAACATATGCCTTCCTTCATTCCTCCAAGCCTCCTATTTCCTTGCACAGTTTCTCCTGGGTCCTTTGGCTACCACCTGTGTGAATTCACCTCTCACACAACTCACCAAACTCAAAAATAATTGTACAATCCTCAAGGAATGAATTCATTCTGCATGCAAGAGATATCCTCAAGGGAATATTCCTGCAACTAATAGTACATTGTCCCATCCTCTAATCTCAACTTGGTCTCTGACTGAACTGACATGCATGAGTTATTTATGAGAGAATATTCAGTTATCTGAAGTACACTAGTTACATGCATGCATGCATTAACTAACTGAACTCACAATCAGTTCCACAAATTATTGGAACTAATCTAACTCGACTTAACTTAGTTAACTGAGCTAACTAATTACAACTCAAAGTGCAACTCATCCTAATATGCTTAATTAAGGGATAACTTCTTCAATCAAAGGGAAAACTGTTGCATGTCTTCACATAGACTTCATGTTTGATTTTATCCAACTAATTAACTCAAGATGAATTAATTTATTATTTTTCAAACACCTGCTAAGATCAAATTCGAATTTTAATTCTTAATTTTAGTTCAGGGACTAGCTAAAATTGAAATGTATCCCGAAATGCTATTTATAGCATTACTATTTTTAGCACTTCTATATTCAGCATTTCTACACCACCTAAACAAGCATGAACATATTTATGAGACACAATTGAAGTGTTTTCAGATTTTAGGGTACCATGGAAAATGGAGGAAAATATATCTACTTTAAAAAAGGGTTTGTTGAAAGTTTTACTTGAGTAGGTGAGGTATCATAAGATCATATGACGATGAAATAGGGTGCATAGCATGAATTAAGCTTCCAACTGTGATGCATCTAAGGAGAAATTCTAAAACTGTATAGTTGAGTAAAATTAACTTTGTAACACCTAACATATTTATTGTAGAATAATCATTTTTCTTATCATATTTATAATGTAACATCATGAAATGGGTGGTTTAATGCTACTCTCTTGTATAATGAATCCCATATTAATGAATCATTTTTTCTTCAATATTTTTAGGAATTTAACTAATGAAATAACAACGGAGCTTGAACCCATATTCAAAATGGAATGGGAAAGTTGATTGAGACCCCCAATATTGTATTCAAGTCTGACCATGCATGTCAAAACATTAGGAGATTGATGGAAATACTAATAATTTTTTTACTTCTTACCCATCCTTGGTATATAATTCAATTATGTGTCCATATTGTCATGAATAAAGCTCAAGGAAGTTATAGGATGTATCTTTCAATTTGATTTGTGGGCACATTATGCATTATGACAACCTTTGTTATAGTTATTGTGGGTTGATTTGATTTCCACATCCATTCTACAATTTTTTTTTCCCATAAGGAAAAATCTTAATTTCCATTAATATAAATCCTATCTAGATAAGTGGTCTACTTAAACTTTTTGGTTATTGAGTTACCATCATTACACCCTTCAATACTTTTCTCTCTGATGACAACATATGGAAATCAATATTTCATTGATGTGTTGAATTAGTGTTAGGAAACTAGAGCAGGACCCAATATAACCATTTAGAAATTAACCATTTTGAGAAGTTAGGTTTTCTTCATGTTAGGGTCCTATAATATAGGTAATCAAAGTTTTCCTTTCTTAGTTTCCATATGAATTTCCCTTCCATGATTGTTGCAAGAAGATTAAGCGTTGAATTTACTTAAATGTACTCAACTTTGGCTTGTTAATAAATAGTCTTAATGTTTTCTTCCGAGATTTAAGTATGGAATTCATCTGTGTATGCTCTATATTTACATTTAACATAAATGATATTCATATTATTCAAACCAAAAACACTCTATAAGATCTAGGAGTTTTCCTACCTTGCCCTATTACAGTTGCTCTATCAATTTTTTATTGTTTACTCAAAATTTTATGACTCCATGCCCAATGGAATTTTCCAGCATATTTCAACCAAACCTTTCAAAAATCCATCTAAAACTTAAATAACTAACCTAAAATCTTGAAATCATAAATTAAATCATACAAAGAGAGCCCTCTCTAAATCTAGAAGGGTTAGATACCAACTTTAAAAGTGGTTTGTGGTTACCTCTGGGTTTCTCTCCTCGGCTTAGGGAAATTATGGAGTCATAACACTTCATATTTAAAGGAATTAATATGTGAGGAACCCTTGTCCAATATTGGCATATTGAGCATGTTATGTATGGATTCTTATTAAATTTTGTGTTGAAAATCTTATTAACACTAGCTACTATCTACATTCGATGTATTCTAGTCATAATTTTGAAATCTATCTTCATAGTAGTCTAAAATAAATTGTATGCCATATTTCTTGCATCAAGAATTTTGACACACGTCAAATTTGTCAAAATTCACTAAATGAATAGTTTCCTTATTATAATTTCGTTGTCCTAAAAACACAACATTTGATGCAAAATTATTTAGCACAAGTTATCTTCTTGAATTTTCATTAATGAGACACACCTTATTCTCATTAATCATGAACTTCATGACCATTTTAAAAACAAAATTATTTTACACCAATGTTTAGTGTGTATACATTTAATGAAAGAATCACCAAATATTTTAATAGAACTTTTACTTGACATACTTATAACATCGCATGCTTTGGTCCATGGTTTTGTAACATCAAATGTGAGTAGGAATCCATTGTGGGGAAACTACAACTAACTGAAGCATTCTTTTAGAAATTTTTAGTAATTAATTAAATTTAATTAAACTTTGTAGAGGAAGAAACAACCTACATATCAAAGTTATGAGGGACTATTGCATGTTTCACATTGCTAGTTTTGTTTGCATAACCTAAAAATCCCTAACCAATCAAATTAAATGTTAGAACCACTCATTACTGAGAAAAGTGATTACCTAATATGGTTTTGATGTGATGCAAATGGGGTTGAACTAGAGTTAGCAAAGACACTAATGGTTCATTAATGAGAATAAATATTGGAATGGGCAATGACTATTCTCATTCTCCCCTATCACAGATTGAGGAGACAACCCTAGAGGGAAGGCATCGAATAGGAAAGGAGGTTTTGTCTCAAATATGCAAAGGGATGCAAGAGAAATTCTACATATACACACAATAGAAATGAGTTTAGGGTTTGATTCATTCAATAGACTAAAAGTAGTTTCCAAACAATTTGTCGTTAAGTTTCCAATGGAATTGGATTTTTCTCCCTCTGAGTTATAAGGCTCTATGACCTTGAGCCTGTACATTATGAATTTGGGTTTTAACCAGTGTGACTGTGATTGAGGTTACTAAGACCCCTATTTGATTCTGTGTTGCTAATGTGTTTCTTAAAGGATTGAAGTTCAACCAGTAAGTGCTTGAAAAATAGTTATCTATACCTCTAAGTGCTTGTCTCAGGTTGATGAACCACTTAGTTCTTGTATTTTGGCTTATGAACCACTGAGTGCCTGTCTCTGGCTAATGAACCACTTAGTGCATGCATCTGGTCAATGAACCACTAAGTAGTTGATAAACAATTAATTGTCCCACTATGTTCTTTCCTCTGGTTGATGAACCACTTAGTGCTTATAGTTTTTCTGATGAAACGCATAGTTTTTCCTTTGGCTAATGAACCACTAAGTGCTTACAAAAAATTTAATTATATAACTGGGAGCTTGCCTTAGCTAATGAACCACTTAGTTCTTTCCTGTTTTTTGATGAACCATTAAGTTCTATCCAATGGGCTATTAAACAACCTGTGCAATGGATTTTAATCCTCAGAAGCTGAGAAACATGCCTATCCCTTCAATTTGGTTGAAAATGTATGTCCGAAGCTAAGAAAGTAAGTGAGTCATTAGGGTGCCTACTACCAGAGAGTAGTAGATGAACAACTGGTAAGTGGGCTCCATCTCCTAAGTGTTTAACCAATCCATTGGTGTGAATCTACCCTTGTGCAAGCATCACATATGACTCTGGATCCAACACATTCATGGTAATCTAAAATAAATATTATAGTGTATTTGGCCTATGGTTCGGTGGAGAGTGGAAGTCCCTTCTCTAGTTTCTAACAAATCTAACTCACTAAGATAATTATAATGAATTATGAATATTTTTGGTTTATAAATGATGATTGTGGTTGACATGATAATGGATGATGTATTATTATACACAGTTCAATATTGAATGCCCGAGTCTTTGTGTATCCCTGGTTGACTAGTCGCCATAATTTTCTATGGCAGAAATGAATGACATCTTGATGAATTATAGGATAAATTACATGATTGTGAAAAATTGTTTGAATTCATTCAACTAATCTGTGAATTTATGAGCTCTCAATTATTTAAATGTTTATGATTTTGGTAGCTTAGTTTCATACTCAAGATTGTTGGTTTCCTTACATGTTTTGATATATATTTATGTGTTGGAAGTTAATTCAATACCTAGGTATAATTGATGGTTGCTTAGACTATGAGTGATGTGATAAATTATATGAACTTATGAAAACACACACACACACACACACATATTATAACATTATGAGACTCACTATTTATGAATGTTCCATAGCTTTCTTATGTAACCATGAAGTTGGCATGTATCCTTAATAATAATTGTGAATTCCTATCTCATGGAAGGAATTATCTAATATACAATAGATAGTCAAGTTGGAATGCATGAATTGGTGTAGTTTGGCCTTTAGATCCATGTATCTCTTTTGATATAGATCTGATGAACATTAGGTCTTATTGATTCTATTTTTCTCACTCTGGATATGGCTCCATACTTATGAATGTTATTCTTAGGGTCTATGGTAAAATAAGCTTTGTTATCACCTATGAACATTTTTGAACATGGAACAATATCTATAATGATTTGTTCTCATGACTTTAAAGATGTCTTAGAAACTTGGTATTTTTGTAGAAGGACTAGTTCTTTAGGACATCTTGGTAAAATTCCATCAAGTTTCCTTCTTTGCAGGCCTTAGTAGAAATCCAAAGCTTGTCAAGGACTAGATTCCCCCCTTCTTATACTTAATATCTGGGTCAAATACTCCTTTATTCCCCAAGTGTTATTTGTATAAGAATACTTGAGGGGGTGGATTTCCCATCTCACCCATGGATGCATCCATATATTTGGAATCTAGATGATCAAGTCATGAAGCCATTGAAAATAGTTTGGATTTATTTCGTACCATATCTACTGGTAGGAACAATTTATAACTAGAGATTCAAGGAGGGTCTTTATTTGGTAGTTCATTTGCATGAGGACCATATATTGTTATTTTTGCACAACATCTATATAATATGGGATCTAGAGGTGGCAAGAAATGCACACCCATGATGTGTTATAGGCCATTTTGTCACATCTGGTCAATAGGCTTTCAAACAAGGTCATTCACATCCTTTGAACACTTTGTCACCCTCCCTTCACAAATACCTAAGCATGACTCCTGATAATCCCTAAGTTTCTACCTAAAATTTCTTCATTTTAGTCATTTTAATGACCAATGCAGCATGGCCCCTCATTAGCCAACATTGACTACTACATTTCCCTACTTTGCACCTACCATGGGATGATGATATACCCTGTTTCTTTGACCAATAGGGTGTCAAATATTGTCCCTGTCATGAAGAAACATGGGACAACCCATGTATGCATTGATTATCGAGATGTGAAGCGCACTTGTCCAAAGGAAAATTACCTAACCTTGTTCATCGACCAGATTATTGATGACTATATCAGCTATGAAATTTATTTTTTCATGGATGGTTTCTTCGAATATAATCAAATAAACGTTCTCCCAATGGATTAACCTAAGACTTCATTTATCTGTCCCTAGGGTACATTTTCCTACTGAAAACATCTTTTTCGTCTAAATAATGTTGGGGCCATGTTTCAATGGGAAATGGATTACACTTTTCACGGCATTAAACACATCATGTCGACTTATTTGGACGATCTCCCTTATCATTCTAAATATCGGGTTGATTAAGTGATGCATCTAAGGTCCATTTTCCTACAGTGTAGACACTATAATATTTGAATAAATCCATACAAATATGTGTTTTGTGTTAGTTTTGGTTGACTTCTTGGATTTTTTTATTTCAAAACATGGAATTCATATCAATCTTGTAAAAATATAGAAAATCATCAATTTTCTTGCACCATCTTCCTTGTTCAATTTAAATGACTTCAAGGGAAAGCTAACTTCCTGCAAAGATTCTTGCCTAATTACACTTAGTTGACCAAAGGATTCACTCGCCTTCTTAAGAAATGGGTTCCTTTCCAATTGAACAATGCTTCTCAAAAAGTCTTTGATGCCTTGAAATATGTATTGGTTCAGGCATATCTCTTATATCCCCCTGATTACTAGCACGTCTATTTCCTATATCTCATTACTACCATTTCTACTACAACAATGGTATTGATATAGGAAGATGATGTAGGGATTGAACATCCCATATATTATCTGAGTCAGAATCTTAACGATACCAAAGTTAGGTATACCCATGTGGACAAGTTGGATTTGGGAGTCGTTCAAGCCATTCAATGCTTCCACCATTACATATAGCTCCGTAAAACTACATTTGTTTTAAATTGCAACCCTATGACATATATTTTGTCACGTCAATTTTGAGGGGGGGAATAATCCAAATGAATCGTCATCATGCAAGATTTTGACTTGGAATTTATCAAATCCAAGTCAAACAAATCCCTGCTTTTCGTGAGGTTATGTGCAACCTTCCTTTCCCTGATTCAGAATTGACATTTAACAATTCTATCCCTAATGAACCACTGTTTCTGATTTGATCATCTGACCCGTGATATGGAGACATTCTGATATACCTCCATACCTAGACTTTCTGATCTGATACCTCTCACTCCGAGCAATGATGTATTCGATACGAAGTCAAAAATTACATCATTATTGATGACACCCTTTATCGACGTGATATTGATATGATTTTACGAAGGTTCCTCACGCATGAGGATGAGAAACTTATTAATGCATTCCACTTGGGGGCATGTGGCAATAATTTTTTTGGTTATGCTACCGCACATAAGATCCTATGCATTGGTTAATTTTGGCCTATCATTTTTCGAGACTGTATTCTCACTGTATAGAAGTGTCGTGCATGCAAAATTTATGATCGTAAGATCCACGCTCTCCTTGCTCCATTGCATCTCGTTTTATCACTCTTAGACCTTTTTCAAAATGGGGTATCGACTTCATGACATGTAACCCTCACTCGGTTAGGGGACATGGTTATATCATTGCCGCAGTAGATTATTTTACTAAATGCGACGAGGAGATGCCTACATTTAACAACACTGGAGAAACGACTGCATTTTTATTTTTTAATCAAGTTATTGCTGAGTTTGGTGTTTCGTAAGCCATAGCTATAGATCACGGAAAGAATTTATGGAATCATATTGTGTATGAATTAACTTCTAAGCTGTGACTTTCCCATAAAATTTCCACTCCCTACTATCCTCAAGCTAATGGACAAGTTGAGGCTATCAATAAAGTTCATAAAAATATGCTTCAACTATGCTAGGGGTCCATAAATTGGACTGGAATTTGATTTTTTATGCTACCTTGTGCGCATAATGAACCTTAGTAATGGTTGCTACCATATTTACACCATTTCAGTTGGTTTATGCTCTGGAAACAATGTTTCCAATTAAATCTGAGATTTTGTCACTAAAACTAGTTGTAGAACTTCTTCCTGCCACTTCTATAGGAGATGAATTCCTTTTACATCTAACTCATTTATATGATAAATGGTGTGATGATGCTATAGCTAATGAAGCTCATAAAAAGCACATCAAGGGACAATATGACAAAAGTATCAAGCCTCGTGTCTTCTTGGAAGGAAACCTTGTTCTTTTATATGACCAAGAATATGATAAGTTATGATTAAGGAAGTTCCAACTTATGTGTTCAGGTCCATATATTTTCAAGCGTGTTCTTGCAAAAAGGGCCTATGATTTAGACAATTTTAATGGAATTCCACTCGTGTAGCCTAGAAATGGGTTTTACCTAAAGAAATAATATGCTTGATCTCATGCATAGTAACACTGTATTCATATTGTGTATAAGTGTGTTGAGTGTGTTTGCAGTGTATCTCTTCAAATTTTCCTACGGTTTTTGTTGATCCCTTCTAGATTTGGTTTTCATATGTTAGCATCCCTTGAATTGTATTTTGGTTATGCATATGGTACTAGTTGTAGTACTCGGAACCTATCCTCCTTAGTGTGGGCTACCTTTTCTACAAATGGAAAGTTAGTGTGTCTACAAGGGATTTGTATTAGTCACTCTACTAACAACATTGTTGAGTATAGAGCAATGGTCGAGCTACTTTATGATGCTATTTCACATGGTATCCTCATTTTAGTCATTAGACTTGATTCATAGGTCGTGGCACTACAACTCGCTAATGTTTATGTTTCAATACACATCACATCTATTGAAAGCATAATAGGAACATGGAAACAATGAAGATATATCTATATATATATAAAATTTGGTTTTACGAAATCTCTGCTCGGGACACATATGTCCACATGATCCATATAAAAAACTACAAGAAAATATCTATGTAGACTAATCAAAGTGCTCGTGACAACATGCCACTGCATGAACTATCTTACACAGTAACTGACCAATATGGCTAGGAACTCCAATAGTGTTTTGTTGAAGTCGCATCAGAATCTCGTTGATCACGGTCTCATTTATCCCATGTGTCAACCCCTCCATGTGGAACTCCACCTCTGTTAGGATCTCGACTACATTAAGTTCTCTTAGTGAATCTCGTCCTACTTCAGCAACTTGTACTGGTTCTAATTCCACCTATAGATGTTCTCCTACAGAATGGAGATATGAAGCACCTATCGGTCGAATTGGCCCAATATCTGCATGAACAAATCAATAGTTTAGTCTCAGAAACATCCAAAAACACAAAAAATTGTAAAACTTTCAAAAATTCAAATGCTTGAAATATCTTACTTGTAACACCCCATCTCTCACCATCAGGAAGCATGACCTCAAGGTCATCACAGAAATCCATCCCTGCGTACGAATAATCATTGATCGTAAAAAATTGTATATGTAGCCACCCAAATAAGGCTGGTGAGAAATTTATCGCTGAAAACCTTGCCTATCAAGACATATGATTTATCAACCTCCTCATCCATGGAACCCTCAGATCAATAGTCTGAAGTGTAATCTGTTGAGGCTGTAGTAATGGAACCCTCTCTAAAGAAAAAGAGACAAAAATGGAACTATAGCCAATTTTTTTCAATTTTCCCTCTCTTGCTTTATACAATTGTTCTTTCATATTGACTAAAACTCCCTCGATCTGGTTGAAGACTGTTGGCTCCAAACACTCCACTCTGTACTGCATGTAGGATCTACTAGCTACATGAAGTGTTGAGCTACCCACCAATCTGGAAATGATAAATAAGATAATTCTTAAGGGAAAATGGGTTACATCTTTTATGCTAATCTTTCCATCTCTTGTTGGCATGGATCGAGGTCTTTAATAAGTGGCAATATAATCTTTCACCATTTCTCCACCCCTTCTCCAACCTAGGAGAGATATGGGGGCACCTCTCATGCATAAAACAATTAGAAAATATATTTCCTCTACCTTTATCTCAAGCAAATGTTCCCCAAATTTGAATTCTTGTGCTTGCATATATCGTGAATGAAAAATATACGCTAGTTATCTCATCTGTTTCCTGATACAACGAAACCAGAAGAATTTCAACAACTCACAATTTTCCAATGCTTCTATGGTAGAAGGATCATTAGATGCACTCAAATCATGTTCTTAATGTTCTCTTTCTCTCCCAATAAAGGCCATTTTGTACTCATGAAGACCTGAAACATCAACATGGAACTCATTTATATCCATTCCATGGAAATAAAATAAAAAATTTTGAATGGAAACTGGCAAGCACATTATATACTTTCACCCAACGCACCCCTATGAGGAGAGACAATGTGTTTCATCCCTCCCCTGCAGTGTATTCTCACTTAGGTGCAACACAAATTTCGACCATCTAGGCTTGCGTTGGTCCTACAGTGAGTTATTTGAACCCCAGGGCCCTAACATGCCCAAAAATTGCATGAAAACATAAAATAGGACCATGAATTGAAAGAGAAAGGTGCTAGATCTTACCTAGAAGTAACGGTGCTTGAAACGATCCACCGGATTGAGTGCAATCAGCTGCAGAAGATCAAAGGGAAAAAAAACTACTCATAACTCTCACGATTGAAGGTAAATGTGAAATGGTAAAGCTGAATAGTCATTTTGAATATTTATGGTTGTTTATTCCATTATATATCATTATCTATTTGATTTCAAGGTCAGTAATATGTAGAAACAATGTTGATATACATGTGTTTCAAAGGCCCAACAGAAATTTGGTCCCAAATTGTACAAATTTCCATAGAGTTCCCTTTTGCACTATCTATTTTTCTATTGTAACATTTCTAGAGTTGTTTTTTAGATTCATCATGAGGATTTATTTTAATTTTGTTTCTAATAGGAGAATTTAATTTGAAAATTTTGAGTGCATCATATATCCTATCCTTTCTTGATATGTCTCAATTCCCATTTCCCTACAATCCTAGGATAACATTTGTATTTTTTAATTGCTAATGTTTATCTCCATTATTGTAGGTTGTTTGAAACATTATCTCAATGTCTAAAATATTTCCTCTATTGGATTCCACTTCTCATTTTTATTTATTTGATTTTTTATGAATTTTGTTTTGAATTATTTCGTCCTCTTCCTCATTCTCATATTTTTATTAAATAGATTTTTTTTCAAGTCTAAACTTCTCCTAGTGTATTTTAAGTTCTCATGATAGATAAAAAGGATATTTAGAAGCTACTTAACATTAGAAAATAAGGCTCAATATAGGAAAATGAGAGTTACTCTGTAGAGAGAATTTCCGTCTAGATCCATGCATATCCATGTCCACCCTTTAAAATCCTTGCCAATTGTGAAGTGAGTTGACCTTTCCTAGTTGTAAGAAATCAGAGCTAGTGTTTATAAACACTTATATGAGCATGTTTAATTAGCCATCATTCCCTGTGCTCTTTCCTAACATTGGACAGATCTTAGTCTTTATGCCTAACATTCGGGGTTGCAAATATTTGTAGCTAATAATGGGGGATTTGTTTGTCCTTATTCCTAATACATGAACCAATGAGCTACCAAATCTATGATGAACAATATTATGATTAAATGAGATATAAAGTATCCACCATTATTTTTATTGATAGCTCATTAAAATATAAGAACACAATTTTCAAGAAAGGAATTTTAACCTCAAAAGTAAGAACATGTGATATTTTGTCTCAAAGGCTCTAATAGAACCACCTTGAAGTATCTTCAGAGTTATTTGGATAAAAATAAGTTGCATTTTACAAGCCATCAATTCACTAATTTCGTCTCTCATTTGATGGTCATAGGTGCAACCAAATAGGCACCTTCCATATTTGTATTCGTTGAGGGAGGGAAGTTTAGGTAGAATGGAGGAAATTTAGAGATTTATTACGTCTAATAGAAAAAGATCAATCAAAGGTGAGAAGATCATCAGAAAATTATGTAGAAGCATGGAATTTTTTCTTGATTAATAAGGGTGATGTTCTTATGATTTTGAGAGCATAGATGACATCAAGGTTTGCTTAAGGTACAAACATCTAGTGAGACAATGGGTACCCAAGGACCTTCCTCAAGTAAACATTGGCTTTTGTCTCAACAAGAGGATATATTAGATTCCTCCATCATCATTACATGCTTTGGGGCTATTTTCCATGGATGGCATAAAGATTTGTTACAAAGAATTAACTAAATTGATGGAGTATATTGGAACTTATTAGAATTACAATGATTGGATGCAACTTGTCCAACATGCGCAAGGTATGTGGAAATACAGAGTGGCTACAAATTATATAGGACTAAGAGACAACGATAAAAATAAAGGATCAACTATTTATATTGATGGGAGGCCAAACGCATCAAGGAATTTTTCAGGGTTTATAAACAATACACAACCCGAGACAAAAAATAAGCAACCCAATTCCATATTCTAGGAACCTGAAGGAAACTATGTATTCATATGCACAATAAAATCAATGTTTGTAAGATAAGAGTTGTTGATTGATTACAACTTGAATCAAATAGATACATATATTTCTATTATGGGGTAGGTATTTAACCTCTTGTTAATTATTCTTATATTTTATGTTTATCATTCAGAAGAATAATAATCTTATGTAAACTTATCACACTAGTTTTCAAATAGATATTTAATTTGGCACACTCTCATCCTCCTCCTTCTTCCTCATCTAGAAAAAGTACAACTACTAGTAGCAAGGAGCATAACAAGAAGAAGTGTAAGAACTAACCATTGAATAATACCATTAGAAAAATAAGTAACTTGACAAAAATATAAAATATACTAAAATACGTATCATAAGTTACAAATACTTTTTTTTGTTCTTTTCTAAGAATAATAGGGTTGTGTTGTGCTTATGAAAGAACTAGTTCCATGCTCTGTCCTTGAATTACAACTTTATATTATAGCATTGATTTTCACCTTTTTGTAGATAAAACAAACGAATTTGCCACTGAAGTTTGGCAGTTGTGTGGATGTGATTTTCAGCTACCTACATCAAAATTTCATGGGCAATGAACATCGTATGAATAACTTATCAAAAAGTTATATCTATTGTCATTTTGCATTTTTTAGGGGTAAATAAATGAATATATGGATAATTTTCTTATAAGAATGTGTATATATGATCTAACTAACTAGAGGTAAAATTTGGTATCCATTTGAATTATTATGTATTTATCAAGCCAAAAATTATATTATAATTTGGCAGGCTTATCGTCAAAAAGCCCTAGCAGAGTCAGAACAAGTAACAAATTCAATTTACATTGAATGTGAAATTGATAACTTATTTAAATAATCGAAATAAATTTTGTTTTGTTGAAATATGTAGTCTATGGAGCATGATGGTGATTGTTATTAGTTTCATGAGTAGGATTTGTTCAATTCTCCCAACCAAATCATAACAATCAATAAGCTTATGACTAAAGTGAAGAAATATATTGTTCGTTTGATTCAAATTAGAGATTAAACTCTTGAGATTAAACATAGGATCAACATATTGAAGTAATATATTTAGAGATATCAGGTAATAACCATCTTTAAAGTGATTTTTTTTAATTCACAAGTTCAATTATGAAAGTTTGTATTTTAACTTTTACATTGTCCAATCAAAAAAGTATTTTGGTCAGACATCACATCATCTGGCCACCATGAGCTAGCATATACCTGAGAGGTTATTCACTTCTCCACCTTCAAGTATTCATAATCCTAGTAGCCATACTAGGTCTACAACTTTAGTTAGGACCCATGAGCACATGCACTGAGAGGAAAAAACATAGCCAGGTTCTGGAGGTTGTGACTGAGGCCACCCTATTGATGACACGATGGGTTTACTTCATGGATAATCACATTTTATCAACATGGGGAAAATTCCATGCACATTTTTGGTGAATGGATAAGGAATTCCAATATAAACACCAAAACTCCCACGTAAATGTTAATGTTGTATCTATTTCATGTAATTTATTTCAAATGTATAAATCATCTAAATTATTATTCTCAAACTAATGATCGTATCTTTTTTCATGTAGAAAACAAATTGTTTAATAAACATGTAAACAAAAAATAATTGTTGGTTTTTGGGCCCACCATATGCACAAGGTAAAATTCCCAAAATTCCCACCCAAAGAAAAGTCCTATGGACTATCTGGGTAGATACCTTCAATAAAATAGAGGTCACCTTTGCAGTTGGAAACTATTTAAAATATGTGGGGGACATGTATATGGTTCACTTAGAAAACAACCATAGGTATGACCACCCTCCCATAATTTATATGAGGAATGGAAGGCCCTCTTTGACAATGCAAGCGAGAAGAAACAAAGAAAAGAAGGAAAAACAACACCTGGTGCACCAAGGTAAATTACATTTTCAATTCAATAGTTTTAATTTTATTTAGTTTTAAATCAAATTGTGGTATATAACATGAAATTTTTTATAGGTTCCCTGAAACATCAAAAGCCACTAGGGCAAGGCTTTAGGAACATGGGTAGCAAAAACTAGGCTAAGGTGACATTTTGAAGTTACAAGCACAAGTTGTAAGTACCCAAACATCTTAACAATAGTATTTTTTATATCAACTTCCAAATGTCTAGTAATTGTGCTAGTCAATATAAAAAATCAATACTCTTATGCATTGCAGGGTGATGATTTTTAAAGCCAAACCATACAGGAAGACCTCCATCTTGGTTTCAGGTTAGGCTTTCAAGTTGTTATTGATCACTGAAAAAGAATAAGACAAATAAAATGTCTAGTTTGAAGGACATAGTAAATAAAAATAAATCAACATTAGTCTTTCATTATTTATAGTATATAATCATGTTTTATATCATCCATAAATTTAATGTGTCTCTTTGCTTTAAGCAGGGGAGAAATAATATCAATGAGAATGTTTTTGATAGTGGAGTGTGTTATGCTCCTATACCAATAGGTGTCATATTTCACAATTGACTTGATGAGCTGTGAAGAAGGACATAGTAAATAAAAATAAATCAACCATTAATATTTCATTACTTATAGTATATACATGTTTTATATCATCCATAAATTTAATGTGTTTCTATGCTTTAAGCAGGGGAGAAACAATATCAATGAGAATGTTTTTGATAGTGGAGTGTGTTATGCTCCTATACTAATAGGTGTCATATTTCATGATTGACTTGATGAGATGTGAATATGTTCATACCTTTCCTTGTTGCAAAGGTTTTCCATATTGTTAAAAAAAAATACAAAAATTTAAAAAATGTAAAGAGGGTATACCCTAAAAGAAAAATCAAAGGGTGAAAAGAGATAAAATGGTCAAAAAAGTGAAGGAAAATGAACCCCACCGAAAGAAAGACCAAGGAAAGTGTGAAAGTCTAAATACCACTAATTTTTACTCTTATGTAATAATAAACTTGTTTGCAATTTGTAACTTATACCACAATTGATGAACAATCAACTTGACTAGTTCATATTTTCAATTTTATGTTTAAGAGATAGAGAATAAAACCTAACTAAACTGTTTAATCTTGGTAGATAAGTAGATAGGTAGAGTGAATAAAAGGAGCTCAACAATTTAATCTGAGCCCTTGGATGTAATAAGGTTAGACTTAGATAGATTTCTATATGTAAAAGAAAAAGTGTGATAAGGGTTTGCCAGTCCAAGTGCACCCTAATAAAGAAGAAAAAGTGTTAGGCTAAAGTAGGTAGGGTAGGTAGATGGTGTTGCAGAATTACATGTCATGGATAATGTCTCTAAATGTGTTAATTTTAAATTTTATCACAAGTACAAGGCAGACATTACACTTGATGCAGTTCAAGCAAAACAAGGTCAAATAATTAACTTCCCTTCATATTTTTCCCTAAAGATTTTAGTAATTCCCCCTAAAGTATTAAGGTCTTTGAAATTTACTTAGTGCTTATTCCTATTTTATGTCATATTAACTTTTAACACATATTATATAACTTCTGAGTAAGTTCCACCCTTTCCCATATTATTTAATTATATATTAAAATCCCTGAATTGTTATATACCCCGCCCTGGCTAAATGTAACCATAGATAGAGTTAAAAAGAGATTAATGGATTAATAAGAGATTCATTAATAACCTAATCTCCCCACTCTGCAAAAAGAAATTAATTAACCCCTAAGGTTAATTAACAACCTCCCTGCCATTCACAAACTCCCCAATATGATTTATTAACTTATTTATTAAATTGGGCCCATGTTACACTAAAAAATGTCACCTTGACTACTTACAGTTAGTATGGCTCCAATCAACAAGTCATGCTACCCTCTTAGGCAAGTCTCATGCCTCTGTTATCCATCTCAAACTCAAAGAAGAGAGAAAGTCTTGTAAAAATCATGTTTATCTCTGGGGTCGCAGGTTCTCTCTAGCCTTACCTGCGGGGACGCTGACCATGTTCACAAAATATGCGTCCATGGACGCTCTGTATGTTAAGGGACAGGTGCGTCCCTCTGTAAAAGGCAAAATGCGCGAGTTTTATCTTGAAAAAGTTACTTGTGGTTACTTCTAGAACATTCTAGAGGTCGGTTTGATGAAATGGATGCGCCTCCAGTTGGTTCATGTATCTCTATTAAGGGGGAACTTATCCCATCAATAAGGGAGCTATCCCACCCATAGAGGGGGATGATCCCATTGATAGTGGACCTGAATAACCTCTTTACAGTACTATAAATGAAGGCATTGAGCCAGAAGGAGGGGAGGTTGGAGCTATACATTTTCTTTGGGTAAATGCTGCAGGATTTAGGTCTTCCATTAGAGCCCTTGTGAGGAGAGATTGTCTTCACTTGATTCTACTTGGGAGAGGGTGAGCTTTGTCAAAGTAGAGGAAAACCCTTGATGGACCCTGGGAGGAACTTGCACAACACCAAGGCCAGGTTGTAAGAGTTTCTTTGTTTCGTTATTAATACAAACTGGTTTATTTTTCTCAATAGCTTGTGTTAATGAGTTATTTCATGTGTTCCTTGGTCTGCATGTTGAATATATGTTTTATTATATGAAATGCAAGTGCTTGGTAATTGTTTGATTGTTTGTGGTTGCAGGAATTGACTTGAAGGAGGAGCTCATCCGGATCGTCAAGAACGGACTTCAACAACAGCGTTTTGGAATAAGGTAAGCCTAAACACTTGTAGTTTTCATGTTGTAAAAGGTGTATTTAGAGAAAGATCACTCCATTTTGTCTTGTTTGTCATTAGAATGTCTTAGACTTCTAGGAAGGTCAGTCGTGTCCGCACCCTTGACAGATTCCGTGTGAACTTCATACCGCTCAGGTTCTTCTTGTTACATCAGATTCTTCTATGTCGGGGGGCATTTCAACTGTTTCTATAGAACCCCCTCCAAGTACTAAGGTCTTTTCCTTTGATTGGAATAGACTGACAGAACCTCGTCTTCCTTCCTCCATCCCTTTCCAAATCGTTGTCAAGGCTGGTGGTAGGGACATACATCATACTCAGGTAGATGAAGGTGCTTCTGTTAGTATTTTATCCTCAACTGTTTGGAAAGCTTTGGGTTCCCCTCAGCTTGCGCCTATTATGCAAAAACTGAAATAACTAACCTAAACGTACAACCTAACATCTATGAGGTCTAGTCAAACTCTCGACTCAATTAGAGGAGGATTTGTTTCATTTTTTAACGAGCTTGACACAGGAACTGAGGTAACCAGTTGGAAATTCACATGGCTAGAATCGTACCAATTCGGGAAGTAGAAGTGAAGACCCTGGATCTAGTTTCTACCATCCAGGCTGCGAGGAGTTTTGTATTCATTGTCTATGCTGGGGGCGCATGCTGAGGGGAACCCAAAGCTTTCCAAACAGTTGAGGATAAAATACTAACAGAAGCTTTGGGTTCCCCTCAGCTTGGGGGGCATGTACCTTGATTTGCATCATTATGCTGGGGGCATGTGAACAATTACCAAGCACTTGCATTTCATATAATAAAACATATATTCAACATGCAGACCAAGGAACACATGAAATAACTCATTAACACAAGCTATTGAGAAAAATAAACCAGTTTGTATTAATAACGAAACAAAGAAACTCTTACAACCTGGCCTTGGTGTTGTGCAAGTTCCTCCCAGGAGCTTGACAAAGGAAAAGACCTTAGTACTTGGAGGGGGTTCTATAGAAACAGTTGAAATGCCCCCCGACATAGAAGAATCTGATGTAACAAGAAGAACCTGAGCGGTATGAAGTTCACTCTCTAAAGAGAAAGTGGGATCGACTGAATGTGAAATTGAATCGATCACTTGATCAACTAATGGATCATCAACCTGAGTGACATGAGTTTCACTCTCCAATGGGAGAGTGTGATCGACTGTACTTGAATTTAGATCAATCACTCCGTCAGTTGACGGTAGGTTGGGAGAAAGTTTACGGTAACCAGTTGGAAATTCTTGCTGTGGAACAGTAAGTTTTTCAAACAATGTTGAGGCTTCACTTCACTTCGAGACGGTTAAAGTGGAGGAACTTGTGCCGGTCTATTCATTAAGCAGGTTGCCGGGGTAACTGTTCCACCCGCCATTTCTGTACTGAATTCTGCGAGGTTGGGCTTCATCACCAACTAGTGTTTTCAGTCCGGAGAGCTTACTGTTTGTGTGTGGTTTGACTCCTAGATTTGATAGCGCGTGTTAATTTGTTTGTTTTTACTTTTAGAGACCATAGGTGTGAATTGTGAATTTTAGTTGTTAAGTGTGAATTGTGAATTGTTAATTTTAGTTTTAAATTGTTAATAAAATTCACTGAAGTTGAATATAATGGCAAATGTTCCGGAATTTATCAACCTAGGAACCCCTCCTAATGAGAATCCTAGTACTTTTCCTTACTTTGGAAATGTTGGTCCTCCTTATATGGCTACTTTGTCATTACCTGGATTTACAATAGGATTACCGATATGGTTATTTTCAACTTCGTTGGCCCAAAATACTCCAATTGTTCCACCTCAACCGGATGCTTCACCTCAACAGAGTTCACCATCTCAACATGACCAACCTTCTGTTGACCCTTTACCTTCTTCGCCTAATTTTTCTTCCTCCATTTCTTCCTCTTCGCCTGGTAAAAGCCTTGATGCTAGTAACCAGGAGGCTAAGAAGAAGAAGAAAGGGAAGAAGAAGAACACAAGCTCGTTAAAAAATGAAACAAATCCTCCTCTAATTGAGTCGAGAGTTTGACTAGACCTCATAGATGTTAGGTTGTACGTTTAGGTTAGTTATTTCAGTTTTTGCATAATAGGTTGTACGTTTAGGTCAAGCGGTTCCCCCAGGTATTATTTTATACTTTTTCGGGCTTGAGGGACACAAATCTACGAAAAAGTTCAACTTGGAGTCTTCTTAAGTTTTTCAGACTCTCTAAAATTGAAAAACGCCGAGTTTCTCCTATACTGGGCTCGTTAAACATTTCACAGTAAAGGACCTGTTCAATTACAAACAGGAACGAACCACTCCTTCCTAGGGTTCTTCTTGTTACATCAGATTCTTCTATGTCGGGGGGCATTTCAACTGTTTCTATAGAACCCCCTCCAAGTACTAAGGTCTTTTCCTTTGATTGGAATAGACTGACAGAACCTCGTCTTCCTTCCTCCATCCCTTTCCAAATCGTAAACAAGCCTAGGTGAAGATTTATGGCAGGTAACCAGTGGATCTGGGCAGTAAAAACTAAGAAAAAACAAAATCTAAGAGCAAAAAATGCAAAAAAATGGAATTTTCCTAAATTTTACAGGAAGACGCAGGAAACCCGTTATCACAGGCGCGGGCCCGCACTGTGCACGCTGCGAAAGTGCGTCCAGGGACGCACTGTGCAGCACTCAGAGGGTGCGTCCTTCTGAAAAACTTAAGAAGACTCCAAGTTGAACTTTTTCGTAGATTTGTGTCCCTCAAGCCCGAAAAAGTATAAAATAATACCTGGGGGAACCGCTTGATCTTGCGACCAAGGATTACTTTCATAGTTAGTGCCACTGACCTGAAAAGTAAAAAGTGATCAAGGACACGTCGTTTTATTTCCGTATCGAGTTTGAAACGACAAAAACCCGGCAACCTTTTCCTGTTTTTACGGTCAGAAAAGGGCTATAAGGGGACCGTCTTTTAATTCCGTTTTAACGAGTGTAAAAGAAATGCTCGGCAATCTTTTCATTTTTTAGGAGTCAGAAAAGGGCTTAAAAGATGACTCTAAGGTGTCACTTTTTCGTAAGTTTTAACGAGTTCGAAAAAATGATAAAAATGTACTCATGGTTTTCACTTTTTCGTATGTTTTAATGAGTTCGAAAAAATGATAAAAATGTACTCATATGACTGACTTTCAATTTAATTTACGAGCAGGAAAAGACGGAAAGAACTCGGCATTTTCATTTGTTTTACGAGAATGAAAGATAGCAAAATAATCTCAGTGAATTTTATTTTCAACTTCGTTGGCCCAAAATACTCCAATTGTTCCACCTCAACCGGATGCTTCACCTCAACAGAGTTCACCATCTCAACATGACCAACCTTTTGTTGACCCTTTACCTTCTTCGCCTAATTTTTCTTCCTCCATTTCTTCCTCTTCGCCTGGTAAAAGCCTTGATGCTAGTAACCAGGAGGCTAAGAAGAAGAAGAAAGGGAAGAAGAAGAACACAAGCTCGTTAAAAAATGAAACAAATCCTCCTCTAATTGAGTCGAGAGTTTGACTAGACCTCATAGATGTTAGGTTGTACGTTTAGGTTAGTTATTTCAGTTTTTGCATAATAGGTTGTACGTTTAGGTCAAGCGGTTCCCCCAGGTATTATTTTATACTTTTTCGGGCTTGAGGGACACAAATCTACGAAAAAGTTCAACTTGGAGTCTTCTTAAGTTTTTCAGACTCTCTAAAATTGAAAAACGCCGAGTTTCTCCTATACTGGGCTCGTTAAACATTTCACAGTAAAGGACCTGTTCAATTACAAACAGGAACGAACCACTCCTTCCTAGGGTTCTTCTTGTTACATCAGATTCTTCTATGTCGGGGGGCATTTCAACTGTTTCTATAGAACCCCCTCCAAGTACTAAGGTCTTTTCCTTTGATTGGAATAGACTGACAGAACCTCGTCTTCCTTCCTCCATCCCTTTCCAAATCGTAAACAAGCCTAGGTGAAGATTTATGGCAGGTAACCAGTGGATCTGGGCAGTAAAAACTAAGAAAAAACAAAATCTAAGAGCAAAAAATGCAAAAAATGGAATTTTCCTAAATTTTACAGGAAGACGCAGGAAACCCGTTATCACAGGCGCGGGCCCGCACTGTGCACGCTGCGAAAGTGCGTCCAGGGACGCACTGTGCAGCACTCAGAGGGTGCGTCCTTCTGAAAAACTTAAGAAGACTCCAAGTTGAACTTTTTCGTAGATTTGTGTCCCTCAAGCCCGAAAAAGTATAAAATAATACCTGGGGGAACCGCTTGATCTTGCGACCAAGGATTACTTTCATAGTTAGTGCCACTGACCTGAAAAGTAAAAAGTGATCAAGGACACGTCGTTTTATTTCCGTATCGAGTTTGAAACGACAAAAACCCGGCAACCTTTTCCTGTTTTTACGGTCAGAAAAGGGCTATAAGGGGACCGTCTTTTAATTCCGTTTTAACGAGTGTAAAAGAAATGCTCGGCAATCTTTTCATTTTTTAGGAGTCAGAAAAGGGCTTAAAAGATGACTCTAAGGTGTCACTTTTTCGTAAGTTTTAACGAGTTCGAAAAATGATAAAAATGTACTCATGGTTTTCACTTTTTCGTATGTTTTAATGAGTTCGAAAAAATGATAAAAATGTACTCATATGGCTGACTTTCAATTTAATTTACGAGCAGGAAAAGACGGAAAGAACTCGGCATTTTCATTTGTTTTACGAGAATGAAAGATAGCAAAATAATCTCAGTGAATTTTATTTTCAACTTCGTTGGCCCAAAATACTCCAATTGTTCCACCTCAACCGGATGCTTCACCTCAACAGAGTTCACCATCTCAACATGACCAACCTTCTGTTGACCCTTTACCTTCTTCGCCTAATTTTTCTTCCTCCATTTCTTCCTCTTCGCCTGGTAAAAGCCTTGATGCTAGTAACCAGGAGGCTAAGAAGAAGAAGAAAGGGAAGAAGAAGAACACAAGCTCGTTAAAAAATGAAACAAATCCTCCTCTAATTGAGTCGAGAGTTTGACTAGACCTCATAGATGTTAGGTTGTACGTTTAGGTTAGTTATTTCAGTTTTTGCATAATAGGTTGTACGTTTAGGTCAAGCGGTTCCCCCAGGTATTATTTTATACTTTTTCGGGCTTGAGGGACACAAATCTACGAAAAAGTTCAACTTGGAGTCTTCTTAAGTTTTTCAGACTCTCTAAAATTGAAAAACGCCGAGTTTCTCCTATACTGGGCTCGTTAAACATTTCACAGTAAAGGACCTGTTCAATTACAAACAGGAACGAACCACTCCTTCCTAGGGTTCGAATTTAAACTAGGTTGGACTCGTCCGAAGGATGAGCTTATAATCAAGCATATGTTATCCTCCTCAAGCTTGTTAAAAATAAAGAGGTACTTGCCAGAAATGGTGGGGGAAAAGAGAGAAGAATGAACCTGTTTGTTACCTTTTGTCTCAAAAGAAACTTTATTACCACTCTTGAACACGACACTTTTTCATTCACCTGGGTTGGGAAATCTTTTACCTCACAGTTGACCAAACCACTTTGAAAGTCTTTTAACCGGGTTCCGGGGATTAACTTTGAGTTATTCGTCACCAAGCCATCTGTCGTGTCGTTATGTGTTCAAGAGGTCTGCAAGCAAAACTTTCATCTGCAAAATACTTGTCATCCATTTGACCATCCCTGAGTCAGTCCTTACAGCAACATTTCTTCAACTTGAACAATGATTTCGTGTTGCGGGCTTGCCTGCAACGGGTCGCTTTCTATCGACATCGACACATTATCTAGAAAGATGACTTAGGAATGGACAGTACCTTGAAGTCTGCATGCATCAATGGCAGGTTTCTCGCCTTTGACGTCAGTTTACATCATTGACTTTCGATCAAAGGATTCCGTGAAGTGTTCGACATCAAAACATCTATTCACATTTCACGGGTTGTGCTTGGTACTTTGAGGACCATTGACATTACTGGTGGTTTCTCTCACGCTTGTTAACGGTTTACATCATTGACTGGTAATCAAGTGGTTTCTACCATGTTCGACATCGAATCATTTAATCACATGGCTAGAATCGTACCAATTCGGGAAGTAGAAGTGAAGACCCTGGATCTAGTTTCTACCATCCAGGCTGCGAGGAGTTTTGTATTCATTGTCTATGCTGGGGGCGCATGCTGAGGGGAACCCAAAGCTTTCCAAACAGTTGAGGATAAAATACTAACAGAAGCTTTGGGTTCCCCTCAGCTTGGGGGGCATGTACCTTGATTTGCATCATTATGCTGGGGGCATGTGAACAATTACCAAGCACTTGCATTTCATATAATAAAACATATATTCAACATGCAGACCAAGGAACACATGAAATAACTCATTAACACAAGCTATTGAGAAAAATAAACCAGTTTGTATTAATAACGAAACAAAGAAACTCTTACAACCTGGCCTTGGTGTTGTGCAAGTTCCTCCCAGGGTCCATCAAGGGTTTTCCTCTACTTTGACAAAGCTCACCCTCTCCCAAGTAGAATCAAGTGAAGACAATCTCTCCTCACAAGGGCTCTAATGGAAGACCTAAATCCTGCAGCATTTACCCAAAGAAAATGTATAGCTCCAACCTCCCCTCCTTCTGGCTCAATGCCTTCATTTATAGTACTGTAAAGAGGTTATTCAGGTCCACTATCAATGGGATCATCCCCCTCTATGGGTGGGATAGCTCCCTTATTGATGGGATAAGTTCCCCCTTAATAGAGATACATGAACCAACTGGAGGCGCATCCATTTCATCAAGTTGAGGATAAAATACTAACAGATTCTGCGTAATAGGCGCAAGCTGAGGGGAACCCAAAGCTTTCCAAACAGTTGAGGATAAAATACTAACAGAAGCACCTTCATCTACCTGAGTACGATGTATGTCCCTACCACCAGCCTTGACAACGATTTGGAAAGGGATGGAGGAAGGAAGACGAGGTTCTGTCAGTCTATTCCAATCAAAGGAAAAGACCTTAGTACTTGGAGGGGGTTCTATAGAAACAGTTGAAATGCCCCCCGACATAGAAGAATCTGATGTAACAAGAAGAACCTGAGCGGTATGAAGTTCACTCTCTAAAGAGAAAGTGGGATCGACTGAATGTGAAATTGAATCGATCACTTGATCAACTAATGGATCATCAACCTGAGTGACATGAGTTTCACTCTCCAATGGGAGAGTGTGATCGACTGTACTTGAATTTAGATCAATCACTCCGTCAGTTGACGGTAGGTTGGGAGAAAGTTTACGGTAACCAGTTGGAAATTCTTGCTGTGGAACAGTAAGTTTTTCAAACAATGTTGAGGCTTCATCCATGTGAGGGCAAATGTGAGTTTGATGACTCCCTTCGCATAACTTACAAGGAAACCTAACTTTACCCTTTTTCCCAGGAACCTGACTATCACTGGTTGATGGATCAACGGAAAGTTGATGGGATTTTTCTGACCATACTTCCAAGACCTTTGGAATACCAGGACAATTGACAAGGAAGTGGTCACCCTTACAAAGCCTGCAAGAGTATTTGGGTTTACGATGCATGTCGGAATTTTCCTCAACACAACTAACACTTACAGCCATGTTTGGTTGGCTGACTTCTTTCTTATCCTGCTTCTTATTCTTCTTCTTCTTCTTCCCTTTCTTCTTCTTCTTAGCCTCCTGGTTACTAGCATCAAGGCTTTTACCAGGCGAAGAGGAAGAAATGGAGGAAGAAAAATTAGGCGAAGAAGGTAAAGGGTCAACAGAAGGTTGGTCATGTTGAGATGGTGAACTCTGTTGAGGTGAAGCATCCGGTTGAGGTGGAACAATTGGAGTATTTTGGGCCAACGAAGTTGAAAATAACCATATCGGTAATCCTATTGTAAATCCAGGTAATGACAAAGTAGCCATATAAGGAGGACCAACATTTCCAAAGTAAGGAAAAGTACTAGGATTCTCATTAGGAGGGGTTCCTAGGTTGATAAATTCCGGAACATTTGCCATTATATTCAACTTCAGTGAATTTTATTAACAATTTAAAACTAAAATTAACAATTCACAATTCACACTTAACAACTAAAATTCACAATTCACACCTATGGTCTCTAAAAGTAAAAACAAACAAATTAACACGCGCTATCAAATCTAGGAGTCAAACCACACACAAACAGTAAGCTCTCCGGACTGAAAACACTAGTTGGTGATGAAGCCCAACCTCGCAGAATTCAGTACAGAAATGGCGGGTGGAACAGTTACCCCGGCAACCTGCTTAATGAATAGACCGGCACAAGTTCCTCCACTTTAACCGTCTCGAAGTGAAGTGAACCCCCCGGAAAATCCAAGTGAGTATAACCGACGTCTGCTCCAGGTACAGTGGGACCTTCCCTCCACCGTCACCTCGGTAGAACCCTAAAGATTATGGTCACTAAGGTCACCAACAGTAACAAATACACCTGGGGGAACAGTCTAAACTCCGACAGCACGCAAGGGCAGAGTAGCAAGCTCAATCCCCTTACCGGCTCCTTGACAACAATCCAAGGTTTACCGATAAGTGACCCCTGGCTCCTCGACAATGGTTAATCCGAGGTTTACCGTTTGTAATACGTACTGTCTGGCGTCGTTCCCAACGAGGGGGGAATGATCCCCTCACTGGTTCGGACACGAGCTCGTGCTTCTCCTTTAAGAGGAGCTTTCCCAGAGTGCAATTGAAACAATTGGATTTATTCTACTCAAGATAAACTATCTGTTTGGTTTTGTAGTCTTGGAGAGTTAAGTACTCACCTACTCCAAGACACTAGCCTAAGCTATGTAGGTGTTTCAGAGCCCTAGAAATGTAAAAATTACTAGATGAATTTTAATTAAGCGCTGTGTTATTAAGGCTGTTATTACTCAAATGGGTAAATGGAGATGAAACCAATGGTGTTATGACCCGACTCAACTGAATGCAATCGAATATGATAATGTAATCTTTTCAATTTGATGAATCCTAACTAAAGTAAGGAGAGAGTTTCCATTCACTTCCAACAATGCAAAAAATTGATCACTAAGAGAAAATTTAACAAATTCTCTAATGCACTAATTTCATCAAGAAAAACTAATGCAAATCAATTCCAAACCAATTTTTTTATTTTATTTTTGTGTAAATTCAAATCAAAGAAAGCTGATCTAAATCTACGATTGATTTTTCAGAATGTAAACTATGCAATTGTAATCTATGCACAATTCACATGAAAAGTATGCAAATGTAATCTATGCACATTTTTCATTCATATTCTGAAACTGAGAACTCTAATCATGCACATGTGATCTATGCAAGAGAATTCTCAAACACAAGATGATTCTAATGTGATCTAAGAACCAATCAAGTGCAAGTCGAGAAAATTGGGTGAGAGTTCCAAAGATCAAAAAATAAAAACACTCAAAGGCGATTAACACTCATACACAATTTAGCCCCCCCGGCGAATGAGGGGGAAATTTTTTTGCAAAAACACAAGCAAAAAGATGCAAAATTGTGAAAAGACTGAGACAAACCTCCAAGTAATGACCAAAGGAAATCAAATCAAGAATTTCTCAAGAAAAAGACTCAAAACACCCAATTGATGAAAGCTAAGAGCAGGAACAAGCTTAGGTGAAAATTTTTGACAGGGTACTAAAGGATCTGGGCAGAAAACACTAAGAAAAACCAAAATCTAAAAGCAATTTAAAGCAAAAATGGAATTTTCTTAACTTTTACAGGAAGACGCAGGCCACCCGTTGTCACAGGTGCGGCCCCGCACTGTGCAGTCGACAACAGCGCGTCCAAGGACGCACTGTGCAGCACACAGAGACTGCGTCCTTCTGGAAAAAGGAAGAAAAACTAAAGCCAACTAAATCTACAGCTAAGCCACCCAAATACTAATTCTCACAGTCAAAAACCAGAAAATAAAAATGATTTTCTCAAAGCAAAGTTCATATAAAGGAAAAGACTCTCTCATTAATGGATTCCCCAGCGGAGTCGCCAATTTGTCACACTTAACAACTAAAATTCACAATTCACACCTATGGTCTCTAAAAGTAAAAACAAACAAATTAACACGCGCTATCAAATCTAGGAGTCAAACCACACACAAACAGTAAGCTCTCCGGACTGAAAACACTAGTTGGTGATGAAGCCCAACCTCGCAGAATTCAGTACAGAAATGGCGGGTGGAACAGTTACCCCGGCAACCTGCTTAATGAATAGACCGGCACAAGTTCCTCCACTTTAACCGTCTCGAAGTGAAGTGAACCCCCCGACATAGAAGAATCTGATGTAACAAGAAGAACCTGAGCGGTATGAAGTTCACTCTCTAAAGAGAAAGTGGGATCGACTGAATGTGAAATTGAATCGATCACTTGATCAACTAATGGATCATCAACCTGAGTGACATGAGTTTCACTCTCCAATGGGAGAGTGTGATCGACTGTACTTGAATTTAGATCAATCACTCCGTCAGTTGACGGTAGGTTGGGAGAAAGTTTACGGTAACCAGTTGGAAATTCTTGCTGTGGAACAGTAAGTTTTTCAAACAATGTTGAGGCTTCACTTCACTTCGAGACGGTTAAAGTGGAGGAACTTGTGCCGGTCTATTCATTAAGCAGGTTGCCGGGGTAACTGTTCCACCCGCCATTTCTGTACTGAATTCTGCGAGGTTGGGCTTCATCACCAACTAGTGTTTTCAGTCCGGAGAGCTTACTGTTTGTGTGTGGTTTGACTCCTAGATTTGATAGCGCGTGTTAATTTGTTTGTTTTTACTTTTAGAGACCATAGGTGTGAATTGTGAATTTTAGTTGTTAAGTGTGAATTGTGAATTGTTAATTTTAGTTTTAAATTGTTAATAAAATTCACTGAAGTTGAATATAATGGCAAATGTTCCGGAATTTATCAACCTAGGAACCCCTCCTAATGAGAATCCTAGTACTTTTCCTTACTTTGGAAATGTTGGTCCTCCTTATATGGCTACTTTGTCATTACCTGGATTTACAATAGGATTACCGATATGGTTATTTTCAACTTCGTTGGCCCAAAATACTCCAATTGTTCCACCTCAACCGGATGCTTCACCTCAACAGAGTTCACCATCTCAACATGACCAACCTTCTGTTGACCCTTTACCTTCTTCGCCTAATTTTTCTTCCTCCATTTCTTCCTCTTCGCCTGGTAAAAGCCTTGATGCTAGTAACCAGGAGGCTAAGAAGAAGAAGAAAGGGAAGAAGAAGAAGAAGAATAAGAAGCAGGATAAGAAAGAAGTCAGCCAACCAAACATGGCTGTAAGTGTTAGTTGTGTTGAGGAAAATTCCGACATGCATCGTAAACCCAAATACTCTTGCAGGCTTTGTAAGGGTGACCACTTCCTTGTCAATTGTCCTGGTATTCCAAAGGTCTTGGAAGTATGGTCAGAAAAATCCCATCAACTTTCCGTTGATCCATCAACCAGTGATAGTCAGGTTCCTGGGAAAAAGGGTAAAGTTAGGTTTCCTTGTAAGTTATGCGAAGGGAGTCATCAAACTCACATTTGCCCTCACATGGATGAAGCCTCAACATTGTTTGAAAAACTTACTGTTCCACAGCAAGAATTTCCAACTGGTTACCGTAAACTTTCTCCCAACCTACCGTCAACTGACGGAGTGATTGATCTAAATTCAAGTACAGTCGATCACACTCTCCCATTGGAGAGTGAAACTCATGTCACTCAGGTTGATGATCCATTAGTTGATCAAGTGATCGATTCAATTTCACATTCAGTCGATCCCACTTTCTCTTTAGAGAGTGAACTTCATACCGCTCAGGTTCTTCTTGTTACATCAGATTCTTCTATGTCGGGGGGCATTTCAACTGTTTCTATAGAACCCCCTCCAAGTACTAAGGTCTTTTCCTTTGATTGGAATAGACTGACAGAACCTCGTCTTCCTTCCTCCATCCCTTTCCAAATCGTTGTCAAGGCTGGTGGTAGGGACATACATCGTACTCAGGTAGATGAAGGTGCTTCTGTTAGTATTTTATCCTCAACTGTTTGGAAAGCTTTGGGTTCCCCTCAGCTTGCGCCTATTACGCAGAATCTGAAAGCTTTTAACAGAACCATTAGTGAACCTTTAGGGATCCTTCCTAAGTTTTCTATTACCTTGGAAGGTAAAATTGTCTGTATTGATCTTATGGTAGTTCGAGGTCCCTTGGATTTCAATTTACTCCTTGGGCGAGACTATGTTTATGCAATGAAAGCTGTCGTATCGACACTCTTTCGCGTGATGTCTTTCCCTCACAATGGCAGTATTGTGACTGTAGACCAGCTTTCGTTCCCTAGTCTTGTTTCAGCTACCAATAATATGACACCCCTAAATGTTCCTGATTCTAAAGTGGTATCTACCCTGCCACGGGTTAATTATGTGGCAACTGGTCCCATGTTTTCAGTTACCGATGTAAGTGAGCCTCTCACTGTTGATTTAGCTCCGGTAATTGACATGGAAAACTCTATGGGATTACTTGAACACGATGTTATTATCCCTTTTGAGTCCCTTGACATGTGTTCCTTCCAGAGAAGTATTCTTCCTTCTGATGAAGACCTCTTGGAAGCCATGATCAAGGAGTGTCCATTGACATGTCTTTCTTCCAGTTGGAAGCCATGATCAGTGAGTACGAGGATAGTTTGTTCCTCTCTCAACCTCGTTAAAAAATGAAATTGGATGGTACGAGGAAAGTTCCTTTTACTGTGTCAACCTCGTTAAAAAATGAATCAGTGAGTACGAGGATAGTTTTTTCTTGTATCAACCTCGTTAAAAAATGAAATAGGTTAGCGTGAGGATAGTTTCTTCTAGTCTCAACCTCATTAAAAAATGAAACTGGAAGTCATGAGCATAGTTCCTTGTCTTGTGTCAAGCTCATTAAAAGATGAAACAAGGAGTTGTGAGGGAAGTTCCTTTTACTGAGTCAACCTCATTAAAAAATGAATCAGCTAGATTTTAGGTTAAGTAGATAGATTGTAGAAAGTAGGATTTTAGAGCATAGTTCCTTGTCTTGTGTCAAGCTCGTTAAAAAATGAATCAAGGTTTTTAGAGTAAAGTTTTTGTTAGGTAGATTGTAGAGAGTAGTTATGAGCAAAGTTCCTTGTCTTGTGTCAAGCTCGTTAAAAAATGAAACAACTCCCACAAGTCTTTCCAAGATCTTGAAAGTAAAGCTTCATTCCATCCACCTCATTGAATGCAATGAAGCTTGGGGGGCATGTACCTTGATTTGCATCATTATGCTGGGGGCATGTGAACTTATAACAAGCATAGTTTTTCGTTTCAAGCTTGCATAAACATGAGACTGAATCCGAGCATAGTTCTTTTCCTGTGTCAAGCTCGTTAAAAAATGAAACAAATCCTCCTCTAATTGAGTCGAGAGTTTGACTAGACCTCATAGATGTTAGGTTGTACGTTTAGGTTAGTTATTTCAGTTTTTGCATAATTTTCTTACAGTTTTAGGTCGAGTCTTTTAAATGATCTCGTCACTAAACCTTCATTTCATTCAAATGGTTGAATGAAATGAAGCTAGGGGGGCATGCACTCTAGCAGTTATGCTTAGGGGGCATCAAGCACAGTTTTATCTCTGTTTCAAGCTTGTGTAAAAATGAAACTACTATGAAGCATAGTTTTTATCTGTTTCAAGCTTTTGTAAAAATGAAACCTATTTCGAGTCAATTTTAGTTATTTTCAAGACTCGTTAAACTCATGAAAATACCGAGATTATTTTGCTATCTTTCATTCTCGTAAAACAAATGAAAATGTCGAGTTCTTTCCGTCTTTTCCTGCTCGTAAATTAAATTGAAAGTCAGCCATATGAGTACATTTTTATCATTTTTTCGAACTCATTAAAACATACGAAAAAGTGAAAACCATGAGTACATTTTTATCATTTTTTCGAACTCGTTAAAACTTACGAAAAAGTGACACCTTAGAGTCATCTTTTAAGCCCTTTTCTGACTCCTAAAAAATGAAAAGATTGCCGAGCATTTCTTTTACACTCGTTAAAACGGAATTAAAAGACGGTCCCCTTATAGCCCTTTTCTGACCGTAAAAACAGGAAAAGGTTGCCGGGTTTTTGTCGTTTCAAACTCGATACGGAAATAAAACGACGTGTCCTTGATCACTTTTTACTTTTCAGGTCAGTGGCACTAACTATGAAAGTAATCCTTGGTCGCAAGATCAAGCGGTTCCCCCAGGTATTATTTTATACTTTTTCGGGCTTGAGGGACACAAATCTACGAAAAAGTTCAACTTGGAGTCTTCTTAAGTTTTTCAGACTCTCTAAAATTGAAAAACGCCGAGTTTCTCCTATACTGGGCTCGTTAAACATTTCACAGTAAAGGACCTGTTCAATTACAAACAGGAACGAACCACTCCTTCCTAGGGTTCGAATTTAAACTAGGTTGGACTCGTCCGAAGGATGAGCTTATAATCAAGCATATGTTATCCTCCTCAAGCTTGTTAAAAATAAAGAGGTACTTGCCAGAAATGGTGGGGGAAAAGAGAGAAGAATGAACCTGTTTGTTACCTTTTGTCTCAAAAGAAACTTTATTACCACTCTTGAACACGACACTTTTTCATTCACCTGGGTTGGGAAATCTTTTACCTCACAGTTGACCAAACCACTTTGAAAGTCTTTTAACCGGGTTCCGGGGATTAACTTTGAGTTATTCGTCACCAAGCCATCTGTCGTGTCGTTATGTGTTCAAGAGGTCTGCAAGCAAAACTTTCATCTGCAAAATACTTGTCATCCATTTGACCATCCCTGAGTCAGTCCTTACAGCAACATTTCTTCAACTTGAACAATGATTTCGTGTTGCGGGCTTGCCTGCAACGGGTCGCTTTCTATCGACATCGACACATTATCTAGAAAGATGACTTAGGAATGGACAGTACCTTGAAGTCTGCATGCATCAATGGCAGGTTTCTCGCCTTTGACGTCAGTTTACATCATTGACTTTCGATCAAAGGATTCCGTGAAGTGTTCGACATCAAAACATCTATTCACATTTCACGGGTTGTGCTTGGTACTTTGAGGACCATTGACATTACTGGTGGTTTCTCTCACGCTTGTTAACGGTTTACATCATTGACTGGTAATCAAGTGGTTTCTACCATGTTCGACATCGAATCATTTAATCACATGGCTAGAATCGTACCAATTCGGGAAGTAGAAGTGAAGACCCTGGATCTAGTTTCTACCATCCAGGCTGCGAGGAGTTTTGTATTCATTGTCTATGTAGACTTATCATAAACAGATGGCTGCGTCCATACTGTATCTACAAAAGTCTATAAAAATAATGTACTGCAAGATCATTCCTGTATCAGAATAGTTAGTCCATTAGTTAAAGTTTTGAATCTGAGTATGGGAATGCCTACCTCAGTGATGATATAATCTTATCCATGTATTTTGTGTTGAAAATTGCAGGTTCCAACTAGGCCATCCACAAGGCAATCCTTGAAATGATAAAGCGCTTCACCCTTCCTAGAATTACAAAACCCTATTCTATTCCAGGCTTCGCACTTTAGGGGGCAATCTGTTACACTAAAAAATGTCACCTTGACTACTTACAGTTAGTATGGCTCCAATCAACAAGTCATGCTACCCTCTTAGGCAAGTCTCATGCCTCTGTTATCCATCTCAAACTCAAAGAAGAGAGAAAGTCTTGTAAAAATCATGTTTATCTCTGGGGTCGCAGGTTCTCTCTAGCCTTACCTGCGGGGACGCTGACCATGTTCACAAAATATGCGTCCATGGACGCTCTGTATGTTAAGGGACAGGTGCGTCCCTCTGTAAAAGGCAAAATGCGCGAGTTTTATCTTGAAAAAGTTACTTGTGGTTACTTCTAGAACATTCTAGAGGTCGGTTTGATGAAATGGATGCGCCTCCAGTTGGTTCATGTATCTCTATTAAGGGGGAACTTATCCCATCAATAAGGGAGCTATCCCACCCATAGAGGGGGATGATCCCATTGATAGTGGACCTGAATAACCTCTTTACAGTACTATAAATGAAGGCATTGAGCCAGAAGGAGGGGAGGTTGGAGCTATACATTTTCTTTGGGTAAATGCTGCAGGATTTAGGTCTTCCATTAGAGCCCTTGTGAGGAGAGATTGTCTTCACTTGATTCTACTTGGGAGAGGGTGAGCTTTGTCAAAGTAGAGGAAAACCCTTGATGGACCCTGGGAGGAACTTGCACAACACCAAGGCCAGGTTGTAAGAGTTTCTTTGTTTCGTTATTAATACAAACTGGTTTATTTTTCTCAATAGCTTGTGTTAATGAGTTATTTCATGTGTTCCTTGGTCTGCATGTTGAATATATGTTTTATTATATGAAATGCAAGTGCTTGGTAATTGTTTGATTGTTTGTGGTTGCAGGAATTGACTTGAAGGAGGAGCTCATCCGGATCGTCAAGAACGGACTTCAACAACAGCGTTTTGGAATAAGGTAAGCCTAAACACTTGTAGTTTTCATGTTGTAAAAGGTGTATTTAGAGAAAGATCACTCCATTTTGTCTTGTTTGTCATTAGAATGTCTTAGACTTCTAGGAAGGTCAGTCGTGTCCGCACCCTTGACAGATTCCGTGTGACAGCCCACCGTAGTTAAAGTTTCATTGTACCCTGCTCCCCTCCACCATTCGATCTCGTCCCCATCATTCGAGGGTCATTGTCAATATTGTGCCCCACTTGGTGACCACGCGTTAACACACGATCACCAAGCGGTTTTCCTCCCGTACCTCTGCCACGCGTTGTGCCATCAGTGGGATCGTTGTCCCTTGGCCGAAACCTGCCCGCCTCCAAAAGCAGTGTGATCACATACTGCTTACCACCCTCCACATACAACAAAGTGTCATGTCATGTTGATGTCATCTTCCAAATAACAAAAACCCCTGCCAACCTTGATTTTGTTAATAAAATCGATGAAATTTCATTTTCATTGTTTCATACGAAAAACTCTGTTCCCATGAAAAACAATGTCCAAGTCAACTGCTGAAGCTTTTCAACCACCACCTGGTCAGAAAATTTGCAGCAATGCCATCGGGAACTTGTTATCCATCCTGCCATTGCAATGTTCACTTCCCCAATACAGGTGTTTACCCATTTCCATTGAAACCGTGCAAATTTTGGTTTTATACTGAATATTCCATAGAAAATACCAATTTCACTATAAATTCAGTCTTGGTTTCACTATATAGGTTCCCAAAACCTGTTGTTTCAACTATTTTTGACAGAAAACCCAAATTCCATTTCTGAATCCAGAAGAACCAGAGATGGAAACCCCTATAGCTCTGAATATCATACCCATTAACACTCCTCACAAAGATTTAGATTATCTGCCCCTTGTTGATAAATATTTTCAGATAAAAGACTTATCTGGTAATGTACTTCCTCCCTTCAGTCCATGTTTTCCAAGATATCATTCATCACTGCTATGCCAATTATGACCCTAACCAAAGAGCAGTCATGTCCCCAAGTCAAACAATCCTTTTTCCCATAACTGCTCAGTCCATCAATGAAATGTTGCAATTGCACTCCAGTCACACTCTCACTCCCCTTTCCATGGGATACCTACTTGAGAAAGCTTCCCACTTGTCTCAATTAGAACTGACTCGCATCTGTCAAATGTTCACGGACCCTAAGCATCAGCCTAAATTCCCACCTCCTTATCTATAGGATTTCTTTACAAATACTGGAAAACTTATTATTGATATGATAGCCTCAATCATGGGATTCAACACCGGAGAGTATGTTTATGAGGTGACCTTAGTATTATTGTAAATTTTTACTCCTGGACATCCCCCTGATGTTAAATATGATTATGCCTCTTATATTTCCAACAAAATTCATGATGAATTCCTAAGACTGGACAATGAAGGAGTCTTCAAATACACTACTTTCATCTATCAGCTTCTGTTGTATTATCAGTCAAACAACTTCCCTTTCCCTTTCAAGAAACTTGACACCAGAGGCAATCCAAGGTCTGTCATTTTTTGGAGTCCCATTTTCCATAATTCCATTGAGACCCCTTACGCCTACAATGAGTTCATTGACCTATTTGTCCATCCAGCAACCACTTTATTGACAGGAGTTTCCCCTCCTAGGATAAACGGTGATATGAAGAAAATCCTCCAACTCTCCAAGCAGTACAGGATAGGTGACCGGTACCTATATAAGAATCACACATAAATAAAGATTTATGGGTGTGAAATCTTCCCTTTTAAGATACCAAAGTATGTTCCAATGAGACTCTTTGCATTGGAATATTTCAGGAAAATTATAAGTGCAAACCTAGTCCATTTTTGTAATGCCAAGAAGAAAGCTTAGCTTAGAATCAAGAACCAGCTAGGCCCTTTTGTCTGCAACAGTAGGGAAGCATGGAAAGAAGCAGAAAAATTTTTAGAAGAGCATCTTAAGTTACAAAAGAGTTTTGGGTGGAAACCATATGATCCTAACAACTTTATATGTGATAGAAGAATGAAGAACAGGTTGTCCCCATTTATTCACCATAGGATTCTAGAAATTTAACAATATGCAAATATGGATGAATGGAGGGAAGGAACCCTAGTAGAGCATGATAGTGAACAAGTTAATTTTGAGAAAGTTATGAGAGATATTGAGAAAACACTTGAATTGGATTCTTTTGGGTAGGTACCATTTAAGTTATCTCAAAGATCAGGAGTTGGTGCCTCTAGTGTTGGAACCTCTCAGCAAACTTCACAAGAAACAAGTACACCAGCTACAGAGTCATCCAAGGGCAACGAATTAGATACCAGCTTTCAACACACTGAACAGCCTACAATGTCTAAGCATCCTGAAACTTCCAGAGAGCAAGCTCAAATATAGACTCCTCCCACTCAGATCAATATAGGATAGCCTCCAGTTCTGCAAACTCCTCTAAATGAGGAAAGAAACGAAAAGAGAGACAGGGAAATAACTACCCCTACCAGTGAACCATCAGGACAACGTGGAATAAAGAGACAGAGACTAAATCCCCTTTCAGAGGAGGAATTTCTTGAATAAAATATAGATAGTCAGAGGGAGGAAAGAGTGCAAAGCCAACAAACTTTCCCAACAGGAGGAACATCCACTAGCTCTCAGAGGCAGGAGATAGAAAGGCAGAAAAGTGTAGAGATATCTTCTTTCAATCCACTAGGTACTGATGCCTTAGATATTAAGAAAACATTCACAGAAATAAAAGCCAGGAATGATCCATTAAGGCTGCAGGTTTATAACCAATATTTGAAGATGGCTCCTACAAATCAACAGAAATTGATGTCAGCCTATGACATCAAAGAAGGCAAGATGATAATGAGTTATTTTAAGCCAAAGGTACAGCAGCCTAGATCAACAACAGATTATCTCAGAACAAATTTTGAAGTCATGGCAAAGGATATTCATCCTTTGGATGAAATTGAATTGCATAAGCAAATGGGAGAAATTATTTACTCAACCTTGATTGCCAAGGAAATGATGGCCCACAGGTTACAAAATTCTTTGGAAAACATTACTACTCAACTACACTTGGAAAAGGCCTCCTCTCAGGCCAAAGATAATAGAATAAAAACCTTAGAAGAAATAATTATTGGATTGGGCCATGATCCCAAAGATGCAAAGGCTACATAAACCTTGATCAAAAAGAAAGATGAAGATATTGCTACCCTAAGGAAGCAACTAAAACTGCCACCTTCAAGGCATCCACAAACTGATGAGGTTATAAAGCAAAAATATGAAGAAGAGCTGATGGATTTACTCTTAAAGCTCAATGAACGACTAAATGATACTGAACAGGTACTTGAAAAGGCATTGAAGGACAAGCAGGGAGAGTTGACCTCCCAGCCTCCCAATGTGATACCAGTAGTATCAACAGCAGTCCCATCAACTCTAGGAGCAGATTGACACCAAATATTCCAGCAGTCGCAGTAGAGGAAGTTACAGGTACAACAACAATAGGAACAATAGGAGTAGCACAGGGCAACACTACTAATTTCACAGAGGAGCTAATAAAATTAATGGAGGACCTAAAACTACAAGTTTTAGAACTAAATAAGGTAAAGGAGCAATATGCCAAAATGGAACAAAGCTATGATCTCTCAAAGATAAATGTTGCAAAATAGACATGAGATATTAAAGTGTTAGAAAGAAAAGTGAAGTCATTGGAGAAAGATCTTACATTTGACAAGCCTCTAACATAAATCAAGAGAATTCTTTGGGCCAGCATCACTCAATCCATAAATGATGTTTGGCCATCTATCCAAGTAATTTTTGAGCAGGTTGATCTTGTGAAGGCAGCCCAAGAAGAGTTCCAAAGGAGAAAAGCAGAATTAGGAAAAATGCATGAGGAAGCCAACAGGCTCATACATTTTTTCAATACTAGAAATAAAGAACGATTGGAAGAGTTGGGCATTAACGACAGAACATAAACCATTTTTGAAATCAAAAGGGTATTAACCAAGAAAACTTTGATGCAAAATTTAGAAAGAAGATGTCATGACATGCGGGCAGAAATTAATGCTTTTATGGAGAAGTTTGATTTTTTGTAGGGTAAAGAGCTACCCAGTCCTTTATTGATTAATGACAGATTAATGAGGCATAAATATTATGTGGAGAAATTGAATAAGTATGTAGGCAATCACGCAGGTTCATCAACAAGTGCATCAGGAATAAAAGCATTGCCTACAGGTAGAGTTCTCTATGACAACCTAGAGAACTTATTCTATGTTGAGCATGAATTGAAGGATTTGTTCCCAATTCAGCCTACATTTTTCAGGTATACAGAAATAGATGAAACCCTCAGAAAGCTTCAAAAAACTAGAATACCACAACCAAAATGGTGGGAAGAAATGCTTGAAATTTTGTAATTTATTCCAAATAAAAGGTAAATTTAGATTTTTACTATAGTCAATGAAGGTAAAGAGGATGAAAAGAGGTCAACAAGTAAGGAGTATCAGATGTAGGTAAAGTGTATCAGTAGGGAGGTCAAAACAGAGCTACTAGGACATAATTACACCAAGGACAACAAGAAGCCAAATCATAGAGCCTAAATCTAGCACATTCTTGAGGAGAGGGACAACAAACCATTCGGTTGCCTTATCTATCATCTACGAGGTCTTTTGTCCCTATTTTCTTGAAAGATATTATTAGTCACCTCAGTTTATATCTCACTTTGTTATGATATATTTTATTGTAATTTTCTTTTTGTATAAATACTCCCTCAATTGGAGTATTGAGTGTGGATTCTTAGCCATTGCTGTAATATTGACTATTTTGGAATAAAGTACTATTGGACCAACTTTTGTATGGCTTTCTGGATAAAGAATTGAAGCAAAGGACTTTTCATAGATTTCTTGAATCAAACACCAAATCAATAAGTCCTCTATACCTTATGTTTTAAAGTTTTCCTTGTTTATTATATCATCTATGTTTCACATCTGAATGATAAACGAGAAAGAGTAATTCGGGATATGCTTGATTTCACTCTGTTTTCAATTATTATTATTCTCCATGTTTTCTTCTGAATTAGGATAAACAGTGAAATCTTAATTGCTCTTGTTTTATAGTTCATCCATTTTGATTATTTAGTAAAGAATACTTAACTGTTGTTTACTAGTAATCATTCAAGTTCCCTCTTTAAATAGGCTGACGGATTCTTAACTACCCTTCACCCATTTTGAGCCCATTCCATCTATTCCAAGTATTTATTTGTTCCCTGTTTTACCATCTTTTGTTAAGAAACCAAATCCAGTTAAGCCATCTTCTTTGACTCCATTAGCCCAATGGCCTAAACTACTCAGTCTTACCCCTCTGCTATTGAATCTCACCACCCAAACTCAAACAAAACTCCTAAACTTCACAACTAGCCTAATATCTTTCAAAACCAAGCTAAATCATAAAGAGAGAGCCCTCTCTGGGTACAAATTGGCTATATTCTATACCCAAAAGTTGGTTTGTGGTTACCTCGGACCCCTTTCCTCTTCCCAAAAACTTCAAGGAAAATCTGAGTGATAACATAGTGGCAACTCCACTAGGGACCTGAAAAATTTGTTTGTTACTATTGTTTACCTTATAAGCTACAGACGGAGCCTGAAGTTAGTGAGGTAGCCTTTGAAATTCTCTTGCTTTGCAATTGCATAAGTAAATGAATGCTGCGTCAGTCTATCTCCAATCTAGTTTATGGATTGAACATCTAGTTTCAAATACTGGATCAGTTCATCTTGTCAAAATAAGTCTTTAAGAAAGTTCAAACCCTATACCTAAAGCCTCTTAAAGAAACTGTAGAAATTGTATTGTCCAACCCATTTAGAGAAAAATCCAAAACCTAACTAGAAACATAGATTCAAAAAGGACTCATTACACCAGAGCTAACCCTGATCAGAATATGAAAACTTGAAGAGAGGAACATAAGAAACTGTGCAAGGTTACTGCACTAGGTTCAATAATGTTTGCAAGGTTATTCCTCAAAACCTAAAACCTCCTCTAGATTTGGCCTTGATCAAATTCACTGATGGATTTGACTCTAATATGGCATACCAACTTAGGGAAACAACTCCTCGAACTTTAGAAGATATGAAAAGTATAGCTGTCAGTGTTGAAGCCAACCTGATATCCAAACAAGCTAAAGCCAGAAGTGAAAGGAGGATACCTTTGAAAGAAGAACCCTCAGCCTTTGAACAGAAACTGGATGCTATTATTAAAGGAATGGATAGGCTAGGAGATAGAGTAGAAACGATTGAAAGGAAATCCCCTTGGGATGGTCAACCAAGCAATACTGGGAGAAATCCAAATTTCAGGAAGAACCAAAACCCGAACACTGGAAAAATTGGTCCTGATCAAAACATTAGGCCCCCATTCCAGGAAAATTATGCTGAAGCCTCGACTTCTAATGAACGAATAGAAGATACTCAAATAAATTTGATGGGACTCAACAATGAAGAAGAATTTTTCTTGACCCAAGAGGATCAAAAAGCTCACATCCTTAAACAATTCCAAACTCAGTCAGGTGAATCATTTGACTTTAGGGAGGGATATGATACAGCCATTTATGAAGTCCACAAACAATATAACCTGAGGAGCAGAAGAATAGATATCCCTGAAACCAATAAACAGAAAGCTACAAAGCAACCTAAAAAAGGTAAGACCAATACCACCCCTGTACATATTCTTTCCAGAACAGATCCTAATCTAGCTAACCCAATTATTAAAGATGTATCCAATAATCAACCAAATAACAGACAACTTTTCACTTCTATTCGTTCCAAAGGAAATGTGGAAGAAACTCCAGAAGTTGATTTGGAAGCAACTTCATCCCATAACCCCACTCCTGAAAAGGAGAGAAACACAGAGAATACAGAAGAAAAAGAGAATCCAACTGTCCGAAATACAAAAACTCAGACTGAAAAACCTTTTAATCTGGAGACTGAAGTAGGCAAATTAAAAATAGTTGTTCCATTGTCTGAGTTGGCTAAATATGATGTCTACAGAAGCCAGATCAGTAGATCACTAAAAATCTCAGTTAATGAAGATTTAGTAAATGTTTTTGATGACCAACATGAATTGATTTTTGGCCTTGAAGTGAATGGAAAACTAGTAGATGAAGGAATCCCTCCTTTCTATGTAAGTTTGAACATACATGATAAAATACTTCGTAATGCCATGTTTGATTCTGGTGCATCTCATAACTTAATGCCTAAATCTATAATGGAGAAATTAGACTTAGACATCACCAGGCCATACAAAGACCTCTTTTCTTTTGATTCAAGTCAGGTCAGATGTTTAGGATTAATCAAAGACTTGTGTGTATCACTAGCTCAATATCTTGCCAAAGCAATCTTAATGGACATAGTAGTAGCAGATATTCCACCAAAGTATGGCATATTATTGTCTAGGTGTTGGGGTGCAAATCTTCAAGGATCTCTACAATTGGACATGTCTTATGCTACTATTTCAGTGTTCAGTGAGCCTAAGAAACTATACAGAGAAACCTTAATGGAATACGTTGTAAGTAGTCAGGGGAAACCCCAAAATTTCCTATCTACTCAGTACACTCTAATATGGATTCTTTCATTCTTTACAATGCTGAAAGTGATTCCTCAAATGAATTGGAAGTTTTAGTAGCAAAACCAAAAGAAATTACAAATGAAAAATCTAGTGTTCAAATACAAGAAATTTCTGAGAACAATGAAACATCAGACACCCAAGAGAAACCAGAAGAAACTAAAAAACCAGATCTCCCTATTAAACAGATTCCTGAGACTCCTGACACCAATTATGAACATGAAATTCTTTGGCACTTAGAATTTGATGGTTCAGTTAACAAATTAGGAGTAGGAGCAGGAGTTTGGGTGCACAATCTTGAAAATGATCATGCTGAAGGCCATGCCTACAGATTAAACTTTAGGTGCACCAATAATATGGCAGAATATGAAGCTCTGTTGCTAGGTCTTAAACTAGTCAAAAGATTAGGAGCAATTAGGGTATCTATCTTAGGAGATTCTGAGTTAATAGTTCAATAGATCAAAGGACAGTATTCAACAAATGATCCCAGATTGAAACGATCCTAGATACAGTGATAGATATTCTCAATACATTTCTGGAAACAAAGCTTGCCAGAATCCTAAGAAAACATAACTTGAAAGCTCATAGTCTGGCAATGTTTTCCAGCACCTACAAATTACCATTCGACCCTAATCATCAGTTCACAGCTGAGATTAGACACAGACTAGCCATACATGACAATTTTAAGAACTGATAACTATTTGATAGTGATAAGCATATTAACAATTTCTTAACCTTAGATGAAGAATTTTGTAGCATTAACATAGAGGTAGATATAGTTAGTGAGATTGATCAAATAAATAAGATAGAAATAGACACTTCAGCAAAAAGTGCAGCTCAAATGCTTCACCCAACAAAATTTACCAACAAAGAAATGCAGGATCTTAAAGAAATGGATATTGATGAAATTATTGAAGGAGAATCTGAAGTAATCAATTTAAAAGACAATCATTTTCCTAAAGGATTAACTCCTTTAGAAGATCTCTTTGATTTTAATGATATTCCAAAGAAACCTAAAATGAAACCCTTAAAAGTAGATATTGAGGACTATAATTTGGGAACTGAAGAAAATCCGAAAAAGGTAAAGTTATCTAAATCTTTGCCTCCTGACCAAAAACTCAAATATGTTGATCTAATGAGAGGATTCCAAGATGTCTTTGCCTAGAGCTATGAAGACCTGAAATCATATGACGCTTCTATAATTCAACATGCAATACCTTTGAAGGAAAATTAGAAACCATTCAAACAAAAGCTCAGAAGAATTAACCTCGTACTCCTTCCCTTAATTGAAAAAGAAATCAAACGAATGTATGAAGCAGGAATAATTGCTCCTATCAGGTTTTCAGAGTGGGTATCTAATCTAGTACCTACTAGGAAGAAAAATGGAGAAATCAGATTATGTGTTAATTTAAGAAATGTAAATAAGGTTTCTTTGAAGGACAATTACCCTTTACCCAAGATGGATCACATTTTATAAAGGGTAGTAGGTGCTTCTAGGATTTCACTTTTGGATGGGTTCTCAGGCTATAACCAAATTCGGGTTCATCCTGATGACGAGGAAAAGACTGCTTTTACAACCCCATGGGACACATTCAAGTATGTCAAAATGCCATTTGGACTTAAAAATGTAGGGGCAACCTTCCAAAGAACAATGGACATAGCATTTGCAAAAAGAAATTCGTGATTTTTTGGTTATATATCTAGATGACCTGACTGCTTTTCTAAATCAGATCAGCAACATTTGGATCATCTGAGACAAGTATTCTTAAAATGGAGAAAATATGGTATTTATTTAAATCCTAAGAATTCCTTGTTTGGTATAGAGGAAGGAAAACTATTAGGCCATATCATTTCCAAAGAGGGCATCAGAATTGATCCTGCTAGAATAGAAGCTATTCTGCAAATACCCCACCCTAGAAATGTCAAAAAACTTCAAGCTTTCCTAGGAAAGATTAACTTTTTGAGAAGATTCATATCTAACTTAGCTGAATTAATTAGATTTCTTAATAATATGTTGAAAAAGGATTCAAGTATCAAATGGACAGTTGAAGCCAGACAAGCCTTTGAAGAAATTAAATTGGCTTTGACCAGAACATTGATCCTTACAAGTCCAAAGTTTGATAGAGACTTCATAATATTTTCATTTGCATTAGAACAAACCATAGCAGTTGTTTTACTACGAAAGGATGATCAAGGATGTGAAAAACCCATAGCCTTTTTTAGTAAAGCACTTAGGGATGCACCACTAAAATAAAAAATCATGGAAAAACAAGCTTTTGCACTTGTGAAAGCTATTAAAAACTTCCGAGTCTACATATTGTACTCCCATGTAATAGCCTATGTACCAAATGTTGTTTTCAAAGACATCTTAACCCAGGATGGAATTGAGGGCAAATGAGGTAAATGGATTGCTACTATACTAGAGTATGATATTGAAATAAAACCTACAAAGCTCATAAAAGGATAAGGATTGGCCAAGCTCATGGATGAAACAAATTGTTAAGCCCTAGACATTAATGAACTAGATAATGAACAGGAGATGGTGACTCCAAAAATCAGCCAGGCCTTTTTAGATTCACCTTGGTATGCTGATATAACTTATGTATTATTAAATCTGCAAGCTCCTCCAGGGCCATCCAGAACAAAGAAAAGGTTTTTAAAAATGAAAGCTTCAAAGTTTTGTATTTTAGATAATGCTCTTTTTTGGAAAAATCGTGAAGGTATTCTATTGAATTGTTTATTAAAAGAAGAAGCTGACAAGGTTCTCAAAAAATTTCATGCAAGAGACTGTGGTGGACACCTTTACTGGAAATCAACTGCAGACAAAATCCTAAGGGCTAGATTTTATTGGCCAACCTTGTTCGCTGATATAAAGAAATTTTTCACTGCTTTCCATAAATGTCAAATTTTTGAAGGCAAGAGAAAACTATTACCTTTACCCCTGAGACTAATTTCCACTAAAAAACCATTCTAACAATGGGGCTTGGACTTGATCAGGTGCTTATGTCCTAAGTGTCATAAAATGCTCAGAACTAGTTCAAAGTTGAACGACTGGAAATTGCTTGTCCTCTTGATTCTGGTGCCACAAACGGTTCGAAAAACGGTCGCCGTATGAGAAAGTTATGGCAAAAAGAAGAATTTCTCAGTAACATTGAAATTTTGAATTTTTCAAAAAAAAAAAAAAAAAAAAATATTCCACAGAATATTCCTTGGAATATTCTAGGGAATATTCCTTTTTGGGCGGCCAATCACAGGTTGCCATGTGGCAGGCCCGGAGGCTGCCACGTGGCCGGAGGTGACGTCAGCAAGGTATGTGCGCATGTTAAAATTTCGGTTGGGTTGTGGTTTGAACCCATGACCTGCTCTCAACAAATACAAAGCCTTACCAACGCGCCACCACTGCAGGTCTTGTTTGAAAAGTGGCGGCAACTCTATATGAGTTTAAAATTTGGTTTGGGCGGGAAATGAAGGGGGCCAGCCCCCATACCACGTGACCCAGCCCCAGAACTGTGGGCCTAAACCCTTAACTGCTGGCGCGAAATCCAATGCAAATAACCACCGCCGGAATTTTTGGTCACATGCGCATTAATCACTGCAATTAAGTTGGCGGAAATTTGGCAGGAGTGCCAAATTTGGGCGGACCCACCATATTTGGCGGGCCTAACTGGCTCCAACTAAAGTTAACTGGAGTTTTTCAAGGGCAACTGGCAGTGGGGAGTAAATGGCCATAACTTTGGCTAGGAAAGGTGGTTTTGGATGAATTCTTTTTTGATTTTGGGTATCTTCGACCTTCTGAAGCCATTGGCACAGGTCTTATAGCCATCCGAGGTCATTTGCAGAGGTTTTGGAGCCGTGGAACTTCTAGGAGCCACCAGGGCCCAGTATTGGGAGAACTGTATAGGGTTGCAGGTATCCATTGGAGGTGAACCAATAGTCAATCCTGAAGGATTCAAGTGTGCTGAATCTGTTTTTACCATCTATTCCACCTGTAGATGCTTCTATTCAGCTGTAAATTCAATTTGAGCATTTAATTAAAACAAGGATAGGCCCATTTGGGAGCCTTGGACCCAGCAGACGTAGCCCAAGAGGGGTGAACTGCTTTATCAACTTCTTTTGCATCTGTGATTGATTTATTTTGCAGAACAAATTCGTTTTAGTGTGTTAAACAGTAAAAGGAAATAAATCTGCTATACTTAAATGGGTCATGAATAGCTGAAAATTTCATTTGTTTCTTTTCTGCAAGACATGGACATCTTTTAAACATGTATATTTCTGAATTGAATACCTTGCAAACCATTTACAAGTAGTTTCAAATTCAGATCAGGACTTCATTGGAGAAATCCATCCTCCCTCTTCTAGCCAACATAAATGGATTCTCACTACCACAGATTATTTCACCAAATGGATAGAAGCCATTCCTTCTAGACAAGCCAATGACACAGTGATTATAGGATTCCTAGAAACCAACATATTGTCTAGATTTGGCTGTCCTGAGAAAATCATAACTGATAATGTTGTTGCCTTCAAATCCAAGAAAATGATAAGTTTCTGTAATAAGTAACATATCACCTTAGGTCATTCCACAGTCTATTACCCTCAAGGTAATGGTCTAGTTGAGTCTTCCAACAAAATCCTAATTAATATTATTAAGAAATTATTGGAGGAAAACAAGAAAAATTGGCACAAGAAACTTACTAATGCATTATGGGTAGGCAAACTCACCACCAAGAAATCTATTGGAACTAGTCCTTATGAATTAGTCTATGGCATGGAGGCTATATTTCCTTCATATTTAGGAGTTCCTGTAATGAAATTACTTCAAGAAGGTCAAGTGGAACCTAATGATATTCAAAGGAGGATAAACTAGACCATCCATCTGCAGCAGACCAGAGAGGAAGTGTATTAGAGATCCCAAGTGTTACAAGAGAAGCTTAAGAAAGTATTTGATAAAAGAACCAAGGCAGAAGATTTATACCTTGGAGACAAAGTTTTAAGATGGGATTCCAGGAGAAAGGATAGGGGAAAACATGGGAAGTTTGACTTCCTATGGAAAGGACCTTTTATTATCCATGCCTTACAAGGGAACAATACTTACTATCTAAAAAACTTGGATGGCATAGAAACAGAAGAAGGGCCAGTTAATGGTCGGATGCTGAAACATTACTATGATCCTACTTTTTAATGTATTATGATTTTAACATGTACATACTATATCCTTGGCAATGTCACAGTTTGCATTGGATAGAAACTTGTTGTAGTTAAAGCCCAAAGAGAAGGCCCTAAGCTTTAGAAGTGTTACTATCATACATAAAATAAAGCAACAAGCAGAAGAAGACTTCACAACACAGTCAAAGTCATTCATAGGCCATCTGACCTACTGTTCTTGACTTTCCACTAGGAAAAGCCATCCCCAAGTGGAGCCAGTGTTATGCTTCTATACCAATAGGTGTCATATTTCATGATTGACTTGATGAGCTATGAATATGTTCATACCTTTCCTTGTTGCAAAGGTTTTCCATATTGTCAAAAAAAATAAAAAAAAATTTTAAAAATGTAAAGAGGGTATACCCTAAAAGAAAAATCAAAGGGTGAAAAGAAATAAAATGGTCAAAAAAGTGAAGGAAAATGAACCCCACCAAAAGAAAGACCAAGGAAAGTGTGCAAGTCTAAATGCCACTACATTTTACTCTTATGTAATAATCAAATTGTGTGCAAAATGTAACTTATGCCACAATTGATGAATAGTCAAATAGTTTAAACTTGACTAGTTCATATTTTCAATTTTATGTTTAACAGATAGAGAATAAAACCTGACCAAACTGTTTAATCTTGGAAGATAAGTAGATAGGTAGAGTGAATAAAAGGAGCTCAACAGTTTAAGCTGAGCCCTTGGATGTAATAAGGTTAGACTTAGATAGATTTCTATATGTAAAAGAAAAAATGTCATAAGGGTTTGCCAATCCAAGTGCACCTTAATAAAGAAGAAAAAATGTCAAGCTAAAGTAGGTAGGGTAAGTAGATGGTGTTGTAGAATTACTTGTGATGGATAATGTCTCTAAATGTGTTAATTTTCACTTTTATCACAAGTGCAAGGCAGACATTACACTTGATGCAGTTCAAGCAAAACAAGGTCAAATAATTAACTTCCCTTCACATTTTTCCCTAAAGATTTCACTAATTCCCCCTAACGTATTAAGGTCTTTGAAAATTAAAGGGGCTCAGAGAATTTCTCTGACTTTTGGAGGGACCGGACCCTCGGCCCAATAATCTAAAAGCCTAAAGTACTTAAAAATCATCATTCAATCATTTTCATAAGTCTTTTCCTAAGTAAAATCCCATTTTACTTAGGAAAATTACACAATATTATATAAACCCCTTTTCACTTAAGCCTAAATTAAATACGCTCTCTAATCTTTTACTTAGCACTTATTCTTATTTTATGTCATATTAACTTTTAACATATATTATATAACTCCCGAATAAGTTCCACCCTTTACCGTATTATTTAATTAAATATTAAAATCCCCGAATTGTTATATACCCTGCCCCGGTTAATTATAACCATAAATACAGTTCAAAAGAGATTAATGTATTAATATGAGATTCATTAATAACCTAATCTCCCCACTCTGAAAAAAGGAATTAATTAACCCCTAAGGTTAATTAAGAACCTCCCCGCCATTCACAAACTCCTCGACATGATTTATTAACTTATTTATTAAATCGGGCCCGTCGTAGTAAAAGTTCCACCGTACCCCACTTCCGTCCACTATTTGATCTCGTCCCCATCATCTGACGATCATTTTCAATATCATGCCCCACTTGGTGACCACGTGATCACCAAGTGGTTTTCCTCCCTGTACCTTCGCCATGCATCGTGCAATCAATGGGATCGTTGTCCCTCGGTTGAAACCTACCTGCCTCCAAAAGAAGTGCGTTCACATACCGCTTACCACCCTCCACATATGACAAAGTGTCTTTTCGTGTTGACGTCATCCCCCGAATAAAAAAAAACCCCCGCCAACCTTGATTTTGTTAATAAAATCGACGAAATTTCATTTTCATTGTTCCATACGACAAACTCTGTTCCCATGAAAAACAACATCCAAGTCAACCGCTGAAGCTTTTTAACCTCCACTTGGTCAGAGAATTTGTAGCAATGCCATCCAAAACTTGTTATCCATCCTGCCATTCCACTATTCACTTCCCCAATACCGGTATTTACCCATTTCCACTGAAACCCTGCAAATTTTGGTTTTATACTAAATATTCCACAGAAAATACCAATTTCACTATAAATTTAGTCTTTGTTATACTATATAGGTTCCCAAAACCTGCTGTTTCGAATATTTTTCATAGAAAACCCAAATTCCATTTCTGAATCCACAAGAACAAGAGATGGAAACCCCTATAGCTCTAAATGTCCTACCCATGAACGCTCCTCACAAATATTTAGATTATCTGCCCCTGGCTGATAAAGATTTTCCGATAAAAGACTTATTCGGTAATGAAAAACACCCTAAAACCTTTTGCCAAGCCAGAGACAACTATCTTAGTGGCTTTAACATCTTAGGACTGTGGGAATCCAACCTCCCATGTACTTCCTCCCTTCAGTCCATGTTTTCCCAGATATCATTCTTCACTGTTGTGCCAATTATGACCCTAAACAAAGAGCAGTCATGTCCCCAAGTCAAATATTCCTTTTTCCCATATCTGCTCATTCCATCAATAAAATGCTGCAATTCCACTCCAGTCATGCTCTCACTCTCCTTTCCATGGGATACTTACTTAAGAAAGTTCCCCAATTGTCTCAATTAGAACTGACTCACATCTGTCAGATGTTCATGGACCCTAAGCATCAGCCTAAAGGCCCACCTCCTTATATACAAGCTTTCTTTATAGATACAGGAAAACTTATTATTGATATGATAGCCTTAATCATGGGATTCAACTCCGGACAGTATGTTGATGAGGTGACCTTAGTATTATTGTCAATTTTTACTCCTGGGCATCCCCCTGCTGTTAAATATGATTATGCCTCTTATATTGCCAACAAAATTCATGACCAATTCCTAAGACTGGACAATGAAGGAGTCTTCAAATACAGTGCTTGCATCTATCATCTTCTATTGTATTATCAGTCAGGCAAATTCCCTTTCCCTGTCAAGAAACTTGACACGAGAGGCAATCCAAGGTCTGTCATTTTTTGGAGTCCCATTTTCCATAATTCCATTGAGACCCCTTACACCTACAATGAGTTTATTGACCTATTTGTCCATCCAGCAATCACTTTATTGAGAGGAGTTTCCCGTCCTAGGATAAATGGTGATATGAAGAAAATCCTCCAACTCTCCAAGTAGTACAGGATAGGTGACTAGTACCTATATAAGAATCACACAGAAATCAAGATTTATGGGTGTGAACTCTGCCCTTTTAAGCTACCAAAGTATGTTCCAATAAGACTCTTTACATTGGAATATTTCAGGCAAATGATAAATGCAGACCTAGTCAATTTTTGTAATGCCAAAAAGAAAGCTCAGCTTAGAATCAAGAACCAAATAGGCCCTTTTGTCTGCAACACTAGGGAAGCATGGAAAGAAGCATAAATTTTTTAGAAGAGCATATTAAGCTAAAAAAGAGTTTTGGGTGGAAACCATATGATCCTAACAGCTTTATATGTGATAGAAGAATGAAGAACAGGTTGTCCCCATATATTCACCATAGGATTCTAGAAATTGAACAATATGCAAATAGGATGAATGGAGGGAAGGAACCCTAGTAGAGCATGATAGTGAACAGGTCAATTTTGAGAAAGTTATGAGAGATATTGAGAAAACACTTGACTTGGATTCTTTTGGGTAGGTACCATGATCAGGAGTTGGTGCTTCCAGTGTTGGAACCTCTCAGCAAACTTCACAGGAAACAAGTACACCAGCTACAGGGTCATCCAAGGGCAAGGAATTAGAGACCAATTTTCAACACACTGAATAGCCTACAATGTCCAAGCAGCCTGAAACTTCCAGAGAACAGGCTCAAATACCAATATAGGAGAGCCTCCAGTTCTGCAAACTCCTCTAAATGAGGAAAGAAACAAAAAGAGAGACAGGGAAATAACTACCCCTGCCAGTGAATCATCACAACAGCCTAGAACAAGGAGACAGAGATTAAATCCCATTTCAGAGGAGTAATGTTTTGAAGAAAATACAGATAGTCAGAGGGAAGAAAGAGTGGAAAGCCAACAAACTTTCCCAATAGGAGGAACATCCACTAGCTCTTTAGAGGTAGGAGCTAGAAAGGCAGAAAAGTGTAGAGATATCTTCTTTAAAGCCACTAGGGACTGATGCCTCAGATATTAATAAAACATTCAAAGAAATACAAGCCAGGAATGATCCATTGAGGCTACAGGTTTATAACCAATATTTTGTTGGCATTATGACTCAGGTTTGGCGTTATGGCACAGGTGTTGTCCTTGATGACAACTCACTCAAGTGGCAAATCACTGTTTAGGCTCTCAAAATGATAGAAAATGAGATACTCGCAGGTGCGTCTAACAAAAGTTGCGGACCCGCAGGTGCCCCAAACAAGAAGTGCGGACATACCCACAGGTTCTCTGAACAAAAGGTGTGGACATCAAATTCACTCACTTCAATGCAAAAAAGCGCATGCACGTGGGAAATTTTATGATTGATCCTTGGTATTTAGTCCACAGTTTTTGATCCTATGGTTTTGGTCTATGGTATTGCATTCGAAAGAGTTGATCCCAAGTATTGATTCCTTGGTATTGTTTCTCAATGGTTTTTGTCCATGGTTTGAGAAAGGCCTAGACTATAAAAAGGGAAGGAGATCATTTGGCCCAAACACTTGTGAATATTGAATATCTTAAGACTTGAATTTTTGGTGATTGGTTTGAGAAGCTAGATCTGAATCAAGGAGAAAACCATGAATTATAAGGCAGATCTACTGATAAGTCAAGGTCTCTTTGGCGCATGATCACATCTGTGAATTTGACAGACTGGGGTACAATTGAGGACGAAAAAAGTGTTTATATCCGGAGGTCCGCAGGCGAGATACGACTCAGGTGCGTAGGTGCGTAGTCTAGTAGATGGTGGAAGCATGGAGGTCCGCAGTCCAGTAGACGGTGCAGGTGCGGAGGTACGCAGTCCAGTAGACGGATCAGGTGCGGAGGTGCACAGTCCAATAGACAGATCAGGTGTGGAGGTGCGCAGTCCAGTAGATAGGTCAAGTGCAGAGGTGCACAGTCCAGTAGACGAATTAGGTGCAGAGGTGCGCAGTCCAATAGACGGATTAGGTGTGGAGGTGCGTTGTCGAGTAGACAGAGCAAGTGCGGAGCTGCATAGGCTAGACACAGCAGAAGTGCGGATATTCGCAGGTTTCTATTGGTGAAGATGTGGACTTTTCTTGAAATATTTGTTGGCTACCTTTTGTCTATTACTGCAAAGTTCTGGGTTTAGATTACTAGGATTTCTTCTCTGGTTACTGCATTCTGAGAAGCTATTGGTTGATTCATTAGTTGATTGTAAAAGGAGATTGGTTGATTCACATGTACTTGATGATTATTTGATGTTCATGGATCTAGTCTGAAAATTAATGAAACGTGGTCCCTGGAAGAAAATAAGTAGGTCAGCACCTACGTACTAGTAGCTCAGCTAGTACAAGAGCTAAGGGGGTTGTAGCTCTCTGCAGGTTGTAGCCTGCGTACTAGTAAAGGACTGCACCAGTACAGATTCATTGTAAAAGAATTTTCTAATTGAAAGAAGATAGAGACACATTGCAGCAGGTGGTTTTCACCCACATTGGTTTTCCACCTTATATCTGGTGTTCTTTGGTGTGACTGTCTGTTTTTCTTGTTCCTGTTCATTATTATATTGTACTGACGTTCAAATTAATGGTCAACATCTGAAGAATAAATTAAATTATAAATCTAGAGGGAATATTGAAAAGAATTTGATAATACTGATTCACCCCCCCTCTCAGTATTATTTCCAGCAATTGGTATTAGAGCAGGTCCTTCTAAAGAAGCTTGATCGCTTGAAGGAAGATCCATCATCATGAGCAACTACGAGAGAGAAGCATCTATTAGGCCACCAATTTTTTATGGGACCAACTTCGTCTATTGGAAGGTAAGAGTCACAACCTATCTTCAATCTCTTGGTACAGAAGTTTGGGATATCATAGATACAGGGTACACTTTTCCATCCGCAACTCCTACAGATTCGGCTGGTAAGAAGCAATATGAAACAAATGCAAAAGCTGTCAATACTCTATTAGGATGTCTATCTCAATCATAATTCATCAAGGTAATGCAGTATAAATCCGCAAAAGAAATATGGGACAAGATTGTTCTGAGCTATGAAGGAGATGAACAGGTAAAACGAGAAAAACTTCAAACCCTCATAATTCAGTATGAAAATCTCAGAATGCACAATGATGAAAGTGTGGCTAAATATTTCCTTTGTGTAGATGAGATTGTTAATTGTATGAAAAACTTGGGTGAAGAAATAAAAGAGGCTGTTGTGGTTGAAAAAGTTCTAAGATCTTTGTCCCCTAAGTTTGAATCAAAAGTTTATGCAATAGAAGAAAAGGAGAATCTACGGAACCTTACCATGTCACAACTGCACAAAATTCTAATTTCTTACGAAATGAGGAAAGGAGGACCATCAGACAGGAGAGAAGCTGCATTCAAGGCTTCAGGCAAAGGAGATTACTATGAGTTAGGACATCTATCAGAAGAAGAAGAAGAATCAAATTTTGTAAAGAACCTTCAACGAGGTGCTGGAAGATTCAGAGGTAAGTTACCTTTCAAATGATTTTCTTGTGGAAGAGTCGGTCACTATGCTGCAAAGTGTCCTCATAAATATAAGATTGATAAAGGTAAGGAACCTGTCAGATGGAACAAGAAACAGAATGTAAATAAGAAAAGATATTACACTCATGAAGACAGTGATGGAATTTCAAATAGTGATGAAGATGAACAAGGTAACAATTATAGACTTTTAATGGCTTTTGAAGATGATGATTTCATGGATGCTATAGATGAAGAAGGTCTGTATGAAGAGATTTCTAAACTCAAAAATTGTTTAGAAGAGAAAAATATGATTATTGATACTCTGCAATTCCAACTAGCTGAAAAAGAAAGACTTCATGAAAAGTTAGAATGTGAAATTGTTGGTCTTAGAAAAGAGATTGAGAAAACAAAAGCTCTTAATCTTAGATTTGTTAAAGGATCTGAAACTCTGGATGAGATTATCAATGTGAAACATTCTCCACTAATCAAGATAGGTCTGGGATATAATGAAGAAGCATCTCAAGCATCCACATCCAAAAGTTATCTTGATGCAACAAGGAGGAGTGAGCAAAGGCCTAATAAAAATCATCAGGTAAATCAGGGACAGTTTACCTCAAGAATGAACAAAGACTATCAGGTAAATCAGGGGAAATCTACTTTAAGGACAAACAGAAGCTACAACCAGCCTCAGGTAAAACCTTCTCAATTTGCCTCAAGAATGGATGTCAATAGAAACTACAATCATTTGGCTGGTTGATTTGATAATCACAGGAGTTTCTTCAATGGCCAATGTTTCTCTTGTCATAACTTTGGCCACAAAGCAGCTCAATGTGTTGCCTATAAGACAATCATGACTAGAGAAGCTTAAAACAAAGGAGTATGACTGGGATCGTGAAAAGAACCTACAATAACTTTTCTACCCTTGAAAATGAAATAGAATGCTCTATTTGTAACAACTTCGGTCATGAAGATTCTGAATGCAGGAGTAGGTTTTGGCAGAAAACTCAGAAGGAGCAAGCCTCAAGTGTCAAAACATGGAGAATGAAGGAGCCAAAACCAGAGAGATGTGGTATAGCTTTATATGTGGAAGGGAAAGAAAATCAATGGTACATCGATAGTGACTGTTTGAAACACATGACGAGTGATAAGGAAAAACTTCAGTCATATAGTGCCTTAGAGAAGGAGAAGAAGGTCTCTTTTGGAAATGACACCCCTGCTCTCATAAAAGGTAAAGGTTCTGTTCAGTTAAAAGAAAAGGTCAAAGCTGGGAATTTCATGTATGTTGATGGCTTAAAGGATAATCTATTGAGCGTCAGTCAGATGTGCGATCAAGGAACTGAGGTAATATTTCGATCAAATGGATGTAGTGTTCGTGATCTTGATACAGGAAAAATAGTGATCAAAGGCATATGAACTCCAAATAATTTATACATATTCAAAGAAGGACAACATCAATGCTATCTAAGTAAGAATGATGAACACTAGCTATGGCACAGAAGATTGGGGCATCTAAGCTTCTCACAAACAAGGAAAGCATGCAAATACTAGGCAGTTCGTGGTCTTCCAGACATCAAAATTCCAGACAATACAATATGCAAATCATGTCAGTTTGGTAAGCAAACCAGAACTAACTTCCCTGAGAAGGATCAGCTAGCAGGCCACTTGAACTGGTCCATACTGATGTATGTGGTCCATCTAGGAAAAGGTCAACTCGAGGAGAAGAATATTTTATATTATTCATTGATGACTTTTCCAGGATGTGTTGAGTAGGACTTATGAAGCACAAAGACGAATCCTTTGAAAAGTTCAAATCATTTAAAGCCTTGGTGGAGAATGAATCAGATCACAAAATCAAATGCCTCAGGTCTGATAGAGGTGGGGAGTTTACCTCGAATGAATTTTTATACTTTTGTGAAGAACATGGAATAAGGAATTCTCTACAACTAGGACTCCTCAGAAAAATGGAGTAGTGGAAAGGATGAACAGAATGGTTCAACAAATGGCTCGTGCTATGCTTGATGAGTCTGGAACTCCCGCAACCTTCTAGGGTGAAGCCGCATTTGTTGTAGTTTTTATTCTCAACAAGACAAATATCCGAGTGAACATCACTCAAACTCCTCATGAGCTCTAGTATGGTGAGACTCCTTCGGTAAAACATTTCAAAATTTTTGGAAGCAAATGCTATGTTAAAATAATGATGAAATCTTAGCAAGTTTGAACCTAGAGTAGATGAAGGCATTCTCCTTAGTTATTCTCCTCACAGCAAAGCATACAAATTTTACAATAAAAGGCTTGGAAGAATTGTCGACAGCATTGATGTAGTGGTGGATGAAAAAGAAAACACTCCCAGGAAGGTAAGATCTGAAGACTTCGAAGATGATGAGGACTATCCACCAACATCAAATCAGATTCATGATGAAGAAGAAACCCATTAGGCACCAGAGGAATAGATAAGGATAGAAGAAAAGACTCCATCCAGGTATGTTCAAAAGAATCATCCAGAATCTCAAATTTTGGGGCCAAAAGAGGCAGGCATACAAACAAGAAGAACAATTGCAGAAGCTTCAAGCTATTTGGAATTACTCTCCTCCACTGAACCACAAAATGTAAGAGAGGCATGCAAAGATGAATGGTGGGTCAAGGCAATGGATGAAGAACTTGAGCAGATCGAAAAGAACAACACTTGGGAGTTGGTTGCTAGACCAAAAGATAAGAATGTCATAGGGACAAAATGGATCTTAAAAAACAAGTTGAATGAAAATGGGGAACTAATTAGAAACAAGGCCAGACTTGTTTGTAAAGGGTACGCTCAACAAGAAGGAATAGACTTTGAAGAAACTTTTGCTCCCGTTGCTAGACTTGAGGCCATCAGAATGTTCCTTGCTCTCTCTAGCTTTCAGAAGTTCAAAGTATTTCAAATGGATGTGAAATCAGCCTTTCTGAATGGAGACTTAGAAGAAGAACTGTACATTGAAAAACCAGATGGTTTCATCCTTGGGAATGATCCAAATCTTGTAAGCAGACTAAAAAAGGCTCTCTATGGTCTTAAATAGGCTCCAAGGGCTTGGTACTATCACTTGGACAAATACCTTCAATCAACAAGGTTTTTCATAAGGATCAGCAGATAGCAATCTTTATATAAAAATTGAAAATGACAAATTGCTAATACTTGTTGTGTATGTAGATGGTATTATCTTTGGCAGCAATGAAGAAGCTATGAGTCAAAACTTTTCCTTGATGATGTAGAAAGAATTCGAAATGTCATTGCTTGGACAGTTGACATATTTTCTTGGTCTACAAATCCAACAAAATAAAGGCGGTATCTTTTTATCTCAAACCAAGTACCTCAAGAAAATCTTGAAGAAATACGGCATGGAAGATTCGAAACCAGTATGTACCCCTATGGTTACAGGATGCAGCCTCAGTGCAAATGATGAATCAGTAGCAGTGCATCAACCAACCTATAGATCCATGATTGGAAGTCTGCTTTATTTGACAGGTACCCGACCAGACATCATGCATGTAGTAGAAATAGTTGGAAGATTTCAGGCAAATCCAAAGGAAACTCATCTTCAGGCAGTTAAGAGAATCTTCAAGTACCTTCAAGGAACTCAAAACTATGGCTTATGGTATCCTAAAGATATAGATCTCACACTTCATGCTTATACAGATGCAGATTGGGTCGGAAGCGTGGATGTCAGAAAAAGCACTAGTGGTGGTGCATTCTTCATGGGTTCCAGATTAGTATCTTGGTTCAGCAAGAAACAGAGTTCAATAGCATTATCCACAGCTAAAGAAGAGTGTGTGGCTGCTGTATCTTGTTGCACACAACTTCTTTGGATGATGCAAACTTTGCAGGACTTTCAAATCACTTGTACTCCACCTATCTCCATCCTATGTGATAATACAAGTGCTATCAGCATTTCAAAGAACCCAGTCATGCATTCAAAGACCAAGCATATACCTATCAAATATCATTTTCTTAGGGAACAAGCGCTTGAACAAAAGGTCAAGTTGGAGTATGTTCCCTCTAAGGAACAAGTTGTTGATATACTCACCAAACCACTGACCAGGGATACCTTTGAATACCTCAGGCAAAAGCTGGGGGTAGTTGATGCATCATCTTGCTGTTAAATCTTGTCTGTTTCAGAGATTGTTGGTAGTACACGAGTTTCATATGGGGTATACGTGTACACTCACTAGTTTATGGATTGGTCAAAGACCAAATGGCATAGGTTCAGGGGGAGCATATATTCTTCTAATAATGCATTGTTGGCATTATTGTAGAAGATCTTGGAGGAGCAAGTATAGAAGGAGAACATGGATCTGAATATTGCTGCTAATGTTTTGTCTCTATGTCTTATATTAATTTTGTCAAGGTCATGTAACGGCCTATGTCTGGGATGAATGATATAATGTACTTCGTTGTCATATGTAAATTTCTGATGTAACCCCACTTTGTTGGGTGGATGGTCCCCACTTGGTTGGGTGATGAATGTATGTATAGAGTCTTTTGGTGATAGGAAGGTCATTTATGGTGTATGGTGGATTATGGTTCTTCTTGAAGAAAATTTCTTTTGCAGATCTAGCCTACAGTCAAGGGGAGCACGATCAACACAACAGAACAGAGTTTTCAGCATGATCTCAGAGGGAGCATAACCCTTTACCCTTGATGACAAAGGGGTAGAATGACTTTGAGGATCTTGGGGTTGCCATGAAGTCCAAAGGGGGAGATTGTTGGCATTATGACTCAGGTTTGGCGCTATGGCATAGGTGTTGTCCTTGATGGAAACTCACTCAAGTGGCAAATCACTGTTCAGGCTCTCAAAATGATAGAAAATGAGATACCCGTAGGTGTGCCTAACAAAATCTGTGGACCCGCAAGTGCCCCGAACAAGAAGTGTGGACATACCCACAGGTTCTCCGAACAAAAGGTGCGAACATCAAATTCACTCACTTCAATGCAGAAAAGCACGAGCACGTGGGAAATTTTATGATTGATCCATGGTATTTAGTCCGCAGTTTTTGATCCTATGGTTTTGGTCCGTGGTATTGCATTCAAAAGAGTTGATCCCAAGTATTGAGTCCTTGGTACTGTTTCTCAGTGATTTTGGTCCATGGTTTGAGAAAGGCCTAGACTACAAAAAGGGAAAGAGATCATTTTTCTTAGAAACTTGTGAATATTGAATATCTTAAACCTAAAATTTTGGTGATCGGTTTGTGAAGCTAGATCTGAATCAAGGAGAGAACCATGAATTATAAGGCGGATCTACTGATAAGTCGAGGTCTCTTTGGCACATGATCAGATCTGTGAATTTGACAGACTAGGGTACAATTGAGGACTGATAAAATGTTTATATCCGGAGGTCCGCAGGTGATATACGGCTCAGGTGCGAAGGTGCACAGTCCAGTAGACAGCGCGGGCACGAAGGTCCGCAGTCTAGTAGATGACGAAGGTGCAGAGGTACGCAGTCCAGTAGATGGATTAGGTGCGGAGGTGTGCAGTCCATTAGACGGATCAGGTGTGGAGGTGCGTAGTCCAGTAGACAGATCAAGTGCGGAGGTGTGCAGTCTAGTAGACGGATCAGGTGCGGAGGTGTGTAGTCCAGTAGACGGATCAGGTGTGGAGGTGCACAGTCTAGTAGGCGGATCAGGTGCGAAGGTGCGCTATCGAGTGGACAGAGCAGGTGTGGAGCTGCGCAGGCTAGACACAGCAGAAGTGTGGATATTCGCAAGTTTCTATCGGTGAAGTTGCAGACTTTTCTTGAAATATTTGTTGGCTACCTTTTGTCTATTACTGCAGAGTTTTGGGTTTAGCTTACTGGTATTTCTTTTCTGGTTACTACATTTTAAGAAGCTATTGGTTGATTCATTAGTTGATTGTAAAAGGAGATTGGTTGATTCACATGTACTTGATGATTATTTGATGTTCATGGATCCAGTCTAAAAATTGATGAAACGTGGTCCCTGGAAGAAAAGAAGTAGGTCAGCACCTACGTACTAGTAGCTCAGCTAGTACAAGAGATAAGGGGGTTGTAGCTCCCTTACAAAAGAGTTTGGAAAATGAGAGAGGGTTGTAGCTCTCTGCAGGTTGCAGCCTGCGTACTGGTAAAGGACTGCACCAGTACAGAATCATTGTAAAAGAAGTTTCTAATTGAAAGAAGATAGAGACACATTGCAGCAGGTGGTTTTCACCCACATTGGGTTTCCACCTTATATCTGGTGTTCTTTGGTGTGATTTTCTATTTTTCTTGTTCCTATTCATTATTATATGGTACTGACATTCAAATTAATCATCAACATCTAAAGAATAAATTAGATTATAAATCTAGAGGGAATATTGAAAAGAATTTGATAATACTGATTCACCCCCCCCCTCTTAGAATTATTTCCAACATATTTGAAGATGGCTCCTACAAATCAACAGAAATTGATGTTAGCCTATGACATCAAAGAAGGCAAGCTGATAATGAGCTATTTTTAGCCAAAGGTGTAGTAGCCTAGATCAACAGCAGATTATCTTAGAACAAATTTTGAAGTCATGGCAAAGGATATTCATCCTTTGGATCAAATTGAGTTGCATAAGAAAATGAGAGAAATGATTTACTCAACCTTGACTGGCAAGGAAATGATGGCCCACAGGTTACAAAATTCTTTGGACAACACTACTGCTCAACTACACTTAAAAAAGCATCCTCTTAGGCCAAAGATAATAGAATAAAAACTGTAGAAGAAATAATTATTGGATTGGGCCATGATCCTAAAGATGCAAAGGATACAAAAGCCTTGATCAAAAAGAAAGATGAAGATATTGCTGCCCTAAGGAAGCAACTAAAACTGCCACCTTCAAGGCATCCACAGAATGATGAGGTTATAAAGAAAAAATCTGAAGAAGAGCTGATGGATTTACTATTAAAGCTCAATGAACGACTAAATGATACTGAACAGGCACTTGAAAAGGAATTGAAGGACAAGCAGGGAGAGTCAACCTCCCAACCTCCCAATGTGATACCAGTAGTATCAACAACAGTCCCATCAACTCTAGGAGCAACATTGGCACCAAATATTCCAGCAGTCACAGTAGAGGCAGTTACAAGTACAACAACAATAGGAACAGTAGGAGCAACACAAGGCAACACTATTAATTTAATCACAGAGGAGCTAATAAAATCAATGGAGGACTTGAAACTACAAGTTTCAGAACTAAATAAGGTAAAGGAACAATATGCCAAAATGGAACAAAGCTATGATCTCTCAAAGATAAATGCTGTAGAAAAGACACGAGAGATTAAAGTGTTAGAAAACAAAGTGAAATCATTGAGGAAAGATCTTACATTTGATAGGCTTCTAACAGAAATCAAGAGAATTCTTTGGGCCAACATCACTCAATCCATAAATGATGTTTGGCCATCTATCCAAGTAATTTTTGAGTAGGTTGATCTTGTGAAGTCAGCCCAAGAAGAAGTCCAAAGGAAAAAAGTAGAATTAGGAAAAATGCCTGAGGAAGCCAACAGGCTCATACATTTTTTGAATACTAGAAATAAAGAACAGCTGGAAGAGTTGGGCATTAACGACAAAACAGAAACCATTTTGGAAATCAAAAGGGTATTAACCAAGAAAACTTTGATGCAGAATTTAGAAAGAAGATATCATGACATGCGGGCTGAAATTAATGCTTTTATGGAGAAGTTTGATATTTTGCAGGGTAAAGGGCTACCCAGTCCTTTAGTGATTAATGACAGATTAATGAAGCATAAAGGTTATGTGGATAAATTGAATAAGTATGCAGGCAACCAAGCAATTTTATCAACAAGTGCATCAGGAATAAAAGCATTGCCTACAGGTAGAGTTCTGTATGACAACCCAGAGAACTTATTCTATGTCGAGCATGAACTGAAGCATTTGTTCCCAATTCAGTCTAAATTTTTCAGGTATACAGAAACAAATGAAACCCTCAGAGAGTTTCAGAAAACCAAAATACCACAACCGAAATGGTGGGAAGAAATGCTTGAAATTTTGTAATTTATTCCAAGTAAAAGGTAGATTTAGATTTTTACTACAGTCAATGAAGGTAAAGAGGATGAAAAGAGGTTAATAAGTAAAGAGTATCAGATGCAGGTAAAGTGTATCAGTAGGGAGGTCAAGACAGAGTTACCAGCACATAATTACTCTAAGGACAGCAAGAGGTCAAATCATAGGGCCTAACTCCAGCACATTCTCGAGAAGAGGGACAACAAACCATTTGGTTGCCTTATCTATCATCTACGAGGTCTTATGGCCCTATTTTCTTGAAAGATATGATTAGTCACCTCAGTTTATATCTCACTTTGTTATGAGATATTTCATTGTAAACTTTTTTTTGTATAAATACTCCCTTAATTGGAGTATTGAGTGTGGATTCTTAGAGATTGTTGTAATATTGACTATTTTGGAATAAAGTGATGTTGGACCAACTTTTGTATGGCTTGCTAGATAAAGAATTGAAGCAAAGGACTTTTCACAGATTTCTTGAATCAAACACTGAATTAATAAGTCCTCTATACCTTATGTTTTAAATTTTTCCTTGTTTATTATATCATCTATGTTTCATATCCAAATGATAAAAGAAAAAGCGTAATTCGGAATATGCTTGATTGCACTCTGTTTTCAATCATTATTATTCTCTATGTTTTCTTCTAAATTAGGATAAACAATGAAATCTTAATTGCTCTTGTTTTATAGTTCGTCCATTTTGACTATTTAGTAAAGAATACTTAACTGCACTTTATTAGTAATCATTCAAGTTCCCTCTTTAAATAGGCTGAAGGATTCTTAACTGCCCTTCACCCATTTTGAACCCATTCCATCTATTCCAAGTTGTTATTTGTTCCCTGTTTGACCGTCTTTCCCTGTGAAACCATCTTTTGTTAAGAAACCAAATCCAGTTAAGCCATCTTCTTTGAATCCATTAGCCCAATAGCCTAAACTACTCAGTCTTACCCCTCTACTATTGAATCCCACCACCCAAACTCGAACAAAACTCCTAAACTTCACAACTAGCCTAATATCTTTCAAAACCAAGATAAATCATAAAGAGAGAGCCCTCTTTGGGTACATATTGGCTAGATTCTATACCTAAAAGTTGGTTTGTGGTTACCTCGGACCCCTTTTCTCTTCCCAACAACTTCAAGGAAAATCTGAGTGATAACAGAGTGCATCCAAAACATGGTGCTCCCATGCAACCCTATGAAAATGGGGTGTATCCCCATGATATTGCTTCAAATGAGGCCTACAATGGTAATATGGTCATATATTAATCTTATATATAATAATTTCATACTTATAAATTGTGTACTTCTAATTTGAGTTTAATTATTCATTTATGATTTTGTATTTATAAATTGTGTGCTTTCAATGGCAGAGCATGTTTTACATGAGGATCCTCTACCAGAAGAGGAGAACATGGAAGTCATTCCAACGATGTCGTCTAGAACTAGGTAAATAATTACATTGAAAAGGTAATTTTTTTATTATTAATGATCTACTTCAATGAAATTTCCTTTGAATGATTTCTTTGAATCATTGGGTAGCCTCAACTTTTCTTCATGTAGAAAGAGGATCACAATTAAAAATATTTAATTGCAAATGGTATATTAGTTATAACATTTTCAGTATCAACTCCAAAGCATGTAGAGAATGAGGCTACACAAGAAGAGGAAAACATTCTAATGCTCTTTTTATTAATGAAATATGTGTAATAATAATAATAACAAAAAACTATGATTTTGACATTTCTTTCGAGTTGTAGTTGATCATCCACCCCTCTTGTTGTAACCTCAATATCATGAGTACATGACTAGGTTATCAAGAAGACTTCCAGTGGCCATAACAATAGAAGGATAAGAATGAACTAAAGTCCTCATTTTTCAATACATTTAAAAAAAAAAAGTAAATGAAAAAGAAATGATTGTACTCGTAATATAATTAGGAACACCAATTACCATATTATGAAAACATATTTTTTATGATATTTATTGAGATGAAGTATTTTCTATCTATGATTAATTAATGAATGAATGAATTTTATATGTTAATGAATGATTTCTATATGTTTCTTTATGTAAAAAACCAGATACGTTTCCTTATGATTTTTTTTTGTTAGTGTTTATGCATGAATCTTAATGTGTTGCTTTCAATTATTTTCAAGTAGATAGATTAAGTATTGGGGTATTGAAAGTGATGTGGCGGGGTGGGGAGGAGGGGCCATAAGAGCCTCCACATTCACAGGGTTGGCTCTGTTTAGTAGAGAAAAAATTAGGATTATAATAATCTTGGAGAAAACCTTCCCCAGTCAAAAAAAAGCAACAACAAATTCAATGTTGACTTCGTCGTTAGTCCATCAAATTGAGGGAGGTTTTCTCGAAAGGTTAGAATTATCCAATATCTTATTCTTGACACCAAGAGGATATGATTTATGTATTCATGAACTTGTTTCTTTTTAACTATTATTTAGTCATAAAATGTTCATTAATTTAATTTATTAATTTACTTATTCTTCAAGTGTTGACTGAATCAATAACTACTAGAAGAGATTGCAATTGGAAGCTTTGATGTTTACTCTAAGAAAGCTCTATTTGTAACTATGGGACCTTTAATTAAGGTACTTGTTGTACTATTATTACTATTACTTTATGTCATTCTTTCCCTGAAATATACATGGTTTCGATAACTTGTAATTGAATATTGCAATATTTTTAGTTTTTTCTATAAGTTGAATTTATCATTAAGAAAAAAATTTATCATTAGAGATCTAGATTTATTTAAAAATTAATGTAATTATCTCTATGAAATTATATTTGTAATGACTTGGTTATCTAAATATTTTTTTGGACTATCCTAGTTATACAAATTTTGGCGTGAAACATATATATCCCACCATAAGTTTGTTGGAATTTTTAGTTTTGTGCATTATTGAAATTATTTTTGTTATGGGTATTTCTTTCAGGTTTATCAAAATGCCTCTTACAAAATACATTTATGTTATATAAATTCCACTTTGATCTCATTCCCTTTTTTGGGTTATTTGTGGACATTAGTATATTTTTATGGTTCTTTGTGATAGAATTCATCATTAGAATCCAAAGGAATTATATGGGGTCATTTGTGAATTCATTTTTATGTGCCTAGTGATTTTGTCATTCACATTTTGTACAACCCTCTATGTTTTTTTTTTCATGATAATTGAAATAAAGCCAAAGTTATTTTAGATACCATTTGAATAATTTCATCTGGATAGGATATAATATTTCATATTACTCATATACCATTTAACTTATTTTAAAGTGAATACCAACACTGAATAACTCATTGTGTTAGAAATTCATATGTCATAAAGAGAAAATAGATGAAAATTCAAATGAATTCCTTCTCTCAGCCCCACCTTCTCATCTACATGAGTATTTGTTCTTAATCTCCTTCTATTCTAGATCATTATTTGCTTAATGTTATAGGGTTTTAGTTCACCTATTTGGGTTGATCCCCTTGTGTATTATTTTGTTATTTTTCCATTTTTGAAGATTCCATAGGCACTCTCGCTTGTGTATTCTCACTTTATGTATGTTAAGTCTCAATGATATAGTTTGATCTTGTTTATGGATATTTATTATACATTGAATATTTTTATCCCATAAATTCTCTATTGGAACTTTCAAATCATTAATACGGAATTTACCAATATTCTGTACTAGCCATACATGATTCTAAAATTAGATTGATTTTCTAGAATACTCTTATAAAAAATCCTAATCTCCATAAGGTTCGAAATATATTTAGAAATTGTAACCTTTATTCTTAACCATTTATATCATTATATTATCTATTTTGTGGTTTGGATTCTGGAAAGTTATATTAAGGGAAAACAAGATTTCAATTATACTAGATCTCCATTGAAAACTATTATATAAAAACTTTATTTTACAACATAGTCTCTTTGTATCCTTTCTCCTATCCATTCTTTAGTTGTTTTCCCTATTCGGGGTGAGTCATATATGAGCCCAATTATTCATTCTTCCTTTACATGCCTCAACACTTCCTTCCAATTTAGTGAGTTGTGTCCTTTCTACTAATAGAAACACCAAATATTTTGATGGGGAGCTCCCTTTCTAGAAACTTTCACTTTTGATAATCCTCCTAATGAAATCTAATAAAGGTATTAAATAGTAAAGTAATTATCTTTACACTACTCAACGTTTTCCCCAAATTCTGTTAGGCCTTCGTAAAATTATAAGTTTCCATAAGAATCTATTTTCCTTATTAATGACTTTTTTTGTTAATACTTGGAGAGTGACATCCCTGAACTACAAGTTAGTTGTAGGATCAATTCCCTTTGCTACTTGAATAACTTTCTTTTCCACCCTTTTCCTTGACTCCATGTTAGCTTCATGTCAACCCTCTACTACCATTATGAAGAATATGGAAAAGGTCTTGACTAAGCCTTTTCCCATCTTATTGGACTCACATTTATCAATGTTCTAATAGAGGTTGAAGACAATTAGCTTTACAAACATTCCATCCAATATTGACTAAATTCATAGGCTTGTAACACACTTTTAGGATATATAATTGATTTTATTATATGGCTTTGACATATTCAATTCAATGAACATCTTCCCCACTTCTTTAACAATTCTTATGAGACAATTACTTGGGCCAAAAATTTCCTTACCCTTAAATGTTCCTCCAATTCATTAGAGATCATGTACGATATGGTTGGCTTGTAATTTCTTGCAATAGTTTTGGATATAAAATTATAGACTCTGTTGCATAGACATGTTGGTACAAAAATGTCATTAGAGAAAGACCCTTGGTTCAAGCACAAGGGGCCAAAAAGGGTCCATTGTAGTCTAGGACAACACGGACATTTTCACCTTACCCAAAGGCTAAGGAGTCTCACCTGAGGTGTGTCGTGACAAAAAGTAAGAAGGATTAGAGGGATATCAAGGACAACCCAAATATTAAATCATACATATCTTAAGGAATACAATCATAAAAACATCATATTGTCATAGTTATCATATTCATCATAGAAAAGGCCATTAATATATAAAAAATTGAGTAGTTTTATAAATCAGAACGATACACTTAATCAAAATTCCATGCAAATTGGTTCATTTTATCATTCATATTAACTCAAAGGAAGATTCATTACAATATACATCAGGCATAAAGCCTTGATCAAATATATAAAATACGATGCCGAGAGGATTCCTTAGACCCTAGGCCAAACCTAGCTCTCACCACTACGCAACTGCTGAGGGCTTCAAATATTGTTCGTCTGTGCTTCTGGCTCCTACTAGATACCCACCCCTTCTCTGTTTTGTCATCTCCTTTAATCTTCTCCTCTACTTCTCCCACTGCAAGTTCCGTTTGGCAGTCTTTTCCCTTGGTTGCTTCCTTCTCTCCTCCTTGTCTGCTTAGTTGTTTCTTCTCGCTCTCAATACCTTGCCGCAACTACACATTTACTACATGGTCTTGCCTCCCTTCCCAGATTTCCTCTCTGCAACTCGACCATTGCTCCTGCCACTTGTTTCCGTCTTAATGGCTTCAAAACTTTCAAAATTCAAAACAAAGGCCCCAACAGGCCTCGACCACAGTTCTTTGACTCATCGCCAAGTCAATCTATCTCAAGTGTTGTGGGTCCTATTGTTGGTTTTGTGGGTATTTATGCCCATTACTACTCTGGCCCTTCCTTCTGAGGGGCTACTACTCCAACTACTTTTGTCACATGATGGCCTCCTTCTCAAAAAGAAGGCTTGAGAAGGCCCCAATTCAGAACATATATGGTCATTTCTTTCCTGAAGTTGTTGTACTCGTTGAGTGTTGTTTTCCATGCAATCACTATTGACTGAGCCTACTTGATGAAGTCTTCGGCCATGCTGGATGTTGGTTGACTTAACCTGCTACTTTGTAGTATGTTCCACTATTCTTCATTGTTGTTGCAAACCTCTTTCAAAGTAAGAACGTGTAGGCGGAATGGTGGTCTGAGGTCACAAATTCTATTTTTAGTTTTTGAAGACTCTTCCTCTATCTATTTGACTTGTGCCTGAATGGAGGAAATTTCTTCATTAGTCTTCTGTAACCGAACTGAGTCTATGCATGTCTTGTTGTTAGCAATTAAATTTTGTACCTGTTCTTGCAGATGATAGATAGGTTGATTCTTTTGGTCCAGGCTGGTTGACCAATCATGCAATTTCTCCATTAGGCCATAACCATTTGCAAGTTCTTCAACAACGGACTGTTTTGCAGAGGCAATGGTGCTGATCTTTTCATTGATTAGTCGAGCATAAATCTCAGTCAGATTAGGCAGCATTGATCTGACTGTCTCCAACTTCTTTTTCATATCTGCATTCATCACTACCAGACTTGAACATACTTCCTGGATGTGGTCACAGTGGTTGACCAACATGCAGGATGTAAAATCTTTGAGAGCTTCAGTGACAAGGTCTGATATTGTTAGCCAAAGTGTCAGAAACTTATTTGTAACATGATCTACTCGTACTTGCAGATCATTGTTTACTTGTATGAGTTAATCCCTTTTTTCTGTCACCTCCTGTAATTGTCTTTTCTGCTGCTCATGTTCACGGACGAGGTCATCATGTATTCTCTCTTCTCTCTTTGAAGCTTGTTGGATGAATCCAAACAATTGCATTGATGACCAATGTTGCAGTGTCTCTACCTGCATTATGTTCGGATTTGTGAAAAGTTTTGAATGGGTAGGCCGATGGAAATGGGTTTTTCTGAGTGGGATGGGGGAGAGGTTGTTGGATGTGAAGGTGTGATGAACTAAGGAGTAGGTGGAATGATAAATGGGTTTGGAATTAGAGGGAAATTTATTGGGAAGGTAGTCTGGTAATGTTTAGTTCCCATAGACTGCGGTGTGGACACAATCAACTCTTCCCCTAGTAGTAGCCCTTCCCTAGAAGTAGGGATATCAGTGAGGATGCATAAGCACCATTTCCTTGGAGAGACTCATTGTACTATTGCGTGGAGTCTACTTCCATCTCATTTGTTGCCACATGCGTGTCAGTGGGAATAGATTCAAATAGGGTTGTGGAGGTGGAGGCATATGCGATGATTGATCATGTGACCTTGGTGAGACTGTGGATGTGGATGGATGATTCTATTTGAATATGGGTGACATGGATACTAATTGGTCGACCTCGCCAATGAGGTAAATAATCAAAACTCTAGGGGCTGTCTTGGGTTTCTTAGTGACTGGATTTTTAATTCCCCTTTTCTGTTTCGACTTAGGAATTGTTTCCTTTAATTGTGCATGATGGCCAATGTGAGGACTTTCTACAGATAAAGGGGTGATGATGATTGGATTAAATAGTGTAAATCCTTGAAAATATATGGATTTTATTGTCTCACCTGAGGGTTCTATGAAATTTGCAATCGTCTATTTGAGGGAAGACATTTGTTTCTCCATTTGAATAAACATAGGATCCAAATCATCCTCTACTTGTCTCTTCCTTCTAATTCCTACTGCTTCTCTTATTGACGGTTGTGGTTTCATCCCTTCAAATAGGTACTTGTATTTTCCCTTCGTGATATTGCACACAACCCCTGGCTATGAACCAACTTCAGTGTGGAATGTTGATTATGTTAAGGAAAACTTTTGTTGCCTCGTTTGGAATGTTTCTAGATGAACACATCTTGACATAACGTATGTGTGCCCATGGGTAACCTCAAACCAGATATCCTGCAAAAACTCATCCAACAACTCTCTCGGTATTCGTTCCACCTTCATAATTGTAATTAGCATCGTTTCATACTAGTCACTGAAGTTCACTTCATTTACTTCTTTGCTATTAGGGTCGCCTAAGGTTCTCCATGGCTCATACCTGAGTGTTATAGGTTGATTTTCTCTTATTTAAACCAGGTCCCCTCCTTTCGATAGTCACCATTTCCACATTGCTAGCATCATGAGTATATAACCAGATATGAAATTGGTGCTTCTCTTATATATGTCTTCATAAGATTCGAAGAGTTCGTTCAGTACGAAGGCTAACCAGTTAAGCACCTCCCCTTTGTAGTAGTGTTCCACAACCAATATTGCGTCCAGGGTACACTCATTCTAGGAAAAATTTCTCATCGTCTTCCCTACTATGATATAGCAGGCGAATTTTATTTCTTCCTTGCTGATGAGATCAATCTTTGTGCCTTTGCCTCCGCGCTTGGTCTTGTATTTTTCATAGTAATATTTGTCACCTTCCTTCTTTGCTCGCTTTGTTCCTCCCTAGAATGTCGTAAATATTTCATTTCCTCCTAATGAGAGTCCTGTCAATTGATGGATATCATCGACATGAATTGGGTATTATTTGTCGAGCCATAGTGATCCGACATGCATCCTACTAGCAAGGAGCTTAATGCATTGCATCACAACCAATTGCATGCCAAAGACTGGTAGACTTATAAGATTAATCAGTGTTTATCTCTGGAGGCCTCGAAAGTCCTCTTTAACCTTTGTGGTCATGGTTCCATCTCCCTTTCGAACCTCCTCCATATATACTTCTCGCTTCAAAGTTGTAAATTGGAAACAATCTGAGAGATCATTGTCCACTAATGTTTCCTTGTCATATTTTCCATACATAATTTTTAAAAATGTTATTTGTTCTTCCAATCGATCCTGTGAGACTGAGATAATTACCTTTGTCATCTAGTTACACCTCTGATATAATATTGTTATCAGAGGCTTATAGTTTTTGCGTCTCTACTGTTGCTGGTTCTCAAACTAAATTTCAAGTTCTTCTATCACCTGCTTTTGAAACTCTACAAATTCCTCTATAGTCATCTGGATTAAGTAGATCAAATTTGACATGATGTTTCTCACTAGAATTGGTACCTAATTACTACAGCAACATTCCCTATGCAAGCTTAATGATGTTATGTCATTGTCAGCTGACCTGGATTTGACTGGTATGACATAGCATGGGAAAGAACAAAGTGGGCCACATGGTTAATAAAGTTCCCATAATGGTGAGTAATTATTAGCTAATTTCTTCCCCAATGGTAAAATATTTTATGAAAATTTATCTGACGGGTGTATTATTGCTTACTTATTTTAGAGAAGACCAGTAGTATAGTGAAGAAAACTCGAAGAACGTGTGACTATACACCCCTGACCAAAAGTGGGTTGTGGTGACATGGAATTGTTGCTGCAACACAACTGAAACATACTATTTATTTTCTAGAAAAATCAAGAGAAATTGGAATGTGACTGAATATGTGACTAACTATGTAACTGACTATGCAACTAGTTATGTAACTAACTATGCATTATTTACTATAAACCTACTTTTGGGCTCGTCTCCGAGACCCCTTCAATATGATGGCGCGACTTTGGACTTGTGGAAAGGCTTCAGGTGTGTGCCATTCACCCATCCTAGTAACATTATCCCATCTGGTTGAGCTAGCTTCATTGCACCAGAGTCTTTGATCTCCACAACCATGAATGGTCCCAACCAATGCATTTGTAGTTCTCCTGGGAATTTCTGAAATTTGTTGTCATATAGTAGAACATGATCCCCTACCATAAAATATTTATTCTTGATGCGTCTGTCATTCCAAAACTTCTATTTCCTTTGTTCAACTAATTGGTGGAATTTAGATAAAAGCCTCGATTCCTCCAACTCCATTAGTTGTTCCATCCTCTCTTTTAAAGACGCATCATCAGTCATTTTAGTAGACTGAGAAATGAAGATGCTTGGGAAAATGAATTCCACTAGTGCTACTGCTTCTATACCATATACTAGCTGGAACAGTGTTTGCTTGTGTTTTCATTTTACTATCATTCTGTAAGCCCACAATGTTGTTAGCACCTGCTCATCCCAATCATCTTGATTTGCTGATACATTTTTTATTAGATCCTTCTCGAGTATATTATTGAAGGTTTTGACCATTCCATTGGCTTGAGGATGGTATGGGCTTCTCATGTGATGTTGGATAAAAAAGTTCTTTAGGAGAGAAGTGACAGTTTTATTAATGAAATGAGTCCCTTGATTGTTGGTTAAGCTCTTCATACATCTAATTCTAGATATTATGCACTCGAAGATGAATCTTGTTGCGGTATTGGTTGTACAGTCCTTTACTGGTGTTTCCTCTTCCCACCAAGTAAGGTACTCTGTAGCTGTTATGATGTATCTAGCATCGGAGTGATGTGTTGATGACGTAATTAGGCTGATATATTGTACTACCCATTTCTCAAAAAATTGTACTGTGTGTATCAGATGTAAAGGAAATTCATCTCGATGTAATGGCTTTCCAACTCTTTGACAAACATTGCAACTCTTTGCGTAGTCCTTAGCATCCTTGTGGAGGGTAGGCCACCAAAACTCGACTTGTATTATTTTCCTTGTGGTATCTTTTACCCCAACACGGCCTCCCGCAACCCCAGCGTGGTATTCCCACAACACGTCTTGTGTTTCATGTTGAAGGAGTAGTGTCATAGAACTTGATCAAGTCCCAATTTGTATAGATGTCCCGCAATTAGTTGATAATCTATCACTCTCACTATTATGTGTCCTTTCTGCGTTGACGTATATCCCTCCGGGCAATTTCCTATTTCTAATAATACAATAATCGCCTCTAGATAGTCTGGTATGGCTTCTATTCAGAACAGGTCAGCGTTTGGTAGTTGATTGTCTAGTGGTCTTTCATTCTATCATGACTCTAGTCTGGATAGGTGGTTCGACCCAACATTTAACCTTCTCATTTTTATGATCACTTCAAATGTGAATTCTTGGAAAAGTAACAACCATCGACAAATCCTTCCTTTGAATAGTGGCTTGTTTACCATATATTTTAAAGCTAAGCGGTCTATGAATAACTTGAATGGTGCTCCTAGTAGATAGGGTCTGAAATTTTGTAGGGAGTAGATCATGGCCAATGTTTCTCTTTATGTTGTTGTGTAGTTCTTCTCTGCTATTTATAGCTTCCTACTGGTGAAGTAAACTGGGTGGTCGAGGTTTCTTTCTCCAGGTTGTGATAGTACTGCTCCTAATGCTATTCCTAATGCATCAATGTGTACATGGAACTTCTTATTCCAGACTGGGTATACAAGAATAGGAGTGCTCACCAATTTTTCCTTTAATTTTTTCAGCGCTACTTGATAGGCCTTGGTCCATCTGAAGGGTTTTGTCTTCTTCAGAATTTTCTCCATGGGAGCCATAATCAAAGAATAATTATGGATGAATGAATGGTAGTATCCTGTGTGGCCCAGTGTTGATCACAGTTTCTTTATATTATTTGGTGGATCCATATTCACAATTGCCACAACCTTTATGGGATGTACACAAACTCCATGTTTGCAAACAGTATGGCCCAACAATGTTTTGAATGGAACTGCAAAGATGCATTTATTCATATTTAAGGTGATTTGTAGATATCTACACCGTTCAAACATCACTTGAAGGAGACTGGTGTGTTTTTTTAGTAAGTTGTACACCATCCAATCATCCATATACACTTATAAGAACCAATGAATGTAATCTCTAAAGGCAACTATGCCAATCCAGGAGAAAATAGTTGGTGCGTTCTTTAGACCGAATGGCATGACATGATAGGCATAGGACCCCCATGCTATGGTGATTGTCATTTTCTTATTATCTTCTTCCGCTATGCAAACTTGATGATATCCTGAAAATCCATGAGTGAAAGGGTAGGCCTCATTCCCTGCAACATTATCTAGGACCTCATCACTGAATGGCATTGGTAGTGGATCGTGTACATGTGCAATATTTAGGCACCTGTAATCTACATAGACCCTCATTTCCATGGAATCCTTATTATTTTGTTTTACAATTGGACTGATCCATTCTGTTTCATTTACTCGGAATATAAGTCCTGCTTCTAACATCTTATCAATATCATTCTTGACCCTCTCTTTTACCCTCAGCTTTAGCATGTATGGTATGTGCTTCACGGGATGTGCATCTAGCTTCAACATAATTTTCATCTCTCTGATGTCTGCTCTTATTCCTTTTAATTCGGAGACAAAGGCTATAAATAAGTCTTCATATTCATGCATCAAACAAAAAATTTCCTTAGTTGTTTGCTCGTCCCAATAATCTCGAATGTATGCCATCTTAGATTTGCTTTCTAAGGCAATGTTTTTCTTTCGCAACTTTACTAGGAGAAAATGGGTGGCGTCCACTGGAGGGCCCTCTTGCATATCTTTCTCTCCTTTAGTTTCTTGAAATGTCAAGATTCTAAGTCCTTCCAAATCCTCCTCCTCTAGATCCACGTTAACTTTGTTGCAAGACATGAATTATGGATACCTTGCTTCATAGAAATATTGTAGCACTCTCTCATCAACGCACCCATCCCATAGCTATCTTGGACTAAACATGATTCTTTTAATGACATGCAAGGTCTTAGTCAAAGGTCTGTCACTATCTTTAATCGAGAAGTTGATGATGAATTGGTTAGCCATACCATGCTTGAGGAATTTTACCCAAGGTATGTATGAACATGTGTACCCAAAGTTCCTTTGGGGCTCACTCTTTTCTCCACTTCTCTATGCATTTTTCTACATGTTTCGGGGGATCAAAGTTTCCTGTATAATTCACCTTATCTCGCAGCCGATCTCCTTCCTGTCCAAATATTTCCCTCATTTCCCGCTAGATAGTTTCCAATTATCACAGGGTGTTGTGATGTGCTCCCCACCACCTTCCTGAGGTGGCTTGTAATGCAATATCTAATAACGGGACCTTGTGGCTTTCCCTTATAGTTCTATCCACTTTATTCATAAAAGTATCTACTGATTTTATGCCATGAAAAGTTAGGTAATTACTTACCTCTGCCCCAATCTAGTTTACTCTTCATATATTAGCACAATGTCTGGTGTCAACCTCATATCCTCCTTACTGCCACGCATCCCAAGCAGCCTTTGAGTTAGCTTCTTAACTTTGTATGCTTCTCCAATTGATGGATCCTCTTTTTGTGGGATTTATGTAGTCTTCTCTTTTTCTTATAGTTACCTTGTACAACTGATCCAACATTCTAGGTTCATCTTTATCATCTATAGGTTTCGTGAACCTTAGTCCCTGATGTGGATTTAGTGGTTGTATTACCCACATCCCTTCTACTTCAAAAATCATCAACTCCTTGAGAACAATGATGTCATAGTTCTCATATGCCCAATCGATAACAAGGAGTGATAGGTAAGGTTCCTTATCACCCATTATATCTATTACTTCAAATTCAATATGAGCTTTTATCGCTGCCAAATCCACTTCTATGTCTTACAACATTTCGATGGGCAAGATGCAATACTGGTTTTCCATCTGTAGTTGGATTGGTGAATATTTAAGTTGCAGCTTTCCCAGTGCTTCCCATGTTTTTCTGGAAAAATATTTACATCAAATCCCAGATCTAACATTGTATCTTTAATATGAAATCCTACAACTTGAGCATCAATCCATAATTCTCTACCTATTATTTTCTTGTTACTTTGTGCCCTGCTCAAATGTGTTTCAGGTAGATTTTCCGATAGTGTTTCTCCTTTCTCTTGTTCTTCTGAGAACATTACTTTCAGACTCTTGCACAACTCCTTTAGCATCTGTTCACTATCAACAATTTGCAAGAATAGCCTAAACCATTCTTCCATTGGTTGAGAGTTAGCATGTATGCCCAAGTCCTATTTCTTGTCTCCTTTTGTATCTATCAAACTATCAAACAACTTGGCTGCTTCCTAATAGTATTGTTTCTGTTGGGTGGGGTTGTATGAACACTTTTTGGATGCTACCTAAAAACTTGAAGGCTGGTATACCATACACCAATCATCCCCTATCTTCTTACCCCCTTTGGTAACTTTGTTTACATTAGTTACTGGAAGCATGTTAGTTGTTCGTGGTTCTACATTGATCAAATTAGTTCCCTTCTGTCTAGTTCTTTCTTCCCATTTTGCAATTAGCTCATGACAATCTTCTGTGGCATGTGCATTGACCCAATATTGTGAGCACCAAGGTCTTTTTGGGAGTGGGTAGTGTCTGGTGACATGTCCCTCGTGATCGCAATTGTAGCACCTTACGGGCCCCCTACCCCTGTTCTTCCTCCTCTCATACCTCCTCCCTGTCCTCCATAACTAGTTTCATTGATTCTTAATGTGGACCTGTCTAGCCATTCTGCGAAGGTTCCTAATGCTTGACACTAATCGGTATGGTGATTCATTGACGCACAAAACACACTTTAGCTATTGTTGGGTACTGTTGTGGTCACCAACAACCCCCCTCTTTGTTTGATATTAGCAATAACATCAAGCAAAGGGGGACCCTTAACAAAAAATCCCAAAAATATTTTTATCAAAATTTTTGTATTTAACTCCCTAAAAGCTATATTGCATCGCAAAGAGAGAGTGAAGGGTTTTCCTATGCAAGCTGCAAAGAAGCGATGAGAAATTCATCGCATCGCATATTTTAAAAGCGCCCTTAAAAGAAAACAAAAAGGAATCATCGACGGTCGATATGCGACGTCGCAAAAGCAGCACACAATGAGCAAATGAAAACTGTGATTTTGCGATTTGCCATCTGCGATCCTACAAACTGCGATTTTGCGATTTGCGATCTACGACGAATGAGACTATTAATTGCTGCGATGCGAATCGTAGAAACCACTCATCGCAAAATTTCTTCGGCATGATCTGTGAACCCAAAATTGAGCGCGCACCTTAAGGAAAATTAATGACTGCACGCCTGAGTATCCAAAGATGATCGTGTTGCGTTTTTCGAAGAGTCAAGTCATTATGAGTGTCATGATTAAGCATTCATTAGAACTTAAATCTTTCATATCAATATTTTCGTCAATTCTCTTTTCCTTTGCATGAACTGCAAGGCAGCAACTAATATAAATCTATATGCAGGAAACATCCAAGGAAAAGGGGAAAGCGCCAATACTAGAAGAACAGAGAGGAGATGCCTTCGTAGATGAATGCCGCATGCAGCAGGGCCACGAATTCCAGAGTATCACTCAACAGGCACTGATGAAAATAGACTATCCAAGACTCAGAGTCAAAGGCGCACAAAAGCAGCATGTTTGTAAAAGATCCTGAAGCTCAGATTGGATAAAGCAAAAAGAAAAATGTTAAAAAGGGATGATGCTTTAGAAAAGCCTGGAACAAAGAACGGAAGCAACTTTCAATACGTAAGATTGTTCAGGCAATGAAATCCCTAACTCATTGAGTCATTCGCACAGCCGGAAACCGAAATAGCAACAGCACAATCAGTTTGAAAAAAATCTAGGTTATACTAAGTATACACACAGCAAAAAACACCCAGCCAGAGGAAGATTTTCAAAAATATCTTCTAGTTTGTCAGAAAGAGGTGCCAGCTTTTGTTATTTCTACTTTTATCGCTCCAGCAAAAGGGAAAGACAACCAGCCGACTCTTTCCAGGCGAACCTTGCATTGCTTACAGCACTAAGGAGCAGATACATAAACGGTTAGAAATTAGATTCAATTTTTAGAAATAAATTTGTTTTAGTAAAAGGGCGGTCATTTGAAGTCATTTCCTAAATTTGTGTAATTAAGATTAGTTAGTTAGTAGTATTTAACCCTTCTCATGGCATTTGGAGAAGGGTCCGGAAATTTGTCAAAAAACTTGTCCTCAGAACATGCACTTTTGCACCCTCGGAGGGGGTTTTTGATGAATGGATGGATCGAGATTTATTTATGTTTACATTTTAATGTCTGCTACTGATGTTGCACTTCTGTACTCTTAGTAGATGTTAGAAGTAAGTAGAGATAAATCATTATTGCTTGAAGTTTGTGAGTAAAATCAGTCATAAATGGCACTTTTATCTCTTGATTAATTTCTGCTCATATTCTTAGAGTGATATACAGCTGAGTTGTTTATATGTTAATGTATGAATGTGTGGGTTACCATTTGGAAATTTTGTACGGTGGAGTCATTTGTTTGTGCTTGACATATGAATAACTGATTATACGATATGCTGTTCACAACTGTTTTTCCTAACTTCTTATGCAGAATGGTTTATCTTAATTGATTTATATTCTTATGATAGCTGAATGATCTTTATTACCAGTTGTTGTATGAAATCTTTTTAGATCGCATAATGAAAGAATTTTACCCCGGGTTAGTATAGATTAGATGTGCTGTTTTTGTTAGATTACAGTAGCATAGAGTCATTTTAGAGTCTAGAATTAATTTAGCTTAAAATGACCTTTAGATTAGTATCTTCAAAATCTACACACACGCACACATCTTTCAGATTGGGAAGCTGGTCCCATTATCCCCAGTCGGACCCACTACACCAAACGGGCAAGGAGCCGCCAACCAGGTTCCCGACCGGGTGGGTATCCCCCTTGTTGTTGACTCGATTTCGGGGCCCTCAACATATTTGGCGCTAGAGGGAGGGCACGAACTATGAATGGCAACCAAGTCAAAATCTAAATGCCATTCTGAGAGTAAATCACCCTCATCAACTCCCCCGACTTCTCCACTACGGTTAAACCCGGAGTTAGAAGTCGCTCGAGTATCCACCGCTGCTACCTACTCCAATATATCAGACCAACTCATTATTGAATCCGCTGAAATTCAAACTTTGATTCGTAAACTCCAGGGATTCTATATTTTTTCTCATAGGTCTGATAAATCTAATAGCAGCGTGACTTCGCAGTACAACCCTGCTCATCCTCTGACCAGATTCAAGAGTGAAAATTTTGGTATTCAACCAAGTGAACTCCCTCTCCCTACTAGGAAAAGAGCAAGGAAAGCACCACCAGAGTCTGACCGTGAGACTCTTTCATCCACTTCGTCCATTTCAACACCCTCAGCGCGAAGTCAACCACCCACATCCTCATCCCAAATCACTCATCCATCTTCCACAACACTTCCTCTTCAATCATCAAAGATCATAATACCTTCATCTTCTTAGCATCAGGGATTATCTTCTGCACTTTCATTAACTTGCAGCTCTACGATGGCCTAGTCTCCATGGAACAATCCTAGGGCGGTTTTAATGCCTCCACCCCTGAGCCCAATACCGGCCCATCCTGAGAAGTGGCTACCTAAATTCAATCCAGAAACAGGCATGCTAGCTGAAGAGCATATCAATAATTTCATGCTTTCTATTAATCTCAACGGACTTACTAACGAAGATGCTGTCGTCCAACTTTTTCCTTACACAATGCAAGGAACAGCCGGGTCATGGTACTTTTCGTTACCTTCCGGGTCCATCACAAGTTGGGACATTTTTCAAAATCAATTCCTCACCAAGTTTGGCGATGACTCAACAGCGACACTGATCAATGACCTACCTAATCTTAAAGCTGAGGCTAGAGAACCCATTAAATATTTCAATTTACGATTCAATAAGATCCTCAACAAAATTCCCGCTGCTTCTCAACCCAGCGAGGAAGTAAGATGTGAATGGTACATCACGGCCTTACCATCTAACTTGGCTATCTTCGTAGATAGGGCAAACAAGACGACCTTAGTTGAAAACTTATCTGAGGCATTAGCAGTAGAAAAACGCGTAGTTTCCCTAGAAAAGAGATCAGCAATAGAAGAACGCAAATCTAAGAAGATCTCTTTCAAAGAAGACACCAAGAAGAAGCAAACGAAAGGTCCTTTCGATATGGAAGGATTACAAAAGGTGTTAAAGGCCATGTCCAACGAGACGATTGATATAAGAAAACAAGTAGCAGAAACTTCTTCCAAAAAGCCCTTCAGATCTTTTAAAAGAAACCCTCCCATGGAGGTGAAACCTCCCAATGCTGTCTCAAACATCGAATCTGAAGAAGAAGAAGAAGAAGAGAATACCACTAAAGGGCAGACCGATGATGAAGAAGTTGTGGAACTACAAGGAATGTGGGATTTCATCCTCCCACAAGAAGAGGATCAAGAAGCAATTCTGGTTAGCACACGAAGCAAAAATCAACTTGATCCTCCCCAAACTACCCCTAAACAGAAGGGCGCAAGCCCTGCAACAAAAGACAAGGTCGCAACAAAGAAGACAACTGCTAGAGTGACCTAATTTAGCCCAGTCCAATCAGATCAAGCACCTCCATCAAGAACACTGATAGTGTCGGATGAAATGGAGTATAACATTATTGATGACATGAAAAAGACTAGGGCTAATATCACTCTGTACGAATTGAGCAAATTGAAACATCAACAGAAAATAATGATGAAAGAAATGCATGCCGTGCCTACTACATCTTTACCTACAGCTGTAGCTTCCCACAACATGGGAAGACCTCTGACCAACATGATCAATAAGATTGATCCGAATGACATTGCCTTGATTGGAGGAAGTTCAAGATCCCATACTCCTCCTTTTCTCCTCACTTATGAAATTTTAAATAAAAACGTGCACAATTGCTTGATTGATTCTGGTGCTTCAACGAATATTTTACCCAGATCAATATGTGCCAAATTGAATGTTCAGCCTCAAAAATCCGCAGTGCGCATAGTTCAACTTGATCGATCTCAAGTCGAAGTGATTGGTGAACTTAACCAGGTGACCATAAGATTGTTGTCTAACCCGAAAGTATGTCAGGTTATCGACATTCTAGTAGCTGATATCCCTGAGTTCTATGGTTTAATTCTTAGCAGGGATTGGTCCGAGAAACTCCACGGATATTTCTCAACCGACTGGTCGCACATGTGGTTACCCTACAACGGTAAACCCAATCAAATAAAGGTTGAATGAGAATTGCACCAAAATTACATAGTGACAGAATTGGAAGGAGAAAACGAAGCAATAGCATACAACAGCAGTATCATAGGCAATTACTCGGTAGATTCTTTCCTCGGCAATTTCAATGCTCACACTTCACCTTACTTAGAAAATTCAGTTGTGTCCCAAGTTGAAATTTTTTCCCAAACTGATGATTCAAAGTGTTTTAATTTTTTAGATAATTTTGTAAATACATCTTTATTTTGGAAATTATATTTTGATGGCTCTAAATCTAACGAGGGAGCAGGAGCAGGATGCGTTCCGATTAACCCAGATGGGAACAAGATCATGCTTACATGCAGACTTGAGTTCGATTTCACAAACAATATAGCGGAATACGAAGCCTTGGTGCAAGGCCTATACAAAGAAATTGGGTTGAATGTTAAGTATCTTCAAGTCTTTGTACATTTCGAAATTGTCGTCAAACAGGTACGTAACACCATACATTGCCTGTCAAGTCATTTAAAGCACTATCAATCTTTAGTACAAGATCTGACTTCACATTTCATAGCATTCAATATTTCGTCAATCCCAAGACTCCAAAATGCGAGCACAGACCTGTTAGCTAACGTAGCCTCTAGACTGATTCCCTCCGAAGATTTTAGTCCCGATAGGTTTTCAATAGAATTAATCTTTAGACCATCCATCCCTGACAACATCACCAACTGGAGAGTATTCAACGACGATCCAGACATTGTAAATTTCCTCACTTCTGAAGGATCCTACTCAAATCAAATAATTGACGAAGACCATCATGATCACCAAATTCAGCAAAATAGCACTGATAATGCTATACCTAAATCGGTGGTTAAGTTAGAAGATTTATATGATTTGAAAAGTCGGTTTAAAAGTCCTACCAATTCTAAACTCTATATTTCAACTCTGAACTATGAATTAGTGAACCTAGGAACCGATCAGAAGCCGCAAAACGTTAATCTGGGCCACGGCCTAGCCCCTGAAGAAAAATCAGCATATATCCGTCTTCTGAGACAATACAAAAACGTTTTTGCGTGGAATTACGATGAGCTAAAAACATACAACACTTCTATCATTCAACACACTATCCCTATGATTGACAATGAAAAACCTGTCCAGCAGAAGCTCAGAAAAATCCACCCCAACTTAGAAAATCAGATAAAGACTGAGCTAAATAAATTGTTGAGAGCCAGAATAATTTTCCCCGTCAGACACTCCAAATGGGTATCCAATATGGTGCCTGTTAGGAAGAAAAACGGAGATATTAGAATCTATATTGATTTCCGGAATCTCAACAAAGCCTGCCAGAAAGATAATTTTCCCCTCCCACCTATGGAGAAAATACTACAGGCAATAGCGGGCTCTGAATTAATGTCTTTCCTGGATGGATTTTCGGGATACAATCAAGTGCTGGTACATCCCGATGATTAGTTGAAAACCACATTCCGAACCAAGTGGGGCATATACGCATATCGGAAGATGCCATTTGGTCTGATCAATGCCGGTGCTACCTTTCAGAGAGCCATGGACATCGCGTTTAAAGGTTTAGTCAATAAATCGGCAGTGAATTACCTGGATGATATAATAGTGTACTCCAAGAAGTGAAGCGACCATCTCAAAGATTTGAAACAGATCTTTCAAAGATGCTTAAGGTATGGAATTTCACTTAACCCAAAGAAATCTTTTTTCGCATTAAGTGAAGGGAAATTGCTTGGATTCATAGTGTGAAAATCTGGTATTCACATTGAACCTGACAGAATCAAAGAAATTTCTGAAATATCCATACCCCATAACAAAAAGGCAATGCAATCTTTCCTTGGACAGATCAATTTTGTAAAAAGGTTTGTCCCGGATTTTTCACGTATTATTTCTCCCTTACAAAATATGATAAAAAAGAATTCAAATTTTAAATGGGGTCAAGATGAGCACAAAGCATTCAACTTGATCAAACAAGCTATCATCAACGCTCCATCTTTAGCTACCCCAAATTTTTCAGAATCTTTCATCTTATAAACTTTTGCCTCAGAGAAATCTTATGCTGCGATTTTGACTCAAGTAAATCAAGAGAAGGCGGAAGCTCCAATCACATTCTTTAGCTCAAACTTACAAGGTGCTGAAATCAATTATTCAGACGTGGAGAAACAGGCATATGCTGTTTTCAAAGCGATCAAATATTTCAGACCTTTCTTACTTAAAGACCATACCAAAGTCGTAGTACCGTTTCCAGCGGTAAGAAACCTTTTGGTACAGAAGGATGTGGGCGAAAAGAGAGCAAATTGGATTACCGCTCTACAAGAATACGATCTCGAGATCAAACCAACAAACATCGTAAGGGGTCAAGGCTTCTGCAAGATGTTAGCTGGAGCATCGCAAATTCCTGAGAACTCATCTGAAGAGGTACAAACGTATGAGGTAAGCCTAAACGACGCAGAATCATTATATGCGGACACCATTTATTATCTTAAGAACGGGTATGCTCCATCACACCTGGATCACACCAAGAAAAGAGCCCTGAGGTTGAAAGCTAAACAATACTAGCTCATAAATGATGTTCTGTTTAAAAGGAATTATGATTCTGTACTCCTTAGGTGTCTTGAGAAAACTGAAGCCGAAAAGGTTTTGCAGGAACTCCACGATGGACCAGCAGGTGGACACTATGCTGGAGAAGCTACTGCGCATAAGATCTTACGTGCAGGATATTATTGGCCCACGTTGTTCAAAGACTCATACAATTACGTAAGGAGATGCCAAATCTGCCAGACTACTGCAGGGAAACAAAGGAAATCGTCCATGCCACTACAGCCGGTTAACATCGAGCAACCATTCAGCCAATGGGGCTTGGACATAATAGGTGAGATCGTTCCTCACTCTTCTAAGCAGCATAGGTATATCCTCATGGCAACAGATTATTTTACTAAATGGGTAGAAGCAGTTCCTCTCAAGACAATCAATTCTGAAAACGTTATTGAATTCATAGATCAATTTATCATCACTAGGTTTGGATTGCCAACGACCTTAATGTTTGATAATGCATCATACTTTTCTGGAAATGCAATGATTGAGTTTGCACTAAAAAGAGGGTTCAAACTGAAATATTCTGCCAATTACTATCCGCAAGGTAATGGGTTGGCTGAATCAACAAACAAAAACCTAATCAGGATTATCAGAAGAACAGTCGACCAAAACCAAAAGAATTGGCACAAAGCGCTGGTAAATGCTTTATGGGCAGATAGAATCACGAATAAAGCTTCAATCGGCACTTCTCCCTTTAATTTAGTTCATGGGAAAGAAGTGGTTCTTCCAACTCACTTAGTCATTCCCTCTTTGTCTTTAGTACAACACATCGATGAAGTATCAACTTCCTCTTTGCAATTAAGACAAATGGAGATAATCAAACTAGAAGAACGCCGAGAACAAGCTAAGAAAACACATGCTCACCACCAAGCGCTAATAAAATCCTCTTTTGACTCAGCCATCATAACCAGAAAGAACTTTCAGATGGGAGATTTAGTTTTGAAATGGGATAAGGCTCATGAAGAAAAGGGCAAACATACAAAATTTCAGAAGCTCTGGCTTGGTCCTTTTCAGATTGTAGAAGTCATAGGCCCATCGATGTTTATGTTGCAGGATTTGGCAGGTAGAAGAGATTCTTTGCCTGTGAATGGACAGATTCTTAAAATGTATTTTCCTTAGAAGATCACTCTTCTATTTTTGTAGGATAGTTTTAGTTTATTTTATTTTGTTTTTCTCTTTCTTATAAATAAAACCGGTTGTAAATGATCATTGAAAAGGATTCATGAAAGAGCACACCAACTCTCTATCAGATTTTGATTTCACTTGTACAAATAGCAAAACTTTTCGAAGAAAATCTGATTTTTATTATTGACAAATAGAGTTAACTTTAACCTGAATATGATATTAGTTTCAACCTCTCAAAAAACATTGATGAGAACAACCTTTGGTAAAAAATTGTTTTATGCCAGCACAATGAAAGGTATCATCAATAATAAAATAAATATTCTCTGTACGCAGAGAAGACCTTATTTTATCTTTAAAAAAGGACCGAGTAATGTCTGGTATGAATGAAAGAACTAAGCCTTAGGAAGCGGACAATTGGAATAAAATAAAGGTTGAGACAAAGTATCATTGACAGGATAAGGAGTAATCTACTCTATCTGTCCATAACAAAATTTAGACATATGAAAATTTTTCTGTTTCAGAAGTGGAAATGTCAATAGAAAAGCAGAGATAACTGGTTCTTCACAGTGAATCGACATTGTTGTGGTCACCAACAACCCCCCTCTTTGTTTGATATTAGCAATAACATCAAGCAAAGGGGGACCCTTAACAAAAAATCCCAAAAATATTTTTATCCAAATTTTTGTATTTAACTCACTAAAAGCTATATCGCATCGCAAAGAGATAGTGAAGCGTTTTCCTATGCAAGCTGCAAAGAAGCGATGCGAAATTCATCGCATCACATATTTTAAAAGCGCCCTTAAAAGAAAACAAAAAGGAATCGCCGACGACCGATATGCGACGTCGCATATCGCAACGTCGCAAAAGCAGCACACAATGAGCAAATGAAAACTGCGATTTTGCGATTTGCGATCTGCGATCCTACAAACTGCGATTTTGCGATTTGCGATCTGCGACGAATGAGACTATTAATTGCTGCGATGCGAATCGCAGAAACCACTCATCGCAAAGTTTCTTCGGCATGATCTGTGAACCCAAAATTGAGCGCGCACCTTAAGGAAAATTAATGACTGCACGCCTGAGTATCCAAAGATGATCGTGTTGCGTTTTTCGAAGAGTCAAGTCATTATGAGTGTCATGATTATGCATTCATTAGAACTTAAAGCTTTCATGTCAATCTTTTCGTCAATTCTCTTTTCCTTTGCGTGAACTGCAAGGCAGCAACTAATATAAATCTATATGCAGGAAACATCCAAGGAAAAGGGGAAAGCGCCAATACTAGAAGAACAGAGAGGAGATGCCTTCGCAGATGAATGCCGCATGCAGCAGGGCCGCGAATTCCAGAGTATCACTCAACAGGCACTGATGAAAATAGACTATCCAAGACTCAGAGTCAAAGGCGCACAAAAGAAGCATGTTTGCAAAAGATCCTGAAGCTCAGATTGGATAAAGCAAAAAGAAAAACGCTGAAAAAGGATGATGCTTCAGAAAAGCCTGGAACTAAGAACGGAAGCAATTTTCAATACGTAAGATTGTTCAGGCAACGAAATCCCTAACTCATTGAGTCATTCGCACGGTCGGAAACTGGAATAGCAACAGCACAATCAGTTTGAAAGAAATCTGGGTTATACTAAGTATACACACAGCAAAAAACACCCAGCTAGAGGAAGATTTTCAAAAATATCTTCTAGTTTGTCAGAAAGAGGTGCCAGCTTTTGTTATTTCTACTTTTATCGCTCCAGCAAAAGGGAAAGACAACCAGCCGACTCTTTCCAGGTGAACCTTGCATTGCTTACAGCACTAAGGAGCAGATACAGAAACGGTTAGAAATTAGATTCAATTTTTAGAAATAAATTTGTTCTAGTAAAAGGGCGGTCATTTGTAGCCGTTTCCTAAATTTGTGTAATTAAGATTAGTTAGTTAGTAGTATTTAACCCTTCTCATGGCATTTGGAGAAGGGTCCGGAAATTTGTCAAAAAACTTGTCCTCAGAACATGCACTTTTGCACCCTCGGAGGGGGTTTTTGATGAATGGATGGATCGAGATTTATTTATGTTTACATTTTAATGTCTGCTACTGATGTTGCACTTCTGTACTCTTAGTAGATGTTAGAAGTAAGTAGAGATAAATCATTATTTCTTGAAGTTTGTGAGTAAAATCAGTCATAAATGGTGCTTTTATCTCTTGATTAATTTCTGTTCATATTCTTAGAGTGATATACAGCTAAGTTGTTTATATGTTAATGTATGAATGTGTGGGTTACCATTTAGCACTTTTGTACGGTGGAGTCATTTGTTTGTGCTTGACATATGAATAACTAATTATGTGATATGTTGTTCACTACTGTTTTTCCTAACTTCTTATGCAGAATGGTTTATCTTAATTGATTTATATTCTTATGATAGCTGAATGATCTTTATTACCAGTTGTTGTATGAAATCTTTTTAGATCGCATAATGAAAGAATTTTACCTCGGGTTAGTATAGATTATATGTGCTGTTTTTGTTAGATTACAGTAGCATAGAGTCAGTTTAGAGTCTAGAATTAAATTAGCTTAAAATTACCTTTAGATTAGTATCTTCAAAATCTACACACACGCACACATCTTTCAGATTGGGAAGCTGGTCCCATTATCCCCAGTCGGACCCGCTACACCAAACGGGCAAGGAGCTGCCAACCAGGTTCCCGACCGGGTGGGTATCCCCCTTGTTGTTGACCCAATTTCGGGGCCCTCAACAGGTACATTGGGGTACTTCTGCGATATTGGACATACTCGTGGAAAATGTCCATAATTTCTACATACTTCACAATACTCTTGAACATTTTGACTCAGGAAAGCTCCTTGCGATCCAACTGTTGCAAAACCTACTATTTGTGGGGCCCCTGATTATCCTACAATTCTCGTTGAACTATTTTTGCCTCTCAGTCTTGGGAATTCAATCACCACATGGCCTTCTATCAGGTAGTGAGTGCACCATACATCGGGTCTCACCAGTCGAATCGACTGTAGATCTTTTAATTTCTCTATTATACTGGTAATATCATTTTGGAGGCTCAAATTGATGGGTATTGTGATCCCATCGCCCCTCCCACAATACTCATGTGTGTATCCTTCCATGGATTCTATGCACGATGATTGATCTAGGGCATCTTGGAGAGTTCCAATCTTCTGTTACGTCAACGATGTCCTAGTAAGGGGTAGGAGTGCTTTAATGAACCAATCCATCTAATGATTAGGATCTATGGTATAGCTTAGCTTGTTAATAGAATGTTTAAACCTCTACATTAATTACAAAGTGGTCTCTCCTTCCTTCTTCTTGATCTCCCATAGTTTTGACAGTCCTTCCTGATCTGTTTGCGGTACTTTGAACTCTTGAATGAAGCCTCTCTTGATCTCATCCACAAAAGTATTTTGATTCAACTCTATCCATTTGATAAACCACATTAGAGATCTTTCTCTTAATGTAGTCTGGAACGCAATTGAATTTACCTTATCTGGTGTTTCATGGGATCTCCATATAGCTTCACATAGGTACCAATGTCGCTCCACATCTTCATTCCCTCTACTAGCGAACTCCAGATATCTAATAAAGGATCCTACCATGTTGGTTTGAGTATGTGCTTGGAGCATGACTCCTTGGGTTCCAGGTTGTTGATATCCTTGTAATCCTAGGTTAATGATACTACTAGGCCCACTGCTATTAGATGTATTAAAGCTCGTCTTATACATTTCATGCACACTATGTACTTGTATCACTTTAATTAACTTGGAAACCATTTTATCAGGGTTCTTTTAAAGTACCAGGGGAAGGTCGGTGTGAACAGTGCCTTAACTTTGGGCATTCTACTGCTGAACTTCATCTGACATTTCATCCTCATCGAATAGTATTCTCATCAATTCACACATCTCATCTTCCATCTCCTCCTCGTAAATGCCGTGATTACTTCCTTCTCGTATCTTACCTGCAACCTGGGAGGGAAAGTCCATGTCATTCTCTTGGCTCCTATTTGTCCAGTTAACATTCCAATCTTGCTTTGCATCCTTTTCCATCTTATTTCCCTCTTTCAAACTCCGTGAAACCACTCCTTCCTATTGGGGTCCCATACATCTCTCCTTCAATGGTTGTACTTCTCTTTCTAAACACTTTTATGGTAGTAGCACTCTCCTTTGCACCCTGATATATCTAGCTCTCTGTGATCCTTATATATCCATTCCTTCAGCAACATATAAGTTTCCCCAAATAGTAGCATTCTCCCCTTAGGACCTTCCCCTAGTACTGGGGTTTTACGCTACCATATTTACTCTGGGTAAAGGTGACAACCCTTCCTGCACCATCAACATCTTAATCCACAAGGGCACCTCCTTCATTAAGTTCCCTCTCAAGCCTGATCTGAGCACTTCATCCACTTTAGAGAAAGATTGATATTTCTCTACTGTGAACTCAACTACATACCCATTTATGGTAGTCTCTACCGAGAAATCTACTGCTCTCACCAGCTTACTATCCCAATGTTGGAGTGTTGTGAGGTCTGTAGGAACCTCGTTGCGATGGGATGGCATAGGTCCTTTTAGTAGACTCTTCAACTTTTAATCTCCTTGACTAGTTATACAAGTCTCCCAGGAATTTACACCAGAATGTCGTGTACTGATCACTAGCAGTCTTTGAGTACAAAATTTCTTCGGTTACTATAGCAGTAGGTTGGCTTCAATGAGTAGCCTACTATGAAATGAACCAATCTACTTAGTTACCCCACCAGTCCTGAATCTCCTTCTTAAATATCCTTGATACCATATTCCAAACCACTCCTTGTGATTTCAGGTCCCGACAATGGAACCATTTGTTGGCACAAAAATGTCATCAGGCAAGGACCCTAGGTTCAGGGACAAGGGGCGAGCAAGGGTCTGATGTAGTTTAGGACAACGCCGACATTTTCACCTAAGGCATGTCGTGACCAAAACTAAGAAGGATTAGAGGGATATCAAGGATGACCCAGAAATTAAATCATACATATATTAAGGAATACATTCATCACAACATCATATTGTTATAGTTATCATATTCATCCAAGAAAAATCCATTAATATAAAAAAATGTGAGCATGTCTATAAATCATAACGATGATCTTAATCGCAATTGCATGCAAATTGGTTCATTCAATCATTCATATTAACTCAAAGGAAGATTCATTACAATATATATATCAGGTGTAAAGCCTTGATCAAATACATCAAATACCATGCCCACGGGATGCCTTAGACCTTAGGCCAAACCTAGCTCAGGCCACTCCGCGACTCTTTAGGTCTTCAGATCTTATTCCTCTGTGCTTCTGGCTCCTACTAGATACCCACCCATTATTCATGTTGTATTCTCCTTTTATCTTCTCCTCCACTTCTCCCACTCCCAGTTCCATTCGACTGTCTTTGCCCTTGGTTGCTTCCCTCTCTCCTCCTTGCCCTCTTGGTTGTTTCTGCTTTCTCTCAACACCTTGCCACAGCTGCCCATCTATTGCATGGTCTTGTCTCCATTCCATCCCTCCTCTCCGCAACTTGACCATTGTTCCTTCCACTTGTTTTCCTCCTTAATGCCTTCAAAACTTTTAAAATTCAAAATGAAGGCCCCAACAAGACAATTATTGTTGGGGACATGGAGTCACACTATGTTGTGCTACAGTGTAGATCCTGGGAACATCTAAGTGAAATCTCAATTTGTTGTTAGGATTACGGTTTTCTATTGAAATTCTATATATGAGCTCATCTATATCTTTTTTACAACTTATGAGAAGTATTTCTACATTTTATGGATCTAATGTTCTAGATTTTCCATTCTTGTTTTAGAACTTCAATAAGAAGAAAATATGATAGGAGTTGTTGCAAACAAGATTATATATTAATGTTGAATGTTGTGAATGTGCTTTTGTGAACTGACTGTATAGTTCTGCCTTAAACCTTGCTGATGTTTTCTATGTTGTATTATGCCTTAAGTTTCATGCACGTTATTTCCCACATAAAGTTGTCACAAAAAAATAAAGGGATATGAAGAACTACTTTCATCAAGTTTACTTTTGTGTTAAATGCGGTGAAATTTGAACATCACATGCATTCAACATTCATCATAAGCTACATACAATAAAGTACAAATTGAAAAATATAAATCTTATTCAAAATAAATTTCCATATATATTTCCAAAAAAAAAATAACTCTTTGATACTATGGGTAGAGGAAAATATATCAACCATTAAAAACCATTTTGTTGGGCATAATTTCCACCATTTTAGTTGGAGCATTCATGAGATTTTGGATTGACGTAAAGAACCTAGAAAAAAATTGAGAAGATGAAAAATGGACAACAAACAATAACAAATTCAAAGGGTCAATTAAGAATTCCGTTAAACCTATTAAAATCAGATGGGTAGTTGAGCAATTAAGAATTCAACCACATGATAACAAAATATTTTGAATTTTTTGATTACATTAAAAACCATTGTAAAACACATCAAAGAAGACAAGATACTCTTCAAAAACTTTGATAAAATATGCAAAAATTGAAGAAAAAATCATATTGATTACATTATTCACTTCAATTTGCCAATCCAATTTCAATGTCATAACAAATCAGGTTCACAACACAATTTTCCATGAAAATCCTTAAAATTGGATTAATATTGTGGAAAGCTTCAAAATATAAGGCGGGTTCATAGAATTACATGTAAAGGATAAAAAAACATCCCAAGACTCACTTCACAATTCTTGCCTTAATAGATTCAAAACTCCCAACAAATTTGAGGAAAAATATAACAAAGCTTCCCCTACACCTCCAGATTTCTCCCTTTAAAAATACAAACTAAAACATATATATAGGAACTCTAGGCCCAATACCGTACCCTAAAACACTAGTGGTATTTGGAAAACCAGGAAAAAATATTTACAAAACTACTATATTTATTGTAACAAACTTCTTCTAGAAGTTTCTTGAAATATCTACTAGTTGTAAGGTGGGCCCCTTTATATTTGGTTATAGTGGCTTGTCTATATCTCTCTCGGATATATGCTAGGTCTCCTCTTTCTTACCTGAATGTTGTCTACAATGGGAATTGATTTACATGGGCTACCAATGGTGTAACTTGGTTGTGTGAATGGAAATGTCGACTATTGAGGCCATGCCTACAATTGTGGTGGAGATGTTGAGTGGGAACATGCCTCAATCGATGCTCCTTATGTTACTGGTGCAAATATGCTTTCAATGGACCACTCATATAAGTCCATGAGAGTCCTTCACTCCCTTCCATATGGAATATCATAAGGAATTTTTGATAGTTCCTTCCAAGATGGAAATGGCCTCATAATCAACTTTGCCTCATTCATTGAAAATATTCTTGAGCATGAACAAAATTTCATAATGATCATGATATAATTTCATAATTTCCTTTCTCTGATAGGTGCAATTTTTTATCCAAAACCCTTTTGATCTATTTTAATTGTAATAAGGATTTTCATGAAGGAATCCTTGGGATATAAGTTCCTGTTACTTTCAAAGAAGGTTGGATATCTCTTCCAGTAGAGAATTTCACACTTCTTTTCAAAACCTTTTATTTCCTTCATTAGTACCTCTATCTCTTCCCCGACCATCTTCACTAATTCATGCTTTCTTATCACTTGGTTAGACATTGCTACCCATTTAGACCAGATGATGTTTACCTTCACCACGTCTTCCTTGAGAACTTGATTAATAAATTCTATAATCACTTCCCCTATAGAGGGAGAATCATCAATAGTACTCTCAATAGCTCCCATTTCTCTGTGTACTCTTTTCACGGTCTTAAACATTTCTTAAATGAATTCTGGGTGATTCCAATGCTTATTTACTATATTTATTATTTTTCACCATATTATTTTCCTAAATATATTAAGGGAAGGTATTTTGAAGTTCTCCTTCCTTAGAAAATCAAGCTCAATTTCAATTTTCTTCATGTGTTCGCTTTCCTAGAGGAGTTATGTGTTGGTAATTTATAGCTCCCACCTTTGGTTTCAAAATGAAAATTAGATCTCCTTGAAGATTTCTAATACAGCTAATGAGTATACTTGACCATTTATATCACGGATGGATTTCCTCATGTCTAATGCTCTTATGAGTGAGTCCCAGGTGTGGACATCATCGTCATAACAACATCATTCATTGTCCATTCCATTTATCTAGATGTCGGTAGAATTCCTTATGGAAAATGAGGCCATTCTGACCAAGAATTTTTTTGAAATTATTATTTTATTGAGGGAGGATAAAAGGACAAAAGAGATTCCTAAAATCAAAGGCAACAAATGACATCATGCCATGTGCCACAAGGTGAGGGTGACAAGTTGGAAGGATGAACATTTTAAAACTTAGATCCATAGAAATGAAAACAGATGTGTGTGATGGGGACTTAGGGTTTCTAGGTTAAATAAGCTCCAATTTAGAAAATACATAAGTTATTTAATCCTAAAAATGAACTTATGAGGCTAATTTAACCAATTGAAGTACTTTACTTGTTCAAATGAGGGATTTTATTGAGGAACCACCTGTTTCTTTGTAAGGTATGGTTAGGGTCTAAATGTAACTCAAACTCTTGGAAAACGATGTCTTAATAGGTGGAATCCATAATATCAAGCACTTCACTAGTTTAGATTGCAGGATTTGGGCTTAAAATTTACAAAAATTGGCAAGTTAGTTTTAAAATTGTGCAGGAATAGACTTGGATGGAAACTTGTGAGAAAATAAAAAAATAGTTCCCCCCCCCAAAAAAAAAAACACCTTTTATACCAATTCAGGTGTGAAACATGTGAGGGTTAGGTTTGGTGAGAATTTTGAATGATTTCATGCTGACATCATGATGATGTTAGTAGTACGCAAGTGGGACCATGTGGAGGGTCGACTAGGCATGGTGTGGCCATGTGGTATATTATGTGGATAGTGGGATGAAGTTTATAGTTGTGGTACATGGGAAGCCTATGTGGAGGGCCATGTGGCTCCCTTTCGTGTCACCAGGAGGTTGGTGTTATAAACCTTTGGACTGGTGTAGAGGGCATGAGAGGGTGAAACATAGCACCCTCCACACCACTCCACTCGATTATCTCCTGAGCATGTACACAATATGAAGCAACATGGGGCATTAGATGGTTGAGCACTCCCACCTACATATCCTATTGGCATGCATGTCCTTAGCACCAATGCCTCCAACGCTAGTGGTACAATGTGCCCATGACATTGTGTTCATATGTGCCCAATGGTGTCTACCCAATGACCATTTGCCTTCAAGTTCTTTGCTAATCAACATTTAAAACCTCCCTTTCTACATTTAGCGTTTGACAACCCCTTATACAATTTATGAAAGACTTTGGAGAGAATCTTCAAGAGTGAAACTTTATCATGAGCATCGACTCCAGGGGGGACAATAGGGCCCTGCAATATGCTTAGAGCTTGCAGCTCCAGTGCCTTCTTCTATTGGGTTGTGGAGTATTTTTTTATATGACTTATTTCCCTTCCCTATAATTGGAAATTGAGAAATTACAATACTAAAGAGGAATTTTTGGGAAACAAACTTCTTGAAAACACATATTTTTCTTTTCTTTCTCCATTTTTTGTTTTGTTTTTTCTTCTCATCAAAAGATTATTGAAAAATGTTCATGTAAAGAATTCCCCAATAAGTAATGTAATAAATGTTTTGAAATTATTAATGGTTTCTTCCCATTCTTCTCAAAAGGGAACTTTTATAATAAACGCACTGTTCAATGCATTTTCATTTTTATGAAGATCATTATTAGATATAATTAATCATACATTGATAAGTTCTTACTTGTTAGAGAGAAATTAATATATGTCTTTCTTCTCAGATTAAATTTAATTTAAATTTCACATCTTAAAAACCTTTAATTGTAATAAAAATTGATTTGTCGTTGATAAAGTTGTGTGTGCGAGACTCATTTTTCAAGAAAAAAATAGTTAGAATGAATGAAATGAATCTCTTATGGAAATTCATAATACAAGACAACTAAATGGGCAACAAGTGGCAAACACTCAAGGCATAAGCCATAAAATGAAATGGAAATATTATCAAATTAAAAGGGATCATAAGAAAGGTCCTATGTACATGGAACATGGAATTTGTTTTAATCTATTTAAATTTGTGTAAATTTCACATCGTAAAAATCCTTTAATTGCAATAGAAATGTATTTTTTCATTGATAAAGTTGTGTGTGTTGCATTTAATTGTGCAAGGAGTTATTTCTTCATGATATCATGCTCGATTGAGATCACCATACATAAAAAGGAAATACCAATAGAGATATAATAGTGTCCCAAACCAAATGATCAAACATGCATCAGGGAGTCGGTTCTATATACTACAAGGAGATATATGTGCACTTGTCCTTCTTGGAGATTGGGGAAGGATTTTAGGTCTACTCAAGTGATCTACCTCGTCCACACCTAATCTCAATCCCTACACACAACCACAAACAATCAAAGAAAACAAGTGGCCTTCCTCGAAATATCGTTAGATAAAAATATCATAGAAACAATTATAAAGCATGGTGAATACAAATACATGCAAGGAAGGAACATATGTTTCTATTAATAATATAAGTAAAATTAAATCAATATACCTTCAACAAATAAGATCCTCTCGTCCATCCTATAGTATGGTCTCCTCTGCCAATATAGCGGATCTCTCACGCTATAGTTTGGATACTTCGCCTTTCCCCCTTTCCTCTTTGTGAGATTATATAGGCTAATTATATCCTTTATTAGAATGTATATAGAAACCCAGGGGCTTGAGAACTTAGGAAACTTCTACAATAATTGACCCCTAGCCAACTCATACACAAGTGGGTCAAGTTGATCTCCTTGGAAATGGACAAATCTAGAAACATTTTTCACAATTATGAGTTTTTTCTCAATTATATCAATTATGAAATAATTGTTATCTCATAATTATAATATTTTGGAAAAATAATTATGAGAAATTTCTCAATTATGCAATTTCACCCTTTTATCATGGGATAAATATCACATAAGTAAAATAAAAGGTGAAAGGGGATGAAATTTAGCTAAACAAATGAGGTTAGATGATATTGGGTTTCTCTCACTTTAATGGAGTGGAAAATAGGGTTACAACAATGTGTAACTAGTTTTTCAAGAAAATAATAGTTAGAGTGAATGAAGTGCATCTCTTATGGAAATTCCTAATAGAAGAAAATTTGTTATGCAACTAGATCACAAAATAGAAGAAAATATAGAGTAACGACTTCAAAATCAGCCTCTTCGAGGGGGCAACCTCCTTTACATTACACAATGAACAATCCTTGGATGATAGAAATGAAAAAACCTCCTTTCTATATATAGGAGTCTAAGGGGTCACAATATAATCAAAGACGACATAACAATAATAATATAAGGGAACAACAATTACAATAGTGGGCTTCTATGGGGCACAATAATAACAATATGGGGACAATAGGGGAACAAAAATAAAAACAAGCGCTACAATGACAATAGTAATGGGGGAATCACTATTATTATAAGGAACTAACATGCCCCTCTCCTTAAAAAAGTTGGTTTCCTCAACGCTTGAGTAGGTCTGGATGCTTTTGTATAAAATTATCATCCTCCCATGTGGAATCTTCAGTGGGTAAGTTCTTCCACTTGATGAGACACTCCAAAATTGATCGATTTTGTAGCTGTCGAGTTCTTGTTTCTGTGACTTCTTCAAGTTCCAATATGATTTTTTCTTCCTCGTCAAGTCTTGGCAATATTGTTTGAACTAGAAGCTTGTCACTTATAACCTTCTTTAAGCATGACACATGGAAAATTGGGTGCACTTGAGAAGCTGCTGGAAGCTCCAATTTGTATGCCATAGTACAAATATTTTGCAACACCTTGAATGGACCATAATACCTTGGTGATAATTTATTATTCTTCTTAGCTTTCTTGAGGGACATTTTTTTATATGGTTATAGTCATAGGAATACCCAGTCACTTACATCAAAACTTCTTTCACTGCGATGTTGATCTTCCTGTTGTTTCATTATATTCTGCACCAAAGTGAAGTTATCCTTTAAGAGTTGCAAAACTTTTTGTTGATGCTCGATGTGATCTTCCACTGCTTGAACCTTAGAATTTTCTCTTAAATATGATGTGATGGATGGTGGATGATATCCATAAAGTGTCATAAATGGGATCGTTTTTTTTGCAATATGGAAGGAAGTATTATACCACCATTCAACCAGAGGCAACCATTTGACCCATTATGTCTACTTATCATATGCAAAGAAATGCTTCCACATCCTCATCCTTTCTTGAGAGGGCATCTACCACAAAATTTTTCTTCCCTTTTTGTAGATGATACAAAGTCATAACTCAACATCTTTGTGACCCATTTTTGCTGCTCTTCTAAATATAATCTTTTTTCTAAAAAGTATTTAAGACTATCATTATCTGTTTTTACCTTGAAGTGTCTTCCCATTAGGTAGGGTTGCCATTTCATAGGTGCATGTAGTATTGCCAACATTTCCTTCTCATAAATAGCTTTATGTAAATAATTTCCTTTGATTGGACTACTTTCAAAAGAAATAGGTCTTTCTTCTTGCATTAAAACAACCCAAATTCCATTTCTTGAGGCATCACATTCCACAATAAAGGTTTTTGTGAAGTTCAGCATAGCTAAGAATGGTGCTTGGAACATTGCCTCTTTAAGATGTTCAAAGGCCATCGTTGCTTCTGGAGTCCATGAAAATTCATCTTTATTCAATAATGATGTTAGAGTTTTTGTTATTCTCCCATAATTCTTAACAATCTTGCGATAATACTCATCCAACCCAAAAAATACTCATAGATTCTTTATGGATGTGGCCATTTTCCATTTCTTAATGGGTTTAATTTTCTTGGGGTCTACCTTAACAACTTCATGATATACAATATGACCCATATATTCCACCTCTTGTAATCCAAAGAAACATTTGGATATTTTTTCATATGATTGTTTGTCCTCCAATACTTTGAGCACCTTGTCAACATGTTGAACATGATCCTTCCAAGACTTGCTATAGATTATTATATCATCAAAAAATACTAACATAAATTTTCTAAGGAAGGGTTTGAAAATGGAATTCATCAAACCTTGAAATGTAGAAGGTGCATTGGTAAGGCCAAAAGGCATGACCAAAAATTCATAATGACCCTCATGATTTCTAAAAGTTGTTTTCAAAATGCCCTCGGTATTCATTCTGATTTGATGATATCCTGAATGAAAGTCCAACTTGGTGAAGTAAATTGATCCATGTAATTCATCCAATAATTTATCAATGGCAGGAATGGGAAATTTATCTTTAATAGTGAGCTTGTTGGGCTCCCTATAATCTGGACACATGCGCCATGATCCACTCTTCTTGTGCACCAATACTACTAGAGCAGAGGAAGAACTTTGACTAGGTTGAATTATACCAGCCTCTAACATTTCTGCAACCATACATTCAATTTCACTCTTTTGGACATAGGGATATCTGTAAGGCCTAATGTTTTGAGGAACACATCCTGGAATCAAATGAATAGAATGATCATGATCACAAATAGGTGGGAGGCCTTTGGGAATCTCAAATACCTTGGAATGATTGTCCAAGAATTTTTGGAGATATGGAGAAATAGATGATTTCGATTTGGGAACCTCTAAGTGAACAGAATTATGTAATTATGCTTCATTGTTCTTTCTTTAGAAGCTTTGTCATTCTGTTAGAGCTGATTATCTTTCCCAGTTTCCCTACGATACCCCTTAACTCAACCTCCTTTCCTTCCGAAACAAATTTCATGAAAAATTCTTAAAAAATAAAAGCTATTGTACCCAAGGATTGTAGCCATTGGACTCCTAGTACAACATCATCACCACCCATTGTAATGGAAAGAATTGGGCTATTCAATACATATTATCCCACGGATAGCTTGATATTATGGAACTTTCCAGAGAAATTTATGGTTCCTCCACTTTCAACCATCACTTGACACTCTGGTGTTGGATATAGGAACCAATTCAATTCCTTGGAAATCTTACAATGAATAAAATTATGGGTACTACCCGAATCAATCAATATTGTTACCTTTTTCTTCTTGATATGTCCTTCTATCTTGATAGTTTGAGTGGTAATTCTGGCCAATGCATTACAAGATATGGTTGGATTCATTTATTCTTTCTCTAGGGTTTGTTCCTGGTGTATATCCTCTTCTTTTGACGTTTCTTATTAATTTTCTTCCTCCTCTTCAAAATCTATGTAAAATAATTTCTTCTCAACACACTTATGACCTTTAATTATTTTCTATCACAACTGTAACAAATCCCTGTTATCACCCCAAGAAACTCCCCTAGTTTGTATATCAGAGATGCACGGGAACATTACAAACTATTGGAAAATTGGTGGATGAATGAAAGAAATGCTGAATATTCAAGCCAGATAACCACTTCTACTATGCTTAACCCTAGACATGGATGAACACCCCTAGACTACAAGGCTTTAGACCACCAATTACTCATAGTTTTAAGGGAAATGTGATGATGGAGAACACTAATCACACCAGCAGATGCACAAGACCCTGTGATGGCCAACTGTAACGAGTTAAAGGGTCTGTAAATTCTATTTCCTAATGCACAGACAAGATGACAGCTCTCTGGCATTAAAACAACAGAAACATGCATACATATTTGATAATGCTCACTAGATTCTAGCAGAGAGGTGGGATGACATCCCCTCTACTGCTAAGCATCGAAAGCAAATGAAAAATGCATACAAGCACAACCTGGAACAAAGAAGAAGAAGTGGAAAGTGAGCAAACAATAGCAAAAGAAGCTTGTATTAGCTGGAAATGAAGACCGGAAGCTGCAGGTGTCACAATAGTTGCAGTCTCCAGAAGTTGAACTTTACAATTAGAATAACATTCATCAACCTATTACATTCTATCTTCTGGATATATATAGAGGTTGATTACAAAATTTCTCTAGTGCGCTATACAAGGAAGGCTAATAATGGGCCAACAACCATATTAATTCTTTGGAATGGGCCTCTGCTACACTTTGCCCGCTTTAATGGATGATTTAGACATTCTCTAGCATTTTGTGGTCCTTCTCAGGTAGATGCAGTAAAATATAAATGAAACCCATAACCTTTCAATGCTTTTAACTGCTCGAGAGTGCTCCTTTCCTTCTCTAGCCATTCTATCTTTTAAATGCAGTTGCTGAGGATTTAATTGTGCTGGGTACAAGATTCTGACCTCCTTCCTCCTTTGGGTACACAGGACAGGTTGTGGACATGGGCAGCATGGCAGAAGCATGGCTATGGCGGGGACAAAGCTCAGTCATTGGATCGCGTGAATCAATGGCAGTGATCACGTTGCAGGCATTATCGGGAGACAAAATGATCGAAAGAACGTGGGTCGTCGGATCGCTGTTTGGCAGATCCGATGGTCATTGCATGTGAAAGTTGCACAGATAATAATGGCCGAGGGACGGTGGTATAGTGGGCAAGCAGTATTCCCTGCATCGCCTGTTGGAGGTAGGTGGTTTCCGTAATGCGGGGCGTGATCCAGTTATTACGCAACATGTGGCCAGTGTGAAAGGCGTGAAACCACTCTTCCTGCGGGTTATTGCGTGTGCGGCTTGCGGGATGAGGGCTTGCGACTATCGTTCGATCAGATGGCAGGCACGATCAGACGGCGCGTCGGGGGGGTTTAACATATACGTCCATTGGTTGATGTGACAGGTGAGGGCCCCAGCGGGTTATATAATTTATGAAGGCGCGTAGTTATATGGGGTTAATACTTTAACGTTGAGGATTAAATGAAGAATGATTTTATACAGGGTTTAAATAGGTTATTGGGGTTTATAGGGTTTATAAAGGAAAATGAAATAATGGAGTTAGGGAGAATAAGGAAGATAAAAGGGAAGGAAGAAACGGGGGTAGCAGGAGTTATAAGGGCATGAGGAAACTGAAGGAAAAAAGGTGAAATGATTGTTGCACGCTCCCTCTTAGCATAATACAGCACGGCAAGGTTATCCTTGACCCTCAATTATTCAAATTTGTATTAGAGCTAACACTGGCTCCTTCTGGGGATGAGATCCTCCCTGTGAGGTCTCAAGAACCTGCAGACCAATGCCTTCGTGCAAAACCAGCTTTAAAAACTATGCCTGGTATCCATTGGGCATGGAGTCAAATTAAGTCTATATTAAAAAGAACACAATTGCAATATTAAGGCCTAAAAATTTAAAACTTCAAAAACTACCCATTTGCTGGGCCAATAAAATTGCTGCCTGTTAGCCGGTTCATCATAGATCAGCAAAACTGGATTAATTTGATCCTCTACCTCAAATAGACTAGGACATCTGAACTTAATAGGTAGAAATGGATCAACCTTCATTTCCCTTCTGTGTATTTTCCTCCTTGGATGTTCTTTACAAGAGCCTTTGTACACCTGCTGAATAATCATGGCTGTTTTGTACTTATCTGTGCCATCTATGGTCTGCACAACTAATATGAATGATGAACCATCATTTTCTTATGCAGGGGAGACAGAGACATCATCAGCTGTTGCATGTGTCTTAGAACAGTCCTCATCCAAGGAGGGATTCCAATACTGTGCACCCTCTTCCTTTGTCTTCTGGCAAGCTGCCATTTCAATCTGTGTGGAGACCTCCTAGGCAGGCATCAGAGTATCAAGATTTAGGTGATCAGTCTCAACCTTGGGCATTGAATTTCCTTCTGCCTCAGTGTTCAAGGGGAAACTGTGAGGGATTGTCATTTGAGCAGACAGAGGGACAAAAGATGATGGGGAGCTTTCCTCTCCCTTATTTATTACTGGGCAGGGAACAAAAGCAGGCTGGTGAAGTTGCAGATCTGCATAGCCATGTGAAGATGGGCAGGCTTCAAGCTCAAATTCTTCGAGGATGAAAGTGCCTTCTGTTGATTGTTGCTGCTGATAAGCTTGTTTCTCTGTAGGTACAACAAACTGACAAGCAGTGCCATTGGACAATGCTTCTTCATATGCAACCCTTGTTAGGAAAGGAGAACCTTCCAAAACATGAACCTCCTCCTCATGCTGCACTTCTTCCATGACTATATTCTGTAAAATGGGCCTTACCCCTTCATCTTCATTTGACACTTTATTTCTTTGCAAAATTTGCATCTGCTCCTGTGTTCCTCTACATGGATATGGAGTTGGAAAAGAAAAGGAACAATGAGCTCCTGCTTCCTCAGAATGTTGCTCAGCCTTTAGCTTGGAAACTTCAGAGGCCAAAAACTCAATCATGCTAGCTAATTCATCGATCTCATGCTCTGAGAATGATGAGGACTCACCTCCCTGTCTTCTCCTTTCAGCATCTCCTTCAAGTCTCTCTGTAACCAGAATGTTCGATTCAACTTCAAAAGCTGCATCTTGCATATCAGCTAAAGAAGCACATCTCCTTTCTCTTAACAGTAGGTAGAACTGAGTATCGAAGGCATTAGCATAAGTAAGCATGGTAGAAGCAAGGGTAGGTCTTACTTCAGTTGGCATTCTGCTGTACATATGATTGAATCTGATGTTAAATTCAGATGACAGCTCACCATCTTCTCTCTACAAGTTACCAAATTCATCATGATAAAAGAGCAGATCTTTATTATTTCCCCAGTGCTTTAAGAACACATCATCTAGGGCGTCAATGTCTGTAATGGACCTAGGGGGTAATTCTCTAAACCATTTTCTAGCTTCCCCATCTAGGATTTGGACAAAAACCCTCATCCAGACATCCTCTTCATTGATATCCAGCTTATCAGCATAGCTATAAAAGGCCTCTAAATTCTCTTCAGCTGTTACTCCTTCTGCACCAGTAAACTTAGGCATAAATTCTTGATAATCTCCTGCACACATGGCATTTAAAGGGACAGGAAAGACTGAGGGCCCATACCTAGCAGCAACTATTCTTTCTATCTTTGTGAGGGCTTGCTGGCCTACCATGACTGAGGTATACGAAAGGGATACTGGTGGACTCAGTGGAATGAATCAATGAAAAGAATGACAGAAATAGAGGAATATGATGGATAGCATGGATGCTTCTTTCTTTGAACTGAGGTCCGAAAGGGAAATGAATAACAAGGAGTTGTAGGAATCTCTGAAGGTATTTCTACACTAATAGAGATACATAAAAATTCCAAGGCTTACCTGATTCTAATGCTCTTCACTGCAATATTTTCTTCTGCTTAACAATTTTTTCAGGATCAGGCACTGGTTCAGCTGATGATTTCTAAATATTTCCCTGAACATGCCCCACCAACTGCACCAGAACTGCAATGTGGAGTCGCCAAAAGATGGTCTTCCTCTAGTGGAGTCGACGGATAGATGATTACAACCAAAAACTGTGTTCAAACCTTGTCTATCATCAAATCTTAGAACTGTGTCATTCTCCCAGGGAAGCTGAGCTTCAATTCTCCTTTCCCCAGCAACGTCGCCAATTAATGTTATCACCCCAAGAAACTCTCCTAGGTTGTATATCAGAGATGCTCAGGAACATTACAAACTGTTGGAAAATTGGTGGATGAATGAAAGAAATGTTGCATATTCAAGCCAGATAACCACTTCTACTATGCTTAACCCCAGACATGGTGAACACCCCAAGACAACAAGGCTTTAGACAACCAATTACTCATAGTTTTAAGGGAAATGTGATGATGGAGAACACTGATCACACCAGCAAATGCACAGGACCCTATGATGGCCAGCTGCAACCAGTTAAAGGGTCTGTATATTCTTTTTCCTAATGCACAGACAAGATGACAGCTCTCTAGCATTAAAACAACAAAAACCTGCATACATATTTGATAATGCTAACTAGATTCTAGCAGAGAGGTGGGATGACATCCCCTCTACTGCTAAGCATCAAAAGCAAATTAAAAATGCATACAAGCACAACCTGGAACAAAGAAGAAGAAGTGGAAAGTGAGAAAACAACAACAAAAGAAGCTTGTATTAGCTGGAAATGAAGACCAGAAGCTGCAGGTGTCACAATAGTTACAGTCTCCAAAAGTTGAACTTTACAATCAGAATAACATTCATCAATCTATTACATTCTGTCTTCTGGATATATATAGAGGTTGATCACAAAATTGCTCTGTTGCGCTATACAAGGAAGGCTAATAATGGGCCAACAACCATATTAATTCTTTGGAATGGGCCTCTGCTACACTATGTCCGCTTTAATGGATGATTTAGACATTCTCTGGCATTCTGTGGTCCTTCTTGAGCAGATGCAGTAAAATATAAATGAAACCCATAACCTTTCAATGCTTTTAACTACTCGAGACTGCTCCTTTCCTTCTCTAGCCATTTTGTCTTTTAAATGTGGTTGTTGAGGATTTAAATGTGTCGGGTAAAGGATTCTAACCTCCTTCCTCCTTCAGGTACATTGGACAGGTTCGGACATGGGCAGCATGGCGAAAGCATGGCTATGGTGGGGACAAAACTCAGCTATTGGATTGCATGAATCAACATTGGGGATCGCTTTGCAGGCATTATTGGGAGACAAAATGATCGGAAGAACGTGGGCCATCGGATCACTGTTGGGCAGATCCGACAGTCATCGCACACGAAAGTTGTGCAGATGATAATGGCTAGGGGACAGTGGTATAGCAGGCGAGAGGTATTCCCCGCACCGCCTATCAGAGACAGGCGGTTTCTGTAACGCGGGGCGCGATCCAGTTATTACGCGACACGTGGCCAGTGCAAAAGGTGCAAAACCACTCTTCCCACAGGTTATCGCGTGCGTGGCTTGTGGGATGAGGGCTTGCGACTACCGTTGGATCAAATGGAAGGCATGATCGGATGACGCAGTGGGGGGGTTTAACATATACGTCCATTGGTTGATGTGACGGGTGAGGGCCCCAGTGGGTTATATAATTTATGGTGGCATGTAGTTATAAGGGGTTAATACTTTAACACCAGGGATTAAACGAAGAATGATTTTATACGGGGTTTAAACAAGTTATTGGGGTTTATAGGCTTTATAAAGGAAAATGAAATAATGGAGTTAGGGAGAATAAGGAAGATAAAAGGGAAGGAAGAAATGGGGGTAGCGGGAGTTATAAGGGTATGAGGAAACCGAAGGAAAAAAGGTGAAATGATTGCTGCATGCTCCCTCTTAGCATAATACAACATGGCAAAGTTGTCCTTGACCCTCAATTATTCGGATTTGTAGCAGAGCTAACAATCCATTTTTCACTTTTTTCTTCCAATTTTTGTGGTGTTAACCTTGTAGGTTGTGGAAGGCTAAGGGCAACAACACTTCCATATTTATAGTTGTGAGTGGTAGGCTTTCTTGTTGCCGTAATTTTGCTTTACATTTTTTTTGCAAACCTGAATGCCTTCTCCTATGGAATATCTTTTAGCCTTATATTCAACTTTTGGAAGTCCTCAATCTGCTCCATCATTGAACCCTTTTGCTTGAGATTTATCAATTGGCTAAAAAAGGTGTTGCTTTTTGTATCCTCATAATGTGTTATCATTTTTTCTGTAAAAATTGCCCAAGTGACAATTTTTTTATAAGAGCAAAGCCATCGATACCATACAAACTGATTTGGTTCAAAATATAAAGTTGCAATTCGTACCTTTTGTGTGTTTTACACATTATGGAGATTGAAATATTGCTCCATCTATAATATCCATGTTACGAGATCCTTGCCATCAAACTTCCTCATATCGATCTTTGGAACATGGTGGGTCTTCAATCCAACGTTAGAGTCTATGAAATCATGATTAACATTTATTTTTTTCTCATCATGAGTTTCCTTTACTACCTTTTCACCATTACTAAGCATTTTTTGTAGCAACTTTGTCAAATCTATCTTCAAATCTTCCATGTTGCCTTTAATTTTTTTTTCTATACCATCCATCTTAGCTTCCACGTCATTCATCTTAGCTTCTATGTCTTTATTTACACCATATATCTTAGATTACACACCTTTCTTTAAAACATTCATCATAGCTTCCATTCCTTTCTTTAAACCATCCATCTTAGATTTTGTTACTTTTTGTGAGAGTGAATTTTGTTGCACTTGGTTTTATAATTTTGATATATCATTGTTGCATTTATTCCTCTTCTTCATGAGTCATGCTAAAGATTTCAAGTTTCTCACTAGTTGTTTCCATTTTATTTCTTTGGGCAATCAATTAATGATAATAATGCTTCACTATACCCTTTGAATTCATTCAAACTAATTTTTCAACCAAACTTATGCAAAATTAAAGAAAAAAAACTACACACCCTTTTTTCACTTTGTAGGAGCTTAATATTGAATATGTTGTATCTCTGTAATTGTGGATCTCCAAGGTTTGAAATTGCATCTTGTGATATCCCTATGAGTCCTCTTTCCAAATCCGTAAGTCTAATCAAGATTGGATTCTCCAAGGAAGAGTTATGTCAAATATCCCACGATGACCTGATTATATACTAGTTCAATATAGCGAACTTGTACGAAGTGCCATGTGTGATTGTTTCGACATTAGGACCTGAAACGGTTACAAAAAAATAGGCCATCCTCTTTCTGTAACTTTTTACGCAATTTCAATCCGGTTCTCACCGAGAAAGTTATGATGATTTTCCCTAGGTCACCTGTTTGAGATATAATTCAAGAGCCTCCACAAACCCTAAATTCCTTGGATTATCTCTCCAAAATCCCCAGGTCACCTGTTTGAGATATAATTCGGGAGCCTCCACAAACCCCAAATTCCTTGGATTATCTCTCAAAAAATATAGTGAGACAAGATTTGAAATTGGGACCTGAGGTTCATTGTGATTTCAGCTCAAATGGGTTTAATTTCATTTTCCGAAACATCGTAGAACAAAACTTATAGTGAAAATGCCATGATGACCTCTTTGGAGCAGCGAAACCCTATAATCCAAAGCTCTGATACCAATTGTTATGCAACCAGCGCACAAAATAAAATAAAAGATAGATAAACGACTTCAAAATCAGCGTCTTCAAGGGGGAAACTTCCTTTACATTACACAAATGAACAATTCTTGGATTATACAAATGACAAAACCTCCTTTCTATATATAGGAGTCTAAAGGGTCACAATATAATCAAAGTCGACACAACAATAATAATATAAGGGCACTAAAATAAAAATAGTGGGCTTCTATGGGGACAATAGGGGCACAACAATAACAATAAGGGCTACAATGACAATAGTAATGGGGAATCACTAGTATTATAGGGACCTAACAAAACTACATGGAAGACAAGTGGCAAACAATAAAGGAATAAGCCATCACTCAAAATAGAAAAGCTATCAAATTAAAATGGATCATAAAGCAAGTCCTATCAGATGAAACTTAAGATAAAGGACTAAGGGACCTCATTAAATTTCTTCTATAGATTTTCTTCGATAATATCTTTTAATATAATATAATATAATTAATTATATAAATATGATCATTTATATTTAAATGTTTTGGAGGGAAGGCATGTGGAATATAGTGGGAGGAATGGTTGTGAAATATAGTGGCTTACGTGGGATCCAATGAAATTTGGAGATGAAAACGTGAGACTTGAAAACTAACAAATATTTTTAAAAATTTGAAATTAAAAATCATGGTTTCTTATTATTATTCTTAAAAAAAAAATTCTTGTAATAAAAAATATTTAATGTGTTTACATTTTTGTTAAGGCCTTTATCATATTAAGAATTAAATTATAGTGTTATAAGTTCTAACGTCTTCGAGAGAAATTAATGTTTATTTTTTTACTCGTGAAATTTGGTGTAAAATTCATATCTTTATTTATATTCATCTTTAGTAAAAAGTTATCCATGTGATTGGTGTTATATATAACATAGTCCAAGTGAATGAAATGAATCCTTTATGAAGAAACCGAGGGGAGACACATGGAAGGCATATAAGGAAAAATATATCGAGTTCAAAGGTTATCACCACATGGCATTGAGTAGGATGTTATTTTGAAGGATATGTCCATAAATGTATTGGGGGAGTGGTCACATTGGAGTGGTCACATTGAGGAAAATGGTAAGAACATTCTCCAATAAAGATGTTGTGTAACAAAATTAAATAATATAACGATAAATGTAAAAGATATGATAATAACGTGTCAACATAATTAATAACATATAAATAATGATACTATAGTTTGTGCACTTAATATGAATTAAACTCACATCACTATTATAAATTACTACGCGGCAAAAAATATCGAGATCTATGGGGATATCAAGGCTACCATCACTTAAAAAAGATCATTTTCAAAGCAGTTGTCTATAACGCGATTTTTTGAAAGTTTTTTCGGCCGGTTTTTCTGGTCGAAATCCGGCAGGAATTTATTGGAATCGCAAGTTTGATAGCTAGTTTCTGCACAATGAAAGCGTCCCAGGGGTTTTTCAGGGTGCTGAATCCAAATATGCAGTTAAAAAACCATTTTAACTGCAACAAATCAAGATTTAACCTCAATTTCTTCCGCCGGATTCCGTCACCGGAATCTCCAAAAAGTCGCATTATAGACAACTCCATTTTCAAATATAACATGAAGTTTGTTAAGTACATTTCTCATCTTTTCTTTTTCAATGTATGTTAAGTGTCTCTATTAGTAACCAAAAGTTACATGTGCTATTAGTTTATGTCTATCAATGGCCTGCCACTTGGAAACCTAGACCGTTGATAGAATAAAAGATTATTAATCTACAAAGAGAGGCTATACATAATTTAAATAGTGCTAAAGAAAAACTATAAATTCCAATGAGCTTCATGAAAACCATCGAAATAAATCATAGAAGCCTCATGATGCCTACAATTGAACATGATGTTGAAAAAAAAAGTGTAGATCAATTAGCTGGAATTTAAGGGATAGAACCCAATTGGCACAAGAGCCACAGGGATGGGGTAGCTACCACCTCCTTAATGTGCATCATCCTATCATTGATTTCCTTCAGCTACAACACAACATCAACAAGAACTAGGAGTATTTTATATTTGGCATTGCTCCTATTAGGAAATACTTGGCGAAAGAGAACCTTCATATTATAGAAGAATTGAATAGTGTACAAATATTTATTTTTTCATCCATGAATGTGCCCTACATCTAGCACACATGACATAAATGCATCTAAAACCCTAGATTCAGACATAAAATTAGTGTCAATGACCAAATCTAATTCTATTTCACCTTACTACTCCTAAATGGTTTGAGGGATTTGTTCCCTAGAAATGTAGATCAATGGATACACCCTCAGATGAGGCCAAGAAGCTCATAATCAACCATGATTACTACTGCCTTAGTAAAAATCGATGTGTTGATGAATCATGGAAACTAGGTGAAAGTTTGTAGTGAGAAAAGAAGACTTTAGAGAGTAGTGAAGTAGAGAATAGAAGGAAGAAGGGAGAAGGAAAGGAGGATGTAGGAAAATGAGTAAGAGAGATAGTGGTGAAGCATTAGAGGAAAAAAAGGAAATTTAGCAATGAAGTGCACAAACCACTTCAAAGCACACACAAAAACAACAAGAATAAATAGAAAGAATGTATAGATTTTGATAGGGTGACTACCTTTGAATCCAAATAATAAACCAATATAATTGAATGACATGACATTATAACTGAGTGACACCATGATGGCATAAAAATATATTACAATGAAGGAAAATTTGGTTATATGTAGATTACCTTAGGAATATGAACTATCTCTTCAATAATTAGAACATTTGCATAATGTTATAAGTCCCTTATCTTTTATAATGTCCACTTCACAAAGCATGGTATAAGAGGGAGGCATGTTAGCATGTCTTAATGCACAAGGTGGAAATTTCCTCACTTGCCCCACCATGAAACGTGTTCCTATGCACTAGATATTGAGGGATAAGTCTTCATCATGTAATATATAGAAATCAACCTTTATTTGGAAATATATAAGGTCCAACTAGCAGAGGATGAACAAATGTTCCATCCTATAATAGCTTTTATTAGCCAAGCAATAAACTAGTTTATTTCCTTTTCTATGAATGTGAGAGTTCAAGATGAATGGGATGCTAAATATGAGAGTTACAATCCAAAGAAGGAAAATTTCCAACTACCATGTAATGTACGTTGTTAACCACCATTTTTTTTTGAACGTCAATCCCTTTATATTTGTACGTATACATATCAATTCCATGAGAATTTTGTTCTTACTAAACCCAAAATTCTAGTTTGAAATCCTAACTCAAATTGCTTTTCCTTGCATGGCCATTATTCATGCTTTGGAGTTCTCTGTTATGAAACTAGATCACAAAAAGATAAAAAATATAGATCAACGAATTAAAAATTAGCCTCTTCGAGGGGCAACCTCCTTTACATTATACAAATGAACAATTCCTGGATGATACAAATGAAAAGATCTCCTTTTTATATATAGGAGTCTAAGGGGTCCCAATACAATCACAACCTACAAAACAATAATATTGTACGACCACAACAATAACAATAGTGGGCTTCTATAGGGCATAATAATAACAACATGGGGACTATATGGGCAAATAATACAATAAGGGGTTGACTAGTAGTATAGGGACCTAACATGCCCCTCTCCTTCAAAAAGTGTTTTCCTCAATGCTTGAGTAGTTCTGGATGCTTTTGTATAAAATTATCATCATCCTATGTGGAATCTTCAGCGGGTAAGTTCTTCCACTTGATGAGATACTCTAAAATTGACCGATTCTGTAGCCGTCGATTTCTTGTTTTTGTGACTGCTTCCAGTTACAATATGCTTTTTCCTTCCTCGTCAAGTTCTAGAAATAATGTTTGAACCAGGATCTTCTCACCTATAACCTTCTTTAAGCATGAAACATTGAAAACTAGTTGCACTCAAGAAGATCCAGGGAGCTCCAATTTGTATGCCATAGTACCAATCTTTTGTAACACCTTGTACGGACCATAATACTTTGGTGTGTTAGAAAATTATATATTATAGAGCAATGGAACACATAAAATATTGTAGAAATATAAACAAAGAAAACACATAAAACAAGAGAGACACAGATATACGTGGTTCACCCAATTTGGGCTACGTCCATGGAGAAACATCGAGTCCTTCCTTTTATATTATCCAACAAAATGAAGAGATATAACCTACAGCAGATCCACTGTAATTCCCTCTTCATTCTCACACAATCTCCTCTCTTTCTCTCTCAGAATACAAATCTACATAGACGCAATACCATTCCCTCATATATAGTGATGGGCTGCCTTCTAGGGAAAAAAAAACCCTAAATTAAACATAAATTCTACCATCATATTTCTGCCTAATGAACAACTCAGATTGACTATGAAATTACAATATTTTACAAGGCAATTTTAAATATATTTTTAGCTTCAAGGGTGCTTCCCTCGATTTCCCGCCAGGGGGAGGCTCCAAATAATCATTGTCTTCCCCCCTGGTGGCGCATATTTATGGGCGGCATTGTCGCCACATTACAAACTAGGGTCCAATGTGGAAATACCTTTGAATAAAGAAGATAATCAGGCTCCACACCCAACATGGTGATAATTTATTATCCTTCTTAGCTTGCTCGAGGGACATTTGTTTGTATGGTTGTAGTCGTAGAAATACCCAGTCACCTACATCAAAACTTCTTTAGCTGCGATGTTGATTTGCCTATTGTTTCATTCTATTCAGCACCAAAGTGAGGTTATCGTTTAAGGGTTTGAGAACTTATTGTTGATACTCGATGTGATCTACTGCTACTTGAACCTTAGAATTTTCTTTTAAAGATGATGTGATGGATGGTGGATGATATCCATAAAGTGCCATATATGGGGTCATTTTTGTTGCATTATGGAAGGAAGTGTTATACCACCATTCAGCGAGAGACAACCACTTGACCCATTGTGTCTGTTTATCATATACAAAGCAACAAAGATATCCTTCCAAACATTTGTTCACTACTCAGTTTGCGCATTAGATTGAGGATGATAAGATGAGCTATGAGCTAACTGAGTACCTAAATATTCCACCTGTTGTACTCCAAAGAAACATTTGGAGCTTTCTGCATATAATTGTTTCTCCTTCAATACTTTGAGCACCTTGTGAACATGTTGAGCATGATCCTTCCAACACTTGTTATAGATTAGTATATCATCAAAAAACACTAACACAAATTTTCTAAGGGTTTGAAAATGGAATTCATCAAACTTTGAAATGTAGAAGGTGCATTTGTAAGGCCAAAAGGCATGACCAAAAATTCATAATGACCCTCATGAGTTCTAAAGGTATTTTTTGGAATGTCTTCAATCTTCATTCTAATTTGATGATATCCTTAATGAATATCCAACTTAGTGACATAAATTGCTTCATGTAATTCATCAAATAATTCATCAATTACAGGAATGGGAAATTTATCTTTAATAGTAAGCTTCTTGAGATCCCTATAATCCAGACACATGTTCCATGATCCATCCTTCTTATGTACCAATACCACTAGAGCAAAGAAAGAACTTTGACTGGGTTGAATTATACCAACCTCTATCATTTCTGCAACCATACATTCAGTTTTACTCTTTTGGGCATATGGATCTGGAAGGCTTGATGTTTGGGGAACACTTCTTGGAATCAAATGAATATCATGATCATGATCATGAATAGGTGGGAGGCCTTTGGGAGTATCAAATACCTTGGAATGATTGTCCAAAACATTTTGGATATCTTTTGAAATAGATGATTTCAATGTGGGAACCTCTAGTGAACATAATTGTGCAATTACACATTCTTGTTCTTTCTTTTGAAGCTTTGTCATGTTGTTAGAGCTTATTATATTTCTCGGTTTCCGTTTGATACCCTTTAATTCAACTTCCTTTCCTTCCTAAAAAAATTTCAAGAAAAGTTCTTGAAAAATAAAATCTATCGTACCCAAAGATTGTAGCCATTGGACTTCTAGTACAACATATGCACCAACCATTGGAATGGAAATCATTGGACTATTCAAGACATATTGTCCCATGGATAGCCTTATACCTTATATTATGGCATTTTCCACATCAATTGATGGTTCCTCCATTTTCAACCATTACTTGACACTTTGGTGTTGGATATAGGAAGCAATTCAATTCCTTGGCTATCTTACAATCAATAAAATTATGGGTACTACCCGGATCAATCAAAACTATTACATTTTTCTTCTTGATATGCCCTTCTATATTGAGAGTTTTAGGAGTGATAATTCCTGTCAATGCATTAAAAGATATGGTGAGATTCATTTATTCTTTCTCTTGGATTGGTTCCTAGTGTATATCCTCTTCTTTTGACGTTTCTTTTTCCTCTTCTTGCTCCTCTTCACCATCTATGTAAATTAATTTCTACCCAACACACTTAGGACCTTTGGTGTATTTTCTATCACATTTGTACAAATATCTTTTGCTATTTTTTCTTCCAATTTTTGTGGTGTCAACCTTATAGGTGGTGAAAGGCTAGAAGAAACAAAACTTCCATCTCTATAGTTGTGAGTGGTAGGCTTCTTTGTTGCCATAATTTTTCTTTCCATTTTTCTTGCCAACTTGAATGCCTTATTCGATGAATCAGGTTCCCAAAGGCAAACCTCATGTTGGATGTTATCCTTTAAAGTCCCTATGAATACATCAATCCTATCAAGGAAAATTTCACAGATCGAAATTTTTCTTGAAGTTTAAAAACATTGGCAAATCTCACTAATCCCTAATATGAAAACTATAAAAATTTTATTGATATATTTGTAAAATTATTCAAAATTATAATGATTTTATATATAGTCTCTATATAATATTGGCATTTTTTAAGGAAAAATAATTTTATATTCTAAAATTTGGGCAAATCGCCTTTTATAGAAATTCAAAATTGGTGAATCTTTTTTGTCGAAAAATCATGGAAAATTGGCCCACTCAGCGAACATTAGCCCTTAAAATTTTCCATGAACCATATGCTCCTTTGGAATATCTTTTACCCTTATATTCATTTTTTGGAAGTCCTCAATGTGCTCGATCATTGAGCCCTTTTGTTTGAGATTTATCAATTGGCTAAAAAAAGTGTTTATTTTCGGATCCTCATAATGTGCTATCATTTCTTCCGTAAAAATTGCCCAAGTGACAAATTGTTTACGAGAGCAAAGCCACCGATACCATACAAACTGATTTGGTTCCAAATATAAAGTTGCAATGCGTAACTTTTGTGTGTTTTGCACATTACGGAGATCGAAATATTGCTTCATCTGTATTATCCATGTTACGGGATCCTTGCCATCAAACTTCCTCATATCACTATTTGGAACATCGTGGGTCTTCAATCCAACATTAGAGTCTATGAAATCATGATTAACGTTTCTTTTGTTCTCATCATGAGTTTCCTTTACTACCCTTCTGCCACTAGTAAGCATTTCTTGTCGCCTTTAAGTTTTTCTTCTACAACATCCATCTTAGCTTCCATTCCCTTTAAATTCCTTCAAGCATTTTTTCAACCAAACTTATGGAAAACTTTAAAAATACTACACACATTGTTTCACTTTGCAGGATCTCGATATTGAATCTGTTTTATCTCTGTAATTTGAGATCTCCAAGGTCTAAAATTGTGTCCTGCACTAGCCCTCTAAGTCCTCTTTTCTAACCCGCACGTCTGATCAAGATTGGATTCTCCAAGGAAGCGTTATGCTAAATCGATCACGATGACCAAATTATAGACTGGTTCAATAGAGCGAACTTGTGTGAAGTACCATGTGTCATTGTTTTGACCTTAGGACCTGAAATTGATACACAGAAAACTACATGTCATTCTCTTGCTTTAAATTTTTATGGAATTTCAATTTGATCATCAAAGAGAACGTTATGACGATTTTACCTAGGTCACATGCTCTGGATGTAATTCGAGAGCCTGCAAAAACTCTAAATGTCTTGGACCATGTCTCCAAAAATTTAGCAAAACAATATCTGAAATTGATCCTTGAGATTCATCATGATTTCGGCTCAAATGGGTTTTAATTTCAGAGTCTGAACCTTTGTAGACAAAACATTATAGCGAAAATTAGACAATGACCTGTTTGCGATGAAATTCTAAATCTTTCAAATACCCTAACTTCCTCAGATCATATCTCCGAAAATATAGCGATACAAGATCTGAAATTTGTACTTGAGGTTTAGAACGCTTTCAACTCAAATAGGTTGTTTTTTTAACTTCTGAATCTTCGTATAGAAAACGTTATATCGAAAATTCCACGATGAAATGTTTCAAGCAGCGAAACCTTAGAATCGAAACCTCTGATACCAAATGTTATGAAACCAACTCACAAAAAGATAGAAAAGATAGATTAATGACTTAAATATCAGCCTCTTCGAGGGGGAAACCTCCTTTACATTACACAAATGAACAATTCTTGGATGATACAAATGACAAGACCTCCTTTTTATATATAGGAGTCTAAGGGGTACCAATACAATTAGAGCCTACATAACAACAATATTGTAGGGGCACAACAATAACAATAGTGGGATTCTATGGGGCATAATAATAACAACATGGGGACTATATGGGAACAATGATACAATAAGAGGATTGCACTAATAACAATAAAAAGTTCACTAGTAGTATAGGGACTTAACATTCTCATTCCCAACATAAACATACCCACAACAAAATCCTCAATATAAATATATTTACATATATTTTATTTTGTAAATTCTTATTGATACTTTCAATATAAATACTAATAATTTTTGTAATTAAAATCTAAATATCTATCTCAATAACATTTTTTATTTAAAATATTCAACTCATATAATTTTAACATGTAAATTCAAAACCATTGTTTACAAATATAATTGAATAAATCCCAATTCACTTTATGTTATCTCGAAACATATTTCACTAGTGCTCGTCATACGATTTAACTCACACTAGAACTTTGAAAGAGTTTCAATATACATGTATATATACATTCTTATACATTAAAATTATAATAACAAATGTATTTCTGTATAGTTAGGATTTAATATATATTTCTATCTAGTTCTGGGTCTTATTAATCCTTGAAACTATAATTTCAAAACCAATGTGGTATATCTAGTTCTACATTCCTTCCTGAAGCTTATTTTACATGGCGTAAATTTGTTGTTCCATGTGTTACATCAATATGGAAAACATTGGGACAAAGGTAAACCCTAATACCAATGGAAGGGATTTGATCATACACGATCGATGACTTGAAGGATTTTAGGGTTATTTTCGACTACTTTCCCTTCCATCTTTTCTTTTCATTTGGATGTGAATATTTCATTTTTTAAATTCTTTTGTTTAGTTTTCAAATATATTTTCCTCTTGTGGTATTTTAGACAATGAAACCGCAATTTTCAATGAATGTTAATTGTCAAATTGTTAGAATTTTTGAACCTATATTCTATTGGGATATTTTTTTATTGAAATTAATCCTTGTGGATAAATATAGTCTTTGAATATGAATAGTGTAACAAAATATAATTTTTTGGTTAAATATATGTAATGATGCAAGGAGATAACTCTCTGTTTCCTTTGATGTTTTCAAATACTTGGGTTACTACTACAATTCTCTAAACATATGAGTGCATTCATTTCCATGCCTGAGGTTCTAAACCCTTGATTTCTCATTTCACCCAGAGATTATTACAATGATTGAAGACAAGTTCTAAATTTTTTCTTAGTCATTTTATTTTATATCTTTGTGTTATAAATTTTCTTCCTAAAATGAAGTGATCTCTCATGGATATAAGCCATTCTTGTAATTTTAACTAATCATCCTTCTTGGGTTGAATAATCAACACTTGTATATTTTCTTTCAGTTAATTATAATAATATTTTCTTTGAAGCCTTATATGCCTCTCACTTAATGCTTCCTTTCAATATATTGTGTTGTGAAAACAAGAGTATTGTAAATTGATAAAGATTATTCTATAAATATAATACTAATTTTATTCTTCCTTTATGATTTTAGCGTCCTTTATGTATACTTTTAGCCAATTATATGAAACTATTTCAATTCCAGTCCAACTACTATTGAAAATAAGTACATATATGCGTAAATTCTTTGCATGCATAATTTTTATTTGAAGCTTGTAGAATTATTTTCTTTCTGGAAGAAATACTATTCTCTATTATGTATTTTCCTATGCAATTGGTTGCATATTTTACTTTGAATTGGTAATTATATATAAAAATATTATATTTTCCTCTAGTTAAATAAACATTTATGTGTTTCCATGGAAATTGCAATAGACAAAATACGAGTTAAAATTAAATCTTTAAATCTACCTTTGTACGTATATGTTTACATTTCCTTGATTTCATATATATACACACACACACACAATTTTTTTTTATAGGTAATTTATGTTCATATCTAAACTCTAACCTTTGTATAAAAATAACATGATTAGTAATAAAACAATAGATACTTGTTTTTCTTCTATATCCATTGTAAAAGCATATAAATACCCTTAGTGCACAAATAATTAATACTAGAAAAGTAAGCATAATTTTTACTTTTATTTTTTCTTCACTTTCTTTTCAAATTCTCATAAGAGTACTAAAGCAAGGAAATAAATATTCTAATTCTTTTTTTCCTCAGTGTTTCTTATCAATACATAAAATACTCATAATAGAAAACATATCATAGTTTAATCTTTTATCCTTATAACAATGTATAAGGTAAGAATAATGACTTGAAAATATATCTGGAAAATTAGTAAGCAGGTACTTGAATCCTCCTAACCATGATACATAACGCATCTACTATCTCGATATGCATATCAATTCTGCAAATTCTCTTTATTTGTATTCTTCACTTTCTCTTCTCACAGTTTCTCTTCCAGAAAACTCGAGTCTCTCTAGCAAGAAGATAAATGATAGATAAATTACCTCTATCCATTACCCATCTATCACTAATTTTGGTGATTTGTAACTACCTCCACCTCAACAATAGGTGGCAAGTAGTTACTAGCTCATTAATGAGCTTTTGTTTCCCACTCACCAATACAACCTCATGTCTTTTAGGGAAACAACTTATTGGCCAATTCTGTAATTTCTCAATAAATCTAATCATTTAGATTAGATGCCTAGAGCTTATTGATGTGTAGTTAAGATTCACCTATAATTTTGTCGCCTCATCTCCAAAATTATTTTTCCAAACACCTTTTTTTATAAAAATAAATCATTGTAAATACATATTTACAATTATCAACAATAAAACACTAATAATTAATTTCTTCACATGGTTTTCATGCTTTAAACCTTCAAAAATGAAACAACATATACACAATTAATTACATAAAACCTTGAATTTAGGGGATATCAAACCTACCCTCTTGAATTTGACACTGTCCTAGTGTCATTTCTGTCCAATCTTATCAATCATGATGTTCTAGGATTATTTAGGTACCTTCCAAACATACACAAAATTAGTTTTTAAGTGGTATCTGAACCAAAACTCAGGGGTCACCATTTGGTTACTCATGATTTTATTTTTAAAGCACCTTCTAATTTCCAAATTACGTTTTCCAGATTGAATTTGTTTTACTGCACTTTTAATTTGGGTCATACTTATATTCTAGAGCATAATTTCCTTCCTGTTGGCTTTGTGAGGCCTGACCCAGGTTCAACATTAGTTTGCCAAACAAATCCATACACTACTGGCCCTTTCGGCATTAGCCCGCAGAGCGCGGACCAAAGTCTCACCCGAATCAGTATGGGGGGATGCTGGAACAAAGTTACCACACCCTAAGATGGTCCTGATGTCAGTTGATACCCTTTGCCCCTACTTTCAGGTAGGTCACTAAGCTTTAGGGCTCTGTTAGTCTACCCTTTATTCCGTCCTTTAGTATCTCCATGAAGTGGTATGCTTGACCTTCGCACAGCCCTAAACTGTGATCCAGGTACTTTCATGCAACTATGACAATGTATTATGTAGGATCCCAAGTTATCTCAAGTGTGTTACTTATCTTACTAATCTATCATAGTTAGTGCCGAGTAAACTGATATCCTTACTTGCATTCAATTAACCGACACAATCACATATATTCGCACATTGGATAAACATTGTAAATTAAACCCAAAATGCAATATAATTAGATGCATTAACAATAACTAAATACATATTAATTGCAGAATACTTCTCTTTATTGATATCTTTAAGTTAGTACAAACTCTATCCGCCCTATGCACACAGCTGTAGGGGTCCATGCACTTAGCTGTGGACTTCCACCCTAGGCCTCTGTGCACTCAATTGTAGAGCCTCTACCTATGCTAAGACTTGAAACTCTTAAACTTCTCTACCAAGACTCCAATGCTTCTCTTTTTACTCCTTTTTTTCTTAACTACTTAGAGCTTACTTACCTCCTTTTTCTACAATCTCATGGTCGGCAAACCATGGGTGGATATTTACAGCCAACTTTACACTTTACAAAATAAGGGTGGACAACCCTTTATGACTCTTGACACCTTCGTGCTCCGCGACCACAAAATGCAGAGACTTTACAACTTTATTACACAATTATCCAAAACATGGGCTTTTAGCCCCAAAACAACTCTTGGGGGAACCCGTTCCCAACAACTCCCCAACACAAACATGGCGACTCGCCCTCAAGTCACTCTATAGGTGCAGAGATCTTCATGCGAAGACCTCCGAACTCGACTTGTATGACAACAACCTCGGCGGTTCACTGTGCAAGCGCCTAATTTGTTTCTTCAACCAACTCCTCTGTCGTTGGTCCTGAATATCAACCTGGAGTTTCTGTTGAGTCGGTTGCAGATTAGCAAGCTTGCCTTCAATAGAGGTTGTGATTAAATAAGCCTCATCCAACCAAGGCTTCAAGCGTGCCTTCAACACCACCTTTTTGTGTTGCGTTGCATCTACTTATTCTTTCAATGTTTTGGCCTCTTGCAACTTTTCCAGTCTCTACGCAAGAGCGACAATGTGCACTGTACCTTTTACTTCATCATAGTGTTGTTGCAGTTCTCGCACCTCTGTCTCTAGCCGCTGTACATTTAGATCTTCCTGTAGGCTCGTCAGGACCTTGAATGACTGTTCAAAAGGTCATGTACAGTCCACTACTGTACTATCTACTACTGTTATCTCCTCTGTGACAGCGGTTTCACGCTGCTCCTTTACTTCCAGTAGAGTTGAAGGCTGGGCCTTCAACTGTAAATCTAAAATCTATAGGTTCTGCTCCCGCTGAACCTTAGCCAACTCTGTGCGAGCATCGCACACCCCTATAGTAGGCTTGTAGACCTGTTCAGCTACCGCCGCATCCCTAGGAATGGCCAATTCAGGGACCAATTAGTAGGCTTCCCTCATGGCCCTCATCATGTGCATATTGGTGTTAGTGAGTTCCACCATGGAAGTGAGGGCATTGTCTCACTGCAGGGACATTTGTTTATTATTAATATTCTACTCACTGATTACTTGCAAAGCACGGTGTTCATGAACCCTTAATTCCTGTAGTTGGTGGAGCGCCTTGCCAGGGAGCACTGCCAAGTTCATCCCCACTCCCTTGAGGGCATTGACAATGGTCCTGTCATCTTCATCTTCTGTGATCAATGCTCCATCTGACAACATTATCGCTTAGGAGTCCTTCACATGGAGCATCTCAGCATCTTCTGAAGTACCGATAGCGAGTCTGGTGGACACCGTGCCAGCCTATGATGTGTGGATCTGCAGCTCCTGGAGACCCATTTGGATAGCCCCAATAGTTGTTGTTGCTACTGCTCGAACTGCTGTAGTACCTCCGCGATGACATCTCACACTTTGTCTCCAATGTCATGTAAATATCCCTCTGTTATGGTGATTGGATCCAGCAACGTCTTGCTGGCCTTGGATTTCTTCCACGGCCCCAATTTTTCTTATTCTCTTGGACGTTTGATGTAGTCTGATGTCATCTGTGGGTCCGCTCCATGCTGCTATATTTTCTCATCCATTTCTTCCTCTGTTTTAGGCGAAGGCGACTCGCACCTTTTTCAAAGCCACACACTCTTCACCTGTCTACTTTTTCATTTTCTGGGTGGCATCACGCTCTGCCTGAGCCTTGTCAGTGACCTCCTTCTTCCTTTTCTCATCTAGTTGTGCCATCTTGAGCTTGGCCTTCTCCTTTTTGCATTGCGTGACATACTTACTCGACCCTACCACCAAGTCTAAGGCAGTGTGCCACTTTGCTGGCCAATGATCAAGAATTACACCAATCGTGTCGTCCGTTTCTAAGTAAGGCAAGTCATGCCACATCTACTCAGGGTCCTTCTGTGCCCTAATCCATACACGATGAAAGTATACCTTGAACTCTGTGTTCTCATATAGTTTGGTAAACATAGTAGGAAAAAATCACGTTTTTCGATTGATAGCCATGTGTATGTTCATTTCCATCAAGATCCAGAAGATCTTGCTATCCTTGATGCACTAACCATCCTTGGTTTCCCACAATGAAGCGTACTTCGCTGCTTCTGGTAGGTCTAACGCGACCGAGGGGAATTCACTGTCTTTCAGTAGCTCCTAGGCTACCAGCATAATAGACAACAAGAGGCACACATAGTGGAAGGTCTTGTTAAGCTCCTGTGCCTCACGGCAATTCACAAGGAACTCACCGTAGATATAGCGTACCTAATTAAACTAGACTCCTTTGGCACATTGAGCTACTAGCATGACGGCTAGTGCCGACACTTCATCTATGCGACACTTCCTCATAACTTTTCCTACCAAAATCGGCGTGGCCACCTTGACTACAGGGTCATAGATACTTGAGATGGAATAGCATTGCGACTTCTTCATAAGCTTGAATTTCTCCTTCATGGCCTCCGTGAGGGCCTATTCGCCACCTTTTCCACCACACATCATGGCCAAATTATTCCCTATATAGGGTAGCCATGTGATCCTATGGATCAACCTATCAGTGATGGGTCTCTGCTCCTCCAGCCATAGACACCCATTGTACACCAAGCATAGCAACTTCTTGATGACCAATACAGTAATGGGTGTGTGATTATAGTGCGACACCCATAGCAGGTTGAACAGACTTTCCTTGTCTACTCCCCTGAGCCACTTTCGTTATTCTAATGCAGTCATCCCAGTGGTTATGTCAACAATGTGGTGCATTATATTATCTATGGCCAAGTGCGAGAACTTCTCATGGTCATCTAAGTCCCAATCTTCTAGTTTTAATAGAGGAACCTGCCCCAAGTGCGGTCCTTCAAAAACAATCTCATCCAGCCACAGAGGTGTGTGCAAGGCAACCTTGCTCTCTTTAATGTCCTTTGCAACCTTGGTCTTGGCCTTGCAAAGAGGGACGTACTTGGGCAACTTAGTGATAGGGTCAGAACCCTTGACTTCATCTTCCTCCACTTCCATCCCTAAACCCTTATCATCCATTGGGATGTCCTCAATTTCTTCCTCCTCCATCTCCAAGTTAATGGTTTTTCCCTTTTCCTGTGCGGTGGGCTTGTCTTTCTATGGGTTTCTTCTAGGTGACACGCGCACTGGTATCACATCCTACTTTCCCTTTTTGTCCTTTGCACTCTCCTTGGTCGGGGTCAGCTTTGGTCTAAGCGTCTGTGGTTATTTGGGGACTTGACCTAATACCTCTGCAATCTCTCGAGCAGCTCCCTCTACCTCCCTAACAACCTCCGGCACAACCCCCTTGGCAGCCACTGCTTTGACATCCATAGCTTTGGATCTTGGGATAAAATCACAGATGAAATTGCGGTTGGATTTTGGGAATCGATCAAACACTGGGCAGTCGAGTAATGCTTCGAGGAATGCATGGATCATGCATGTCTGAGAGTTCACCAAATCAATGTGAAAAATGCCAAGTGTTTTTCATTGGGGCTCCACTTGTAATTTATAGGCCATTTTGAATTGAAATTTGACTGTTCCTCCCACATTCGGTTCATTAAAGCCATATTGGCGGTAGATTTCCAAGGATATTACCAATAAAGTTTGTCTTAAATGTTGGATACCCACTCCATTTGGCTACATTCTTATCGTCAAATCATGAACAAGGACATTAACGATCACTTTCCCGCTGACCTGTGCGATTTTTCCCTGGGTAGCGCAACTCTCTTTGTGTTGTCACGAACCCTGTGACATTTCCTCATTCTGAATGTTGGCATTATGATATAGGTATTGTCCTTGATGACAACTCACTCAGATGAAAGATCATAGTATAGCAGGTAAACAACAAAGAATTACAAATCAGTCTTCACAAAATGGAGAAAGAGAGGTATACGCAGGTTCACCATTGACCAAGCTATGTATACACGTAGGTTCATTATATACAAGTCACGTATATGTACACACGCACTTTCACAGAAGTAAAAGCGTGTATACCTTGGAAAACTAAGTTTTTGGTCCTAGGTATTGGGTCCATGGTATTTTGATCTATGGTATTGGTCCAAGGTATCTGGTCTGAGGTATTGACCCTAGGTATTTGGTCCAAGGTATTAGCCCTAAGTGGTTTTGGTCCATGGTATTGAGAAAGGCCTAAAAACTATAAAAGGAGGAGAAGAGTGAATATGTAGTATGTAGGTTATTGGGTTATGGTGCATTGCTAGATCTGAACCAAGGATGAACCTTTGTAGATGATGAGGGATTAGATCTAATGATGGATCAGGATCTTAAGGCATAAAATGAACTATCATTATGTGTTTTTGCTCACGTATATTCTAGATATGAATACTGACGCATATATTATTCTGTAAATGATATGATCTAGGTATAACTAAAGATTGGAATAGCTGCAGAACTCTAAATTTATATTTGCATATGTATACGCTGGTTGGATTTGAGAAAAGCACATATACACATAGGTTTGACACATGGAAGTAGCGTATACCTTATAAAATATGTTTTAGTTACTTTTGTTTGTTGTTGCAGAGTTCTGGCCTCTGGTTTGGTTTCTTGTTACTGTATTCTGGTGACAGTATTCTGAATGATCAGATGGGTTGTCAAAGTTATTGATTGATTCGGTTGTGGTTGGTTCAAAAGGTGATTGGTTGATGCAGATATATTTGATGATTGAATTACAGTTATGATGTTGTTGATGGATCCAGTCTGAAAATTTATGAAACGTGGTCCCTGGAGGAAGAGAGAAGGTCATTGCCTTTTGTAGGTCGGCCCCTACGTACCAGCAAACATATTGGCTAGTAGAAGAGCTAGGGAGTTGTAGCTCTCTTCCAGTAGTAGCTGGAAAATGAGAGAAGGTTGCAGCCTTCTGCAGGTTGAAGCTTGCGTACTGGTATAAGTCTGCACCAGTACAAAATTGTAAACAAATTCTTATTATTAGAAGACAGAGATGACAGTAGCAGGTGGTTTTTACCCAGATTGGGTTTCCACCTTATATCTTGCTGCTCATGTGTGATTCTTATGCTTTATTATGCTTTTACTGCACTGTCTAATTAATATCTGACATACTGGTTAAAGTTCAATACATGATAAATTGGGTAAATCAAAATTTCTCTGCATATATGTTGGTTGCTTTAATAACAGTCACGTGTACATGCTGGTCCACTTAGCTAAAGTACCATATACAAATCTGCCTATGGAAATGAAAAATTATTGAGTTATTAATACTAATTCACCGCCCCGCTTAGTATTATTTCTAACAATTGGTATCAAAGCAGGTCCCTCAGAAGAAGATTCATCACTTGAAGGAAGATCCATCATCATGAGTAATCGAGAAAGCAGGGGATCCATCAAACTGCCAATCTTTGATGGGAGCAACTTTGTTTATTGGAAGATAAGAACCACATCCTACCTTCAATCACCTGGAACAGATGTCTGGGAAATCGTGGAAGGAGGATATACATTTCCATCAGCAATTCCTATAGATACGGTAGGTAAAAAGCAATATGAAACCAATTCCATGGTTGTCAATACATTATTGGGAATTCTGTCACAATCAGAGTTTGTCAAAGCTATGCAGCTCAAATCATCCAAAGAAATATGGGACAAAATCGTTCTAAGCTACGAAGGAGATTCTTAGGTAAAATGTGCTAAACTGCAAACTCTCAAAATTCAATATGAAACTATTAAGATGCACAATGCTGAAAGTATTGCTAGTTACTTCTTATGTGTAGATGAGGTTGTTAATTGCATGAAAAATCTGGGTGAAGGGATAAAGGAAGTTACCTTAGTTGAGAAAGTCTTAAGATCCTTGTCTGCTAAAATTGAATCAAAAGTATCTGCCATAGAAGAAAAACAAGATCTACAGACTATTACTATGACACAACTTCATGGAAGCTTAAGTGCCTTTGAGATGAGAAAAGGAGGCCCATCATATGAGAGAAGCCGCATTTAAAGCTTTAGCAAAAGGAAAAGAAGAACTCAATGAATTAGGACATATTTCAGAAGAAGAAGCTGAAGTAAACTTTGTCAAGAAGCTTCAACGGGGTTCCAGAATATTTAGAGGTAAACTACCTTTCAAATGTTTTGCCTATGGTAGAGTCTGTCATTATGCCACCAAATGTACTCATAAAGATAAATATGATAAAGGGAAGGAATATGCAAAATGGAATAGAAAACGAAGTGTAATTAAAAGAGTTACTATACTCATGAAGATAACGATTGATTATCAAATAGTGATGAAGATGAAAATAGTAATGACTATAGACTTCTATTGGCTTATGAAGATGATAAATTTTTGGATGCTTTAGAAGAAGATGAACTTCATGAAGAAATCTCTAAACTCAAAATTTGTTTAGAAGAAAATAATATGATTATAGATACCTTGACATATCAACTTGCTGAAAGAGAAAAACACAATGAAAAACTAGAATGTGAAATTGTGGGTCTAAGAAAGGATCTTGAGAAAACAAAATCTCTCAATCTTAGATTTGCTAAAGGATCAGAAACTTTAAATGAAATTATCAAAGTGCAGTGTTCTCCTCTGATAAAGACAGGTCTTGGATATACTGAAGAAGCACCTCAATCACAGAAGCTGTCAACCTCCAGTAAAAGTTATCTTGATGCAACAAAGAACAGTGAAAAGTATGACAATCGTCAGCAAAGGCATAAAACAAATCACCAAGTAAATCAAGCTCAGTTTGCTCTAAGGATGAATAGAAGTCACAACAAACCTCAGGTAAATCATACTCAATTTGTTTGAAAGATGAATAGAAACTACAATCACCAGATCAATAGATTCGATAATCGCAGGAACTTCTTCAATGGTCAATGTTTCTCAGGTCATAATTTTGGACACAAAGCTACTTAATGTGTTTCTTACAAAACCATCATGACTAGAGAAGCATGAAATCTAAGGAATGTGACAGGGATCAAGAAAAGTTCCTATAATAACTTTTTTCTTCTTGAAAATGAAATAGAATGCTCAATCTGTAACAATTTTGGCCATGAAGAATCTGAATGTAGGAGTAAATTTCAACAAATATCTCAAAAGGAGAAAACTCCATTAAATCCCAAAATATGGAGAAAGAAAGAACCACAAATAGGAAGATGTGGTATAGCCTTGTATATAGAAGGACAAGAAAACCAGTGGTACATCGACAGTGGATGCTCAAGACACATGACAGGTGACAAAGTAAAACTACACTCATATAATGCCTTAGAAAAGGAAAAGAATGTCTCATTTGGAAATGACACTCCTGTTATCGTAAAAGGTAAACGCTCCATTTTCCTGAAAGAAAAAGTTAAATCTGGGAATATTATGTATGTTGATGGTCTAAATCATAACCTGTTGAGTGTGAGTCAAATGTGTGATCAAGGAAATGAAGTGGTGTTTCGATCAAATGGATGTGTTGTTCGTGAGCTTGATATAGGAGAAACCGTGATCAAAGGTACAAGATCTCCAAACAACTTATACATACTCAAGGGAGGACAACAACAATATCTAAGAAAAAATGGTGAAAACTGGCTATGGCATAGAAGATTGGGACACCTAAAATTTTCTCAAATAAGAAAAGCATGCAGATTCCATGTTGTTCGTGATCTTCCATATATCAACATTCTTGAAAATACTATATGCAAACCATGTCAATTCGGTAAGCAAACCAGATCTCACTTCACTGAAAAGGAAGGGTTAGCTAGTAAGCCTCTTGAACTCATTCATACTGATTTATGTGGACCATCAAGGAAAAATTCACCTCGTGGAGAAGAATAATTTATATTGTTCATTGATGATTTTTCCAGAATGTGTTGGATAGGTCTTCTAAAGCATAAAGATGAAGCATTTGAAAAGTTCAAAGCCTTCAAAGCTTTGGTTGACAATGAATCAGATCGCAAAATCAAATGCCTCATATCTGATCGAGGAGGGGAATTTACCTCGGATGAATTCTTTGACTTTTTTGAAGAACATGGAATAAAAAGGAAGTTCTCCACCGCAAGGACTCCTCAGCAAAATGGAGTGGTAGAAAGGATGAACAGAATTGTTCAACAAATGGCTCGAGCTATGCTAGATGAATCTAGAACTCCTGCAACCTTCTGTGGTGAAGCTTCATTTGCCATTGTCACTATTCTCAATCAAGCAAATGTTCGGGTAAACAACACTCAAACTCCACATGAATTTTGGTATGGTAAGACTCCTACTATAAAATACTTCAAAGTTTTTGGAAGCAAATGTTATATTAAAAGGACTGATGAAAAACTTGGTAAGTTTGAACCCAAAGCAGATGAAGGTATTCTTCTTGGCTACTCTTCCTGAAGTAAAGGATATAAATGTTATAATAAAAGACTTGGGAAAATTATTGAAAGTATTGATGTTGTGGTTGATGAAGCATGCAAAAATCCAAAACAGATAAAAATCGAAGATTATGACAATGAAGAAGATGAGGATCATTTTCCCACATCAAATCACGCTGATTCTGAAGAAGAAACCAATGAAGCACCAGAAAAAGAGATAACGGTAGAAGAAAAGACTCCATCTAGGTATGTTCAAAAAAATCATCTAGAAACTCAAATTTTAGGGGAAAAAGGGGCAGGTGTACAGACAAGAAGAACTATTACAGAAGCCTCAAGCTATATAGCATTAATATCTTCGATCGAACCTCAAAATGCAAATGAAGCATGAAAAGAAGAATGTTGGGTCAAGGCCATGAATGAAGAACTTGAGCAAATTGAAAAGAATAATACTTGGGAATTAGTCCCTAGACCTCATGATAAGAATATCATAGGAACTAAATAGATATTCAAAAACAAGCTAAACGAAAATGGAGAAGTTATTAGAAACAAGGCCTGACTTGTTTCTAAAGGATATGCTCAACAAGAAGGTATATATTTTGAAGAAACTTTTGCACCTGTTGCTAGACTTGAAGCCATAAATATGTTTCTTGCTCTTTCTAGTTTTCAGAAATTCAAAGTATACCAAATGGACGTAAAATCTTCCTTTCTTAATGGAGACTTAGAAGAAGAAGTCTATATTGAACAACCAAAAGGATTCACTCTTGGAAATGATGAAAAACTTGTATGCAGACTTAGAAAGGCTCTCTATGGTCTAAAACAGGCGCCAAGGGCCTGGTATTACCGTCTTGACAAATATCTCCACCAACAGGGTTTTTCAAAGGGGTCAGCAGATAACAATCTATATACAAATATTGACACTGATAAATTGCTAATAATTGTTGTTTATGTTGATGATATCATTTTTGGTAGTAGTGAAGAATCCATGAATCAGAATTTTGCTTCAATAATGAAGCAAGAATTTGAAATGTCCTTGCTTGGTGAGCTTACCTATTTTCTTGGTCTACAAGTTCAACAAAATAAAGATGGTATTTTTCTCTCACAAACCTAATATCTCAAATAGATCTTGAAAAAGTACGACATGGAAGATTCTAAACCAGTATATACGCCAATGGCAATAGGATGCAGTCTCAGCTCAAATGATGAATTAGCAGCAGTACATCAACCAACCTACAAATCCATTTTTGGCAGTCTACTTTATCTAACAGGTACCCGACCTGACATCATGCATGAAGTAGGAATAGTTGGAAGATTCCAAGAAAATCCAAATGAATCACACCTTCAGGCAGTCAAAATTATTTTCAAATATCTTCAAGGAACACAGAACTTTGGTTTATGGTATCCTAGAGATACAAATCTTACACTGCATGCATATACAGATGCAGACTCGGCAGGAAGTGTTGATGACAGAAAAAGCACTAGTGGTCGTATATTCTATATGGGTTCCAGGTTGATGTCTTGGTTCAACAAGAAACAAAGTTTAATTGAATTATCTACAACTAAAGCAAAATACGTGGTTGCTGCATCTTGTTGCACACAATGGCTTTGGATGATGCAAACCTTGCAAGACATTCCAATCACATGTACTCCACCCATATCCATTCTATGTGATAATACAAGTTCCATCAGTATTTCAAAGAATCCAATCATGCACTCCAAGACCAAGCACATACCCATCAAATATCATTTTCCACATGAACAAGTGCTTGAACAAAAGGTCAAATTGGAGTATGTACCCTCCAAAGAATAGGTTGCTGATATATTCACTAAACCACTGCCTAGAGAGACATTTGAATATCTCAGACAAAAGTTGGGAGTAGTTTCTACATCATCCTGCTGTTAAATCCTATTTTTTCAGACAAAGGTGGTTATATGCGAGTTTCATGAAGCGTAGTCGCGTACATACATGATTTTCTGTGGGCACAGTTGCGTATATGTTGGTTTGAAGAAAAGAAGTGGGCCAAAATCAAGAAAAAGGGGTCTGCTATGGTTCTGTCAATTATCTTCCCTATTTGATGATGGTTACAATCTGCTAATATCATGTGGAAATATATTGGTCCTCATAAAGTTGTTGATAACTTGATGTATATTTGATTGATGATTATGCTTTGATATCTCTTACTAACATATGCAATGATCAGATGTGACAATGAACAGGTGGAATAGGTTTAGGGGGAGAACATGGTATGCTTCTAATAAAATAGTGTTGGCATTATGACTAGAAGTCTTTGGTACCTAATGAGTTCTTACTTTATGATGATAGGTTGATACTCACATATGTTGATTATCATGGTTGATGATGTGGGATGTTCCCTAGTGATGATATAATGAAGGTTCTTGTGGAAAGATCATGTAGTTCTTGATAAAGATGTCTATGGTGTTTTCACATACATATGATATGATTTTGTGCTACCGCTTGGAGATATGACATATGCTTAGTTGATTCATGGAAGGTTATGATAAGGGAACGAAGCAAGTTGATCTTGATGAGATCAAGAGGATGAGTTGATATATGCCGACATACTTTGTCACAGGTTGATAATATTTTGGGAACTGATGATGGAAATATACAGGTGGTTACTGGTCTAAATGTTGTTGATAGATGTTGTTGATGGTGCAGATCATATGATAGTTGATGATGAATATCATGGTCTTGGTTAAGATATTTGGTCTCTGTTACATATATCATGTATATCATTTAATGTAAAGGTCATGAAAAGACCTAATTTGTAACCCAACTATGCATGGGATGGATGATGTAATGTTTCTTGTTTATGTCATGTATAAACAATTGGTATATCCCCACTTGGTTGAGTGGATGAGTCAAATTTGGTATATCCCCACTTGGTTGGGAGATGGATGTATGTATGAGTCATTGGTGATAGGAAGGGCATTGGTGATGTATGTATAGAGTCAGGTTATTATTTTAGAACATCTTTTTTCAAACTTTTCTTGTGCTCAGGGGGAGCATGGACTCGATCATGGGAGCTCAATCAGCACACTTCAGCATATCAGAGAATTCAGCATGTACTCAGGGGGAGCATGACACTTTGCCTTTGATGTCAAAGGGGGAGAGTGACTTGGTGTGGTTGTTTCCATCAAATCCAAAGGGGGAGATTGTTGGCATTATGATACAAGTATTGTCCTTGATGGCAACTCACTCAGATGAAATATCATAGTATAGCAGGTAAACAACAAGTAATTATATATCAGTCTTCACAGAATGAAGAAATAGAGGTATATGTAGGTTCACCATTGACCAAGCTGTGTATACACGCAAATTCACTGTATATAAGTCGCGTATACGTACACATGCACTTTGACAAAAGGAAAAGCACGTATACCTTGGAAAACTAAGTTTTTGGTCCTAGGTATTTGGTCCATGGTATTTTGATCCATGGTATTGGTCCAAGGTATCTGGTCTGAGGTATTGACCCTAGGTATTTGGTCCAAGGTATTGGTCCCAAGTGGTTTTGGTCCATGGTATTGAGAAAGGCCTAAAAACTATAAAAGGAGGAGAAGATCATTAGGCTAAAGTGTGCAAGTATCGAATATCTGATGAAGTGTGAGATGTAGTATGTAGGTTATTGGGTTATGGTGCATTGCTGGATTTGAACCAAGGATGAACCTTAGCGGATGATGAGGGATTAGATCTAATGATGGATCAAGATCTTAAGGCATAAAATGAACTATCATTATGTGTTTTTTCTCATGTATTTTCTAGATCTGTGTACTAACACATATATTATTCTGTAAATGATATGATCTGGGTATAACTAAACTCTGGAATAGCTACAGAACTCTAAATTCATATTTGCAGATGTATACGCTGGTTGGCTTTGATAAAAGCGCGTATACATGTAGGTTCGACAAATGGAAGTAGCATATACCTTATAAAATATGTTTTAGTTGCTTCTGTTTGCTGTTGCAGAGTTTTGGGTTCTGGTTATTGTATTCTCATGACAGTATTCCGAATGATTAGATGGGTTGTCGAAGTGATTGATTGATTCGGTTGTGGTTGGTTCAAAAGGTGATTGGTTGATGCAGATATATTTTATGATTGAATTACAGTTATGATGTTGTTGATGGATCCAGTCTGAAAATTTATGAAACGTGGTCCCTGGAGGAAGAAAGAAGGTCATAACCTTCTGTAGGTCAGTGCCTACATACCAGAAAACATATCAACTAGTACAAGAGCTAGGGGGTTGTAGCTCTCTTCCAGTAGTAGCTAGAAAACGAGAGAAGGTTACAGCCTTCTATAGGTAGAAGCTTTCGTACTAGTATAAGTCTGCACCAGTACAAAATTGTAAACATAATTTTCTTATTATTAAAAGAAGACAAAGACGATAGTAGCAGGTGGTTTTTACCCACATTGGGTTTCCACCTTATATATTGGTGCTCATGTGTGATGCTTATGCTTTATTCTTCTTTTACGACACTATCTAATTAATATTTGACATACTGGTTAAAGTTCAATACATGATAAATTGGGTAAATCAAAAGTTCTCTGCATAGACACTGGTTTCTTTAATAACAGTCACGTGTACACGCTGGTTCACTTAGCTAAAGTAGCCTATACAAATTTTCCTATGGAAATGAAAAATTATTGAGTTACTAATACTGATTCACCCCCCCTCTCAGTATTATTTCCAACACTACACAATCCTCCAATCACGTAGTTCCCCAATCCGAGTAGTGTAGTTTATAGTCCCGCACCTCCTTTCAGTTTCCTGGAGTGCTAAGACTAAGAAACCTTCATATAGTCACCTAGCCGGATCACTGGTGTGTGGCTTCAATTGGTTGCCATTCACCTTTCTTGGGAAGGGATATCCATTTAAATTAACCAACTGAATTGCTCCACCATCGGTAATCTCCTTAATGACATAGGGCCCTAGCCTATGCATTCTGAATTTCCCTGGAAATTTATCAAACTTGTTGTCATATAACGAAACTAGATCATTCACCTTAAAGGTGCATAGCTTAATATGCAAATCATGCCATGCTTTTTCATGCTACTTTTGGACCTGTTGGTGAAATCTAGCCAGAAATATTTCTTCCTCAAGCTCAGCAAGTTGCACGAGCCTCTCTTCCAGGGCTCTGCGACCTGTCATACCCGTGAGTTTTTCTACGTGTAGACTAGGCACAATGTATTCCATGGGCATCACTGCTTCAACACCATAGCCGAGCTGAAAGGTTGTTTGTCTCGACAGCTTTTTGCATGTCGTTCAATAGGCCCATAGTACAACGGGTATGTCCAGGTCCCAATCACTTTGTTGAGCATTGGAAACTTTGGCCAGTGCATTCTCCAACACCTTATTGAATGCTTCCACCATCCCATTAGCCTGTGGGTGATAAGGCGTGCTTCTCTGGTGATATGCCTGAAATTCTTCCGTCAGCGCGTTGATCATTTCATTTAGAAATAGCGTACCATGATCACTCACTAAAATTTTTGGACACCCAAATCGTGTCAGTGCATACTCAAAGAGGAAGTTCACAACGGTCATGCCTATGTAGTCCTTCATAGGTTGTGCCTCCACCCATTGAGTCAAATACTCAGTCATGGTGATAATGTACTGCACTTTTGTCTTCTTCCCTTGGGGTTGAATGGGTCCCAAAAAATCTATTGCTCATTTCTTGAAAGGTTGTAACATCATCTATGGGTTTAGAGGCAGCTCATCTCTCCACAATGGCTTGTCAGTTCTTTGACACACATCACACACCTTGCAGTAATATTTTGAATCCTGATGGAGGGTTGGCCACCAAAACCCTGCATGTAGAATCTTCTGCACGGTTGCCCTTCCTGCATAATGCCCTCTCGTGGTGCCCCCATGAGTTTCCATGATGATACTACTCCTTTCAAACTCCAATACATATTCTTGTAATCCTTCATCAGACCCCATTTTGTACAGATGTCCAGCAATGACATAAAATTTTTCCACTTCCACCACTAACTCCTTTTTCTGCTGGAGTGTAGCCTTTCGGGGCGGTTCCTATCATTAGTAAGTGTATGATGTCTTCAAAGTGACCATCCATGATGCATACTGCAAATGGATATGCGTCAGGCAATCCCTCCTCCAAATTAGTGGGCTCTTCCCCCATTTCGATGTGTGACAGATGGTCTAGTCCTGTGTTCAGTCATCCAGGCTTCACAATAACTTCAAAATCATACTCTTGGAATAATAACAATCACCTACAGATTCTTCCCCCCAACACAGTTTTATTGACCAGGTATTTCAACACAGAATGATTTGTATACATCTTAAAATATCCACCCAGAAAATAGTGTTTAAACTTCTGTAGCAAGTATACCATGGCTTGGTGTGGTTGTTTCCATCAAATCCAAACGGGGAGATTGTTGGCATTATGATACAAGTATTGTCCTTGATGGCAACTCACTCAGATGAAATATCACAGTATAGCAGGTAAACAACAAGTAATTATATATCAGTCTTCACAGAATGAAGAAAGAGAGGTATATGTAGGTTCACCATTGACCAAGCTGTGTATACACGCAAATTCACTGTATATAAGTCGCGTATACGTACACATTCACTTTCACAAAAGGAAAAGCACGTATACCTTGGAAAACTAAGTTTTTGGTCCTAGGTATTTGGTCCATGGTATTTTGATCCATGGTATTGGTCCAAGGTATCTGGTATGAGGTATTGACCCTAGGTATTTGGTCCAAGGTATTTGTCCCAAGTGGTTTTGGTCCATGGTATTGAGAAAGGCCTAATAACTATAAAAGGAGGAGAAGATCATTAGGCTAAAGTGTGCAAGTATCGAATATCTGATGAAGTGTGAGATGTAGTATGTAGGTTATTGGGTTATGGTGCATTGCTGGATTTGAACCAAGGATGAACCTTAGCGGATGATGAGGGATTAGATCTAATGATGGATCAAGATCTTAAGGCATAAAATGAACTATCATTATGTGTTTTTTCTCATGTATTTTCTAGATCTGTGTACTAACACATATATTATTCTGTAAATGATATGATCTGGGTATAACTAAACTCTGGAATAGCTACAGAACTCTAAATTCATATTTGCAGATGTATACGCATGTAGGTTCGACAAATGGAAGTAGCATATACCTTATAAAATATGTTTTAGTTGCTTCTGTTTGCTGTTGCAGAGTTTTGGGTTCTGGTTATTGTATTCTCATGACAATATTCTGAATGATCAGATGGGTTGTCGAAGTGATTGATTGATTCGGTTGTGATTGGTTCAAAAGGTGATTGGTTGATGCAGATATATTTTATGATTGAATTACAGTTATGATGTTGTTGATGGATCCAGTCTGAAAATTTATGAAACGTGGTCCTTGGAGGAAGAAAGAAGGTCATAACCTTCTGTAGGTCAGTGCCTACATACCAGCAAACATATCAACTAGTACAAGAGCTAGGGGGTTGTAGCTCTCTTCCAGTAGTAGGTAGAAAACGAGAGAAGGTTGCAGCCTTCTATAGGTAGAAGCCTTCATACTAGTATAAGTCTGCACCAATACAAAATTGTAAACATAATTTTCTTATTATTAAAAGAAGACAAAGACGATAGTAGCAGGTGGTTTTTACCCACATTGGGTTTCCACCTTATATATTGGTGCTCATGTGTGATGCTTATGCTTTATTCTTCTTTTACGACACTATCTAATTAATATCTGACATACTGGTTAAAGTTCAATACATGATAAATTGGGTAAATCAAAAGTTCTCTGCATAGACACTGGTTTCTTTAATAACAGTCACGTGTACATGCTGGTTCACTTAGCTAAAGTAGCCTATACAAATTTTCCTATGGAAATGAAAAATTATTGAGTTACTAATACTGATTCACCCCCCCTCTCAGTATTATTTCCAACACTACACAATCCTCCAATCACGTAGTTCCCCAATCCAAGTAGTGTAGTTTATAGTCCCGCACCTCCTTTCAGTTTCCTGGAGTGCTAAGACTAAGAAACCTTCATATAGTCACGTAGCTGGATCACTGGTGTGTGGCTTCAATTGGTTGCCATTCACCTTTCCTGGGAAGGGATATCCATTTAATTTAACCAACTGAATTGCTCCACCATCGGTAATCTCCTTAATGACATAGGGCCCTAGCCAATGCATTCTGAATTTCCCTGGAAATTTATCAAACTTGTTGTCATATAACAAAACTAGATCATTTACCTTAAAGGTGCATAGCTTAATATGCCAATCATGCCATGCTTTTTCATGCTACTTTTGGACCTGTTGGTGAAATCCAGCCAGAAATATTTCTTCCTCAAGCTCAGCAAGTTGCGCGAGCCTCTCTTCCAGGGCTCTGCGACCTGTCATACCTGTGAGTTTTTCTATGTGTAGACTAGGCACAATGTATTCCATGGGCATCACTGCTTCAACACCATAGCCGAGCTGAAAGGTTGTTTGTCTCGACAGCTTTTTGCATGTCGTACAATAGGCCCATAGTACGACGGGTATGTGCAGGTCCCAATCACTTTGTTGAGCATTGGAAACTTTGGTCAGTGCGTTCTCCAACACCTTATTGAATGCTTCCACCATCCCATTAGCCTGTGGGTGATAAGGCGTGCTTCTCTGGTGATATGCCTGAAATTCTTCCGTCAGCGCGTTGATAATTTCATGTAGAAATAGCGTACCACGATCACTCACCAAAATTTTTGGACACCCAAATCGTGTCAGTGCATACTCAAAGAGGAAGTTCGCAACGGTCATGCCTATGTAGTCCTTCATAGGCTGTGCCTCCACCCATTGAGTCAAATACTCAGTCATGGTGATAATGTACTGCACTTTTGTCTTCTTCCCTTGGGGTTGAATGGGTCCCAAAAAATCTATTGCTCATTTCTTGAAAGGTTGTAACATCATCTATGGGTTTAGAGGCAGCTCATCTCTCCGCAATGGCTTGTCAGTCCTTTGACACACATCACACACCTTGCAGTAATATTTTGAATCCTGATGGAGGGTTGGCCACCAAAACCCTGCATGTAGAATCTTCTGCACGGTCGCCCTTCCTGCATAATGCCCTCTCGCGGTGCCCCCATGAGTGTCCATGATGATACTACTCCTTTGAAACTCCAATATATATTGTTGTAATCCTTCATCAGACCCCATTTTGTACAGATGTCCAGCAATGACATAAAATTTTTCCACTTCCACCACTAACTCCTTTTTCTGCTGGAGTGTAGCCTTTCGGGGCGGTTCCTATCATTAGTAAGTGTATGATGTCTTCAAAGTGACCATCCATGATGCACACTGCAAATGGCTATGCGTCAGGCAATCCCTCCTCCAAATTAGTGGGTTCTTCCCCCATTTCGATGTGTGAGAGATGGTCTGGTCCTGCGTTCAGTCATCCAGGCTTCACAATAACTTCAAAATCATACTCTTGGAATAATAACAATCACCTACAGATTCTTCCCCCCAACACAGGCTTATTGACCAGGTATTTCAACACAGAATGATTTGTATACATCTTAAAATATCCACCCAGAAAATAGTGTTTAAACTTCTGTAGCGAGTATACCATGGCTAATCCTTCACGCTCGGTGGTGGAATAGTTCTTCTTAGCCTTGGATAACCCCCTGCTTGTGAACACTATAGGTGTTAGAAAATTATATATTACTGAGCAATGGAACACATAAAATATTGCAGAAATATAAACACAGAAAATGCATAAAACAAGAGAGACATAGATATACATGGTTCACCCAGTTTGGGCTATATCCACGGAGAACCAGCTAGTCCTTCTTTTATTATATTATCCAGCAAACTGAAAGATACAACCTACAGCAGATCCGCTGTAACACCCTCTTCGCTCTCAATCTCCTCTCTCTTCCTCACTCAGAATACAGATATACATAGACGTAATACAATTCCCTCATATATAGTGAGGGTTTTCCTTCTAGGGAAAAAAACCCTAAACTAAACATAACATCTACCGTCAGATCATCTGCCTAATGAATGGCCCAGATTGATTAGAAATTACTAGACTTTTATAAGGCAATTTTACATCTATTTTTAGCTTTGAGGGCATTGCCCCCGAACCCCGCCGGGGGATTGCTGGCCCCCCGACCCCCCAGCTGGGGGGGATTTACCCCCTGGACCCCCGTGGGGGGGACAAGTTCCCCCCCGCATTGAGGGGTGTACAGTCTTCCTGGGGTATAAATCCAACTTAAACCTTTGAATAAAGAAGATAATTAGGCTCCACACCCAACAATCTCCCACTTGGAGACTGATTATAGCAACTCCACCACTGCTTCATTTTCTAGACAATGACTCCACTTTGGACCTGGTTGTTTCTCATCTTCTTAATCATACTTGAAGACCAATTGAAACATATTAGATTCTCAGTTTCTCCCTAGTTAAAACTTTTGTTAACATATCTATAGGATTCTGGCTAGTGTGTATCTTTTCCAGCTTCAACTATCCATCTTCCAATGCTGACCGTATGAAATGGTACTTGAGTTGTATATGCTTAGTCTTGGAATGAAATGCAAAGTTCTTTGCAAGATGTATGGCACTCTGGCTGTCACTGTATAACCTGCCCAACTCTTGCTTCTTACCCAATTCACCCAGAAAGCTTTGTAACCAAATCGTTTCTTTACTAGCCTCTGTAGCAGCAACATACTCTGCTTCTGTTGTTGAAAGTGCAACAAAAATTTGAATTTTTGAAACCCAACTGACAACTATTCCACCTATAGTAAATACATATCCTGTAGTGCTCCTCCTGTTATCTCTATCACCTTCTATATCTGCATCAACATATCCCTGTAGAGAAATGTTTGAACCACTAAAGCATAATGCTTGATTTGTGGTACCTCTCAAATACCTGAGAATCCACTTCACTACCATCCAATGTTCTTTTCTTGTATTGTTCATGTACTTGCTTACAACTCCCACTACATGTGCAATATTAGGCCTTATGCAGACCATTGCATACATTAAGCCTCCAACTGTTGATGCATATGGAACTTTAGACATATGAGCCATTTCTTCCTGAGCCTCGGGACACGCCTCCTTAATTTGAAATGGCTAGCCAAAGGTATACTAATTGGTTTTTCATTCTGCGTATTAAACATTTTCAACACCTTTTCTATGTACTCACTTTGAGACAATGTTAATTTGTGATTCTTCCTATCTCTAGTTATTCTCATACCAAGGATTTGTTTTGCAGCACCCAAATCCTTCATTGCAAATGAGTTTGCCAATTTCCTTTTGAGCACATTTATTTCCTGCATGTTAGAACCTGCAAGAAGCATGTCATCTACATACAATAACAATATAATATAGTTGCCATCATTTTGCCTTTTGAGATAAACATAATGATCAGAGTGACATCTAGTATAACCTTGTTCAGACATAAACTTGTCAAATTTTAGATACCACTGCCTTGGATCCCATTTTAAGCCATACAAACTCTTCTTCAACCTGCACATTAGCTTCTCCTTCCCTTTACCTCATATCCTTGTGGCTGCTGCATATATATCTCTTCCTCCAAATCCCCATGGAGAAAGGTTGTCTTTACATCTAACTACTCATGATGCAAATCTTCAACTTCTACTAGACTTAGAATAGTTCTGATTGAAGTCATTTTCGCAACAGGAGAAAATATTTCATCAAAATCAATACCTTTCTTCTGTGCAAACCCCTTCACCACAAGTCTAGCTTTGTACCTATGTTTTCCTCCATCTTCTCCCTTCAGCCTGTAAACCCATTTATTCTGCAATGTTATTTTACCTGCAGGCAACTTGACTAAGTCCCAGATCTGGTTATGTGCTAAGGAGTCCATCTCTTCTTTCATGGCTTGCTCCCACTTCTTCCTGGTTTCTACCTGCACTGCTTCTTCATAACATTCTGGTTCACTAGAATCAGTCAAAAATACATAATATAATGAAGGAGAGTATTGTTCAGGGGGCTTACTTATCCTGGTAGATCTTCTAACACCACTTTTAGGTGTTTGAAGTGCTTGTTGTTGTTGTGGTTGTTGTTCTGGCTATTGATCATTGTGATTTTCAGGCACCATCACTTTTCCTCTGATATCTAGCACTGTGTATTCTTCGTTTTCTTTCTCATGTTTCTTTTCCTGCAACTGATTCTTATAGAAGACCTTTTCATTGAATATTACATCTCTACTCCTAATGATTTTGTGTTTTTCATAATCATATAAGCGATGACCAAAATCATTAACACCATATCCAAAAAAGGTACATTTCTTTGATTTTGCCTAAGCTTTGTTTTGTTTTCTTTATTAATGTGCACAAAGGCTTCAAAACCAAAAGTCTTTAAAAATGAGTAGCTTACCTTTTTACCTGTCCATGCCTCCTCTAGAATACCACAATCCAAGAAACTTGAAGGCCCTCTGTGTATTAGATAAACAACAGTGTCTACAACATCTGCCCAAAATTGTAAAGGCAATCCTGCATGCAATCTCATGCACCTTGCACGCTCCATGATTGTCCTGTTCATCCTTTCTGACACACCATTTTCTTATGGTGTTCCTGGAACTATCTTCTCTATGTGAATTCCATTCTCTGAACAGTACCTATCGAACTCTTTGCTGCAATATTCACCTCCATTGTCTGATTTGAGACACTTCAACCTTTTTCCTGTCTCATTTTCAACGAAAGCTTTTCATTTCTTGAAAGTATCAAATACATCAGATTTATTTCGAATACAATAAATCCAGGTTTTATTGGTTTCATCATCATTAAAAGTAGCATAATAATGAGAGCCACCAAAAGATGATACCTGAGCAGGTTCCCATACATCTGTATGCACAAGCTCTAATTTTTCGATCTTCTTTTCTTTCCCAACTCTAAGGAATATGAATCTCTTCTGTTTTCCATAAAAACAATTCTCATAGAAGTCCAAATCAACATTCTTCAAACCCAACAAAAAATTCCTTGAGTGAAGAATCTTCATCCCCTTCTCACTCATGTGTCTGAGGCTATGATGCCAGAATTCTACATCTACTCCTTTGGAAGTTAAAGCATTAACATAGTTAGAAATACCATTACATAAATATAATGTACCAACCTTTTCACCTTTTGCTATTACCAGGGCTCCTTTGGTGACCTTCCAAGCTTTATCTGTGAAATTTGTCACACAACCTTCACCGCCTAATTGCCCTGTTGAAATCATATTTTTCTTCAGATATGGAACATGCCTTACCTCCTTCAATAGCCATTGATTTTAGTTCTATTTTTTTATGAAAATTGTACCCATTCCAATGATTTTACAAGTTTTATCATCACCTGATCGATCCTGTCCAAAATCTCCTTGAACATAATCATGAAAATGTTTCTTATCGGGTGTTGCATGGAATGAGGCCCCTAAATCTATGACCCAACCATCAATAATATTTTCTAATGAAAGAATCAAAACATCTTGCAACACATCACCTGTTACATTTGCTTCATGATTAGTTTCCTGCTGCACATCTCCTTCTTTTCCATTCCGAGACTTGTAATCTTTCTTTAGGTGTCCTTTCTTCTCGCTTTTCTAACACACTATCCTCGATCTGGACTTAGATCTACCTTTTCTTGACTTACTGCGATATCTTGAGCTCTTTCCTCTTTCCATTTTTCTTCCCCTAGTCTCTGCAGTCAAAGCATTACCTGATGTCTTACAAGAGCTTTTCCATTGTATTTCCTCGCTAAGGATAGCACTGACAACATCATCAAACTTTAAAGTACTAGATCCAGAAAGAGAGTTACTAATGGCCATTACTAATTCATTCCAACTTTCTGGCAATGAGCACAAGAACAACAGAGCTCTAACTTCATCATTAAAGTTTACCCATACAGAACTTAATTGACTTGTAACTGTATTAAAATCATTTAAATGATCAGTGACAGATCCACCCTCTGACATCTTCATATTAAATAAATGCTTCATAAGAAATACCTTATTTGACGTCGAGGGTTTTTCATATAGTTTGGCTAATGCCGACATTAAACCCTGTGTTGTCATTTCCTTTGAAATATTAAATGCTACCGACGCCGCTAGGCATAGTCGTATTGTTCCAAGTGCCTTTCTGTTGAGAATATCCCATTCTGTGTCTGTCATACTCATCAGCTTCTTTGTCTTTCCACTCAATGGTAGCTACAGATCTCTCTGATATAGATAATCTTCCATCTGCATCTTCCACAGTTGGTAGTTTTGGTCGTTAAATTTTTCGATCCTAAACCTACCATCTGCTGCCGTTGCTCCCACTCGAACCAAGAGTCCTTCTATCCTGCGAGTTTATCAGCCAAATAGACCTTTGGCTCTGATACCAGTTGTTAGAAAATTATATATTACTAAGTAATGGAACACATAAAATATTGTAGAAATATAAACACAGAAAATGCATAAAACAAGAGAGACACAGATATACGTGGTTCACCCAGTTTGGGCTACATCCACAGAGAAATAGCTAGTCCTTCTTTTATTATATTATCCAGCAAACTGAAGAGATACAACCTACAACAGATCCGCTATAACACCCTCTTCACTCTCAACCTTCTCTCTCTTCCTCACTCAGAATACAGATATACATAGACGTAATACAATTCCCTCATATATAGTGAGGGGTTGCCTTCTAGGGCAAACAACCCTAAACTAAACATAACTTCTATCGTCAGATCATCCACCTAATGAACGGCCTAGATTGACTAGAAATTACTATACTTTTACAAGGCAATTTTACATCTATTTTTAGCTTCGGGGGCGTTGCCCCTGAACCCCCGCGGGGGACCGCTAGCCCCTGGACCCCCCAGCCGGGGGGGATTTAACCCCCCCCCCCCCCCCCCCCCCCCCCCCGAGTGGAGGGGTGTACAGTCTTCCTGGGGTATACATCCAACTGAAACCTTTGAATACAGAAGATAATCATGCTCCACACCCAACAATAGGATGGTCCAATTCTCCTCTGCCAACCTGTGTCAGTACTGCTCCTAGTGCTATACATTACGCATCTACATGTACATGAAACTCCTTCTTCCAATCTGGGAAGACTAAAATCAGCGCGATGACCATTTTTCCTTTCAATACATCCAAGATTTTCTGACATTCCTCGTTCCAACAGAATGTGACATCCTTTTTCAACAACTTCTCCATAGGCGTGGTGATCTGGGCATAGCCCTTGATAAACTTCCTGTAGTACCCAGTATGTCCCAAGGTTGCGCGCAACTGTTTTACACGCCTCAATGCCTCCAAGTTAAGTATCACTACAATCTTCTTAGGATCTACCATCACTCCCTATCTACAAACCACATTACCCAACAAAGTCCCAAAAGGAACACAAAACATACATTTCTTTAGATTGAGCGTAATCTGGTACCTTCGACAAGTGTCTATCATTAAGCGTAGACTGGCCACATGGAATTTTACCAACCCAAACACAATCCAATCACCAATGTACACCTCCAAAAACTTAAGAATGAATTCTTTGAATGCAGCAATGACTACACGGGAGAAAATCGCAGGTGCATTCTTCAATCTGAAAGGAATTACATTGTACTGAAAACATCCCCACTCAATTGGGAAGGTCGTGTTGCTTCTATCTTCGGGCGCAATTTTGATCTAATGGCACCCAGAGAACCCATTAGTGAAGAAGTATGCTTCCTGGCCACCTACATTATCCAATACCTTATCAGTGAACGGAGTCGGGAAGGGATCATGTACACAAGCGTCATTCAACTTCCTAAGATCTACGCATATCCTTATTTCATCCTTCTGCTTCTTTTCCTGTACCATGATTGGGCTTACCCAATCAGATTCTTCTACGGGCTCAATGATGCCTACCACGAGCATCTTGTCTAGCTCTAAGCAAACCTTTTCCTTATACTTTGGATTGAGATGGTAAGGTCTTTGCTTAATAGGCTTCGCGTCGGGTTTTAACGTGATCTTCATAATGCACAGGTCTCCTATTATCCCCTTTCACTCCGTAAACTTGGTAGGGAACAAATCTTGGTTTTCGGGGAGCAATTTGGCAACCTTATCTACCGTCGTGTCATACTAGTTGTTGGGCATGGAATCCCCCCAAAGGCAAGCCCAAGTTTTGACCAAATCTTGTTGTAAAAGCTCTACGAATAGTGGATAGACCTACCCATGGTCCGCGAACCATGAGATTGTATAAATAGAGCAAGGCTCTAAGTGTAAAAGATAACTAATGAATAAGGAACTCTAAGTGATTGAGTCAAAGTGTAAAGTGTGTCTGTGGGTTGTAGAGTAAGAGAAGGCTCTACAGCTAAGTTCGCAGAGGCCTAGTAGTCCGCAGCTAAGTGCGCGGACCCCTGCAGCTGAGTTTGCAGGGTAGGTCGAGTCTGTAACCATTGGACGAATCAATAAAGAGAAGTTTTGCTATAATTATATGTATATTTTCCTGGTTTAATGCATGATTTATATATTTTGAAAATATATTGTTTATTTATTGCACGAACCTATATGAATGTTTTGTATTGTTAAGTATAACTTAAGGCACTTAAGTAGGCGAAGGTGGTTAAACAATACTTGAAGATAATTAAGATCTCGGGTAATATCGCAGAGAGCGGCACAACTCCTGGTTAGGGTCACACGAAGACAATGTACGAGCCACAAGAAATGGGAAAGTGCACGAAGCCACCTGCACATAGGGACAAACAAAGGACTAGTCAAACTCATCAGACATCTCCAGGGTGTGGAAACCTAGTTCTAGCACCATCCCATACTACTTCAGGTGAGACCTCAGTCCATGCTTCGTAGACTCTTGCCGAAAGGGCCAGTAGTACCTGGATTTGTTTGGCTAATTAACTTTGAACCTGGGTTAGGCCCCAACAAGCCAACAAATGGTTTCGTTGCTGGGACTGGAATCTGCATAGAGATGTCTGATGTCGTATCACTGGAATCTGACAAAGAAAGGAATTGAAGATTGGTTGGACAAAAGGATTCACGAGTTTGTGGTGCAGGAAAACAGGAATCCGTGACTATCAAAGGAGGACTAGTTAGATTGCTACTTGTATATGGAGATCCACCAATTTTTCTTTGCATCCTTCCCTACTGAGTTGTACGAGTGGATTGCGAAGCTAGCAAATAGCCAAGGAAGGTGTAAACTCGACAAACATATTGTGTGGAACCCATAATTGGTGCACAGACTAGAATCATCAGAAGATAAGATTGCACACACTGTCGATCACTGGCTCAATCGAATCATAGGAGGATTCATCACCGAGTTCATGGTAGATACTTCAATCAGCTATAGCAAGGTAGAACAATGCTTCCTCAAGGGACCACGAGGTAAGTACGTTAAATCTTTGAACACTTGGATTAAAATGATACTATGTGAAAAGCAGGTTATGTGAATAAATTGATGTTTTGGGCTACGCGAAGTGGGAGAATCTATAGAAACAAAAGTAGCACAGAACTAGAGACTAGTGCCTTGATTTCACCTCCGTAAGGAGGTGAAGAAGAGCCCATGAAGGTTTCACCAAGAAGTGCGATCAATCTGATAAGGCAAAGGATTCTGCGCATACAACCCCCACCCACACCACCACTGGTTTCACCATCTTTACCCCCGACTTTGCCCATACCACCTCCGCCACCACCACGAAGTAGTATGGCCAGCACAATAAAGCTACCAGTGTTCAAGGTGTAGGGAATGAAGATCTCGACTAGTTTTGGTTCGTGATAAAAGCTATATGCAAAGCACAAGATGTCACAAATGACAATATAAAGAAAGCAACATTGGTCATTGCTCTGCAGGATAGTGCGCTGACCTGGTACATTAAGCATTCCAATGACAATCCGAATGTAGGGATAGCAGATATTCAAAGTGCACTAAACAAAGAATTTAGTAGGCCAAAATCAGAGGCACAGTCGATTATTATTTTCAAGGAAATCACAATGCTACTAGGTGAAACCCCGTGGGAGTTCAATCAAACACTAAAGTGCACAATTCGCGAAGAAAAAATAACATTAAAAAATGGGCAACACCTCGAATGGTTTGTAGTATTGTTAACACCACATCTACAGAATGCGCTAGCACAACAAAGACTAACCACTCAGGCTGAAACTTTGGAGGTTGTAATGAGATTGCACGAGAATCCGATACAAGATCCTAACATGGGAGTTCGCCAGATTCACGCATAGGTGAAAAACTTGTGGCTTGAGATGTAGAGTTTCAAACAAGATAGGATAGCCTGTCCAAAAGTGCACAACGAGGTATGGTGCATAAAGTGAAAAGGCCAAAACATGACAAGGACCATTGCCTGGTGTTCGCAAATTACCTCGCAAGAGGAGGACGAATGCCATTAAGACCGGAAGCACAAGTAGGACCAAGCATGACACTTTCATTATGGTGTGTGATTTGTCAGATAGGAGGAAAGCATGCGACATATAACTGCCATCTATTACAGAAGTATACGCAGAATTCCCAGCAGTTGTTCTATAATTTCTGTAGATCAGTAGGCCATGATGAGCTCACCTGTAGAAGTTATGAGCTAATGATGGATTGGACTCCTACCTATAGATTTTAGGTCGAAACACAACCCCTTAACCAAAACGTAGGGATGGCACGAACCGGATTTTAGGGGCGCGGATGAGGCTGAGGTGGAATGGGACTAGGAAGACGTCGCGGACAGCTAATATGTTACAATTGCAGAGGGCCAAGAAATTATGCCTGCAATTGTATGAATCCAACATGACCATCATGCTTGTATTTTACACTGTTTGATCATGAGACAGAGGACTGTCCAACACTGATAATGAGGTTGTGCGATAAAGGAGCACTCCAACCTCCCCCAACTGAAAACCTGCAAATGATGAGGTTTGAGCCACGCAAGGAAGACCCTAATTTAAATATTGTGCTCTAGAGTGGTATTACAACAGGGGATGACAACGACACGCAGCCTGAAGAAAGTACTTGGGTTTGCAAGGCTCCAACAAAGGAACCAAAATTTGATTTGGAGCATGCTAAGGAGTCCTTCATGGAAGCTAAGAGGAGCTTCACTAATGCCTCCACTTCAAGAAGTAAAGATAGACTGGAGCTAGAAATGGACCCATCAATGCTCAGTATGTTCTTATAAACATGCATGAGGTTGTTTCGCAATAGAAAGGTTGTAAAGGGGCTGCAAGAACTCATAACTAGATGCGTTGGGACCACGCCAGGAGAACCACGCATAGTCTAGAAGCTCAGGAAGCATACAACGTGAATAGGGAGGGAGATGAGACTGACCACACAAATAAGGGAATATGAGATGGATCAAGTGATTCTGGATCTAGGATCGGATACGAACGTCCTACCAAAGCAGACATGGGAATGCATGGGCAGGCCTGTCTTGCAATGGTCTCCTATCCAACTACTAATGACGAACCAACAAAAGATCCTACCTATGGGGAGATTGCAAGGAATCATAGTAGACATCAAAGGAGCAAGCACACTAGAAGATTTCGAAGTGATAGAGATTGTTGATGAAAACAATCCCTACCACACACTATTGGGAATAGATTGGGCCACTAACATGACTGGAGTGATAAATCTAAAGAAGCACAAGATGATTTTTGAGAAAAAGTCACTGCGCATGGTGGTACCATTGGACCTTGCAGAAGGATCGCTCTACACAGAGCTAGTGCACGACTACGACAACGAAGATGATATAGACTGCATCTACAAGATAACTACACGCGAGCAAGACTAGGTAAATCCAACTGTAGATGGTCGAATCTTGTGGGAGCGCAAAAGCTCCTGTACATCAGATTCTGACGAAGAGATAGAAAGATGGGAGAACCGGTTACACGAAGTAACCACACTGAACTGTAACATGATGACGAGATCGCTACACTGTGTAACAATAGAGATGAGGGATCCTCCTATGTATGACAGGTTAGGTGAAGTGGAGGAATTCTTGAACAAATTTAAAAGAGAAGTGCTGGAACAATAGCATTTCAATGCTCTGAAATGGGTACTATGCGCTACGCCTGCAAGATGGTGGGGTATGCACCAGAAGAATTTTGAGGACTAGCGTGACTGTCGAAGGATGATGCACATGCGATTTGGGAAACCTCTGATGCGATTAATAGACAAATTTGTTGGACGAACTGACTGACACACCCACCTTTCTAGGTGGATACAAGCATATGGTGCAAAACTTGTTGGAATGCACATAGTACTCGTGGTAGGAAACACGATCGGTAAGCAGGCGTGGGTAAGGAAATGGAGGGAACAAGCCCTCCGGCTGGGACCATGAAGTATGTAAAGGCCAAGTGCGTAGAAGAATATCAATGCAGAAGCTTTTAACAAAGTATGCAAAGCACTAAGCAAGGTCCAAAATGTGAAGCAGACTAACTGGGACATACACGTACCAGCAGTTCTCTGGGCTTAATGGACCGCATGCAGAAACCTGACCGCGCAGAGACTGCCATGGCTTGAGTATCAAGGAACCATTGTAAAACCAATAATATAGGGAAATGTTGGACCGTGTATAGTAGCACTAGTAGATATGATGGTTCATGGAACTTTGGAAGCAGAAATGCAACAATGAAATCTCAGGCTCCAAGAACTTGAAGAAGAAAGGATACGATTAAGGAAGAAAAGTGCTCTGGTGGATGTAGAAGTCAAGAAGCTGGAGGATGAGATAAAAGAAGATTTTTTGGAAAAAAAAACTAGTGTGACAATGCAAGATGTATATGATCGCAAGGACAAGTTTAAGGCCCATCGCCATGAATTGGTCAGCCTGATGCCTTGGATTGGACCGCACATTTCTAAGCATATAGACCAGGGTTGTGCATTGCAGATGGTAAAGTGAGGGATACTGACCATAGCAATAAAAGATGAGTATTCTCCAGGAAACATGATGAATGACAGGATGAAAATTTTCACGGGTGGTGTGACCACCTAACTAGCCAAAGGAAGTATAGTCTTAGCACTCCGGGCAGTTGAAAGGAAGCAGAGGACTATAAACTATTCTGCTCAGGAGTTGCGCGATGTTGGAGCTGCGCGCAGAAGCAAAGATTTGGAAGGTCCGCGATTGCACATGGGGGACAACACTGCCACACGTGTTGGCCAGAAGGTGACCATTGAAGTCACTATTCACGATGGGGTGCTCGACTTGAGGCCAAATGGAGCGGGCATCAGGAATTTAAGACGCGACTTATGGGAAAGATTTGGGAAAAATCTACTACCAAGGGAGCATTAATGAACCTGATTTGGGGGGAACGGTCGAATTCAAATTCAAAAAATGCTATAAAATAAAAAGGGCTACCCAACAAACAACACTTGGTCATTTGCGAATTGAGTTATTGAGAAGAGCCCTGATTATTGTGTGCCAAGTGTTGATTGAACCCCTGAGTTTGTGAGTGTGAGATTTCTTGATAGATACGATGGTGTTAGCTGAGGATGTTATGGAGATAACCAAAATGACCGCCGAGGAGGCCGCACAGGCCCTAACTACAGGGGATGCTCCGGAAGGTGTCGGGATTATGGCAGAAATCCCAAAATCACCATGCACACCAAGACCCAAGAAGGACAAACAAGCAATGGTTCTCGTACTTGTGTCCCTACAAAACCTATTGTGCACCAAGTTGTCGATGGAGGAGAAGAGGAAGCCGTCACAATAGAGACCGATGATGAAGATGAAGATTTGGAGGATATTATCATCACAAAGGATGAGGATGAATGCATGGAGGAGGACACTCATCCTGCACACCACGCAAAAAAATTGCTTGCCTATGTCCCCCCACGAAAAGGGAAGGCTAAAGTGCCCAAGGACTCGGATGAGACCAAGAGCTCGCTCCAAAACCCGCTCCTCCCTAACAACATTATGTTTGAGGGCACAGACCTGGGACATGTCCCGAGCCTAAAATTCGAATATTAGGACCTCGCTAACCATGAGAAGTTCCCTCACCTTGATACCAGACACCTTATGAAGCCCAAGCAGAACACTGTGGCCGGGGTTATAGAACTAGAGCCACGAAAGTGGTTGCGCGGAATGGAAAAGGCAAGGCTACTAAATCTGCTTTGGGTACTACATTTCCACCGCACCCCAATATCCATTTTCGTGATTAGGTAGCTGCTCTTCCAGGTGCATTATGGTTGCTTGTGGCTAGAGGAGCCCATCCCCATCACGGTAGACTTGATTCACCACACCTCCCGGCTTCCATGCAAAGGGGAGGACCCCGCAAACATCTCGGAAGGGAAGGGCAGTGACTTGGCCATCGTGGAGGCCATGAAGAAAAAGAACAATTTGGAAAAGAAGAAGAGGGGCTATGCCATCTCTAGCATCAAGGAGAAAGCAGTACGTGTGGTGACCCAAATCGTGGTAGGAAATTTTATGCGCAAGTGCTGCGTGGAAGAAGTCCCTACACCAGTGCTAGCACTGGCTGAGTAATGCATGGAGGGGGTCCAATTTAACGGGTCCGATTTCCTCTGCAAGGAGTTTTTAGAGAATTGCCACGAAGCCCAAGAATAGGGAAAAATGTTTCGCTATGCATGGATTTTGTTCTCCATAGTGCTCGTGGTAGGGGAATTACCAAAGGATAGTCAATTCCCCATAATTGACAGGGAAATGCCAGAGGCTACAAAATACGCTTCAATCTAGGCCACAAAGGATGCCAAGAGGATCCACGACAGAAAAATATTCTGGGTGTTCATGGAGATGAACCTCAGAATGGGGATCAACCATAAGCCATGGTTGTCACCCACTGTTTACAACAGTCTGCAGAGTTTTTCAGAATTCAAAGTGGACATGTATAACATTTATATCAGAGCGTGCAAGGATCCTACCAAAAAGTGGCTAAAGCTACACTTCATTGCTACAGACGACGTCATTTGTAACGTACTAGAGGCATGGCCACCAGAGTGGCGCACCCGAGACATCGCAGAGATAGAGAATTCGACGGCACAAAAAAAGAAAAAAGAGGCCAAACTACGCATCGCACATTTGGCCGAAAAGCGAAGGAAGGAAGCAGTGACAGCAGAAGTGTGGGCGGTTCTGGATGCTACAAGTAGGAAAAGGCCATAATAGCAGCAGTAGCATAGGAGGTAGCCATGAAGGTGGGCAAGGGCCAAATGACACCTTCATAGGGGCAGGAAGCAGAGGAAGTAGAAACAATAGAGGGAGGCGCAGACCCACAAACTGTGTCAATGTAGTTAAAGTGCCAGCACCCAACAGAGTGGGCAGGGTAGTGTAAGAAGGTCAAGCATCGAAGTTGTCTATTGACCCGATCAACCTAACTGAGGGTGATCTGCAAAACATTGGCGAGATGGTGCACGATGTCACCTCTGAGGCTCTCCAAGATTTCATGCAGGAGAACTAGATTGTGTTTAGGGCCCTCAAAGTGCAGTTGAAGGAATTACAGGCGTGCCCTCCTCAGGCTGGTACCCTTTCGACCAGCCCCGCAGTCGGCTCAACAGTAGCAGAGCAGATGTTGCACGCGCTGATGACGAATACCATAGTGCTACCAGAGGGGGCACTAGTGACATAAAATGAGGATGACATGCCTACAGTTAGCACATTGAATGGTCTCAGTCTCAATATGGTTGTACTTCCGTGAGAGACCTTATATGTTTTACAGGATGGGATAGCTGTAGAGATACGCGCTAGGGAGAGCCACACACTACAAGTCCTTAGTGAGTAGAAAATCAATATGGAACAACTGAGATTGCATCATGATGAAATGGTGTTGCAGAACCAACAGCTATTATAGGTAATAGATGACCCTTGCCAAAGCGTCCTGGAACTGGCCATCCCAGCAGAGGCCTGGATCCATAGCTTAGCAATAGGGGTCTACAAGGCAAGGGAAGAAATGACAAAGGTTCAGCTAGATCTGAACCTTCAAATCACCGAGCTACAGTTGAAGGCACAACTGTCCACCCCCCCCGGAAGTCAGACAATAGCACACTAGCGCTATCATAGCAGGATTGAAGGAGATTGGCGGTGAAGTGCGAGACTACACCAGTATGTTGGAAGTATCACTCGAGGTCCTCACAAATCTGCAGGAGGACCACAACATCTAGTTTTTAGAGATAGAGGCACGAGATCTCCAATAGTAGTATGAGGAACTGTGCAGATGGTGGTCCTCACTCAGAGGTTCGCGCAGATGCAACAGGATAAAGTGATGAAAGAGCAAGTGGATGCAACATGACACAAAGAAGTAGTCCTGAAGGTGCGTGTTTAGCCTTGGATTGATGAGGCCTTCACCATCACGATAGAAATTAAAGGCAAGCTCACACACATGTAGGGGATGCACACCTTAATGCAGAGAAGCACTCCCAACATAGAGGTTTCAGAACAATGTATGCAGCAGATTCAACAAGTAGTAGCTCAGTGTGTTGTTGACCTTGCCACAGTTCGAGAACAGTTGGAGGGACTTCATGCAAAGATCTCTGCACCAACAAAGTGACTCGAGGGCGAGTCACAATGTTTATGTTTGGGGCCTGTTGGGCATGGAATCCCCCAAAAGGCATGTGTTGGGGATTAAAGCCCAAGTTTTGACCAAATATTGTTCTAAAATCTCCACAAATAGTGGGCCCGGGGCACGAAAATATGATAGAGTCACAGGGTTGTTCACCCTAGTTTTGTAATGTAATGTCAGTTGGATAGACCTACCCATGGTCCACGGACCATGGGATTGTATAATTAGAGCAAGGTTCTAAGTGTAAAAGAGAACTAATGAATAAGGAAGTCTAAGTGATTGAGTCAAATTGTAAAGTGTGTCTGTGGGTCATAGAGTAGGAGAAGGCTCTGCAGCTGAGTGTGCAGATGCCTAGTAGTCTGCAGCTCAGTTCGCAGACGCCAACAACTGAGTGTGCAAGGCAGGTCGAGTCTGTAACTGTTGGATGAATCAATAAAGAGAGGTTTTGATATAATTTTGTGTATCTTTTCTTGGTTTAATGCATGATTGATATAGTTTTCAAATATACTGTTTATTTACTGCGCAAACCTATATGAATGTTTTGTATTGTTAAGTATAACTTAAGACACTTAAGTAGGTGAAGGTGCTTAAACAATACCAGAAGATAAGCAAGATCTCGGGTAATAGCGCAAAGCACGACACAACCCCTGGTTAGGGATATGCGAAGGCAGTGTACCGGGCCACGAGGAACGGGAATGTGCACGAAGCTACTTGTACACAGGGACAAACGAAGGACCAGGCGAAATCATCAGACATCTCCAGGGTGCAGAAACCTAGTTCTATCACCCTCCCATACTAGTTCGGGTGAGACCTCAGTCCATGCTCAGTGGACTGTTGCCGAAAGGGCCAGTAATATCGAGATTTGTTTGGCTAATTAACTCTAAACCTGGGTTAGGCCCCAACAAGCCAACACCAGTAATCTCCAATCTTCGCAAATTTGGGCTTCGCCTTTGTACCAATATTTACCGGTTTTGTTTTCAATGGCACAGTTATATCAGGATTCTCGATCTGTGGTCCCTCAACCTCACGATGACCCTCAGTTTCAAGGATATTAATCTTTCATGGGTCCTCATCTTCTTGCTCAATAGTCACGTTATAGAATTCCAGCACGTGGCTCAGCTGAGTAGTCCAATCGGGTTGAACCAGATCCAAAGGATCCTGCAGTATCCTAAGGATTGCTACTTTAACTTCTTGTAGCGTTTCATCAATATAGTCAAACCCTTCTTTGAAGCCGGACATCATTAAGAATCCTTTGCGTAAAATATCCCATTCACCTGTTCCATGGTGGAACTCTATCTCCAAACACTAGTTCATCGAGATGACATCGAAGGTGTGATAGAACAAGTGCACCCATTCAGGTTGGGGCTTCGCTCCATAAGCCTTAGCCCATTTGGCCAAGTGTGCACGTGGATTTTCCTTCCCATCATACTTTTCTGTCACTCGTACCTTCAGCTTCCCAAAGCGTGTTCTCATCATCCTCCTACACTCGTGCCAATCATCAAAGCTACCCTTGTGCATACCCCACCATCTCTTGGGTGTAGCGCATAGTGTCCAGTCCAAATCCTGAAAGCGCTGCTTCTCTGGTACTTCCATCTCAAATGCATCCAAAAACATATCCACATCACTCACGCCATCATAAGTGGGCATAATTCTTACCTCTAACGACACCCAGCGCAGCAACTGGGTCATCATGTTATAGCTCAACGTGGTTACTTCATGTAGCTAATTCTGCTAGTGCTCTAATTCTTCATCCGAGTTCGAGGTGCAAGAACTCTCGCGATCCCATGTAATTTGTCCATCCACTGTCATATTCACCCAATCTTGGTCTCATGCGGTTATTTTATATATGGAGTCCAAATCATCATCGCTCTGGTAATCACGGATTGTTTCAGTATAGCGAGATCCTTCAGCGGGATCTAGGGGTACTATTACATGAAGCGATTTATTTTCAAATATCATATTTCACTTATTTAGGTTGACTACCCCGTTCATGTTAGTAGGCCAATGAATGCCAAGGAGCGCAGGGTAGGGGTTGTTGTCATCCACAACGTTTATCACTTCAAAGTCAGCCAATGCACTCGCACCTTCAATGTCTATAGTTACTCCTTGCAGCCATCCCATGGGGATGATCTTCTACTGATTTCCATCCTTAACTGAATCGGAGACCACACTAGCGTGGGTCTCCCCATCCACTCCCAAGACTTCTTTGGTAAAACATTCGCATCTGACCCCAGATCCAGAATAACCTGATCCATTTCATATTCTCCTATCTGCGCGGTGAGCCTCATCCCATGCCTTGTCCTTGCTTTATGCTTACTAATCTTCCATACCACGCACGGTTCACCCAGAGTGTTTCCAGTGCATCTATTTATAAGTTCCTGTAACCCCTTCACAACCTTGCTATCACGCAACAGCTTCATGCAGGTCACTAGAAAGGTAGTAAGCATAGAAGCGTCGATTTCCTGATTAATCTTATCCCGACTCCCTGAGGTAGACACCTCAACGAAGCTCTTCTTGGCTTCCATGAATGTTTCTTGTGCATGCTCCAAATAAAATTCAGCCTCCTTCATCGGGGCTTTATGAACCCATGTGCTGTCTTCGGGCTGTTTCCCCTTATTGTCGCCCATTGCAATCCAACTTTAGAGCACTATATTCACATTCAGATCCTCTTCGTGAGGCTCAACCCTCATCATCTGTAGGTTCTAAGTCAACTATGGTGGTAGCACCCCTTTGTTGCATATCCTTCCTATCAGTGTAGAATAGTCCTCCATCTTATGATCAAACTGAGTGCAATATTTTCACGATGGATGTGTTGGGTTAGTGCATTCATGGGCATAGTGCCCTAGTCCTTCGCAATTGTAACAGATCAGTTATCCCTGACCTCTGCCAGGTCCTCCTCCACCTCAGCTCCGTTCGTGCCCCTGAAAGCCTATTGTGCCATCCCAGTGCTCTGGTTAGGGGGCCGCATTTCTTCCTCAACTCTATAAGTGGGTGTTTTACGCGTCATCAATTCATAACTTTGGTAGTTTCACTCATCATGCCCTACGTACCTGTAGAAGTTGCAGAACAGTTGTTGTGGTATTTGTACAAACTTCTGCAGTAAATGAAAATTATCAGTTGTATGTTTCCCTACTACTTGACATATAGCACACCACAATGCAGGCCCAACGCTTGGTCCTCCTTGGGCTTCTAGACTCAAAGGCATCGATCCTCCTCTTGCAATATAGTTCGCAAAGACTGGGTAGTGGTATTTGTTATGCCCCTGACCTTTACATTTTAGGAATCATATCTCTTCATGTGCCTCCGGTCAAACTATTAAGTCCTGCTTCAAACTTTGCATTTCAAGGCAAAGATTTTGCAACTGCACATGGATCTGCTGAACCCCTAGATTCAAATCTTGCATCGATTTTTCATGCAATATTATTGTAATCTCCAAGGCCTCTTCCTGAGTCGTAATCTTCTGTTGGGACAGTGCAACCCTTAGGTGAGGCAGGAGCGAAGCCATGAACCATTCGCGGTGCTATCCATCTGTTAAGTTCATATAGCTTCGCGAATTTTACACTTCAATCTCTGATCCAATTCCCAAGGTGTCTCACTTGCTTTCATCACGATTTCCTTGAACCCCACAATTGACTGTGCCTCAAATTTAGGCCTACTGAACTCTTTATTCAACGTGGTTTGTACTCTACCAACCCAATGTTTGGGTTATCGTTAGAATACTTGATGTACCAAGTTAGCGCTCGATCCTACAAAGCACTAACCAATTTTTCCTTCTTCATGTGATCATTTGTGATGCCCTGAGCTTCCCAAACAACTTTTACGACAAACCAGAACTGGTCCGGGTCCTCATTTCCCAAGCCCTTAAATAAAGGTAGCTTCACTGAATTTTCCATGTTGAACTGTAATGGAGGTGGTGGTGGTGTGGGCAAAGTCACAGGTGATGGTGGTGAAGTTGGAGGTGGTGTAGGTGGAGGTGGCAATCACGGGAATCCCTGTTTTATTAGCTGAACTGTAGTATGCGAAGAAGCCTGTGCTACTCCCTCTTCATCACCCAACAGAGCGGAAATCTGTGGTCTATATTTAGGACCCTTTCTACCTTCGTTCCTATATGTCTTTCCACTTCACGTAGCTCTGAACACCAAGGTAGCTGCATCACCCATTTTTCACACAATAAAATCTTAATCCATGTATTGAAAGACTTCCAGTACTTACCTCGGGGACCTTTGAAAAGGTACCACTCTGCCTCGCTGTAACTAATTGAGGTGTCACCCATGAATTCAGTCACAAATCCTCTTATGATACGATCGAACTAATGATCAACAACATGGGCGATCTTATCCTTAGAGGTTTCCAGTCTTTGTACCAGCTTCAGGGTCTAGACAATAGGACCGTCAAGCCTCCACCTTCCTTAGGTATCCGCTAGCTTCACAATCCACTCATATAGCTCGACTGGAAAGGAATAGAGAAAAGATCTCAGGGATTTCTGTATACAGGTATCTGTCTAGCCATTGTTCCTTTTTTAGTCGTGGATTTCTATTCTCCTGTGCCGCGAATTCATGGATCTTCCTATCCAACCAATCTTCGACCTCTTCCGTAATTGGATTCCAGTGATATGACATCACACATCTCTTATGCAGATTCTGGCCCCAGCAATAGAACCATCTGTTGGCTTTGTGGGGCTTGACCTAGGTTCAACATTAGTTATCCAAACAAATCCCTACACTATTGTCCCTTTCGGCATCACCCCGCAGAGCGCAGACCGAAGTCTCACCCAAAGCAGTATGGGGGGGATGCTGGAACGAAATTTCCACACCCTAAGATGGTTGTGATGTCGGTTTATACCCTCTTCCCCTACCTTTGCGTAGGTCACTAAGCTTTAGGGCTCTGTCAGTCTACCCTTTATTCTATCCTTCAGTACCTCCACAAAGGGGTACGATTGACCTTCGCTCAGCCCTAACCTGTGATTTAGGTACTTTCGCGCAGCTATGACAATATATTATGTAGGATCCCAAGTTATCTCAAGTGTGTTACTTATCTCACTAATCTATCACAGTTAGCGTCGAGTAAACTGATATCCATACTTGCGTTCAATTAACCAACACAATCACATATATTTGCACACCACATGAACATTGTAAATTAAACCCGAAGTGTAATATAATTAGATGCACTAACAAGAACTAAATACATAGTAATTGTAGAATACTTCACTTTATTGATATATTTAAGTTAATACAAACTTTATCTGCCCTGCGCACACAGCTACAGGATCTGCACACTCAGATGTGGACTTCCAACCTAGGTCTCTGCGCACTCAACTGTAGAGGCTCTACCTATGCTAATACCGGAAACTCTTAGACTTATCTACCAAGACTCCAATGCTTCTCTTTTTACTCCCTTTTTTTCTTAACTACTTAGAGCTTACTTAATTAGCTTCTTTTTATACAATCCCATGGTCTTTACACTTTAAAAAATAAAGGCAGACAACCCTTTATGAATCTTGACACCTTCACGCTCTGCAACCACAAAATGCGGAGAATTTGCAACTTTATTACAAAATTATCCAAAACATTGGCTTTTAGCCCCAAAAATGCTCTTGAGGGAACCTGTTCCCAACACTTCCAGTCTAGAATTCTTGGGGGTCTATCAGAAACTCTCTCTCCAATGTTAACCCCAATAAAGGATAACTATGGAATTCATACATATACACTCTTCCTTAGGATCTGTTCCCTCCTTAACACTTCATGTAGGTGTTATAGCTGTGTTGCGGATATATATGTTAGAGGCATGTAAATGATGTCAGTCACTTTCTCCATCAATTCGAACACTACGACTAAAAACATTAGTGTTTCATCATCATTTTGATTTGTTTCACTTTTATGATGATTGTAGATGAACCAAGGTCATTCTATTGGAACTTTATTTTTATCTACTGATGGAGAAGATGTATCTCGAGCACTTGACTTGGTGAAAGTTTATTTTTTAATGTACATTGAATTTCTGGAGTGTTCAAAGTAGTAGTGTGTTTCTCAAACAATCAACCCATATATTTCACAAAATTACAACAATCATTTCTAAAAGAAATAAGACATATTTTCCCCAAGTAGCTCCAGGGTGATGACTTCATGAAAATCTTGATTCACAGATGGGGACCTTGAAGACTCCCTAGGACTGGGTGGAAAGGCCTCAGAGAGTTGTATGTTAAACTCACAGAGGCTTCACTGGGGAAGAAATATCATACCACGTGCATTAATATTGGGGGATATATATTGAGGAAAAAATGACATAATATATTGACCATATACTAGGGCGTAAGGGTTTTTATATTGACAGTTATAAATAGGGGAGCTCAAGGTTAATGAAAAAATATAAAGGGTTATAAAAAATGTTAATGAAAAATTGGATACCTACAATATCTAGTGTATGTAGGGATTATTTAAATTGGGAAGGTGTATCAGGTTCACATTGGTAGGGGGTTAAATAATGTGATTTTTGTAGGTATTTTCCAATATGTAGTCGAATTAAGGGTATTTTTTAGTATTTCATGAATGCACGTGATATGTAAGACGCTCATTGAGTGAAGCCCCTGTGGTCAACCTCAAAGTTGTCCTAAATCGATCTCCACCTTTTGAGTATAAAATGAAATATAGGTGCCATAATTTTGATCCTCCAAATCATTTAATTTGTCAAAATCATAACCTTTGTTTTCAAAAAATGCCATCTCTTCTACATATGCTATTATGTTATCTTGGTTTTTTTCTCTCCCCATTCCCACTTTCTAGTAGCATCCTCTTTATCTACATCTAATTTGTGAGACACATAGACGTCAACCATAGTTTCTTGCTTACACTTTCTTTCAGACATTTAACTTGGTCCCTAGATTCCTCAATCATTTCTGTCCTACACCCTTGGTTTCTATTATTATTTATGACATTCATTTGTTGACAATTCATTCTTGCGGTGTTCCTACATAATCTTGCTAGACATTCTTGGGTAGTTGAGTGCTCATGTTTGACATCATAGCCCTATGGATCGAGAACTATATCGATTATAACAATTTCAATGTCCTAATTCTCATTTCCTTTATCAATAATATATTTTGTGCTAAGAGAATGTGTATAAATATCATCGCTTATATCCTCTAATTTTCAATGTTGTTCCCCTGTATCTAAACTTTCTTTACCTTTTTATTTCTTGAAATTTATTTTTCTATGAATTCAACCATCTCAGCAAGTCAGGAAATCGAAGATCTTGCATTTGCACATTCTTTGACAAAGGAGTGTGTATTTTATTTCTGGTCTTTCAAGTTATTTATGATCTTTCTACTTGAATAAGTTTCTTGATAGGATTTTTAACTTTCCTGGTATCAACCTAACAACTCAATCTGAAATTAAGTTGTTAGAAACATTTCCACTCTTTTCAAACATAAATTTTACTACATCAAAATCGTTAACCCAGTATCAATATTCTCACTAATAATATATGATGGATACGATAAGATAATTTTGTACTAGATTCCATTCCCTCAATTTCAATATATTTGTCAACATGTTTATTAATAAAGCACAACTATAAGAATCATGTTGAGTTACGTTGTTAATTTGATATCTCTTAATTATGTCCATATTTTGTTGACAATTAGTTGCTTCAATATACACACACAAATTCTATCATGAAGAATTTGTTTCCTTGAGATGTGCATATATTCTATGATGTAGAATATTTTACTTCATGGAAAAGTACCAAATCTTGTTGCTCAAAATCTCCTACCTCATGACACATGGCCAAATTCTATTGCTAAAAATATGTTACTATTGTAGGTTTCTTTCCTTCATTATCTAGAAATTAAAATTGCATTCCCATATTGTGTTCATACATGTGCCTAATGAATTCCACAAAAATTGTCATTCAACATATTGAATTTTGTGCTACTATATCTAGGTGCCAAACAAATTGAACACAAAAGTAAAAAAAACTGTGAAGTTTATTGTTATAAATTAAAATTAGATATTAAAAGCTAGATTTAATGCTCATGTTTGTTACAGAATTCTTGTTCATGTCTGTAGTGAAATTTGTGCAAGATTTTATTGCCTCCAAACTCAAACATATATCAATTATTTCATCAACAATTCACACCCCAAATCATGCTTGGATTTTTTTGTTTTAAAATCAGGTACCTTGACATGCATGCTTAGATTCTATTGTGGACAATTTGTTGCCTCCATATACACTCCCATATTTTTTTGTGGAAAAATTGTTTCCTTGAGATAAGTGCCTATATTCTAACCTTAATATGTGTGAAAATATTCTACCCCTCCTAAAATTATACCTTTGGATGTGCACCCAATATCAATAGTTTCTCTTTTGCTTCAATTGCCTTCCCACAATTGACATATTTGCAATACTTCCATATCTTTCCAAACGTTTTTCTTGATTTAATTTCGTATGATTTGTTTTTGTTGGGTTTCAGAATCTAAATATATTTTTATCAACAACTATTATATTTTGAGGACTCAGATTCCCACAATACTTCAAATGGCACAACCTTACAATAAAATACTAACTTCACTACTTCATTCTCTACCATTACATCTCCTAACATTCTTTTTTTTTAATATGCATTCATATATTTCACAAGTTGCACTAGATAATTCTTGAGAGCTTTTTAATTCTCCAAACTAGCAATAGGTGTCCACGAGTAGCCCAAATTCATGTTGGTGGATCTAGGTAGAGTAATTCTTCTGAGCGAGGAGATGCCACTTGGAATCGAGTCTAATCTCACCCTCCTCCTTTGTATCAGCTAATACATTAACTACCAACACAAATACCAATCTCACCAAAAATACTCACCATGTACACCCCAATCTCAATACCATGTTTTTCCTAATCTCTCATATCTGAAATTTTTGAAATTATATCATGGCATCTCCGATGCAGTACTATGAGCATTTATTGTTCCTTCCTTTTGTCAACCTCATATGTTTGACTTTCACTAGAAATTGTAGACCCAATTCAATTAGTGGATTTACTTCTAGATTCCTTCCTATAAGTTAATCCACCTTTCATACTACTCCTTACCTTTCTTAGGTAATCCTACAGAGGTTTGTTCATTGTTAATTCAATAACAATCTTTAGATTATTATTTGTATATCACACATACATGAATATTCAGTTTAGGACCGATAAAAGGCCCAATATTGTTACCTACAAATTTGATACCACTTGTCATATCCCTTGTTAACCACATTTTTCTTTTGTATGTCAACCCCTTTATAGTTATATCTATACCTATCAATTCAATGAGAATTTTGTTTTTACTCAACCCAAAATTGCATTTTGAAATCCTAACTTAAATTGTTTTTCCTTGCATGGCTATTATTCCTCCTTTGGAAATCACATTCCTGATATAAACATACCCACAAGAAAAGTCTCAATCTAATTATATGTTTACACATATTTTCTTTTGTTTAGTTCTTATTAATTCTTTCAATATATAATTATGAATACTATTAATTTTTGTACTTGTAAACTAAATATATATAACCATCAAATTCTTTATTAAAACACTTCAACTCATATAATTTTAACTTGTAAATTCAAAACTACTGTTTACAAATATAATTGAATATTGAATAAATCCCAATTCACCTTATGTTATCTCAAAACATATTTCATTAATGCTAGTCATACGATTTTAACTCACACTATATTTTTGAGCGACTTTTTGAACTTTCCGGTGCCAGAATCTAGTGGAAAATTTGAGGTGAAATCTTGATTAGTGTTATGTAAACTGGTTTTTCTCTGTGTATATGGATTCAACGCCCTCAAAAACCCCTAGGGCACTTAGATTGTTGAGAGGTTCCCCATCAAACTTGTAATTTCAATAAATTCCTCCCAGATTTTAGAGAAATTAGACCGAAAAAACCTACCTAAAAAACTCTCAAAAAGTCACACTAATCACAACTAGGTTTCAATATACATGTATATATACATTCTTACACATTTAACTTTACAATAGAAAGTGATTTATGTATTATTAGGATTTTCTATTTATTGAGGCGTAGTCTTGGGTTTTATTAACCCTTGAAACTATAATTTCGAAACCAATGTGATATATCTAGTTACATATTCCTTCACGAACCTTCTTTTACATGGCGTAACTTTTTAATTCCACATGCTAAATTAATATGGAAAACATAGGGACAATGTTAAACTGTAATACCAATGGCAGGGATCAACAACTCAAATGATTTTAGGGTTCTTTGCATTTACAAAAGACCACTTCCGCTTATTATTCATTCTTTTCATTTGGACGTCGCCATGGTTCTATAATTCTGGAACTAATTTTCGTGGACTTTCAAATTTACTCATTCTTAAAACAAAGGTGTAGTTATTTCCTTGTGTTGTAGGATGTATTCCTTCTTAGTAGTTGAGATTAAATTTCATCCGGATTTATTTTTATATTTTGTGATGTATTAAAGGCACATACTGTATTTTTTCTTCTCATTTACAATAGCTGTAACTTTATGTATATAAACATTATTTCTATATATTTCATCATGCATCTTCGTATCTTTACCAACAGAATTATTTTTCTATTTATGCAGGTGTTTTTAGAATTCTACGAAGTTTGAGTTCCTTTAAAGGTATTTATGAACATCTCTTTCCTGTATTTTTCTATAAACCTTTTAAACTAATCCAAATTTATTGATCCAAATTTCCTATTTGTATAGGTAACCCAATATAGTATAAGCATAATCTTGACAAGCAGGTTTCTTCAAAGGTAATTGTGAAGCATTTTCCTCACGTCTTTTCCTTTTCTTTTTATACACTTTAACACATTATACAATTATTTCATTCATCTATTTTCTCCCAGTATATTATCAACATTTGTACATTCGAAGGAGATATCTCTTATCCACTTCAAAAACATATAAATACCCTAAGTGCAAAACCAAATAATGTTAGAAAAGTACATATAATTTTACTTTTCCTTTTTCTTCAGTTTCTTTTCAAGTTCTCATAACAGTACTTAAAAAAAAGTAAATATTCTAATTATTTCCTTTTCCTCAGTGTTTCCTATCAATACACAAAATACTAAAAATAGAAAGCATATCACAATTCAATCTTTTATCCTTCCAACAATGTATAAGGCAAGAATATTGACTCAAAAATATGTCTATAAAATTAGTAATGAGTACTTGATTACTCTCAACCATGATACTGCATTTAAGTAGTATCCCCCCAAGCATATCAGGTCTGCAAATTATCTATATTTGTCCTCTTTAATTTCTATTCTCATAGTTTCTCTTCCAGACAACTTGAGTCTCTCAAGCAAGAATAAAAAAGACAAATAAATTATCTTTGTCCATTAACCATATACCACTCATTTTGGTGGTTTGTAACTACCTTCACCTTAGCAATAGGTGGAAGGTAGTTACTAGCTCATTAGTGAGGTTATTTTTCCTACTCCCAAAGACAACCTCATATCTTTAGGGAAACAATTGATTGACCAATTCCCCAATTTCTCAATAAATCTGGTCATCTAGATTAGATGCCTAGGACTTGTTGATGGATAATTAGTATTCACCAATAATTTTTCATCCTAATCTCTTTCAACTACATGTACTCAAAAATTAATTTTCTAAACTTATTTATTTATAAAAGGAATTTTTTATAAATACATATTTACAATCACTCATATTTATTAAAAATAAAATACTAATAATTAATTTCTTCACATGTTTTTAATACTTTAAACATTCAAAAAGGAAACAACATATACATAATTAATTACATAAAATCCTCAATTTAGGAATATCACATACCAGCTTTTAGAAATTTTATGAAGATCGTAGCCATGCATAATATTCCTAACTGAGTTTATCACCAATTTGGAATCCACTTCAATGAAAAGTTTGGAGAAACTAAATATCTGTTCCTAGTGAAGATTGAAACTAAGTTCTTAGAGATTAATAACATTGTTTTTTTGTGTGTCCCATATAGCCAATATAAAAGAATATGGTTATTCCCCAATTTCCCTAGAGAAATCCTTCATGACTAGCATATCATGGGTTACCCTTTGAGGAACCATCAAAATTGAGCTTAATAACACTATTAGAGTGAGATGACCAAGATTCAAGATAGGTAGGTGGACTAGAATAAGGGGTCATGAGAGGATGTGTGATCTAGGGGAGAGGTTTAAGAGTTACAAAATAGTGGCTTCCAAGGTAGAATATTTTTAGCCACCAAGGGTGAAGTAAAATATTTCATTTTCTATGGATAATTATAATTCCAAATAACTTATGAAAGGGATATTAAATCATGGAATATATGTTGGTTATTCTCTTTTCATATTTCCCATAGGATAAATCATAGAGGAATACAATATGGTCTATTTAGGATAGAAATATGAATGGAAGTCAGTCACTAGTTGCTAATTATTTATTGAACACTATTAGAAGCTCAATTAGATTGTCAAAATATGATTACTACTTGTTCCCATATGTTTCTCTATAGTGAGTAGGATTTGAAAAGGTGTTATGTGTTTTCTTTGTTAAGATAACATAGATAGCAAATTGAAGGTTTCTTGAATCCCCCTTTCAACTATTTGATCCCATGTTAAGGTTGTTACAAGGGAAAGTAGCTACAAAAAGTGGGAGAAGTTTGGCCAAAGATTATAAGTTTATATTTTACACCATATCTCATTGGAGGAGGGCGTGTTTCACCATTAAATAATAAGCATCTTTGATAGTGAATGATCCTTGTGGGCTATATCACTATTAGAATGTATCGTAGTCAGCTGATATAACTATACATTATTGCTACATTAGTTCCTAGAAGTTGGCTACATCTTTAGATTTCAAGCATGATCATGTTATACTTTTTAAACTTATACCAGTAATTGTTGCATATAGGTTCTTAATAAAATAAAATAAAAAGCAATGAAAAACACACACATTAACACAAATATTTTATCTTGAAACCCAAATTGGGAAAGCTAACAAGAATTTTTTAATATATTCTTCTGTACAATATTAAAATACAATAAATATATTGCAACATCAATAAAATGGTAATCCATTTACCATGGATTAAAATACAATCATAGTTCCTTAAACAAAACTATAGAACCATGTGAAAAGACACCATGCACCACAAAACTGTTATAGGAAAAATATTGTTTGTTAACAACCACCAAAAATATGATGCAAGAAACTCCCCAAAACGTTCTTTGGGGTTACAACGCCTTAACTCCCCAAGGAGGGGGGCATTCACCCCCCACCCACCCACCCATGATCGCCCCACCATTCTTAACAAAACATACATTGCATGGGGATAGTCATGCATACAATATAACACATACCCAAGATCGTCCCACTTGTTGTTTTCTTTGCACAAAGGTGGTTGAAAGAGTTCATAATCATAAATATAGGGAGACAATGCTTATTATTTATCAACACCTAGAGTAATTCTTAGTGTTCACATACTTTGTTAATGAATTTGCAACATTCTTCATAGTTCCCACCTTCACTCATAAAACCCACTTCTCTTCAACCATATCTCCTGCAAAATGATATTGAACATCAATATGATTTGTCATAGAATGATATGTTAGGTTATTCACTTGGAACATTGCACTCTGATTATCACAATATATCATCACGGTTGCTTGTTGGACAAAACCAATACCTAAATAAAATATTTGCAACCATATTTCTTCCTTGATTGCATGAGTGGTTGCCATGTAGTTACCTATTTAGGTTGAGAGTGCCATTATAGAATTGATCTTACTCATCCAATTAATTTCTCCTACAAACAGATTAAAAACATATCCACTTGTAGATCTTCTGCAATCCAAATCTCCATCATGGTCTGCATCAACAAACCCATTTATGTACTATTGTTTGAGATTTGATGCAAGGGTGGACCAAAAAACTATCTATTATAGACCAATTGTTATCCTACAAGAGAGTCAACAAGGGTATGGATAGAATGGTAAATACAAACAAACATGCAATGTATCTATTTCTACGAATGAAAAATACAAAGAGAAGAACATAAGAATATGGGAAGAAAAATTCTCTTTAATGAAGGTGTAAAGACATATAAAAATCATCCTAGACACACTAAAGAGAGTATGGTGAGCAATGGGTCTCATTAACTGTCCTCACGGAAGGTCCCTCTTCCCTATCCTTTGCAAGAAAAACTCTCTCCTCAAAAAAGTTAAAAGAAAGCTCTCAATGGCCAACTCTCTCAATAAAAAGAAATGATCATTGTCTTGGAAATTTTGGAAGCATAACTTTGCATGATATTCTAATATTTTTGTCTCCAATTCTGCTACTATATATAGGCTCAAGTCCAATCACTGGCTCCATTCATCTCATTAAGAATATTTGATCTAGTGGGATATAAAAGAAGTCCTTTGGAGGCTCCTTAATACTAATTCAAGAGTGGAATGGATTAGGACTTAGCCATCAAGGCCTGTCCTTTTAGTAGAATTTAGCTCATTTAATGTGATGTGTTCCATGGGCTACTAAGTTGTTAGTTTTGTAGATTTTAATGGTTATCGAAGAAACTACCATAGGGATATATGAAAAAACTATTGTAGTGCGGTTGTGCGGTTCGTTTTCTTAAATGAACCTGAGGAACCTTTTATTTTTCCTACTACATGATGTTTTCCAGTCTCACTAGTACACTTTCACGTGTCATTTTTTATTTTTAGCATGTCCTGACATTTCCAATCGGGTGTATGATTTTTCCGTGATACCATTTTCCCCATGATGTATGAGGTTAGGAGAAAATGGATAGCCAAGATACATCATGTTTTTTTTGTATGATGATGAATTCTACTGACTTCTTGGGAGAGATATTATTATTTGGAAAGAATTGAGGGGATCCTTCATAAGATATCATAGAACCTAGTGTTGATAGAAGACATGTACAAATAGTAAATATAAGGTGGGCATGTCCCATGCTCATGATCATGACTTTTGATAACATGATTACAAATACACAAATGAATCTTATCAATAGATGTTGAAGATCATATTTGTTATATGCTAAAGTAGATGAATTCTTCACCATTAGGGGAATCTATGAAAATGGTTGGTGAGCATGATCCCATGCATACAAAGAAAAATAGGATGGGAGGAACTCTTGATAGAAATACCAACTTCGTGCACGGGTCTTCGACCAGATGTGAAAATGAAAATTATCACAAAGCATGACATTCCTCTTATGTGAAAACATTGTTTACATCTAACGTCAATCTTGTCAGTCAAATAAATGGGAAATTATGACTCCCATTATTTCACCCAAGGTCAACACTAAATGGGAGTGAGGAAGAAGGTACTAATTTTCTCCTAGAAAATGAGAATTGTTGTCGATAGGAAGGAAGATGTGACTATTTGGAAAAATATTTTTTATAGGAAATCCACTTCAAACTTGATATAGATAGAGAACCATGTATGGCTGACAAGGGCATGATAACTGAGGTTTGACATGATGAAATCGATGTTGTAAACTTCCCAAGGTTGGAGTGTGTATTGAAGTGGTAGAAGTTAAAACAAGTTGGAAAGTGTAATCCCCTAGAGCCGCGAGGACATCCAAGGGGTGTAAATGATTATTTTGAATGGGTGAAATGGGTCGACTATAATATGATGTTTTGGGTAGAAGTGACAGAGGGAAATTACATGAAATAAATATTGAGTAGATGATGTATGAGATTTTTGCTCCAACCAAGTGTGAATAGGGACTGCCAATAGGTAATAGATATAAAAATGGGTGAGGTTATTGCTTCTAAAAGAATCTTTGTACACTTTCGAAAAGAATATAATTTTTTTTTGGATGTACAAACACAAATATAGGTGCCCCATTTTGTAGTTACATGCATAATGGTGTAGATGAATGGCTACAAAGGCTACAGGCTCCATTGGTTGGTCTCAGTCTGGGAAAATGAATGGGATATAATTGTTAAAAATGTCTACTACATTGTGGGGGTGTGAGAGGTGAAGTGAAAATGCGGTGGTGCATTCATGGTGATTAATCAAATGAGTTATTGGGAATGATGAAGGGTGGTTAGTAATGAGGAAAAAAGAAGAAAGGTGGCCATTTTTTAACTCATGCATGTGAATGATTCTCAAGTGAAATATGATAGTCATGGATGCCAATGATGTAATGGGGACTTCTGTATGGGGAAAACCATGGTGGTGAGAAACTACTAGCCATGAAAAACATTTACCATGTGAAAGTGGAAAATGGTGGTAAACATGGTTGGGAATGAGGGTCGCAGGGTGAACATAAGGGGGTTGTACGAGGGTATGCATTTTTTGGGGAAAACCTGATCATGCTAGATAGGGATGATACTTGATAGTTGTGTCACTTCTTGATGTTTACGTCTTAGGTCAAGTGGAAAAATATCATGTAATCATGAAACTAGTACACCACATGAAAGTACCACATAAATATAACTACTAATGGAAATGTATATGTAAATTAGAGAAAAAAAATAAGGTGCAGGTGACAATGATCTTGAGCATGGTAAGGACCAAAAAAAAAACTTTGGCAAGTTGAATTGAAGCTTCCATTTTGAAGCATGCTATAATTAGATCCCAAAGGTGGGAAAAATTTTGAATATCGGGCTCATTAGCTCCCATACGAGTGTCTACAAGGTGTCTATATTGGTAGTATATAAGAGGGTGGGGCCCATAATGCCACGTCATTTGTAGATTGGTGAGGTGGTAAGTGAGGTTTTACACACTTCTATCATTGTTTGGTGTTTGTTAGAGTGCTTGGAGCTAGGTGAGTCCTACCACTCTAATATTTGTTGATTTCTTATTTAGGGTAGGTGGGACATATATTATAGTACCATATGGCCTCTTTTAGGCTATGGGACCCACACCCATGTAAGAAACTAAGTGGGAGTCACAGTGCCCTCATGGTTAGAGCACCAACAGTCACGGCGATGGATGTGACTATAAAATACATAACCACACTAGTGACAACACATCAAAGGGATATATAGTGGCATGGATCCATGTAATGCATGTGCACACAGTCACACACTTGAAGGCCAAACATTCATGATAATCGATGAAAATGTAAGTTTCATATGCATGGGGATCTCCCTACACAACAGGAATCGATAGTTGTAGTGATTGCATGTCTATTAAAGGAACAAATATGTGGGAACTCGCGTAACTATAATTGGTACAATTGCATAGACAACCGCAACTATATAGGAAATAATCATGGCAATCGAGTAGGTAAGCTAGAGATGTGTTTTTATTTTTATATTGAACCCTCCTTATGTGAATATGGAGATTCATTGGTGAGAGTGTAATGATCCAAATATTAGGGATGTTTTGGCTAACAATTTGCAAGCTCAAGCAAGGAGATTTTTCATACGAGGAGATTCTCTGATTTTTTATAGGTTTATGGTAGCTACACTATGAGGTGTTTGATGTGTGAGGGAATGACCTTGCAATATTTTCTAAGGTGGACATTTACCTTCTAACATGGATGCAACCACATGGGTAGAAGGTTCCATCCAATCCTCCACATTTGATGATGACATTGGAGGGCTGGGCCAGGTAGTGGTGCACAACCTTAGTTGTTGAGGGAAGGACTATATGGATCACATTATCTGGGATGTGACACTTTGAACTACCACTGCTTCAATTTTGGATGGATGGCCCTACCTAGATTATGGGACATCAAATTGGAATATTAGTCCTAGTGCATAGGGGCACCTTTTACAATTAGGATCACTTGATAACTAAAATAATAATATCTCAGTTGACAAGAGCAATGGGTGGTTGGCTCTGAGATTTCACACTTGGTACTCTCCTTTCTTGTTTCTTTTCGTAGTGGGTCGTTCTACTCCATCCCATCACCAACGCACCATTGACTCCTCGTCATCTACCCTGGATCATGAGGTGGGGGAACTCATGATCTGAGACGGAGGGGGAGAGGTTCTAGGTACTAGACTAAGACAAACCAATCATTTTGGTTTTCAATGTCGAATATTATAATAGAGTTCTCCTATGTCAGGATGGGGTTCCGTGATGACTTGGGCAAGGGTCTTCCCCTAGGTGTTAGTTGGGGGTCTTGAGGTATGCATTTGATTTGTTACATTATTTATTCTCTTTAGTATTTTTTTCATATATTTTGATATTATGATGTTGACATAATTTTTATTTTTAATTGAAAACATGGGACCTCTCACTTGAGAGAGATCGACCATATGATATTAGCCTCATAGTGATGATCGTGCATGAGGGGCACTGTCCATTCATCAGGTGTAGCATGCTGAGAGGACACTAGAGTAGCCCCATATACCATGACAACATTGTTGGTTTGACATAAGGGGGAGCTCGCCACAAGGAGGTGGAGGTTATGGTGGAGCTCTAAGAGGAGGTTTGTACTCCACAAGACTCATGAGTAGCATCCCTTGAGGTGAGGAAGATAGATGTGCACTAGTTGATGGTGATTGTTTTGATGGGGATATCAAAGGCTGGATGGGCTATGTTAGGTGAGGATACAGTTAGTGTTATGGTCACACTAAAACTCCCTTGTTGAACAAGTGGGGGGCTACAATGTGGTTAAAGGTGGCTTTGAATTGTTTCTTTGTGGCCTCATTAAGTTTGAGAGAGACTCATCGATTTTAATAGGCATGTTCTAATTGTATGAGGTGTTTCTCAAGGGGAGTAGTGTTAGGGACCAATTCCATTGCAATTGGTGTTGTGGGTATTTTCCATTCGATCCAACAAAACAAAGATGGCATTTTTCTATCACAAACCAAATATCTCAAGCAGATCTTGAAGAAATATGGGATGGAGGATTCGAAACTAGTATGTACCCCTATGCTGACAGGATGAAGCCTCAATGCAAATGATGAATTGGCAGCTGTACATCAACCAACCTATAGATCCATGATTGGTAGTCTGCTCTATGTAACAGGTACTCGACCAGACATTATGCATGCAGTGGGAATAGCTGGAAGGTTTCAAGCAAATCCAAAGGAAACTCATCTTCAGGCAATTAATAGAATCTTCAAGTATCTTCAAGGAACTCAAAACTATGGCTTATGGTATCCTAGAGGTGAAGATCTCACACTTCATGCATACACTGATGCAGATTGGGCAGGAAGCGTGGATGACAGGAAAAGCACTAGTGGTAGTGCATTCTTCATGGGTCCTAGATTAGTATCTTGGTTTAGCAAGAAACAAAGCTCTATTGCATTATCTACAGTTGAAGCAGAATATGTAGCTGCTGCATCTTGCTGCACACAACTCCTTTGGATGATGCAAACTTTGCAAGATCTTCAAATCACTTGTACTCCACCTATCTCCATTTTCTGTGATAATACAAGTGCAATCAGTATTTCAAAGAATCCTTTCATGCATTCAAAGACTAAGCACATATCGATCAAGTATCATTTTCTCCAAGAACAAGTGCTTGAACAAAAGGTCAAATTGGAGTACATTCCCTCTAAGCAACAAGTTGCTGATATTCTCACCAAACCACTACCCAGGGAGACCTTTGAATACCTCAGACAAAAGCTAGGGGTAGTTGATGCATCATCCTGTTGTTGAATCTTGTCTGTTTCGGAGATTGTTGGATGTCCACGAGTTTCATATGGGGTATATGCATACATATGCTGGTTTATGTGGGTACAATCGACTTGAAGAAAAGCAAGGATGAGAAGAGTCCGATATGGGTTTGTCAGAGACCATCTGGCACAGGTTCAAGGGGAGCATATATTCTTCTAATAATGCATTTTTGGCATTATCATAAAAGATCTTGGTTCAATTCTTCAGTTGTTTTTATTTCAGGAGGAGCAAGTGCAGAAGGAGAACATGGATATTGATCTGAATAATGATTGACAGATGCTATTGATATTTTGTCTCTATATTTCTTTTGTCAAGGTAATGTAACAGCCTATCTAGGTTGCCCCACTATGCCTGGGATGGATAATGTAATATGCTTATTATATCAAGTATCCCCACTTGGTTGGGAGTCGTATGTATGAGTCTTTGGTGATAGGAAGGTCAGTTATGATGTATAAAGTCATATTTCTTTTGTAGAACATCTTCTTGCAGATCTTGCCTATATGTCAGGGGGAGCTTGGACAACATAGCAGAGCAGAGATTTCAGCATGTACTCAGGGGGAGCATAACCCTTTTCCCTTGATGTCAAAGGGGGAGAAAAGACTTTGAGTGACTTTGGGTTGCCATCAAGTCCAAAGGGGGAGATTGTTGGCATTATGACATAGGTTTGGCACAGGTTTGGCTCGATGACATAAGTGTTGTCCTTGATGGAAACTCACTCAAATAGCAGATCACAAGTTCAGGCTCTCAAAATAGTAGAAAATGAGATACCCGCAGGTTCCTGTTCACAAAGCCGCAGACATACGTAGGTGCGTCGAACAAAAGGTGCGGACATATACGCAAGTGCATCGAACAAAAACTTTGTATGTAAAGTACATGCACTTTCATGCAGAGAAAAATGTGCGCACATGGGAAATCTTATGGTTGGTCCATGGTATTTAGTCCGACATTTTTGATCCTATGGTTTTGGTCCGTGGTTTTGCATCTAAAGTATTGAACCCAAGTTTTGGGTCGCTGGTATTGGATCTTTATGGTTTTAGATCATGGTTTGAGTAAGGCCTAGACTATAAAAAGGAAAGGAGATTCTTTTGGCTGGGTGACTGATATGTTGAATATCTTGAGAAGAGCAAGATTTGAAGTTCTGGTGATTGGTTGGTGAGTTATAGATGGACTTGAATCACGGAGAAACCTGAGCATTACAAGATGGATCTAATGATGGGTCGAGATCTCTTTGGCGCATGATCAGATCTATAAATCTGATAATCTGGAGTATAATTGAAATCTAATAAATTATCTATACTGGGAGGTTTTACACAGCGCAGGCACAGATACCCGCAGGCTCGACACAGCGCAGGCGTGGATATACGTAGTTTTGACACAGTGCAGGCGCAGATACCCGTAGGTTTGACATAGCATAGGTGCGGATACCCACAGGTTTGACACAGTGTAGGCGTGGATACCCATAGGCTCAACACAGCGCAGGCGCGGATACCCGCAGGCTCGACACAGCGCAGGCACGGATACCCACAGGTTAAGGAAGTGAATATTGTGTATGTACACAGGTTTCTAGTGGTGAAGTTGTAGACTTTTCTTGAAATATGTTTTAGCTACTTTTTTCTATTACTGCAGTGTTCAGGGTTCTGAATTGGTGTCTGGTTACTGGTACTATGTTCTGAGAAGTTATTGATTCAGTATTTGTACAAGGAAGTTGGTTGATTGTAGATCTATTTGATGTTTGATTGATATTCATGGATCCAGTCTGAAAATTTATGAAATGTGGTCCCTGGAAGAAAAGAGAAGTCTTTGTAGGTCAGCACCTACGTACTAGTACCTCAGCTAGTACAAGAGCTAAGGGGGTTGTAGCTCCCTTCCAAAAGAGTTTGGAGAATGAGAGAAGGTTGTAGCCTTCTACAGGTTGAGGCCTGCGTACTCGTATAAGACTGAACCAGTACAGAATCATTGTAAAAGGAAGTTTCTAATTGAAATAAGATAGAGACATATTGCAGCAGGTGGTTTTCACCCACATTGGGTTTCCACCTTATATCTTGTGTTCTTTTGTGTGACTGTTTGATCTACTTTTCTGTTCCTGCTTACTGTTATATGATTCTGACACACATATTAATGATCAACATCTGAAGAATAAATTAAATTATAAGTCTAGGAGGTATACGCAAGTTTCATTAGTCAGATCTGCAAATATTTGTATAAATTGAAAAAGAATTTGATAATACTGATTCACCCCCCCCCCCACCTCTTAGTATTATTTTCAACACTCTTATTATATAAATAAGTGTAAGTGCTAATCATACAATACATCCATGTAAGACTGCTAGCCCCAACAGTGAAGCGTTACAACCACATCTGCCTGCTCCTCCAGAGATTTGAACTAGCTATGTGTAGTGGAGAAGCCAAGGCACATTACAATACTGTCCAAGATTTCTCCAAGATAGTCTTATCAGAAGCTTGGCTGGCCAAAAAGCTATACAATGAGTTATGAGGGACTATTTATATAAAAGGGTGGGGTGACCCTTGACATTCCCCTTTGTGACAGTTCAACTACCATCATGACTCTTCACTTACTTTATGACTTTTACATCCAACTATTGAAACTTGACTTACACTTGACATGACTCAACATTACAATGCACATGTACTCATGTGAGACAACATGGCTTGAGCAAGCCATGCAAGACATCACTAACAATCAGTCCACTGTGATGAGATGAACTCTTTGACATGCTTGTGATAGTGAAGGTGGTGGTGTGCATGCACTTCATGGTGATATCTTGCTGAAGCGAACACTTTCCTCCATTACAACTGGTTCATTGATTCAGCTCCTTCATCCAACTCATCTACTAACATGCACATGGTCTCCTTAGGTGCGACTAAATCGGAAACACACTGATGCATAGTGTCCATGCTGATATTCAAGTTTGTGCTGGTGGTCATACACATCAACTTTCCAAAGTCAATGTTCAGCTCCGGTTGGACTTGCTTCTTGCCTTCGCCTTGGTGAGTGTGTTGAATGGGTTGGATTGCATGCATGCACATAATGACATGCATGTTCTTGAATCCCTTGCATGTGATCAAAAACATTGCTCACTATGTGAGCTTCGTGTCAGCTACTGGTATGGATCTTTAACTTGTACGAGTGTAGTTTCATCCATGAGTGCATGTTGCGCCCACTTTTGTTCCTGTTCCTATAGCAACTCATTCTTTTGTCTGTGCAACTTCATTCTCTTCCTAAGTTGTTTCTTCAACACATGCAACTCCTTATTTGATCCATTCTCTGTCTTCGCATGATCTTCATTTCACATCATCACCTCATAGCCTGAGTCTCCAAAGTTACTTTCATTATCAGTGGATCTTCTTCATATTGCAACTTTGTTTCGCCTCTTTGTTGTCAACAACCTTCGTCTTGCATTCATTGTATTTGCTAAGTTCATTGCTTTCACTGCATTCGCTACGTTCACTGCATTCGCTACGTTCACTGCATTCGCTACTATAGATGCATTCGTTGTATTTGTTGCATTCGGTATGCTACCTTTAGCTCCTATTCATGATGATGCTTGTTGTGATATCTTGATTTTCTTGTCTATGAACAACTTGATATCTTCGTGAGTAGGCAAGATCATAGACCTTTGATCGATTGCATCTTCAGGCATGCTCTAAATGGTGTCTCTGACTCTGCCCTCTTGGAAGCCATTGTACCTACACTGCTAAGAGGCAGATGAACACCTTCAATACCTGGAGACATGGAAACAGTCATGGCAATAAATTTGTTAGTTGAAAACCAAAATTAACTTGAGAACTAATTTGCAACATACCTATGTGACTAATCATGAAGGTTGAGCAATTTCGGCTGGGAGGTCGGGAGACCAACTACCAATACTACGACACTGTATGGGTTATTGGGAGACTGGCTAACTATTGGAACTGTGCAATGCACAGTCCAGTTTGGAGGCGGACTGCTGGAATTGCACAATGCACAATCTCAACTGGAAACGACTACATGCTCAGTGACTACATTGCGCAATTTTCTTGGCCAGCAATCATTGTCCCTTAGGATTGTGCAAAGAAAGCCAGGAGAACAACTGTTGGGTAGAAATGCACATTTCTCGAGAGGAAGGTAGATCCTTCTCTCTTAGGATTGCACAATGTTGTCTAGTGACGTAGAGTCCGGGCCAAGGTTGGCTAGACTCGCCAACGGGAAACTGAAAGTGAATGTGAATGTGAATGCATGTCGATATTGAGTGTAAGCATAAGTGAATGATGATGAATGTAAATGGTGAATGACAAATTCAGAAAATGGAACAACATGCATGTGGGTGAGACGAGTCACTGATTTGGCGACTGTTCACAAAAAATAGTTTCATGCATGTGAGAACAGTGAGATGTTGACAAAAACTAAAATGGTGCTAGGACAAGCTAATATACATGTAAAGAACACCAAGCATTCAAATAAATCAAGAAAATAATACTCATACAAGTGAAAACACAAAAAGCGACATAAATGCAACACAAGGCATCGGAAGTAGGATTATCCCAAAACAGCTGAGCTAAATGTGCTGTGGGATGTCAGAACTAAAAGGTTGATGCGAAGAATGAGCTCTACAACGTCTAATTGACGAGTTTTCATAATATCGAGGTTATGATGCCCATGCAACATATCTAGGAAAAGTGACACTTGGTGGGAGGTTTCTGAAATGATCCTTGCATGTAACCTTGACTTGCTAAGCATAAATCGCTGAAACAAGGGATGCCTTTGCATGCTAACTTAGGAGAAGCAACCCATGCATGCAAGTATTTTTCTCAGTCCTGGAGGGAACCGATCAACTTAGCTACACATGAAAGAGGTTGTTCGACTGATTGAAGGAAATGCACATTTCTGGCTAGGATTTGGGATGACTTCCCAGGAGATTTCTGCAACTTTTGGGTGGAGCAGCTGACTGCTACCTAGATTTGCACAAATTCTGGGCTGAGCAGCCCTGTTGGGAAAAATTGCGCAATTCTTGCTGGGAGTGTTGTCTGGTAGAATTGCGCAATTCTAAAGCCTAGCAGGCTGCCAGTTAGGATTGCACAATTTCTGGAGGGAAGGTTGGTTTCCCTCTAGAAGTGCACAATTTCTTGGGGGAGCTTCTCAGCCTACAGTTGGACCAACTTAGGGTGATGAACATGTCAGGGGAATGCATCGAGTTGTGATCGATAGGCTACCTTTATGCAAGAAAAACATTGAAGCTTGTGTACTTGACGAAGCAAGACAATATGTTGTGCAAGGTTGGTAGGCAGGCTCCAAAACAGGCTAAGGAAAAATTTTGGAGGGTGGTTGTAACTGCTACAACACTTGGTGACACACTGGTAGAAATCCATCTCTCTGAATAGACCTTGTTCGTGAAAATCAAGTCTAACACCTCCAAAAGTATTGTTCAGTTCTTAGCTCATCTTGGTTTCTCACTAGCTTGATTGTAAGATGTAGCATTTGCCAAACTCTTGGTCAATTGACACAAATTTGAAGCCAAGGAAACACAACTATTTCGATTGGGGTTGAGGGCTATATAGGTGCACAAGCAGTATAGTTGTCAGAGTCTTATTTTCATCTCTGGTGTTGCTCCACTGCCAGCAAGCCTGGATAGTACCCCGGTGGAGTCACATCGGAACACAAGCATGGCTCCGTTGCCAGTGAGCTTGGTAAGTACCCCGATGGAGTTACTTGCATCACCTCCCTGCATAGGAAACCTTTCTCTTCTTTCGCCTTATTCATCTTTCATTTTGAATTTTTTGACTTTTCATTTTTTTCAGTTTTCATTTTTTCAACTGTGCATAGCACTTATTCATTTCAGAGGTGGAAGAGGGATCCCGACTTATTGAGAGCATAAGAGGTTTTTCTAGTAGAGAAGTAGCTTATTGTATCTCTAACATGTGTGTTAAATTTCTCCCCCTCACCTTATTCTACTTGGCTAAGCTGACAAGGGTTAACCCAAAAACAACCGACTAGAGAAGGTAACACTAGTTAGCACACAAGCGTTCTGTTTTCACCAAGGTTTACTTTGAAAAGTACATATTTTCCTTCGACGTATCATGGAATAAAAGTAACAACCTCTTCATACATAGGAAAGATGATAGATAACCAAGTAGCTATTGTTGTACAAGCCCTCTTGTACTTCACCCAGCTCGTTTCAAGAGTCATACATCGTTTCATGGAAAACTAACCTACAAATGAAACAAGCAAACTAACAAACAACAAATTAAAGCAAGAGTAGAAGGAAAGGGAAAGCAAGAAAGTAAGCAAACAAGCAAGCAAACAAACAAGCAAAAAATGTGAATAAGAAAACAAGCATGCAAGTAGACTGACTGAAAGCAAACACTACTCGTACTCCTACACTAATGGTGCATGGGCTTGATCACGTGAAGTGATATTTCTAATAAGCCACCGGCGCATTTTTTAACCCATGTTAGTGAAGGCCTGGTTTGCAAGTAACCCGGTTGTGCGAACAAGTGAGAAAGAAAGATATAACAATGAAGACAAACAAATTTTGTGTCTGACAGTGCCCACAAGACATAAGTGAGTGCAGGTGCATGAACAATTTGTGGACTTATCATGGTGTTGTGTGACATTGTGTGCAACTTTGGGGCATAATCACACTGTTGACTAAGACATGCAAAAAAAATAAAGAAACAAAGATAATTTGCATTGCTCACAAGTGCTTGCAATATAAGATTCCTCCAATGCATGAGTGATGGGATCGTGCAGTTAGAGTGGATGAGGTATGATATGTGTTTGAGATTGATCTCCAATGCATACATATGAGTGATGAGGAGCCTTGAGTGATTGAACAGTTTCATGATCGGAAGTGAGACTAACCCCAAGAGAGCGAGGACCTGACGTAACCATGAACTCGGGCTGAAGTGCCTCGACAGTCTTCGGTGTTTCAACTTCATCATCAGGTACATCATCATAAACGGGTGGCTTCAAAAGATCAACTATGATAGATTCATGATCATTATCAAATATGGGAGTAAATGGATCATGACACCACGATCATAAAAATCAATGATTTCATCGGCATCCTCATGATCAAATGAATCAAAAAGAGGGGTAGATGAAAAGCAAACAAAATCATCCTTTGTGTTTCCAGAAAAGACAGATGAAAGATCAAGTGGACTTTCAATGAATAACTTATCCTCTCCATTTTCGAATGGTGGACCAACATTCAATGAGTCTTGCGAGTGATCAACAATGGGTGCATCTGTGGAAGAAGACACACATACAAAACCATGGATGGCAGGTTCACCAAAGATGTTAGGAAAGAATGGAGGGGGCTTGGATGGAAGGGAGTCCTCCTTCACCAAGTGTTGATGTTCAAGATCCCACTCATACACTTCATGAATAACAACGCATGTTGGTTGTCCAACACTAAATCCTTCGATGGGTTGTTCCTCATTCAAAACAAGTGAAGAGTCTGATTGGATGAACACAAGACAGTATCATCTAGTGATCAGATAATGATCAATGACTTAAGTGATAGCTCAAACCTCAAAGTGTTCAAAAGAGTGTCAAACCTAAGCTACTGGATAGATCTCGTCTTCCTAATTTCGGTGCCATGAACGGTTCGAAAAACCGACACTGTATGAAGGAGTTATCGCAATTTAAAAAGTCTAGTAAACTGCAATTTTTGGACATTTGACCAAGATTAATTTGGTTTTTGGGAAAAATTAAAAAGAGTATATTCTAAGGAATATTCCTTGGAATATTCCCTAGATTATTCCCTTTTGGGACCAATCAAGTGTCGAAACGTGTCAAGTCTAGAGGCTGCCACGTGGTCTTGGAATGGTTATGCAAAATTTGTATAGGTTCAACGGAATCGAACCCATGACCTCCGGCAAGACAGAACAATGCTCTACCACCTCTGCCTAACATTGTTTCTTAACATATAATGGTTGTGGTGCATATTACTTTTGTAACAGTTGGAGAATTGGGGGTTAGGAATGCTAGCAGTCCCCATCAAGTTGTTCACATGTCCCGATGCGACTTAATTGCCACTCGAAACACATCCACATGCAGTTGCATATTAATACGACAGCCAGCATTAGCCTAACTGACAGGGTTATACTGCCCACATATGCACGCCAAATATTTAATGTAACGGCTACCTTCGATGGTTCAACTTGGCAGAGCGGATAAACTTAGGCAGATATGCTATGTTTATTTGGAGTTAGGTGCAGTTCACCAAGTTTTGTGGAGTATCCCTAGGGGATATTGACTAAATGCACTCCAGGAGTAGTTTTCGACTAGAGAGAGTGAAAGAAGAGGCTATCTAGACTAATTGGAGCCTTCTGAAGCCAATGGAATAGTCAAGAGAAGCTGAAGAAGTCATCTTCGTAGAGATTTTCAGGCAGGGAGATTTTGGAGCTAAGGGCCACCAATACTTGTTCTCAGTGAACCAATAGACGTTCCTGACTGTAATGAGCATTCAAAATACATTGCAGGGATTTTCAGAAGAATTTGAAGACATCTAAAGGCTGAGATGCTATAGGGAAGTTTCAAGTAGCCTAGTGCCAACCATGGAAGAAGGCCTATGTTGGTTTATTGGGCCCTGACCCAGGTTCGGAAGAGTTTTAGCCAAACAAATCCTACACTACCGGCCCTTTTAGCAACAATCTATGGAGCACAGATTGAAGTATCACCTGTGGTAGTATGGGAGGGTTTTGGAACCAGGTTTCCGCACCCTAGGGATGTCTTGATGAGGTCTGGAGGGGTTGCAAACCGAACTACGCACTCGCGCTATTCTACGCAACTGTCTGGCCTTCATGAAGATCCACGATGGGGTGTTTCGTAGATTCTTATTATTATTGCAGTTATTATAGATCTGATCTATTCCTTAAGGTCTTTAATCAAGCATTCAATAGTTAAAACCAACACACACAACCATAAATCTTAAATATACACATAAAGCCATAACATAAGCATAAATATATAGATCTGTGATCAGATGCACAATAATTCAAAAACACTTATCTTTATTAACCTTCTATTTAGTACAATCCATTCCACCATGTGCACTCAACTACAGGGGTCTGTACACACAGCTGCAGACTCTACCAAGCCTCTGCACACAAAGCTGTAGAGCCTACCCTAACTACTACCAACCGCGACTCAGACTTATAGACTCAGAGCACTCTTGCTTTTACAAACCCATACACCTCAGATCTTAACCAAAGCTACCAAAAAATTGTCTTCTAAACTTAGAGCCCTACTTTATTTATACATTCCCATGGTTCGTGAACCATGGGTAGGCCAGCTCACTTTCTATTATCTTACAATTCTCTCGAGTGGACAACCCTTTGACTTAACTCATTACAATTCGCACTTCGTGGAACCTTTACCCTACTTTTTACCCAAAATTGTGGGCTTTAAGCCCCAAAGTTTGACTGGTGCTGTGATCTTGGCTTGGAGTCCATCCAGCAACATTTGCGATGTGTTCATATCTGCCACATATTATTCCACTGTCCACTGTATCACTTGTGCATAGCTTTCTGATGCATTATTGGAGGCACCTTCCTGCCCTAGGGCATATGTGTCCTGCAGTTGAGTCAGCTTCCCCTCAATCGTAGCAGTGATCGTGAATGCTTCCTCCAGCCAAGGTTGGATGCATGGTTTAAGCCTAGCTTCTTTTTGGCGTGCAGTGTCCACCTACTCCTTCATGGGTTGGGCCTCCCTCATCTTGGCTAACTGCTAAGTGAGGGCGACCATGTGCGCAGTCCCCCTAACATTTTCATAAGCTTGATGTAACTCCCGTACTTCTGACTCTACCTATTGCAATGTTGGGTCTTCTTATAGTGATGTGAGTGTAAGAAGGGATTGATCCAACAATCCCATGCAATCCTGTATAGCACGCTCTATCACTGCCAATCCTGCTTGAAGGGCATGGCAGCACTGCTCTCTAACTTCCAGTGATGTAGGGGGGCTGCACTTTTAGCCTTAGCTCCATGATCTGCAAGTTCAATTCCAACTGTGCTTTGGCAGCCTCTTCTTGGGCCTTACAAAATCCTGTGGCCATGTGACGAATCTTTTTGGCTGTTGGGGGTTCCACTGGCATAGACAGCTCTAGTTCACTACTACAGACCTCTGCCATGGCTTGCTCCAATTCTTGGTTGTGTGTGACCAAGTCATCACACTGTAGACTGACTTGGTCTAGATTTCCCTTTTGATCCGTCAAGACCTGGAGGGCATGGCCTTATGTGGTGCAGAGCTCAACGGTTACCCCATCCTACAGCTGGTATAGGGTCTCTCTAGGAAGGGCGGCCAAATTCAACCCCCACCTGCACACATTACCTTTGGCTTTTGTTATGATGGCACCTACTGGTAACATTAAATTGTTCATTATGTGGGCGTGCACCATCTACTCAGCTATGGATGTATCGTCCGCTAGGTTCGATATCATCCCTCCTGGGGGTCACACCTGTAATGCCTGCAGCTACGCTCTGAGCACCCCCAACACAGTCGTTTGATCCATCATTAATTCTGTCAAGGTGTTCTTATCAATAAGGGTTCCTCCCACAGACTCTGTTTCCTTTGTCCTTTTTCATGTGGAAGGTTGCTCCTGGTCACGCGGTCGCTTGAGTTGGGTCACATTTGTTGTAAGGTTCACGCATTCTTGTGTCTCCACCTCCTCCTGTATATTCAGTTCCGTGGGCATTTCTTGGCCTTCCTCAGCTTCTTGAGTGGCTGCGGTTGTGGTCTATGTCATTTGCTCTAGCGTGGCTACCTCAGCCATTGTTTGCAGCATGGTCGCTTCCTGTTCTTGACGCTTTCTTTCTGCTAGCTTCGCGAGGCGCAACTTGGTCTCCTTCTTCTTCTATTGCGCTGCAATTTTTTCCAATTCTGCGAAGTCCAAGGTGTGCCACTTCAGAGACCATGATGCCATTACTTCAAAGATTACATCATCTACGGCAATAAATGATAGCTTTTCCCATGCTCGGGTTGGATCCTTGCACGCCCAGATATACAATTTATGCATATCTGCCTTGAATTCCACCACACTCTGTAAAGTGTTATATACCATTGGGGATAGGCATGGCCTACAGTTGATCCATGTTTGTAAGCTCACCTCTACAAATGTCAAAAATACCTTTATCTTCCAAATCCTTGCTGCGTTTGTGGTCGCCCAGAGTGAGGTATACCTCGCGGCCTCGGGTAGGTCCTGTTCCACGATGGGAAACTAGCTATTTGCTAGCAGTTCTCTGGCAATCAACAGGATGGTTAAGAGCATCAATGAGTAGTGGAAGGTCTTGCCTTGGTTCTGTGCTTCCCTACAATTCGTCAAAAAATCATCACACAAAAACTACACCCAATTGAACTAGACCCCTTCTGCACACTGTTCCGCCAACACAATTACAGATGCCGGTACTTCATCTGCACATCATTTCCTCATGAGCTTGCTGGCCAGCAACTGGGTGTCAATGCACACCCCTTGATATTTGATACTTGCGATTATGTAACCTCACTTCCTTTTCTCTAACTTATATTTGGCTATGTCTGCGGGATTGCTTCCTTTAATCGGTAGCCTCAAGATTCAGTGACTTTAGTTAGCCGTGATGGGAATCAGTTCTTCCAGCCACAGATACCCATCATGTACCAGACGCAGTAGCTTCCAGATGACAAAGATAGTGATAGGTGCGGAGTGGTAGTGGGTTATCCACCGTAGATATAGTAACTCTGCCTTCTCCACACCTTGCAGCCATTTCTTCTGTTGTAGTTTGTCCGTGGCCAACTATGGGAATTTCTCACTATCCACCAGGTCCCAGTCTTCAAATTTTATATTTGATACCCATCCCAGTGGTGATCTGTCAAAACCGATATCATCCGGAAGAATAAAAGTTTGGAGCGCACTCTTTAAGGCCTCTAGGTCCTTTGGTATCTTCGTTGTTCCTTTCCATGGGGACATGTAGGAGGGTAACGCTATCGCTAAAGATGCTTGGGAGATATTTTCCTCCTCATCGTCCTGTGCCTCTATTTGAGCTATTAGGTCTTGTAGATCTTCTTCCTCCTCTTCTGTCTCAATAGTGATAGCTTTACCCTCTTCGGCCAGTGAGATTTTACTAACCCTTGGGTGCCACAGTGATACCCAGATGGGCCCCATCAGCTGTTTGTTCTTCTATGTCATGGTGTGCGTGGGGACTTCGGGACCTTTGGTGCACCTATTTCCTCTCCAGGCTCCTCCTGGGTCACCCATGGTTCTTGGCTACCTCCCATAATTCGCACTCTGGTTCTTGACATTGTGTTTATACTAGACTCACTGCACTATACTACCTCAATTCTTAACAACCCTAAAGCTTCTTGAAAACTACCCTATTGAATTTTATAGTAACAATCAGATTTGAATTCAGCCCTTCCCTCCATTTTTGAGTCCTTAGTACTTGCTTGGCAGCAGATCTCCCCAAATCTAGCTCGTAATACTTGTCGTAATGGTCTACTACCCGCTCCTTTCCGCATTAAATTAGCCTTTTTGTCATGAAAAATGTCATCAATGGTCATCCCTAAGCCTCTGCACATGGCAGCGCATCCCCTTAAGCATGATTTTGAACCTTTGGCTTGACGGGCTTTAAGCGGACCCCCATTTCCACGCATATCTTCTGCAGCCTTGTTTATAGTCCTGCACCATCTTTCAACTGCTTGGGGCACTGAGATTGTGCCTTCTATAGATAGTCAGGTGGTCGTGAGGCTTCGCTTTTCCTACTAGCCCAGGCTGCTGGCACCTTCCACATGCCTTCATGTTACGTCCCCCTTTGTCTGGTACCTCCCCTTTGTTAGTAAGGTGTGGTTGCAGCCATGATAGCAGGGTCGCCATTTCTTTGAAAATCATAGTAGTGCTGGCTAGTCTTGGTCCCTTCATACTCACGTTTTCATGGCCTGCTTGCGTGACTTCGTTTTCCAGTTTGCAAATTTCTTCATCCAATGTCATACTTCTCTTCCTTAGCCATGCCCATTTGTCATCGAGTTTCCGAAGTTTCATGCTCCCGCGCCGAAGCTTTTCTTGTAGCTGCCGAATTCTTTTAGGCAAGTCCCCACATCTTGTTCCTACTGCGGGAGCCGTAGCCCAAGGATGCTTTTCTGCCTTCCTGATTTTCTCTCGTCTTGTCATTGTTGAAGTCACTTCCACGCTTTGGTTTGTGCTTATGGTCCTCTCCGCCCATTGAACCACTGGGTTGCACAGGTCCTCATCTGTTTTTCCTACCAGTTAAACTGTTTTCACGATCCCGCATGGCCTTGCGACTACACATCGCTCTTTCCACTGCCTCATAGGGTCCTAATTTTTGAACCTTAGCTGGGGTTATGCCTGTCCAGCATGCGACTGTACCCATCAACACAGGTGGGTGCACAAACTACTTTGCCCTAGTCGCCCAACCCTCATTTGACATTGGGAATTTTGAAACCGCAAGTGCATCCTTCTTCTACGTCCACACTAGCTCCCAATATTCTGTTGGTGCTTCTGCCACCCTTGTACAGGCGCCACGCACAATGCCCAAACCATTGTGTCGCACTGCTGCTATTTTGGTCCTGACCTTCCAATCCCATTTAAGAGTTCACCCCCTCCTTTTTCTCCATCATATGTTGCTAATTCCCTTGCTACAATCGTGACGTACCATAGTGATCTAATCATCCTGTTGCAATTTAGCGTAGACACCTCATGCAACTAGTTGTTACACTAAAAAATGTCACCTTGACTACTTACAGTTAGTATGGCTCCAATCAACAAGTCATGCTACCCTCTTAGGCAAGTCTCATGCCTCTGTCATCCATCTCAAACTCAAAGAAGAGAGAAAGTCTTGTAAAAACTATGTTTATCTCTGGGGTCGCAGGTTCTCTCTAGCCTTACCTGCGGGGACGCTGACCATGTTCACAAAATCTGCGTCCATGGACGCTCTGTATGTTAAGGGACAGGTGCGTCCCTCTGTAAAAGGCAAAATGCGCGAGTTTTATCTTGAAAAAGTTACTTGTGGTTACTTCTAGAACATTCTAGAGGTCGGTTTGATGAAATGGATGCGCCTCCAGTTGGTTCATGTATCTCTATTAAGGGGGAACTTATCCCATCAATAAGGGAGCTATCCCACCCATAGAGGGGGATGATCCCATTGATAGTGGACCTGAATAACCTCTTTACAGCACTATAAATGAAGGCATTGAGCCAGAAGGAGAGGAGGTTGGAGCTATACATTTTCTTTGGGTAAATGCTGCAGGATTTAGGTCTTCCATTAGAGCCTTTGTGAGGAGAGATTGTCTTCACTTGATTCTACTTGGGAGAGGGTGAGCTTTGTCAAAGTAGAGGAAAACCCTTGATGGACCCTGGGAGGAACTTGCACAACACCAAGGCCAGGTTGTAAGAGTTTCTTTGTTTCGTTATTAATACAAACTGGTTTATTTTTCTCAATAGCTTGTGTTAATGAGTTATTTCATGTGTTCCTTGGTCTGCATGTTGAATATATGTTTTATTATATGAAATGCAAGTGCTTGGTAATTGTTTGATTGTTTGTGGTTGCAGGAATTGACTTGAAGGAGGAGCTCATCCGGATCGTCAAGAACGGACTTCAACAACAGCGTTTTGGAATAAGGTAAGCCTAAACACTTGTAGTTTTCATGTTGTAAAAGGTGTATTTAGAGAAAGATCATTCCATTTTGTCTTGTTTGTCATTAGAATGTCTTAGACTTCTAGGAAGGTCAGTCGTGTCCGCACCCTTGACAGATTCCGTGTGACAAATTGGCGACTCCGCTGGGGAATCCATTAATGAGAGAGTCTTTTCCTTTATATGAACTTTGCTTTGAGAAAATCATTTTTATTTTCTGGTTTTTGACTGTGAGAATTAGTATTTGGGTGGCTTAGCTGTAGCTTTAGTTGGCTTTAGTTTTTCTTCTTTTTTCCAGAAAGACGCAGTCTCTGTGTGCTGCACAGTGCGTCCTTGGACGCGCTGTTGTCGACTGCACAGTGCGGGGTCGCACCTGTGACAACTGCTGACCTGCGTCTTCCTGTAAAAGTTAAGAAAATTCCATTTTTGCCTTAAATTACTTTTAGATTTTGTTTTTTCTTAGTGTTTTCTGCCCAGATCCTTTAGTACCCTGTCAAGAATTCTTACCTAAACTGGTTTTGTGAGCTTTGAGTGTTTTAGTGGTTTTCAACGAAGTTTAGACCTAGGGTTTGATTTTTGGAAAGGCTTTGTAGTAACTTTGAGCTTAGAAAGTTGTTCCAGCCTTAGATATCTCTGGTTAGTCAACCTTCTTAGAAGTTGAGCCTGCCGTAAAGTCTCCTTGTTTGAGCAACTTGTCATTTGAGTTGTTTTGGGTCAAATTTCGAATTGCTTGTTTTTAAAGTATTGATTTCCATTTTCAAAAAGGACAAAAAGATTAGATTTTTGTTTTGACTAGTTTTTGGTTCTGCAATAAGCTAGTCCTTGATTTGATTGTGATCAAGTAAAACACCTTAGAAATAATCATTGTTAGTTTTGGCCTCGTTAAGATTGCTTAGAGTAAATTTGCCTTTAGTTTGCTTATGAGTGCATTTTCATAGATTTTAAGAGTTGTTAAGATTGATTTTTGGTTATTTTAGATTTATTTGCTTTATTAAAAGAAAAATACAAAAACATCTTCTTAAAAGTCTTGTTTCAAGTAGCTTTTTGTTTTCAAAAGAAGAAAAGAGTTTTTTCGTGCATGTAAAGAGAAGTTATGTTTTTATGCTTGGAAAAGAAAAACGAATTGTTTCTTTGATTGTCTTCAATTAAGAAGTTGCTTTTATAAGGATTGCATTCTCTCAACTTTTTAGTTAAGCAATTCATCGAAAAAGTAAAGTAGTGGATAAATCATTTTAGGTGCATTTTGTAGTGGTTTCGAGTCGAGTCAACACACCACTAGTTTCACTTCCATCACCTTTTGACTTAAGAAACAACCTTAAAAGTAACGCTTAAATTAAAATCAATCTAGTAATCTTTATTTTTCTAGGGCTCTGAAGCACCAACATAGCTTAGGCTAGGGTCTTGGAGTAGGTGAGTACTTAACTCTCCAAGACTACAAAACCAAACAGATAGTCTATCTTGAGTAGAACAAATCCAATTGTTTCAGTTACATTCTGGGAAAGCTCCTCTTAAAGGAGAAACACGAGCTCGTGTCCGAACCAGTGAGGGGATCATTCCTCCCTCGTTGGGAACGACGCCAGGCAGTACGTATTACAAACGGTAAACCTCGGATTAACCATTGTCGAGGAGCCAGGGGTCACTTATCGGTAAACCTTGGATTGTTGTCAAGGAGCCGGTAAGGGGATTGGAGCTTGCTACTCTGCCCTTGCGTGCTGTCGGAGTTTAGACTGTTCCCCCAGGTGTAATTGTTGTGATTGGTAACCTTAGTGGCCATAATATCTAGGATTCTACCCAAGGTGACGGTGGAGGGAAGGTCCCACTGTACCTGGAGCAGACGTCGGTTATACTCACTTGGATTTTCTGGGGGGTTCGCTTCACTTCGAGACGGTTAAAGTGGAGGAACTTGGTCCAGTCTATTCATTAAGCAGGTTGCCGGGGTAACTGTTCCACCCACTATTTCTGTACTGAATCCTGCGAGGTTGGGCCTAATCACCAACTAGCGCTTTTGGTCCGGAAGACTACTGTTTGTGTGTGGTTTGACGCTCTAGATTATTTAGGCGTGTGCTTCATTTATCAACTTTGAGTTATTCGTCACCAAACCATCTGTTGTGTCGTTATGTGTTCAAGAGGTCTGCAAGCAAAACTTTCATCTGCAAAATACTTGTCATCCATTGACCATCCCTGAGTCAGTCCTTACAGCAACATTTCTTCAACTTGAACAAATGATTTCGTGTTGCAGGCTTGCCTGCAACGGGTCGCTTTCTATCGACATCGACACATTATCTAGAAAGATGACTTAGGAATCGACAGTACCTTGAAGTCTGCATGCATCAATGGCAGGTTTCTCGCCTTTGACGTCAGTTTACATCATTGACTCTCGATCAGAGGATTCCGTGAAGTGTTCGACATCAAAACATCTATTCACATTTCACGGGTTGTGCTTGGTACTTTGAGAACCATTGACATTACTGGTGGTTTCTCTCACGCTTGTTAACAGTTTACATCATTGACTGGTAATCAAGTGGTTTCTACCATGTTCGACATCGAATCATTTAATCACATGGCTAGAATCGTACCAATTCGGGAAGTAGAAGTGAAGACCCTGGATCTAGTTTCTACCATCCAGGCTGCGAGGAGTTTTGTATTCATTATCTATGTAGACTAATCATAAACAGATGGCTGCATCCATACTGTGTCTACCAAAGTCTATAAAAATGATGTACTGCAAGATCATTCCTGTATCAGAATAGTTAGTCCATTAGTTAAAGTTTTGAATCTGAGTATGGGAATGCCTACCTCAGTGATGATATAATCTTATCCATGTATTTTGTGTTGAAAATTGCAGGTTCCAACCAGGCCATCCACAAGGCAATCCTTGAAATGATAAAGCGCTTCACCCTTCCTAGAATTACAAAACCCTATTCTATTCCAGGCTTCGCACTTTAGGGGGCAATCTGTTACACTAAAAAATGTCACCTTGACTACTTACAGTTAGTATGGCTCCAATCAACAAGTCATGCTACCCTCTTAGGCAAGTCTCATGCCTCTGTCATCCATCTCAAACTCAAAGAAGAGAGAAAGTCTTGTAAAAACTATGTTTATCTCTGGGGTCGCAGGTTCTCTCTAGCCTTACCTGCGGGGACGCTGACCATGTTCACAAAATCTGCGTCCATGGACGCTCTGTATGTTAAGGGACAGGTGCGTCCCTCTGTAAAAGGCAAAATGCGCGAGTTTTATCTTGAAAAAGTTACTTGTGGTTACTTCTAGAACATTCTAGAGGTCGGTTTGATGAAATGGATGCGCCTCCAGTTGGTTCATGTATCTCTATTAAGGGGGAACTTATCCCATCAATAAGGGAGCTATCCCACCCATAGAGGGGGATGATCCCATTGATAGTGGACCTGAATAACCTCTTTACAGCACTATAAATGAAGGCATTGAGCCAGAAGGAGAGGAGGTTGGAGCTATACATTTTCTTTGGGTAAATGCTGCAGGATTTAGGTCTTCCATTAGAGCCTTTGTGAGGAGAGATTGTCTTCACTTGATTCTACTTGGGAGAGGGTGAGCTTTGTCAAAGTAGAGGAAAACCCTTGATGGACCCTGGGAGGAACTTGCACAACACCAAGGCCAGGTTGTAAGAGTTTCTTTGTTTCGTTATTAATACAAACTGGTTTATTTTTCTCAATAGCTTGTGTTAATGAGTTATTTCATGTGTTCCTTGGTCTGCATGTTGAATATATGTTTTATTATATGAAATGCAAGTGCTTGGTAATTGTTTGATTGTTTGTGGTTGCAGGAATTGACTTGAAGGAGGAGCTCATCCGGATCGTCAAGAACGGACTTCAACAACAGCGTTTTGGAATAAGGTAAGCCTAAACACTTGTAGTTTTCATGTTGTAAAAGGTGTATTTAGAGAAAGATCACTCCATTTTGTCTTGTTTGTCATTAGAATCCGATCCCGTTAACGGATTGGGTATCGAATATTGTTCCCGTCAATAAAAAACAAGGAACAATAAGAATCTGTATCGATTATAGGGATATCAATCGAGCTTGTCCAAAAGACAACTATCCTACGCCTTATATCGATCAAATAATTGATGATTGTGCCGGAAGTGAGATGTTTTCCTTCATGGATGGTTTCTCAGGTTATAATCAAATCAATATTCTACCTGCCGATCAACCAAAAACGGCATTCATTTGTCCATGGGGGACATTTGCTTATTGCAAATTACCTTTTGGCCTTAAGAATGCCGGTGCTACTTTTCAACGGGCCATGTCTTATGCGTTTCATGACATCAAGCACATTGTGCAACCCTATCTCGATGATTTGCCTGCTCATTCTTTACACCGAGCTGATCACCTTGTCCACCTACGAGCAATCTTTATGAGGTGTAGGCATTATCGAATTCGGTTGAATCCCCACAAGTGTGTTTTCTGTATAGAAACAGGTCGATTGCTGGGATTTGTTGTTTCCAAAACCGGCATTCGCGTCGATCCCTCGAAAGTCGAGGCTATCATCCAATTGTCTCCTCCTTCGAGTTTGCGCCAACTCCAAAGCTTGCAAGGGAAAGCAAACTTTTTACGCCGATTCATCCCTAACTACGCCGAGGTCACTAAAGGTTTTACACGGTTGTTGAAACAGAATGTCCAATTCTTTTGGGATGAGATTGCTCAACAATCTTTTGATGCACTGAAACACGCGTTGACCCATGCACCGTTATTGCATCCTCCCAACTACAACCAGGACTACTTCTTATACCTCGCAGCTTCGCATTCCACCATTGGAATGGTGTTAGTTCAAGAAGATGAATTCAAGGCAGAGCATGTGATATATTACCTTAGCAGAACCTTAAATCCAACTGAGTTAAAATATTCGCATGTGGAGAAATTGGCCCTGGCAGCCGTTCAAGCTGTCCAGCGTTTTCGTCACTACATTCTTCTCCGCAAAACTACTGTTATTTCGGATTGCAACCCTATGATTTATATCTTGACAAAACAACTGCTAGGGGGCAAGTACTCTAAATGGATTGTCATCCTGCAAGAGTTCGACTTGGAGTTTGAGAAGTCCAAGTCTAAGAAATCTTTAGTCTTCGCGGAATTGATGTGTGATTTCCCGAGTGCTGACACAGAGACTGTGGCAGAGGAGTCCATTGCGGACGAATCTTTGTTTCTTATTAGCACTGTAGATCCGTGGTATGGGGATATAATCATCTATCTCCAAACCCAAACCTTTCGGCCTAAAACTTCCAAGGAAAACCGTCGAAAAATTCGGTTTCAATCCCAGCAATACAGAATTATTGGAGATACACTTTATCGCCTGGGGGCAGACTTAGTCTTTCGACGTTGTTTAACTCACGATGAGGCTGAGAGAGTTTTGAATGATTGTCACTCTGGAGCATGTGGCGGTCATATGTCTGGGTATGCCACAGCTCAGAAGGTGTTGCGCGCTGGCTATTTTTGGCCGTCTATGTTTAAAGATTGTATCCTTGCCGTCAGAAAATGCCACAACTGTCAAGTGTTTGATCGCAAGATGCGCGCTCCACCTGCTCCTCTCCACCCTATAATTGCCGCTGGTCCATTCGCCAAATGGGGCATTGACTTTATTACTTGTAACCCTCACTCGGCCGGGGGGCATGCGTATATCATCCTTGCGGTTGATTATTTTACTAAGTGGGCCGAGGCGATGCCTACATTCGACGCAAGCGGCAAGACAGCTGCACTTTTCGTATTCAATCATATCATAACTAGGTTTGGTGTCCCACAAGCAATCATTACGGACCATGGAAGCCATTTTCAAAATGTCATGATGACTGAACTTACAAGCCAGCTTGGTTTGCGCCACGATAGCTCTACACCTTATTATCCGCAAGCCAACGGTTTGGTTGAGTCGATCAACAAAGTTCTAGTCGTCATGATTCGACGGATCATTGGTATCCATCGAACGAATTGGCATAACATGTTATTTTCGGCACTATGGGCATATCGAACTTCAGTGAAAAATTCAACAGGTTTCACCCCTTTTCAGCTAGTTTATGGCTTAGAAGCTGTGTTACCTATTGAGTGCGAAATCCCATCACTTCAAATGGCTGTCGAATTACTTCCAGCTACTTCCGAAGAGGAGAAACGGTTGTTATACTTAGCTAAATTAGATGAGACTCGACGTGACGCTACTTTAGCTATCGAGACTCACGCGAAACGAATGAAAGCTCAGTACGATAAAAATGTAACCCCTCGAAGTTTTTCGGAAGGAGACCTAGTACTATTATATGATCAAGCAAACGATAAGCTAGGTGCTGGAAAATTCGTTCCCATGTGGCATGGGCCCTACATTGTAAAGCGAAAGCTAGCAAAAGGGGCTTATGAGTTAGTTGATTTTGATGGGGACTCTTTGGGCAAACCCAGAAATGGACTTTACCTAAAGAGGTATTATGCTTAAAATGGTGGATGGAGAAATTTTTAGATAGGTTAGATTTCCTTTCTAGCTAGCAAGTGTGTTAGTTTAGTCAGTGTGCTTAGCTTAGCAAGTGTGGTTTTTCGTCATTATTTTGGCTCATCTTGGTTTTACTCTTGATATTGTAGATGTCGACGCCTCTCCAAACATACATTGGATTTGCTGATGGTGCTTGTCGTAGTACACGGAATATCTCTTCCGCAGCTTGGGTTATCTATTCGCCCTCTGACGAGTTAGTTTCTATGCATGGGGTAAGCCTCGGTCAAACAACGAATAACATTGCAGAATACAGTGCAGTGGTTGAATTATTATCCGAATCTATTTCATTTGGAATTCGACGTTTGATAGTGAGGTTAGATTCTGAACTTGTTGTATTACAGCTTAATAGAGTTTATGCCATTAGAAATCCTGTGTTATTAAGGTTGTTTTTGAGAGTGCGTCTCTTGGAACGTGAATTTGATTACATTGAATATCAACATATTCCAAGGTCTTTGAATACATTAGCAGATGCAATTGCTTCTCAAGTGTTGGACAGACATTTATAATAATCATGCAAGTAAATTTAAAGACATTTCATCATACATGTTAAACAAGATAAGCCGATAATAGTGATATATAGATATAGATAGAAGTGTGTCCAAAAATATATACATCGTCTTCGATCATAGGTTTAACACACCTTATGATCGGCAAAATGATAGTGCAAAAAGTCAAAAATGTCACATGTGACTACAAAAGTGACTAGTCAATCACTGGTGGTGCTCTCTGTACGACACCACTGCGCGGGCTATCTTGCGCAGAAATCTCCTAAACGGTCCAGGGACTGCAACCACGAAGCGCTGAAGCCTCATTGGAATGTCATCCATAGTAGTCTCAGGTATATCTGCCGTGAGACGCTCTAGATCATGCTCCAAATCGGCTAGTACTTCTGCTGTCGCATCCTGTAAGGCCAGTGCCGGTGCAGCTGGATGTCGTCTGTCGTAAGGCCGGAGATTGGCTGGACGCTGTGGTCCAACATCTGCATTTTTAAAATTTTACTGTTACGTTGAGACGATATATATGAAAAATAAAAAATACATAATTAGAAAACTTGTGAAAATGAAAGTACCTCTGTCATCCCATTGTTCTCCCTGTGGAAGAACCATGTCCGGATCACCTCTGAAATCCATTCCGGCATATGGAAAGTCTTGTATCACAAAAAGCTGGCCCTCTAGCCAGTCGAAGTAACTGTCAGAGAATCGAACCACTGCAGCACCCTCGTCAGGATGCCGGGCCATCACCGCAACCCATCGAACAAGCTTTGGCTCCCGAGGACCCAAGTCATCAACTGTGAGTTGCTGAGGGATCAGCATAGGAACTCTCTCCAAGGCAAAGCTCACGACTAAAGGCCCATATCCAAAAGTCTTTAGTCGTCCGTTCTTTGCCTTGGTTAGTTGGCTCTTCATATGAGCCGACACAGCTTCGCACCAGTTGAAGATGGTGCCTTGGTAACAGTCAACTGCCATCCGCATTTGGGATCCGGAAGCAATGTGCAAGGCGGCCGCGCCACAAATCCTAGTGACCGTAAATGCAATAACTCTAAGTTCCGCCAGAGCGATGTGCTTTATCTCCACGCCTTTTTTATGGTGAATCCCTGGTCTGCACCACTCCTCGCGGAGATCATCAAGGGATTGGCCACCCGGCCTGGTCCCCGCAAGGTTGAGTTGCTCACCTCTGTTTGGCAAGCCAGTGAGAAAGTATACATCCGAGGGCTCTATCTCGAGCTGGTGCCCTCCAATGTAAAAGCATTGATCTTGAACGTTCCATCGCTCAACTAGCCATTCCAAAAATCTTACCTGGCCCCTCATGCCCGGTATGGTCCAATATTTGTACAATCCACATGTTCTTAAGGCATCCAGAGAGGGTTGGTGGTTAATCGCAGCTTCATCGTCTTCTACGTGCTCTCTCTCTCTCCAGTCTAACATGTTTTGGCCCCTGCACATCAAAAGAGTCAATTAGAAATTAATTTGAGAAAATTTGGTGGTTTTTTGAGAGAGTTAGGGTTTTGAAATGCGCCCTTTGCGGAAGACGCACCCCGGCTTTTTAGCACAGGGCGTCCGGACGCAGCTCGCCTGAAGGCGGACTGCGTCCCCAGACCTTTTTCCCGTGTGAGAAAAAGTCGGGGGACGCGGCTCACCCGAAGGGCACCTGCGTCCGCCGAGGGGCGCATTTTGAACCCAAAACCCCCCCAAAAAATGAAACAGAGACCAAAAACAAAAAACTAAACGGATAAAAATGAAGAGTGGGATGTGTAAAATACCTCGGTGAAGCGGCGTTCGATTCCGACGGTCAGATTTTCCGCAGCAACCACGGGAAGTTTCTTGTCAAAAGCTCCTTTTTCAACCTCAACAGTGAAACGGTAAAAATGACATGGTAAAAGGTCTTTTTATAGGTTTTTTGGATGAATTAGTTCATTTTTTACCATGAAAAGATGTTTTCAAATGTATTTTTGCCTATTTTAAACAGGTATGAGTAATGTGTCGCTTTTGTGCAGGACGAAGGGATTTCAAGGGAAATTGTAATTTTTCACAAACAAAATTTCAGAGTCATCTTTTAAGCCCTTTTCTGACTCCTAAAACATGAAAAGATCGCCGAGTGTTTCTTTTTCACTCGTTAAAACGGAATTAAAAGACGGTCCCCTTTTAGCTCTTTTCTGACCGTAAAATCAGGAAAAGATTGCCGGGTTTTTGTCGTTTCAAACTCGATAAGGAAATAAAACGACGTGTCTTTGATCGCTTTTTACTTTTCAGGTCAACGATACTTTTATGAAAGTACTCCTTGGTCGAAAGATCAAGCGGTTCCCCCAGGTATTATTTTATACTTTTTCGGGCTTGAGGGACACAAATATACGAAAAAGTTCAACGTGGAGTTTCCTTAAGTTTTTCAGACTCTCTAAAATTGAAAAACGCCGAGTTTCTCCTATACTGGGCTCGTTAAACTTTTACAGTAAAGGACCTGTTCAATTACAAACAGGAACGAACCACTCCTTCCTAGGGTTCGCATTTAAACTAGGTTGGACTCGTCCGAAGGATGAGCTTATAATCAAGCATATGTTATCCTCCTCAAGCTTGTTAAAAATAAAGAGGTACTTGCCAGAAATGGTGGGGGAAAAAAGAGAAGAATGAACCTATTTGTCACCTTTTGCCTCAAAAGAAACTTTATTACCGCTCTTGAACACGACACTTTTCATTCACCTGGGTTGGGAAATCTTTTACCTCACAGTTGACTAAATCACTTTGAAAATCTTTAACCGGGTTCAGGGATCAACTTTGAGTTATTCGTCACCAAACCATCTGTTGTGTCGTTATGTGTTCAAGAGGTCTGCAAGCAAAACTTTCATCTGCAAAATACTTGTCATCCATTGACCATCCCTGAGTCAGTCCTTACAGCAACATTTCTTCAACTTGAACAAATGATTTCGTGTTGCAGGCTTGCCTGCAACGGGTCGCTTTCTATCGACATCGACACATTATCTAGAAAGATGACTTAGGAATCGACAGTACCTTGAAGTCTGCATGCATCAATGGCAGGTTTCTCGCCTTTGACGTCAGTTTACATCATTGACTTTCGATCAGAGGATTCCGTGAAGTGTTCGACATCAAAACATCTATTCACATTTCACGGGTTGTGCTTGGTACTTTGAGAACCATTGACATTACTGGTGGTTTCTCTCACGCTTGTTAACAGTTTACATCATTGACTGGTAATCAAGTGGTTTCTACCATGTTCGACATCGAATCATTTAATCACATGGCTAGAATCGTACCAATTCGGGAAGTAGAAGTGAAGACCCTGGATCTAGTTTCTACCATCCAGGCTGCGAGGAGTTTTGTATTCATTATCTATGTAGACTAATCATAAACAGATGGCTGCATCCATACTGTGTCTACAAAAGTCTATAAAAATGATGTACTGCAAGATCATTCCTGTATCAGAATAGTTAGTCCATTAGTTAAAGTTTTGAATCTGAGTATGGGAATGCCTACCTCAGTGATGATATAATCTTATCCATGTATTTTGTGTTGAAAATTGCAGGTTCCAACCAGGCCATCCACAAGGCAATCCTTGAAATGATAAAGCGCTTCACCCTTCCTAGAATTACAAAACCCTATTCTATTCCAGGCTTCGCACTTTAGGGGGCAATCTGTTACACTAAAAAATGTCACCTTGACTACTTACAGTTAGTATGGCTCCAATCAACAAGTCATGCTACCCTCTTAGGCAAGTCTCATGCCTCTGTCATCCATCTCAAACTCAAAGAAGAGAGAAAGTCTTGTAAAAACTATGTTTATCTCTGGGGTCGCAGGTTCTCTCTAGCCTTACCTGCGGGGACGCTGACCATGTTCACAAAATCTGCGTCCATGGACGCTCTGTATGTTAAGGGACAGGTGCGTCCCTCTGTAAAAGGCAAAATGCGCGAGTTTTATCTTGAAAAAGTTACTTGTGGTTACTTCTAGAACATTCTAGAGGTCGGTTTGATGAAATGGATGCGCCTCCAGTTGGTTCATGTATCTCTATTAAGGGGGAACTTATCCCATCAATAAGGGAGCTATCCCACCCATAGAGGGGGATGATCCCATTGATAGTGGACCTGAATAACCTCTTTACAGCACTATAAATGAAGGCATTGAGCCAGAAGGAGAGGAGGTTGGAGCTATACATTTTCTTTGGGTAAATGCTGCAGGATTTAGGTCTTCCATTAGAGCCTTTGTGAGGAGAGATTGTCTTCACTTGATTCTACTTGGGAGAGGGTGAGCTTTGTCAAAGTAGAGGAAAACCCTTGATGGACCCTGGGAGGAACTTGCACAACACCAAGGCCAGGTTGTAAGAGTTTCTTTGTTTCGTTATTAATACAAACTGGTTTATTTTTCTCAATAGCTTGTGTTAATGAGTTATTTCATGTGTTCCTTGGTCTGCATGTTGAATATATGTTTTATTATATGAAATGCAAGTGCTTGGTAATTGTTTGATTGTTTGTGGTTGCAGGAATTGACTTGAAGGAGGAGCTCATCCGGATCGTCAAGAACGGACTTCAACAACAGCGTTTTGGAATAAGGTAAGCCTAAACACTTGTAGTTTTCATGTTGTAAAAGGTGTATTTAGAGAAAGATCATTCCATTTTGTCTTGTTTGTCATTAGAATGTCTTAGACTTCTAGGAAGGTCAGTCGTGTCCGCACCCTTGACAGATTCCGTGTGACAAATTGGCGACTCCGCTGGGGAATCCATTAATGAGAGAGTCTTTTCCTTTATATGAACTTTGCTTTGAGAAAATCATTTTTATTTTCTGGTTTTTGACTGTGAGAATTAGTATTTGGGTGGCTTAGCTGTAGCTTTAGTTGGCTTTAGTTTTTCTTCTTTTTTCCAGAAAGACGCAGTCTCTGTGTGCTGCACAGTGCGTCCTTGGACGCGCTGTTGTCGACTGCACAGTGCGGGGTCGCACCTGTGACAACTGCTGACCTGCGTCTTCCTGTAAAAGTTAAGAAAATTCCATTTTTGCCTTAAATTACTTTTAGATTTTGTTTTTTCTTAGTGTTTTCTGCCCAGATCCTTTAGTACCCTGTCAAGAATTCTTACCTAAACTGGTTTTGTGAGCTTTGAGTGTTTTAGTGGTTTTCAACGAAGTTTAGACCTAGGGTTTGATTTTTGGAAAGGCTTTGTAGTAACTTTGAGCTTAGAAAGTTGTTCCAGCCTTAGATATCTCTGGTTAGTCAACCTTCTTAGAAGTTGAGCCTGCCGTAAAGTCTCCTTGTTTGAGCAACTTGTCATTTGAGTTGTTTTGGGTCAAATTTCGAATTGCTTGTTTTTAAAGTATTGATTTCCATTTTCAAAAAGGACAAAAAGATTAGATTTTTGTTTTGACTAGTTTTTGGTTCTGCAATAAGCTAGTCCTTGATTTGATTGTGATCAAGTAAAACACCTTAGAAATAATCATTGTTAGTTTTGGCCTCGTTAAGATTGCTTAGAGTAAATTTGCCTTTAGTTTGCTTATGAGTGCATTTTCATAGATTTTAAGAGTTGTTAAGATTGATTTTTGGTTATTTTAGATTTATTTGCTTTATTAAAAGAAAAATACAAAAACATCTTCTTAAAAGTCTTGTTTCAAGTAGCTTTTTGTTTTCAAAAGAAGAAAAGAGTTTTTTCGTGCATGTAAAGAGAAGTTATGTTTTTATGCTTGGAAAAGAAAAACGAATTGTTTCTTTGATTGTCTTCAATTAAGAAGTTGCTTTTATAAGGATTGCATTCTCTCAACTTTTTAGTTAAGCAATTCATCGAAAAAGTAAAGTAGTGGATAAATCATTTTAGGTGCATTTTGTAGTGGTTTCGAGTCGAGTCAACACACCACTAGTTTCACTTCCATCACCTTTTGACTTAAGAAACAACCTTAAAAGTAACGCTTAAATTAAAATCAATCTAGTAATCTTTATTTTTCTAGGGCTCTGAAGCACCAACATAGCTTAGGCTAGGGTCTTGGAGTAGGTGAGTACTTAACTCTCCAAGACTACAAAACCAAACAGATAGTCTATCTTGAGTAGAACAAATCCAATTGTTTCAGTTACATTCTGGGAAAGCTCCTCTTAAAGGAGAAACACGAGCTCGTGTCCGAACCAGTGAGGGGATCATTCCTCCCTCGTTGGGAACGACGCCAGGCAGTACGTATTACAAACGGTAAACCTCGGATTAACCATTGTCGAGGAGCCAGGGGTCACTTATCGGTAAACCTTGGATTGTTGTCAAGGAGCCGGTAAGGGGATTGGAGCTTGCTACTCTGCCCTTGCGTGCTGTCGGAGTTTAGACTGTTCCCCCAGGTGTAATTGTTGTGATTGGTAACCTTAGTGGCCATAATATCTAGGATTCTACCCAAGGTGACGGTGGAGGGAAGGTCCCACTGTACCTGGAGCAGACGTCGGTTATACTCACTTGGATTTTCTGGGGGGTTCGCTTCACTTCGAGACGGTTAAAGTGGAGGAACTTGGTCCAGTCTATTCATTAAGCAGGTTGCCGGGGTAACTGTTCCACCCACTATTTCTGTACTGAATCCTGCGAGGTTGGGCCTAATCACCAACTAGCGCTTTTGGTCCGGAAGACTACTGTTTGTGTGTGGTTTGACGCTCTAGATTATTTAGGCGTGTGCTTCATTTATCAACTTTGAGTTATTCGTCACCAAACCATCTGTTGTGTCGTTATGTGTTCAAGAGGTCTGCAAGCAAAACTTTCATCTGCAAAATACTTGTCATCCATTGACCATCCCTGAGTCAGTCCTTACAGCAACATTTCTTCAACTTGAACAAATGATTTCGTGTTGCAGGCTTGCCTGCAACGGGTCGCTTTCTATCGACATCGACACATTATCTAGAAAGATGACTTAGGAATCGACAGTACCTTGAAGTCTGCATGCATCAATGGCAGGTTTCTCGCCTTTGACGTCAGTTTACATCATTGACTCTCGATCAGAGGATTCCGTGAAGTGTTCGACATCAAAACATCTATTCACATTTCACGGGTTGTGCTTGGTACTTTGAGAACCATTGACATTACTGGTGGTTTCTCTCACGCTTGTTAACAGTTTACATCATTGACTGGTAATCAAGTGGTTTCTACCATGTTCGACATCGAATCATTTAATCACATGGCTAGAATCGTACCAATTCGGGAAGTAGAAGTGAAGACCCTGGATCTAGTTTCTACCATCCAGGCTGCGAGGAGTTTTGTATTCATTATCTATGTAGACTAATCATAAACAGATGGCTGCATCCATACTGTGTCTACCAAAGTCTATAAAAATGATGTACTGCAAGATCATTCCTGTATCAGAATAGTTAGTCCATTAGTTAAAGTTTTGAATCTGAGTATGGGAATGCCTACCTCAGTGATGATATAATCTTATCCATGTATTTTGTGTTGAAAATTGCAGGTTCCAACCAGGCCATCCACAAGGCAATCCTTGAAATGATAAAGCGCTTCACCCTTCCTAGAATTACAAAACCCTATTCTATTCCAGGCTTCGCACTTTAGGGGGCAATCTGTTACACTAAAAAATGTCACCTTGACTACTTACAGTTAGTATGGCTCCAATCAACAAGTCATGCTACCCTCTTAGGCAAGTCTCATGCCTCTGTCATCCATCTCAAACTCAAAGAAGAGAGAAAGTCTTGTAAAAACTATGTTTATCTCTGGGGTCGCAGGTTCTCTCTAGCCTTACCTGCGGGGACGCTGACCATGTTCACAAAATCTGCGTCCATGGACGCTCTGTATGTTAAGGGACAGGTGCGTCCCTCTGTAAAAGGCAAAATGCGCGAGTTTTATCTTGAAAAAGTTACTTGTGGTTACTTCTAGAACATTCTAGAGGTCGGTTTGATGAAATGGATGCGCCTCCAGTTGGTTCATGTATCTCTATTAAGGGGGAACTTATCCCATCAATAAGGGAGCTATCCCACCCATAGAGGGGGATGATCCCATTGATAGTGGACCTGAATAACCTCTTTACAGCACTATAAATGAAGGCATTGAGCCAGAAGGAGAGGAGGTTGGAGCTATACATTTTCTTTGGGTAAATGCTGCAGGATTTAGGTCTTCCATTAGAGCCTTTGTGAGGAGAGATTGTCTTCACTTGATTCTACTTGGGAGAGGGTGAGCTTTGTCAAAGTAGAGGAAAACCCTTGATGGACCCTGGGAGGAACTTGCACAACACCAAGGCCAGGTTGTAAGAGTTTCTTTGTTTCGTTATTAATACAAACTGGTTTATTTTTCTCAATAGCTTGTGTTAATGAGTTATTTCATGTGTTCCTTGGTCTGCATGTTGAATATATGTTTTATTATATGAAATGCAAGTGCTTGGTAATTGTTTGATTGTTTGTGGTTGCAGGAATTGACTTGAAGGAGGAGCTCATCCGGATCGTCAAGAACGGACTTCAACAACAGCGTTTTGGAATAAGGTAAGCCTAAACACTTGTAGTTTTCATGTTGTAAAAGGTGTATTTAGAGAAAGATCACTCCATTTTGTCTTGTTTGTCATTAGAATCCGATCCCGTTAACGGATTGGGTATCGAATATTGTTCCCGTCAATAAAAAACAAGGAACAATAAGAATCTGTATCGATTATAGGGATATCAATCGAGCTTGTCCAAAAGACAACTATCCTACGCCTTATATCGATCAAATAATTGATGATTGTGCCGGAAGTGAGATGTTTTCCTTCATGGATGGTTTCTCAGGTTATAATCAAATCAATATTCTACCTGCCGATCAACCAAAAACGGCATTCATTTGTCCATGGGGGACATTTGCTTATTGCAAATTACCTTTTGGCCTTAAGAATGCCGGTGCTACTTTTCAACGGGCCATGTCTTATGCGTTTCATGACATCAAGCACATTGTGCAACCCTATCTCGATGATTTGCCTGCTCATTCTTTACACCGAGCTGATCACCTTGTCCACCTACGAGCAATCTTTATGAGGTGTAGGCATTATCGAATTCGGTTGAATCCCCACAAGTGTGTTTTCTGTATAGAAACAGGTCGATTGCTGGGATTTGTTGTTTCCAAAACCGGCATTCGCGTCGATCCCTCGAAAGTCGAGGCTATCATCCAATTGTCTCCTCCTTCGAGTTTGCGCCAACTCCAAAGCTTGCAAGGGAAAGCAAACTTTTTACGCCGATTCATCCCTAACTACGCCGAGGTCACTAAAGGTTTTACACGGTTGTTGAAACAGAATGTCCAATTCTTTTGGGATGAGATTGCTCAACAATCTTTTGATGCACTGAAACACGCGTTGACCCATGCACCGTTATTGCATCCTCCCAAATACAACCAGGACTACTTCTTATACCTCGCAGCTTCGCATTCCACCATTGGAATGGTGTTAGTTCAAGAAGATGAATTCAAGGCAGAGCATGTGATATATTACCTTAGCAGAACCTTAAATCCAACTGAGTTAAAATATTCGCATGTGGAGAAATTGGCCCTGGCAGCCGTTCAAGCTGTCCAGCGTTTTCGTCACTACATTCTTCTCCGCAAAACTACTGTTATTTCGGATTGCAACCCTATGATTTATATCTTGACAAAACAACTGCTAGGGGGCAAGTACTCTAAATGGATTGTCATCCTGCAAGAGTTCGACTTGGAGTTTGAGAAGTCCAAGTCTAAGAAATCTTTAGTCTTCGCGGAATTGATGTGTGATTTCCCGAGTGCTGACACAGAGACTGTGGCAGAGGAGTCCATTGCGGACGAATCTTTGTTTCTTATTAGCACTGTAGATCCGTGGTATGGGGATATAATCATCTATCTCCAAACCCAAACCTTTCGGCCTAAAACTTCCAAGGAAAACCGTCGAAAAATTCGGTTTCAATCCCAGCAATACAGAATTATTGGAGATACACTTTATCGCCTGGGGGCAGACTTAGTCTTTCGACGTTGTTTAACTCACGATGAGGCTGAGAGAGTTTTGAATGATTGTCACTCTGGAGCATGTGGCGGTCATATGTCTGGGTATGCCACAGCTCAGAAGGTGTTGCGCGCTGGCTATTTTTGGCCGTCTATGTTTAAAGATTGTATCCTTGCCGTCAGAAAATGCCACAACTGTCAAGTGTTTGATCGCAAGATGCGCGCTCCACCTGCTCCTCTCCACCCTATAATTGCCGCTGGTCCATTCGCCAAATGGGGCATTGACTTTATTACTTGTAACCCTCACTCGGCCGGGGGGCATGCGTATATCATCCTTGCGGTTGATTATTTTACTAAGTGGGCCGAGGCGATGCCTACATTCGACGCAAGCGGCAAGACAGCTGCACTTTTCGTATTCAATCATATCATAACTAGGTTTGGTGTCCCACAAGCAATCATTACGGACCATGGAAGCCATTTTCGAAATGTCATGATGACTGAACTTACAAGCCAGCTTGGTTTGCGCCACGATAGCTCTACACCTTATTATCCGCAAGCCAACGGTTTGGTTGAGTCGATCAACAAAGTTCTAGTCGTCATGATTCGACGGATCATTGGTATCCATCGAACGAATTGGCATAACATGTTATTTTCGGCACTATGGGCATATCGAACTTCAGTGAAAAATTCAACAGGTTTCACCCCTTTTCAGCTAGTTTATGGCTTAGAAGCTGTGTTACCTATTGAGTGCGAAATCCCATCACTTCAAATGGCTGTCGAATTACTTCCAGCTACTTCCGAAGAGGAGAAACGGTTGTTATACTTAGCTAAATTAGATGAGACTCGACGTGACGCTACTTTAGCTATCGAGACTCACGCGAAACGAATGAAAGCTCAGTACGATAAAAATGTAACCCCTCGAAGTTTTTCGGAAGGAGACCTAGTACTATTATATGATCAAGCAAACGATAAGCTAGGTGCTGGAAAATTCGTTCCCATGTGGCATGGGCCCTACATTGTAAAGCGAAAGCTAGCAAAAGGGGCTTATGAGTTAGTTGATTTTGATGGGGACTCTTTGGGCAAACCCAGAAATGGACTTTACCTAAAGAGGTATTATGCTTAAAATGGTGGATGGAGAAATTTTTAGATAGGTTAGATTTCCTTTCTAGCTAGCAAGTGTGTTAGTTTAGTCAGTGTGCTTAGCTTAGCAAGTGTGGTTTTTCGTCATTATTTTGGCTCATCTTGGTTTTACTCTTGATATTGTAGATGTCGACGCCTCTCCAAACATACATTGGATTTGCTGATGGTGCTTGTCGTAGTACACGGAATATCTCTTCCGCAGCTTGGGTTATCTATTCGCCCTCTGACGAGTTAGTTTCTATGCATGGGGTAAGCCTCGGTCAAACAACGAATAACATTGCAGAATACAGTGCAGTGGTTGAATTATTATCCGAATCTATTTCATTTGGAATTCGACGTTTGATAGTGAGGTTAGATTCTGAACTTGTTGTATTACAGCTTAATAGAGTTTATGCCATTAGAAATCCTGTGTTATTAAGGTTGTTTTTGAGAGTGCGTCTCTTGGAACGTGAATTTGATTACATTGAATATCAACATATTCCAAGGTCTTTGAATACATTAGCAGATGCAATTGCTTCTCAAGTGTTGGACAGACATTTATAATAATCATGCAAGTAAATTTAAAGACATTTCATCATACATGTTAAACAAGATAAGCCGATAATAGTGATATATAGATATAGATAGAAGTGTGTCCAAAAATATATACATCGTCTTCGATCATAGGTTTAACACACCTTATGATCGGCAAAATGATAGTGCAAAAAGTCAAAAATGTCACATGTGACTACAAAAGTGACTAGTCAATCACTGGTGGTGCTCTCTGTACGACACCACTGCGCGGGCTATCTTGCGCAGAAATCTCCTAAACGGTCCAGGGACTGCAACCACGAAGCGCTGAAGCCTCATTGGAATGTCATCCATAGTAGTCTCAGGTATATCTGCCGTGAGACGCTCTAGATCATGCTCCAAATCGGCTAGTACTTCTGCTGTCGCATCCTGTAAGGCCAGTGCCGGTGCAGCTGGATGTCGTCTGTCGTAAGGCCGGAGATTGGCTGGACGCTGTGGTCCAACATCTGCATTTTTAAAATTTTACTGTTACGTTGAGACGATATATATGAAAAATAAAAAATACATAATTAGAAAACTTGTGAAAATGAAAGTACCTCTGTCATCCCATTGTTCTCCCTGTGGAAGAACCATGTCCGGATCACCTCTGAAATCCATTCCGGCATATGGAAAGTCTTGTATCACAAAAAGCTGGCCCTCTAGCCAGTCGAAGTAACTGTCAGAGAATCGAACCACTGCAGCACCCTCGTCAGGATGCCGGGCCATCACCGCAACCCATCGAACAAGCTTTGGCTCCCGAGGACCCAAGTCATCAACTGTGAGTTGCTGAGGGATCAGCATAGGAACTCTCTCCAAGGCAAAGCTCACGACTAAAGGCCCATATCCAAAAGTCTTTAGTCGTCCGTTCTTTGCCTTGGTTAGTTGGCTCTTCATATGAGCCGACACAGCTTCGCACCAGTTGAAGATGGTGCCTTGGTAACAGTCAACTGCCATCCGCATTTGGGATCCGGAAGCAATGTGCAAGGCGGCCGCGCCACAAATCCTAGTGACCGTAAATGCAATAACTCTAAGTTCCGCCAGAGCGATGTGCTTTATCTCCACGCCTTTTTTATGGTGAATCCCTGGTCTGCACCACTCCTCGCGGAGATCATCAAGGGATTGGCCACCCGGCCTGGTCCCCGCAAGGTTGAGTTGCTCACCTCTGTTTGGCAAGCCAGTGAGAAAGTATACATCCGAGGGCTCTATCTCGAGCTGGTGCCCTCCAATGTAAAAGCATTGATCTTGAACGTTCCATCGCTCAACTAGCCATTCCAAAAATCTTACCTGGCCCCTCATGCCCGGTATGGTCCAATATTTGTACAATCCACATGTTCTTAAGGCATCCAGAGAGGGTTGGTGGTTAATCGCAGCTTCATCGTCTTCTACGTGCTCTCTCTCTCTCCAGTCTAACATGTTTTGGCCCCTGCACATCAAAAGAGTCAATTAGAAATTAATTTGAGAAAATTTGGTGGTTTTTTGAGAGAGTTAGGGTTTTGAAATGCGCCCTTTGCGGAAGACGCACCCCGGCTTTTTAGCACAGGGCGTCCGGACGCAGCTCGCCTGAAGGCGGACTGCGTCCCCAGACCTTTTTCCCGTGTGAGAAAAAGTCGGGGGACGCGGCTCACCCGAAGGGCACCTGCGTCCGCCGAGGGGCGCATTTTGAACCCAAAACCCCCCCAAAAAATGAAACAGAGACCAAAAACAAAAAACTAAACGGATAAAAATGAAGAGTGGGATGTGTAAAATACCTCGGTGAAGCGGCGTTCGATTCCGACGGTCAGATTTTCCGCAGCAACCACGGGAAGTTTCTTGTCAAAAGCTCCTTTTTCAACCTCAACAGTGAAACGGTAAAAATGACATGGTAAAAGGTCTTTTTATAGGTTTTTTGGATGAATTAGTTCATTTTTTACCATGAAAAGATGTTTTCAAATGTATTTTTGCCTATTTTAAACAGGTATGAGTAATGTGTCGCTTTTGTGCAGGACGAAGGGATTTCAAGGGAAATTGTAATTTTTCACAAACAAAATTTCAGAGTCATCTTTTAAGCCCTTTTCTGACTCCTAAAACATGAAAAGATCGCCGAGTGTTTCTTTTTCACTCGTTAAAACGGAATTAAAAGACGGTCCCCTTTTAGCTCTTTTCTGACCGTAAAATCAGGAAAAGATTGCCGGGTTTTTGTCGTTTCAAACTCGATAAGGAAATAAAACGACGTGTCTTTGATCGCTTTTTACTTTTCAGGTCAACGATACTTTTATGAAAGTACTCCTTGGTCGAAAGATCAAGCGGTTCCCCCAGGTATTATTTTATACTTTTTCGGGCTTGAGGGACACAAATATACGAAAAAGTTCAACGTGGAGTTTCCTTAAGTTTTTCAGACTCTCTAAAATTGAAAAACGCCGAGTTTCTCCTATACTGGGCTCGTTAAACTTTTACAGTAAAGGACCTGTTCAATTACAAACAGGAACGAACCACTCCTTCCTAGGGTTCGCATTTAAACTAGGTTGGACTCGTCCGAAGGATGAGCTTATAATCAAGCATATGTTATCCTCCTCAAGCTTGTTAAAAATAAAGAGGTACTTGCCAGAAATGGTGGGGGAAAAAAGAGAAGAATGAACCTATTTGTCACCTTTTGCCTCAAAAGAAACTTTATTACCGCTCTTGAACACGACACTTTTCATTCACCTGGGTTGGGAAATCTTTTACCTCACAGTTGACTAAATCACTTTGAAAATCTTTAACCGGGTTCAGGGATCAACTTTGAGTTATTCGTCACCAAACCATCTGTTGTGTCGTTATGTGTTCAAGAGGTCTGCAAGCAAAACTTTCATCTGCAAAATACTTGTCATCCATTGACCATCCCTGAGTCAGTCCTTACAGCAACATTTCTTCAACTTGAACAAATGATTTCGTGTTGCAGGCTTGCCTGCAACGGGTCGCTTTCTATCGACATCGACACATTATCTAGAAAGATGACTTAGGAATCGACAGTACCTTGAAGTCTGCATGCATCAATGGCAGGTTTCTCGCCTTTGACGTCAGTTTACATCATTGACTCTCGATCAGAGGATTCCGTGAAGTGTTCGACATCAAAACATCTATTCACATTTCACGGGTTGTGCTTGGTACTTTGAGAACCATTGACATTACTGGTGGTTTCTCTCACGCTTGTTAACAGTTTACATCATTGACTGGTAATCAAGTGGTTTCTACCATGTTCGACATCGAATCATTTAATCACATGGCTAGAATCGTACCAATTCGGGAAGTAGAAGTGAAGACCCTGGATCTAGTTTCTACCATCCAGGCTGCGAGGAGTTTTGTATTCATTATCTATGTAGACTAATCATAAACAGATGGCTGCATCCATACTGTGTCTACAAAAGTCTATAAAAATGATGTACTGCAAGATCATTCCTGTATCAGAATAGTTAGTCCATTAGTTAAAGTTTTGAATCTGAGTATGGGAATGCCTACCTCAGTGATGATATAATCTTATCCATGTATTTTGTGTTGAAAATTGCAGGTTCCAACCAGGCCATCCACAAGGCAATCCTTGAAATGATAAAGCGCTTCACCCTTCCTAGAATTACAAAACCCTATTCTATTCCAGGCTTCGCACTTTAGGGGGCAATCTGTTACACTAAAAAATGTCACCTTGACTACTTACAGTTAGTATGGCTCCAATCAACAAGTCATGCTACCCTCTTAGGCAAGTCTCATGCCTCTGTCATCCATCTCAAACTCAAAGAAGAGAGAAAGTCTTGTAAAAACTATGTTTATCTCTGGGGTCGCAGGTTCTCTCTAGCCTTACCTGCGGGGACGCTGACCATGTTCACAAAATCTGCGTCCATGGATGCTCTGTATGTTAAGGGACAGGTGCGTCCCTCTGTAAAAGGCAAAATGCGCGAGTTTTATCTTGAAAAAGTTACTTGTGGTTACTTCTAGAACATTCTAGAGGTCGGTTTGATGAAATGGATGCGCCTCCAGTTGGTTCATGTATCTCTATTAAGGGGGAACTTATCCCATCAATAAGGGAGCTATCCCACCCATAGAGGGGGATGATCCCATTGATAGTGGACCTGAATAACCTCTTTACAGCACTATAAATGAAGGCATTGAGCCAGAAGGAGAGGAGGTTGGAGCTATACATTTTCTTTGGGTAAATGCTGCAGGATTTAGGTCTTCCATTAGAGCCTTTGTGAGGAGAGATTGTCTTCACTTGATTCTACTTGGGAGAGGGTGAGCTTTGTCAAAGTAGAGGAAAACCCTTGATGGACCCTGGGAGGAACTTGCACAACACCAAGGCCAGGTTGTAAGAGTTTCTTTGTTTCGTTATTAATACAAACTGGTTTATTTTTCTCAATAGCTTGTGTTAATGAGTTATTTCATGTGTTCCTTGGTCTGCATGTTGAATATATGTTTTATTATATGAAATGCAAGTGCTTGGTAATTGTTTGATTGTTTGTGGTTGCAGGAATTGACTTGAAGGAGGAGCTCATCCGGATCGTCAAGAACGGACTTCAACAACAGCGTTTTGGAATAAGGTAAGCCTAAACACTTGTAGTTTTCATGTTGTAAAAGGTGTATTTAGAGAAAGATCATTCCATTTTGTCTTGTTTGTCATTAGAATGTCTTAGACTTCTAGGAAGGTCAGTCGTGTCCGCACCCTTGACAGATTCCGTGTGACACTAGTTCTTCCAATGTTCTATTTCTTCATCAGAGTCCGAAGTACAGGAGTTGTTGTGCTCCCATGATATTCTCCCATCTTCAGTTGGCTTTACCCGATCCTGATCCTACGCGGTTATCTGGTAAATGCAGTCCACCTCATCGTCATTTTCATCTTCGCGCACAGGTTCAATGTAGCGTACTCCTTCAGCTAGATCCAGCGGAATGACAACACGTAGAGACTTTTTCTCAAAAATCATTTCTTTCTTCTTCAGGTTGATGACTCCATTCATGTCCATAGCCCAATCTATCCCTAATAATGCAGGGTAAGGGTTACTATCATCCAAAATCTCTATTACCTTGAAATCTGTCTTTGTGCTCATGCCATCAATATCCACAGTTACCCCTTGCAATCTTCCCATGGGCACAATATTTTCTGATTTTCCATCCTTAATTGAATAGGAGACCACTATAACACGGGCCAACCCATCCACTCCCAAGTCTATTTTGGTAACACGTTCGCGTCCAAACCTAGGTCGAGAACTACCTGATCCATCTCATATTCATCAATTTGCACTGTCAGCCACATTTCCCTCCCAATATGCAAAGTATGCTTCCCCATCTTTCGAACTATGTGTGGTTCCCTTGGTCTTGCACACCTAGTGATCAGATCTTGGAGTCCTCTAATTGCCTTATTGTCTCGTAGTAGCTTCATGCATGTCTTTAAAAAGGTAGTAATCATAAACAAATCCATTCCTAGTTATGACTGATCCTTACTACCTGAAGTAGAGACCTTCATGAAGCTCTTCGTAGCTTCCATATCCATTTCCTTCACGCGTTCCAAGTCAAGTTTAGATTCCTTCGTAGGGACCTTACGGACCCATGTATCATCCTCAAGTTTCTTTTCCTTATCCTCCCCTATATTTGCACCACTTCTAAGCACCATATTCACATTGGGGTCTCCTTCACGTGGTTCCGACCTCATCATTTGGATATTTTAAGTTGGAGCAGGCTGTAGTACCCCTTTCTCGTGCATTTGTGTGAATAACATCGGAAAATCTACTGCTTCATGATCAATCTGATAGCAATACGGGAAACATATTTTGGTTGGATTCATACAGTCGAGCGCGTAGTGCCCGGGTCCTCCACAGTTGTAGCAGATTAACTTTTTGTGCCCTCGTCATGGTCCCATCCTTCCTCACCCTTGTCCTCGCCTTTGGAAGCCACCCCACGCTATTGTTGTAGCTGGATTGAGGCCTCCTTTTTCTGTCTGCATTTGATAAGCTAGGGTCCTATCCATCACTAGTTCATAGCTTTGACATATTTGCTCATCATGAGCCACTAATCTACAGAAATTATAGTACAGTTGCTGTGGACTCTTGGTGTATTTCTACAACAGGTGATGATTGTCCATTGCATGCTTTTCTCTTACCTAAAAAATCGTGCACCAGAGAGCGGTGGACACATTTAGATGTACTTGTGCCTCTACTCTCAATGGCATCGGTCCCCCTCCTACCAAATAGTTTGTGAATATAGGATAGTGTTCCTTATCGTGACCCTGGACTTTACATTTTATACACCACACTTCCTTGCGCGCCTCTGGTCGAGGCATCCTATCCTAATTCAAACTCTGCATCTCTAAGCATATTTTTTGTAGTTATGCATGGATTTGCTGGACTCCCAACCCCAGATCTTGTATCAGTGTTTTGTGCAACCTCATCGCCATTTCCAATGCCTCTGCCTGGGTTGAGACCTTCTGTTGTGATAGTGATGTCCTCAGGAACCACACATGGCATTGTGCATCCAACAGTGTCATATTAGCCTCGCAGATCATACATTTCAGCCTTTGATCTAGATCCCAGGGGGTTTCACTTGGAAGCATCATGATCTCCTTGAATCCTATAATCGACTGTGTCTCCTATTTCTGTCGACTAAACTCTTTGTTCAATGCAATCTGAATTTCTCCTATTCCAACATTTGGGTGATCATTTGAATGCTTGATATACCAAGTTAACGTGCGATCCTATAGTGCACTTACCAATGTAGCCTTTTTAACATTATCATCCGTAACCCCGTGCGCTTCCTATACCTGTTCTTGCTACGAACCAAAACTGATCGGGATCTTCATTTCCTACTCCTCTTAATATAGGAAACTTGATCATGCTCACCATGCTAAACTATCGGTTTGGTGGAGGTGGAGTCAGCGAAGTTGGAGGTGAAGAAGGTGATGGGAGTGGTGGCGTCAGTGGAGATGATAATTACGGAATTCATTGCCTGATCAAACTGAACACACTCCTTGGAGAAACCCAAGCACGCTCTTCCTCACTTGCTCGAGATGGTGAAATTAAAGCACTGTTTCCTAACCCTTCGATCCCTTTGAAGATCCTTCTGCTTCAAGTTAGTCCACGCATTAATATATGCACATCACCCATTTTTCACATAACAACATCTTAATCTAGGTATTCAAAGACTTGATGTACTTACCTTGCGGTCCTTTGAGAAAACGTCTTTCGGCTTCGTTGTAGCTGATAGTTGTGTCTATCAGGAATTCAGTGATAAACCCTCCTATTATCCGATCCAACCAATGATCTACGGCCCACTCGATCTTATCTTTAGACGCCTCTAGCCTGTGTACTAGCTCTGGAATCCAGACTATCGGCTGATCAAGCTTGCACCTTCTCGTGCTGTCTGCTAGCCTCACAATCCACTCATATAGTTCTAATGAGAAGGAAGTGAAGAAGATCTCGTGGATTTTTGTGTATATGTAGCAATCTAGCCACCTCTTCTGAGATATCTGCGGGGTTTTGTTTTCCTACACCACGAACTCGTGAAGCTTTTGATCCAACCAATTTTCAATCTCTTTCTTCATAGGGTTCTAGCGTTCTGACATTAGACATCCCTTAGGCAGATCCCTGTCCCTGTAACAGAACCATTTGTTGGCTTATTGGGCCCTAACCCAAGTTCAGAAGAATTTTAGCCAAACAAATCCTACATTACTGGCCCTTTCAGAAACAATCCGTGGAGCACGGACTGAAGTCTCACCAGAGGTAGTATGGGAGGGTGCTGGAACTAGGTTTCCACACCCTAAGAATGTATTGATGAGGTCTAGAGGGGTTGCAAACCGAACTACACACTCACACTATTCTGGGCAGTTGTATGGCCTTCGCGAAGATCTGGGACGGGGTGTTTCCTAGATTCTTATTATTATTGCAGTTATTATAGATATGATCCATTCCTTAAGGTCTTTAATCGAGCATTCAATAGTTAAAACCAACGCGCACAACCATAAATCTTAAAGATACACATAAAACCATAACATAAGAATAAACATATAGATCTGCGATCAAATGCACAATAATTCAGAAACACTTATCTTTATTAACCTTCTGTTCAGTACAATCCAATTCCACCCTGCGCACTCAACTGCGGACTCTATCAGGCCTCTACACACACAGTTGCAGAGCCTACTATAACTACTACCAAGCGCGACTCAGACTTACAAACTCAGAGCACTCTTGCTTTTACAAATCCATACACCTCAGATCTTAACCAAAGCTACCAAAAAACTGCCTTCTAAACCTAGAGCCCTGCTCTATTTATACATTCCCATGGTCCGCAAACCATGGGCAGGCTGACTCGCTTTCTATTATCTTACATTTTTCTTGGGCAGACAACCATTTGACTTAACTCATTACAATTCATGCTTTTCACACTTCGCGGAACCTTTACCCTACCTTTTACCCAAAATTGTGGACTTTAAGCCCCAAAACTCTTATGCGGGGGACCTGCTGCCCAACAGCCTAGTTTGGGGATGTAGAGCTCATTATGAGAAAATGATCAATCTATTTTCAATGTCTGATATGTGCTGGAGATAGTAGATGAGGTTTCAGTGACAATTAAATAATTATGGAGTTAGTGCCATCAAGAAGCTCAAGGTAGCTCTGAGCACTGATTGAAGGAGTCAAGTCTAAGGGAGCTTAGATCTATTTGTAGAGTGATGACAGTCGTGAAAGGGATATAGATGGTAGTCTAAGCCCATTGGTTTAGTTCAATAACCTTTGGAGTTAAGTGTGGAACTTGTAAAAGAAACTTTTCCATAATCCCAAAGATCCAAGTCAAGATGACAAAAGCTTAAGGAGACGTAGCCCACGATATTCGGGTGAACTCCTAGATTATATTTGTTGTTATGAGTAGATGTTTATTTTTTTCATTATATGGCTATTATATGTGTTTAATATCAACAGAAACAAATGGACCTAAAGCACTTAAATGGTTTAAAAATCAAAAGACATACACCTATTTCAAGTATTTAATTCCGCAAATGTCATATATAAGCTAGATCATTTATTTGTTTAACTAAGTGGGAGGTTCTTGTAAGCATAACAAGTTATCAAACCCCCATTTCCAATCAGGTGGTATTACAGTAGGTTGCTTGATTGACAGAGAAATAGGTTGCTTGTTTGACTTGAAAGGTGTTTAAACAATACAAAGAATTTGATTGTTTGACTATTTGTAAACTAATTGTTGCTTGAGTTTGCGAAGGAGAAGGGAAAGCTATTGATAGCTAAGTCCAGGAAAGGAGAAGAAGGAAGAAGGGCTTAAGGCATTCAGCTTACCCAAAGGACCTCAAGGCAACCCTTGAAGCACAAGAGGGTTTTTTTGCAAAAGGCTACTTGAATAAGATTTTGACTCTATAGCCATTAGTTTAGAAGTTTTGTCAATGGATTTTGAAAGCTTTGGGAATTTTGTTGAAGTTCTTTTGTTCATTTTTATAATGACAAATTCTACAAGTGAGTTTTTAAAATCCTCCTCCTTCACAAGATTCTTTGATGAAGACATGAAGCGTGACTTGTTCATCATGATGGATATCGTGAAACAAATGTATGAAGATTAAAGAAAGAGCACCAAACTTTGAGAGCAGTTGAATTCCATGAAGGAAGAGAATCAGTTGCTTTTTGACAAGTTGCAAGAAATGGAGAGCAAACTTCAAATTGCAAATATGAACCTAGAAAGGATGCATGAGATGGAGAGACATCTCATTGTTGTCAAAGAAGCCTTAGTCAAGCATCAATTTGAAGAAGAGGTAAACAATCCTAGTTTGTCTTCAATTTCTTCTAAGAATATTTATGTTGGTTCTTTTGAAAAACATACAAGAGGTATAGTGTTGACTTGTTGGGGCCTGACCCAGGTTTAGAGGTGATTTAGCCAAACAAATCCCAGTACTACTTGTGCTTTCGGCAAGAGTCCATGGAGCGCGAACTGAGGTCTCACTTGAAGTAATATAGGAGGGTGCTAGAACCAAGTTTTCGCAACGTGGAGATGTTTGATGAGTTCAAGTGGTCCGAGGTTCAACCTTAACTACGCGTAGTTACCCGTACCTTGCAACCTGAGATGGTGCCTTCGCGCAGCCCTACTCAGGGGCCGAACACTGTTATTACCCAAGTCCTTACTAGTATTCCAACATTAGTTGATTTACTTAGGTTACTTGTCTACGTTAAGTTTAGAAATATAAATCATTCATACATGAGCGCATAGTATATAAATAATATAATTGCAATTTATATCTAGCATGTAATAACTCAAGAACAGATACACAGAATTTTAGATAACACTTCTCTTTATTATTCTTTTCTTCGGTTACAAACTCTACTCCTCCCTACACACTCAACTGCAGGGATCCATGCACTCAGCTGTGGACAACTAGGCCTCTGCGTACTCAACTGCAAAGCCTTCTCCAAACTCTACAGCCCAAAGACACTCTTAGACACTTACAACTCAATCCATTAGACTTGTTATCTATTCCAAACTTCACTACTTTTTCACTTAGAGCCTCGCTCTATTTATACAATCCCATGATCCGTGGACCATGGTTAGGCTGACATTACATTACAAACTAGGGCAGACAACTGTATGACTCTAACATACTTCCGCGCCCACAATTCGTGGGGCTTTACAACTTTATTCAGTCAAAATATGGGCTTTGAGCCCCAAAACCTGCCTCAGAGGGATTCCATGCCCAACAAGCCCCGAACACAAACATCATGACTCGCCCTCAAGTCACTCTGTCGGTGCAGTGATCTTGACACGAAGTTCCTCCAACTGTCCTTGAACTATGCTGATGTCGGTAGCGCACTAAGCCACTACTTGCTGAATCTGTTTCATCTTCTATTCCAAGACCTCCATGCCTAGGGCGCTTCTCTGCATTAATGTGTGCAACCCATGTATGTGCACGGGCTTTCCTTCGATGTTTGCCATGATAGTGAAAGCGTTTTCGATCCATAGCTGGACATGCGCTTTGAGAACTGCCTCCTCAAGTCGTCTCGTGTCCACCTGCTCCTTTAGTGCCTTCATTTGCTGCATCCTCGCAAGCTACTAAGTGAGGACTACTGTCTGCACAGTTCCTCTGACATTATCGTATTGTTGCTAAATTTCTCATACCTCTATCTCCAGGCACTAGATGTTGGGATTCTCCCGCAGAGTTGTGAGGACCTCAAGTGCTTGCTCCAACAAATTGGTACAGTCTTCCACTGCACCTCCAATTTCTTCCATTGCCATTGCAATAGCACTAGCGTGCTATTCTTGGACCTCTAGGGGAGTGGAAGGTTGTGCCTTTAACTGTAGCTCGGTGATGTGAAGATTCAGCTCCAGCTGAGCCTTGGTCATTTCTTCTCTAGCCTTGTAGACTCCGGTTGCCAACCTATGAATCCGCACCTCCACTGGTAGATTTGTTGGGATGGACAGCTCTGGGACGCATCAGCAAGCTTTATCTACAACCTGCGCCAACTACTGGTTTTGCGACCCCAATTCGTCACGCTACAGATGAAGTTGTTCCATATTGATATTTTGTTTTTTGAGAACTTAGATCGCGTGGCTCTCCCTAGCGTGTGGCTCTACCATTATCCCATCCTGTAGTAGGTACAGTGTCTCTCCTAGAAGGGAAACTAAATTAAGGCCAAGGCCTTTGATAATGTTAACTGCAAATCTGTCGGTCTCATTCACTACTACTAGGAACCCTTCCGGCAACACTATTGTGTTTTCCATCCATGTGCAGCATTTGCTCTGCTACCGAGGATCCTACTGCAAGTTGGGTGGAAAGGGCACCCACATGAGGGGGACGCCCCTGTAACTCCTGTAGCTATGCCTTGAGGGCCCCCAATATAGTCTAGTGCTCCTGCATAAAATCCTGAAGAGCTTCACTGGTGACATCGTGCATTGTATCGACAATGTCATGGAGATACCCCTTTGTTAGGGTGATCGGCCCAATGGCCAACTTCGATGCCTTGAACTTCTTCCTCGATCTTGTTCTATCTATCATGTGTGGGTGCTTCAGTTGTGTGGAAACGGTCCCTGGGTTCACATTGCCTTCTACTGTTTCTGCTTCCTCTGCCTCCTGCCCCTGTGTGGATGTTGCATGGTCCTCATCTGCCTTTGTTGTTACTTCTTTTGTTGCATGTGCTGCTGCTATTTCTTCTGCAACCTTTTTCTGCTCTACATCTTTCTGTGTTGCTTCCCATGCTGCCCTTTCCTTAGCAACTACTGTTTCCTTCTGCCTTTTCTCAGCCAATTGTGTGATGCACAACCTGGCATCATCCTTCTTCTTCTGCGCTGCCACCTTCTCAAGTCCTGCCATATCTAGGGCATGCCATTCCAGAGGCCATGTCTCCAAGATAGTGAAGATGGCATCGTTAGTGGCTATAAAAGGGAGCTTCATCCACTACTTCATTGTATCTTTGTGCACCCTGATGTATACATTATTCATTGCAGCTTTGAATTCTGTAAAACTCCGAAGACTATTGTACACCATAGGCAACAGGTGCGACCTCTGATTGATCCACATCCGGATGCTCATCTCCATGAGAACCCAAAAGATTTTGGTGTCGCGTATCTGTTTCACGTCATTTGTGGCCCAGAGTGAAGCGTACTTTGCAGCCTCCGGTAATTCTCTGTCAATGCTAGGGAATTGACTATCCTTCGATAGTTCCCCCACTACAAGCATTATGGATAATAAAAATCACACGTAGTGGAAGGTTTTACCTTACTCCTAGGCTTCATGACAATTCTTCAAAAATTCCTCACAGAAGAATTCGGACTAGTTGAACTGGACCCCCTCCACACACTGCTCGGCCAGTGCGACCACCGGCACTAGTACCTCATTAGCATGACACTTCCTCATAACTTTTCTGGCTAGGAGTTGGGTTTCTATGCGTACCCCTTTGTCCTTGATGTTGGAGATGGCATAGCCCCTCTTCTTCTTCTCCATCTTGTATTTTGTCTTCATGGCTTTTGCAAGGGCCAAATCACTACCCTTTCCTTCGGCTATGGTTGCGAGGTCCTTTCCTTTGTAGGGGAGTCGAGAAATGTAGTGAATGAGGTCTGTCGTGATGGGAATAGGCTCCTCCAGCCATAGATACCCATCATGCACTAGGCAGAGCAGCTTCCTGATGACGAAAATGGTGATGAGCGCGCAGTGGAAATGCGGTATCCATAGTAAGTACAACAATTCGGCGTTTTCCACACCGTGCAGCCATTTTCGTGGCTCTAACGTTGTCACCACCCCCTCAGTGTTCTGCTTGATGAGGTTCACGGTCTCCAGGTGACAGAACTTCTCACAGTCAGCGAAGTCCCAATCTTCAAACTTCATGGTTGGCACGTGGCCTAGGTGCGTGCCTTCAAACATTATGTTATCTGGGAGGAGCAGAGTCTAGAGTGAACTCTTGCTTTTGTCTACGTCCTTTGGCACTTTGGTCTTCCCTTTCTGTGGAGGAACATATGAGGGAAGTTTTGTTGCAGAGCATATAGGTTGAATATCCTCCTTCATATCTTCATCTTCTTCTGTTGTGATGGTCAAGACTTGCAGATCTTCTTCTTCCTCATCTGTGTCGATCATGATAGCTTTCCCTTTTTCTACCATTTATAGATTGCTACGTAGTGGGTTCCTCAGGGACACGTGTACGGGGGCCATTGCTTGTTTATCTATCTTGGGCCTCAGCATTCGCGGTGAATTGGGGATTTCTGCCACAACCCTGATGCATTCTAGAACATCCTCCACCATTTGGGTCTACACAGCCTCACTGGTGGTTACCTCTTCAATTCCCAAACCATTCTTAGTGGCCGCCATTGTATGTAGACTATATTTTGTCACTCACAAACTTTAGGGGCTCAATTATCGATTGGCTCTCAATGCTCAGTGCTCTGCTAAAGCGCTCAATTCTCAAATGACCAAGTGTTGTCCATTAGCCAACCCTTTGTGTTTTATAGCACATTTAAAATTTGAATTCTACTATTCCCCACAATTTTGGGCCATTAATGCTTTCTTGGTGACAGATTTTCCCAAATCTTGCCCATAAATCACATCTTAAATGCCTACCTCCCACTCCATTTGGCCTCGAGTCAAGCATCCCATCGTGAATAGTGACCTCAACAGTCGCTTTCTGGCCAATCTGTGTGGCAGCGTAGCCCTACGTGCATGAATGTTGACCTTGAGATTCTCTACTTCTGCACACATCCACAATATCGCGCAGCTTCCAGGCAAAATAGTTTATAGTCCCGTGCTTCCTTTCAACTACCTGGAGCACTAAGATTGTAGTTCCTACGGCTAGTCAGGTCATCGCACCACCCATGTGGGGCTCCATCCCATCCTACAATATGGTTCGTGGAGGATCCCCACCTTCCATTGTTGTGATTGGCACCGCGCACTTTACTACTTACAACGCGCTACCCTAGTCACTACGTTTGGTGATATGTGGTCCAAGCCAAGGCAGAAGACTAACCAATTCATAGCAATAGTTCTCCAACTTGTCAATATGATCATATGCACCTTGCCTTACCATCCTCAGTTTTTCGATGAGAAATTCTTCCTTTATTTCATCTTCCATCTTCTTGACCTCCATGTCCATCAAAGCACTTTTCTCCCTTAGTTGTACCTGGTCTTTTTCAAGTTTATGAAGTCTAAGGTTTCCCTATTGGATTTCCTCCTCAAGTATTATGTGTTTTGTTTCTTACGACTGTGTGATTCCTTCATTCTGGGCTTTGTGGACTATCGTATCTATGGGTGCTGCTATGCGTGGACTAGGCTTCACATGCTCCATATGGATTATAGCCCCTGCTTCGTACTTCAGCTTTGGAGGTGCTCATGCGATCAGGGTTTTTCACATGGTCTGATAAGCCCATAGAACTACTGGTACATGCAAGTCCCAGTCAGTGCATCTCACATGGTGGATCGTGTTTAGCACTTCGCACACCTTGTCAAAGGCTTCCCCTTGAATAATCTTTGGCATGCTTGATCTTATCATACTTCATCGTTCACGCCCTTGTCTTTCTCGCTCCTACTTGTTGTTCCTATTTCCTATCGTGAGGACGGTGTGCGTTCATGCAGGTTGCGTACCATATGCCTGTACCCATATGGAGAGGTCAGCACGCAGGCTGTTTCGTGCATCATACCCAGCTTTCATTCGCAGCTGAGGCTTTCCAAACCGTATAAGCATCACCCTTTTGCATTTGCGCCAATCCTTAAACTGCTACTGGCACGTACCCCACCACTTTGCGGGCATAGCACGCAGTGTCCATTTGACGGCATCGAACCACTACTATTCTGGCACTTTGCTTTCAAATTTGTTCAGGAATTCGTCCACCGTTGTTAACCCGTCATACATAGGTAGATCCCTTACCTCTGTTGACATGCAGTGCAATGATCTTACCATCATGTTGCAATTGAGCGTGGTTACTTCGTGTAACTAGTTCTGCCATCATTCTATTTCCTTGTCTGAATCTGATGTGTAGGAGCTTTCGCGCTCCTACAAAATCCTGCCATCCACTATTGGATTCACCTAGTCCTTCTCCCATGCAGTGATTTTGTAGATATTCTAGATCATCATCACTCTCATCGTTGTGCATTGTCTTTGTGTAGTGCGATCCTTCTGCAGGGTCTAAAGGTAGCACTACGCATAGTGACATTTTCTCAAAAATCATATTGCACTTCTTTAGGTTTACCACTCCATTCATATCAATGGCCCAATCTATTCCCAATAGCATGGGATAGGGATAGCTATCATCGACAATCTCTATCACTTTAAAATCTGCAAAAGTGCTCACACCTTCGATATCTACCTTTATTCCCTATAACCTTCCCATCAGTAGGATCTTCTGCTGGTTGGCCATTCACAATTGAATAGGAGACCATTGAAACGTAGGTCTACCCATGTGCTCCCATGTTTTCTTTGGCAATACGTTCACATCCGATCCTAGAACCAGAATCACTTGATCCATTTCATATTCCCCGATTTGCGCAGTCAATATCATCTCCCTTCCTGTTCACGTTGTGTGCTTCCCAAGCTTTTGCACTACACGCAGTCCTCTTGACCCAGTACACCTAGTGATGAGTTCCTGTAGTCCCTTCATAGTCTTGTTGTCGCACAACAGCTTCATGCATGTCTCTAGAAATGTAGTAAGCATTGATGGTTCCATCTCCAATTCTAGTTTGTCTTTACTACCTGAAGTGGAGGCCTCCATGAAGCTCTTCTTAGCTTCCATGAATGTCTCCTTTGTGTGCTCCAAATTGAACTCTAGTTCCTTTGTAGGAGCCTTGAAAACCCAAGCACTCTATTCGGGTTGCTTTCCCTTGTCATCTCCTATCGTGATACTGCTTTAGAGCACAATGTTTACATTTGGGTCCTCTTCACGTGTTTTAGACCTCATCATTTGTAGATTCTGATTCGAGGGATGCTTGTGTATTCCTTTATCGCACAACATCGCTATCAAGGTGGGGAAGTCCTTTGTCTCATGATCAAATTGGGTATAATATAAACATGATGCTCTCATCAGATTTGTACAATCGTGAGCATAATGCCCTGGCCCTCCGCAATTGTAACGAATTAGTTGTCTGCGTCCCCATCTTGGTCCTATTCTACCTCGACCTCGTTCGCGCCCCTGAAATCAAATGCGCACAATCCCTGCATTTTGATCGAGGGCTCGCGTTTCGGTCTAAACTTTGTAGGCAGGAGTCTGATCCATCATCAGTTCATAACTTCTACAAGTGCGCTCATCATGGCCTACTAACCTGCAGAAATTACAAAATAATTGTTGGGACATCTACATATATTTCTGTAATAGGTGATAGTTATCTGTAGTGTGCTTCCCTCCTATTTGGAAAATCATGTACCATAATGTAGGCACCATGCTCGGCCCTGCTTGTGCCTCTGGTCTCAATGGCATTGGCCCTCCTCCCGCTAGGTAGTTCGCGAAGACTGGACAATGGTCCTTATCATGCCCCTGGCCCTTGCATTTTATGCACCATACCTCCTCGCATGCTTCTTGGCGAGTTGTCCTATCTTGTTTCAAGCTATGCATTTCCAGACACAAATTTTTCAGTTGCATGTGGATTTGTTGGACTCCCAGGCCAGGATCTTGTATTAGGGTCTCATGCAGTCTCATTGCAATCTCCAAAGCTTCAGCTTGGGTGGATAACTTCTGTTGCGACAGCGTTGTCCTTAGATGTGGCGTTAGTGATGCTACTAACCATGCACGGTGCTACCCATCTGTCAAGGTCATGTTGGCTTCGTGAATCATACCCTTTAGTCTCTAATCCAGCTCCCATGGGGTCTCACCTGGAAGCATCGTGATTTCCTTAAACCTAATAATCGACTGCGTCTTTGATTTTGGCCTGCTAAATTCCCTGTTTAGCGTAGCTTGGATATTTACAACCTCAGCGTTTGGATTTTCATTAGAATTCTTAATGTACCATGTTAGTGTGTGATCTTGCAATGCACTCACCATTGTTGCCTTCTTTATATTTTCATCCATGACTCCTCCTTGTTCTTCACATACAGCCTTTACCATGAACCAAAATTGGTCCGGATCTTCGTTCCCTACTTGTTTGAACACCGAAAATTTTTTCGTGCTCGCCATATTGAACTGTTGTGGTGGCGGAGGTGGTGTGGGCAAAGATCGGGGTGAATATGGTGAAACTGGTGGTGGTGTAGGTGGAGGTGGTGTGGGCAAAGATGGGGGTGAATATGGTGAAACTGGTGGTGGTGTAGGTGGAGGTGGTATGCGCATAATTCGTTGCCTTATCAGACTGATTGCACTTCTTGGTGAAACTTTCATGAGCTCTTTCTCGCTTTCTCACCAAGTCAAAATCAAAGGGCTATTTTCTATCTCTGCTCTACCTTCATTTCTATAGATCCTCCCACTTCGTCGTAGCCCCAAACATCAATTTATTCGCATAACCCACTTTTCACATAGTAGCATTTTAAGCCAAGTGTTCAAGGATTTAATGTACTTACCTCGCCATCCTTTGAGGAAGCGTCACTCTGCCTCGTTGTAGCTGATTGATGTGTCTACCGCGAATTGTTTGATAAACTCTCCTATAATTCGATTGAGCCAATGGTCCACAACGCGCGTGATCTTATCTTTCGATACTTCTAGTCTACGCACCAACTCTGGAGTCCACACAATCAATTTATCGAGCCTACACCTTCCTTGACTGTTTGCTAGCTTCGCGATCCACTCGTACAACTCAGAGGGGAAGGATGCAAAGAAAATTTCGTGGATTTTCATATATAAGTAATGCTCTAACCATTGTTCCTTTGATACTCACAGATCCCTATTTTCTTGCGCCATGAACTCATTAATCTTTCTGTCCAACCACCCTTCAATTTCTTTGTTTGTCAGATTCCAGTGACATGACATTAGACATCCCTTATGGAGATCCTAGTCCTGGTAATGGAACCATTTGTTGGCTTGTTGGGGCTTGACCCAGGTTCAAAGGTGATTTAGCCAAACAAATCCTGGTACTATTGGCCCTTTCGGCAATAGTCTATGGAGCGCAGACTGAGGTCTCACTCGAAGTAGTATGGGAGGGTGCTAGAACTAGGTTTCCACACCCTGGAGATGTCTGATGAGTTCAAGTGGTCTGCGGTTTGACCCTGTGCACACGTCGCTACACGCACTTACCTGTACCTCATAGCCTGAGATGCTGCCTTCACTCAACCCTACTCGGGGGCCGAACGCTTTTATTACCCATGTCATTACTAGTATTCCACCGTTAGTTGATCTACTTAACTTGCTTGCCTACATTAAGTTTAGCAATATAAATCATTCATACAAGAGTGCACAGTAAATAAAAAGTATAATTACAATTTATATCCAGCATGTAATAACTCAAGAACAGATACACAAAATTTTGGATAAAACTTCTCTTTATTATTCTCTTCTTCGGTTACAGACTCAACTCTGCCTTGCGCACTCAGCTGCAGGGGTCCACGCTCTCATCTACGGAAAACTAGGCCTTTGTGCACTCAGCTGTAGAGCCTTCTCCTACTCTACAACCCAAAGACACTCTTATACACTTACAACTAAATCCCTTAGACTTGTTATTTATTCCATACTTCACTACTTTTACACTTAGAGCCTCACTCTATTTATACAATCCCATGGTCCACGGGCCATGGGTAGGCTGACATTACATTACAAACTAGGGCGAATGACCATATGACTCTAAGATACTTCCATGCCCACAATTCGCGGGGCTTTACAACATTATTCGGTCAAAATATGGGCTTTGAGCCCCAAAACCTGCCTCGGGAGGATTCCATGCCCAACATATAGGGTCCAAGTTGATGTCAAAAATGGGCTATGAAGGAAAAGGATTGGGAAAACATGCACAAGGCATTGTTGAGCCAATAATGGTTGATGAAAGGCCTAAGTATTTGGGTCTTGGCTATGGATAATGTTATGGAGAAAGTTCCAAACCAGTCATGAAGGCAATTGAAACAGTTCCTAGAAGGAGTTTCATTTTAGGTTCTCTACCTCAAGTTTGTAAAGATTGTATTCATGGGGAATGCAATTGTTTGAAACATACTTTGCAAGAAGAAGGTGTTCATAAGCATGCACTTAAACAAGGGAGTTGTGAAAGCTCTGAAATCATTGAAGAGATTGATGGTGTTCCAAAGGGAGCCACTTCTTCATTCAATTCACCTTCTCATGAAGGCAACAAAGGTGAAAGAGAAAGTTATAAATATGATTTCAGTCACATTTCTTTTGATTAAGTTAAGCATGAAAAATTTCCACATAAGCATTGGAAAAAAGTTTCATGTTCCATTTGTGGTTTGGTTAACCATAGTGTTTCTAAATGTTGGAAGAAAATGGCCACATACAGAAAAAATTTGAAGAAGAGGAGGCAAGAAGCCAAAGGTCCATTGGACAAGGCAAATTATGCTATAAAGAGGATGAACATGTGTTTCACTTATTGCCATAAGCAAGGACATATTTCTGAAAACTATTGGATTTTGGATCCAATAATGCTTCCATGAAATTTGAAGAAGGTGGAAAAAGAGAATGGCAAGAATGGGAAGGAAGTTTCCATAATTGATGTGTTTCAGGATGATTCACATGTTGATGTCGATGTGTAGTTAAAGGAAGTTCCTTTGATGTGGATTGGTAAGAACTTTTTAGATTTCTTATCCAATTAAAGGTTGCATGTCTTTTTATTTGATACATTTCTTTGCCAATGGAAGGCAAGTTGCAGGGTTTTACCAAAAAGGTGAATGAAAAGTTGAGTATGAGACTCTCTTTATTTTAGCTTTGTAAGTACATTTACATATGATTGAGGATCTTGTACTTATGATTGTGCTTGAGAGAAAGTTGAAGAATGGAGTACATGCATGAGAATGGCATGTATGAACAAAGGAATGTTGATGATTTCATTGTATTTGAACATGTATGTGTAATTGACTTGATGGTCAATTTCTTTGTTTAAACATGCATGCAATGTCATATCGACTTGGAAAAGTTGATTTTGTCTCCAAGATTGAAAAATGGAGATAATGATGAAGTGTTTTACAAGAGGTGGAACTCAAGGTCTTTTTATACATGCTTGACTTGGATAGTCAGTTGTTTGGAAAAGGTATGTTTTTGTCAGCTTGTGATTTAGTCGAACATTTGTACACCAAGATGTAAGAGACATGATGATGATTCACATGATGTGAATTTATGTTTTCAAGTTGTTTCTTGCATTATGTTGTTTTTGACAAGGCGTTAGAAGAAGATTTGCAACAGCAAAAGTCGCCATAGAAGTGGTATGACTTCTTGACACAATAAAACATACTTTCGTTGGTACATATGCAAATTTCAATTAAGTATGCATGTATTTATGATGTAATCTCACGTTTGTTTGAGCGACCTTGGGTTGACGATCAAGGAATCAATGTTCAGATACCTTCTATAAACTTGTCAACATAAATTCTGAATGAGTTCAAGGAAGATAGTTCTTAATAGGAGGTGTTAACACCCAGGTTGTTCCCTTTGACTCCCAAGGGAATACGGCTGGGGTAACCACTAACCAATCTTTGGATTACAGTTTCTAGCCAAACTGTAATCAGAGAGGGCTCTCTCTTTAAGGTTTGTCTCTGTTTTGTGAAGATTTTAGGCTAGTTATGAATTCAGGGTTTGGTTTTGTGTTTTGGTTGAGGGATGTCTTCTGTACCTAGGGTGGAAATCTTCAGATAGTTCTAGTCCATTGGGCAATGGAGTCTGTGGCTACAGGTCGTCTGAGGGATTGAGGTGAGTTGCTGAAACTGCAAGGCCATTTAAATACATAATGAAACAAAATTGAAATTGTGATTATGAGGTGTGTTTAACCAGTGAAAAGCAATTAAGAATTCTCCACTAAGCTGGGGGTGTAAGAAAGAGATATATTACATAGGAGCAAACTTGAATTCCTGAAACAACAATCACTGTGAAAGATATAGTTTGGAGGTGCAGCAGTTAAGAATTACACCTTATGACTATAACTGAAGAAAGACATTTATAACAGCATAGATTGAGTTCAGGGTACTCTGTGAATAAATCCTGGAACTATTCTTTTTCTCTGCCATTAACTATGAAACACATAAACATGAATGAGCTATGAAAGGATATCAAAAAAAAACACATAACGAAGAGTTTTTAAGGAAAACTTATTGTGCCACGAAGTACGCAGAAATCCTGTAACATTCAGCAAAACACCACAATGACTCAGATAACACAGAGCTTTGGAAATTCCATCAGCCTTTGTATTAATACTCTGAAAATTTACAGCATAAGAAACTCTAGAAGAGAAATCAACAAAAACCCCTGAAAGCTTATGCGAGGGGGGAATATATACAAACGGTGATACAAAATATCTGAAGCGTTGAGTCATCTGAGAAATAAATATGTTCACCAACTTGTACATAACAACAGATAAGAAGTTATTACAGTTTTGAATACAACATAAATGCTCTTCAATTCTGTCAGAAGACTTTTTGACCTTTGGAGGCCACTGAGTCGGTTCAATGTTCTGTTATAAATGATGAATGACGTGTCTTTGTAGCTCTATCCTCCTGTATCTTTTCGGCCCTGTCACCTGTGACTGTCAGTGCTGCTTTAGTGGCCGAATAGTTTTGCTGAGTTGGCTCAGCCCATTCTTCTCCATGCATGTTGATTTTATCAAAATTTTCCTGTGTATGGTAATTTATATACTTAAATGAAAAAACTTGAATACAGGCTCTGGCTTACAGTATTAACTGTATCATTTTGGTCCAGACCTCCTGTGTGGGCAATTGATGTCTCAGGATTGCCTCTAGAGTCTCATCTGCCTCTGTGTATTTGTAGAAATTTGGAGGCACTTCAAACAAATGTTTGATCTCATCCATGATGAAAAATAGGTTCTCAACCCTGTTGTAGAGACTCTGCCCTGATGCTGGCCCTGATTCTTCTAAAGTACTGGGCCTTTCTGTAATCTGATTTGTAGCAAATGTGTTGACCCTTTTGGCATAATTTTCATGGGAAAGTAGTCTTCCTGCGCTGTTCAGTAAGCTAGGAAGACCTCTGTTTTGCAATGCCACAAATTTGTCCATGAACTTATTAACCTCTGTCTGCATATCCTGGCTTCTTCTTTCTAGTGTTTGCACCAGGCTTCTTAGTGTTAGGACTCTTTTTATTAGCAAAATGGTCTCAGTCCTGTTGGAAATTCCCATTGTTGCCAGCTGAGCACTTGTTTTGTTATTAAGCACATTAATCATTCTGTTGGCAACCTCAGGCATATTGCCTAGAGATGCCCTTGCTCTTTGGATTTCTCTATGTGCTTTCCCCATGAGCTCTATTTGCTCATGAATGGTCTCAATGTATTGCCATTGATCAGTTATGGATTGGCCAATGTTGGCCCATAGGACTGTCTTGAGTTCAACCACTACTTTATCAAGTGTGAGCTCCTTCTCCAACTCCTTTATCTTTTCTTTGAGAGCCTTTATCTCTCTTCCTTTCTCAGCAACACTTTGTTTTGATTTATCATATCTTTCATTCAACTTGACCAAATTTTCCCTGGCCTCATTTAATTCTGCCATTTGGGCTTCCAGGGCCTGGATCTCACTCCTTAGCTTCTGCATGTCCAGGCTTGGAGCCTGCTCTGTTGTTGGCGCTGGTGCTGATGTGGAAGCGCTACCTGTTCTGTCTTTTCAGGGGGAGGAGCAGTAGTTTGAGGAGGTTCCTCAAGGTTAATTATCTCTGGAGGAGGCTGAGATGTTTGTCCTCCTTCTTTTTGTTGTAATGTTGGCTGCAGTGCAGCCTGTGCAGCCTCTGATTCTCCCAATTTCTCCTGTGTCTGGATCAGCTCTTTGTATAATGACACCAGCATAGCTGCTGCATCTTGGTCATGTCTCAGCTGGGCAACTTCTCCAGTTTGTGGGTGAATGGTTGCTGGGACTTTTACCATTTTCTTTAGTGCTGCCATATATGCATCTCTTAACTTCAATAATGCTTGTACAGCCTTGATGTCCTTGGGATCATGCCCAAGTTCTATGATTATCTCCTCTAAGGCTTTGATTCTATTGTCCTTTGCTTGAGAGGATGCTCTCTCCAACTAAAGTTGGGCAGCTGTATTATTTAGGCTATTTTCTAGCCTGTAGTTCACCAATGTCTTATCTGCCAAGGAGGCATACACCATCTCACCCGTTTGATTATGTAATTCGATTTGATCCATTGGGTGGATGTCCTTGGCAAGGACCTCAAGGTTGGTCCTTATGTAATCTGCAGCTGACTGTGGCTGCAACACTGCTGGCATAAAATGGCTCATGATCATTTTGCCCTACTGGACATCATATGCAGACATTAGTCTTTGCTAGTTAGTGGCAGCCATTTTCAACAAATGATTATATAGTTGTATTCTTATGGGCTCATTACTCTTCTTTATATCAATGAATTGTTGCTTGATGCCCAGTTCACCTCCTCCTTGCTGGCTTGAGGAGCTGACTTCTCCTCCGATCATCCTCTCTTGTTCCTGCTGGAAGGAACTTGCAGATGCCTCCATACTAGGTGGGCCCATGCCCAAAGATTGCCCTATTGGCATTTCTTCCTCTGAGAGGGGATTCATTCTGTGTCTTTTCTCCCCTTGAGTTGTTGATGTTGTGAGGGGAGTCTCTCTGTCCCTCTTTCTACTTATGTCTTATTTTTGTGGGGTTTGGAGGACTGAGGCCTCCACTGTTGTCTCCTGCATAGGAGGCAGAGTGTCCTGAGCTTGCTGCCCGGTGGATTTTGGGGCCTGTGATATTTGCTCTTGTTGCACTGGATGTTCCTTTTCTTGCTGCCCCCCTGTTGCTGTTGTACCTGTGGCTGTTGCTGCATTTCCTGCTGCTGTACCTGTTCATGAGGTGGCTGCTCTGGCTCCATCTCTTTCTCTTTGCCTTTGCTAGAGGTTTGATCAGTAGCTTTGGCTGGTTGCTGATTTGCTGTGGAGGATGAGGCAGCTGCTCCCACTTGAGTGCCTGGAAGAGCAAATACCTGTGCACAAAGCTCTAAGTCAGCCATCTTTTGGAGATTTTTAACTGCTCTTTGATTTAATTCTTCTTGTGTGACAACTTCCTCTAAGGTGCCTCTCCTCCACTTTATTTGATTTGCATATTTTTCTATGTGAGGCAACCTTACGTGGTCATAACTGGCCAGCCTATACTTGACCCTTCTTAAGGTTATGAAGTGATTGGGGTCATAAGGTTTCCAAAGGAAACTGATCTGTAGGCCAAGGGATTCTAGCATTCTATCTGCTTCTTGCCAACCTTCCTCCCTTTTGTTGTAAATGAAGTGGCCTAATTGGTTTCTTACTTTGAGCTATGCTTTCTTGCCTTTGCCTGAAAAATGTAGCACATCAGCATTCCCAAACTGCCTGAAGTATTCAAGGGCAAACAATCTCATGGGCACATATTTGGGCAATCTGTATGGGGGAAACTCACACCCATATATTCTGATAACTGTGTGGTTTTGGTAATAGTACCAATCCCCAATGCTGTATACCTTGGACAGCTGAAGAATCCTCTGCATCTCATCAGTTAGTCTAGGAGGAGGTGAGCTCAGAAGCAGAGACATGGCTGGGTGGATGAAAAGGTCTATAAACTCACAATAAGTGTATGGAGAACAAGATCTGCAGTGGATAGCAGAGGACCAATAGACTACTGACCTTGGATTGCCTTGTGCATCCACTCTCTTCACAGCAAAATGAAATTTCTCATGTTGATAATATAAAATTAAGTGGTAGATGTAGGAGGTGTATCTGAACACCCTTTCTCTTGCCAAGTTCATCAATTGCTCATGTATTTTGTCAGATATGTAGGTGGCATAGTCATAGCAGTTTGGAGACTTGCCAGGGGAAAACATGAGCATCATCACCAACACAATTTCATCAACAAACTCAATTGAATTATAGCCCAGAATGGGACTGATCATGTCTACAAGGTCCTTGCCCAACTGGTTGAGGTAAACATGAGAAGTGGGAGGGTACTTCACGGTGTCAGAGTCAATGTATAATTGATTGAGTTTGGTGACCTGAGCATCTGTCAATTTAGCTCCTTGCTTTATCAGGTCAGTCAGTGATAAAGGAACTAATTTCTTCTCAGTTTTGAAGTGCAGCATGTCTCTGATGGCTTCAGGGGTGACATAGAAAACAACTGAGCCTGAAGGGTCAATCAAAACCCTCTGAGTGGCGTCGTAGCAGTTAGCACATAGGTGGATTAGGTCAGGAAACTGGTTGACCTGAGGGAGCTTGAAGATAGGGAGGAAAGAATCCCAAATTCCCAATACATCTGTTCCAGTCTCGTGTTTAATCTTCAATTCGTTTAACAAGTGGATGTGGTACATGTTGTGCATTAGCATTTCTTTTGATATTTGATAATCCAGGTCTGCTAATGGTTGCCATTCCAATTCTCTCTGAGGGGCATTTAATGGAGCAATATTCAAGGCTACAGGAGCTACTGGTGCATCCATGGTTACTTTAGGATTATGTTGGTATGAACTGGTGTTACTGTGCAGAGCAACACAAAGGAGTATTTCTTGGAAAGAGAGGTGATTTACTGAGGAACAGAAGATAAAATGGCAATGGTAGCAATTGAAACACTGCACAAAACACTGATAGGGCAAATGCTTGGCCTTAAAAACTCTCTTTACGGTGAATTGGTGCAGCTTGGGTTCTCAGTTCACGAATGCGCGAACTAACTGTATGTTTTGTGAAAACTAGGGTAAACAAGGCTCTGCAGGTGAATTTCGACTTTACAACTTAAAATGGAGGCTAGCCATAGGGGATTTAGCGGTAAACACAATGTTTTCTTACTCTTTAAGCTATTGTTGGAGAATGCAGGATAAAACCAGGCGCAGAGGGAATGACTGGGATAAATACCTGGTAAACTGTCGGCAATAGTCACAAATGCAGGTGGAATTGGCGCACCAATGGTCCTCGGGTCGAATTCAGCAGGTTGACGCTTGTTTGGTCGTAAAATACATGTAGAGGTGCAACAGTCGTTTTTGCACAAGTAATGAAAAACATGATTTTTCGGCCAAAATATGGATTTTTGGGTTATTTGGTGCTTTTTTTGGATGACGTCAGCATGACATCATCAGGTGGGGTCAAGGTCGGATGACATCAGCATGACGTGGCGGCTTGAGAGTGGTCCACAGGGATGGTGAGGTGGTGGGCAGGTCAGAGCAGTGGCGGATGGGGGCGCTGACGCGGCGGTGATGTAGCAGTGATGTTGGCAAGGCGGGTTCACAGAAACCGGAAACGGTAAGCGGTATAATATCGCACCGCTCTCTATACGGAAACGGAATTGTCAGAGGGCGCTCCGATACGATTTGGGGGTGACACATGGCAGAGGCCTGACGTCACCCTCTGACAGATTTCGGAAGGTAACTTACGGACGTCGGGCTCGGTCCGAAATGCATGAGAGCCGTCGGATGAAAAGGGCCAGATCCGACGGTCGACGGATCGTTAAGGTGCCAGGTTGATACGGACGTGGGCGGGGATTAAAATAATATATTTGTTTGAAAAGCGCGCCCAGCGGGATTGTGAAATTTGGCGAATTTGTATGACTTTTCAAAGTATTTTATCAAAACGCGCATTGCGCCAATACTTTGGGTAAAATGGGAAAAGTGGGTTTTTATGTATATTTTGCAAATGAAGCGGGTTAGGGGTGAAAATGGGGTTTTTTACAAGGTTCTTTAGCACATGAAGGGGTTAATGGTTTAGATAACTTCTGAAGGGGGAAGAGGGGTAGGGTTTGGGTTCTTAAACTGACCAGATGTCGATTTAATCCCTGACTGTAAACATATGGCTATAATGACAAGGGGGAAGGGATATTTATAGAATGCTTGGGGTTTATACACCATAGTGTTTATAATAATAGGGAAAGGGTAACATAGGGGATTTACATACTAAGAAGTTAGGGGGTTAATATGAATGGAAGAGGTGAATGAGGAGTGATATCACTAAGTTTATATAAAAACAACTTAGCTTAGGAAGTAGATCAAAATGAAAAGAATTTTAGACAAGAAATGTGGCTTTTAAAGGAATAAGAACCAACATAAAACCTTAAATTCTTTTATGAACACAACTGATGAAGGGATGTTAGTAATGAATGTGAAAGGGGAGGAAAGGGAGTTAGTCATGCTCCTTTGCTTTGCTGCGACATGATGGAGAAGAGGAGCTTCTCTATCCACTAATGTTCCTTTATGCTAGACCAGCAAAATTCAGTTGAAATGAATGACATTTCTGCAACCCCATCTACCTACCCATCTACTTGCCTAGCATTTTTTGTTTCTTCATGGAGGGTGCACTTAGACTTGCAGACCCTTATGTGCCTTTTCTTTTCTTTTGGCTTTTTCTTTTGATTCTCTATCTAAGGCTACCCTTATTGCTTCCAAGGTCCCAGATTAAGCAGTTGGGAACCTTACTTCTCTACCTAGCTACTGGTCTGCCAAGATTAAACAATTTGGACAAACTTCTTTCTCTATTCTACAACAAAAAATTGAAACATGGCATGATCCAGATTAGGCTGTTGGACCATCCATCAAAATTGAGACAATATCAAGCTATATACACATGTTGCCTATCCTTGAAAATATGTGATCTTTGCATCGCCAAAGCAGAGCATATTTGGAACTTTCTTTGCCAATCATGAAATATGAAACCTATTGGTATAGGTAGCTAACAGTGGCTCCACATGGGGATTGTTTTTCCATTTGAAAGACCAAGTACAGCAGGTCAGAATGCCTTGGTCCATGAGTTCTCTTACCAAACTTGGAGTACTTCTCTTTGAAATCTCAAAATTGTGCTCTTCGCTTCTTGGTAGATCTCTGAACTTATTTGCCTTTTGCTGATAATTCACAAAACTCGAAAAACTGCATTCTTTTACATGTTAACAAAAAGTAATATATACACCTGAAAGAAAGTAATATATGCACCTGAGTATGTACAAGGGAGAATTAGGCTACACTCATGGATAGTAGTCAAAATAGTGCTTCAACATCCTGCCATTCACAGGGCCTTCATCCAAATCAGTTTCATCAAGATTCCTAAGGAAGTAAGTATTATTTCCTTGCACTGCTTGAACAGCAAATGGTCCTCTCCAAAGGGAATCAAATTTTCCATGTTTTCCTTTATCTTCCCTTCTTGAATCCCACTTGAGGACTTTATCACCAATGTTGAAATCTTCAGCCTTAGTCCTTCTATCAAAAGCTTTCTTTAACTTTTCTTGTAAAACTTGAACTCTGTGATAGACTTGGTCTCTAGTTTGCTGCAAACATATAATTTGATTTACCCTTCTTTGCACATCATTTGGTTCAGCCTGGCTTTCTTGAAGAAGTTTCATGACAGGAACCCCTAGTGATGAAGGAAATTTGGCTTCTAATCCATAAACTAACTCATATGGGCTGATCCCAATTGATCTCTTGGTTGTTAGTCTATCTGCCCATAAGGCGTTCACAAGCTTCTTGTGCCAATTCTTCTTATTTTCTTCCAACACCTTCTTTATGATGTTCACAAGGCTTTTATTTGATGATTCAGCTAGGCCATTTCCTTGGGGATAGTATGCAGTAGAATGGCCCAGGGTAATGTGAAATTTGTTGCAGAAATTCACCATCTTCTTAGATCTGAAGGCAGCAGCATTGTCTGTTATTATCTTATCAGGACAACCAAATCTAGAAAGAATATTGGTCTCAAGGAACTGAATGATAGTGGAATCATTTGCTTGTCTGCATGGGATGGCCTCAATCCATTTGGTGAAGTAGTCTGTAGCTGTTAGAATCCATCTATGTTGGCCTGAAGATGAGGGATGAATTTCTCCAATGAAATCCAAGCCCCATTGTTGAAAAGGTCTCTCTGTTGCAATAGGCCTCAAAGGAAGTGGCAGTAACTTTCTCTTTCCCTCAAACACTTGACATTTATGACATGAGGTGGTGAATTTCTTGACATCAGAGAAAACAGTGGGCCAATAGTAACCAGCCCTCAGTATCTTATCCACAGTGGACTTCCAATACAAGTGTCCACCACAGTCACCTGCATGAAATTCTTTGGTGACATTGTTAGTCTCATTCTCAATCAGGTAGTTTAACAATATACCCTCATGGTTTTTCCAAAGCAAATTGCCATCCATAACACAAAATCTTGAAGCTTTCATTTTTAGGAACCTACATTTAGTTCTGGACAATCCTTGGGGAGCACACAGGTTTTGTAACACATAACAGATATCAGAATACCAAGGGATTGTTCAAAGGCTACATTGATCTTTGGAGTCGCCAGCTCCGGTTCATTGTCCAGCTGGTTTATGTCTAAGGCTTGGAAGTTTGCTTCTGTCATTAATTTGGCCAAACCTTGCTCTTTAATTAGTTTTGTAGGTTTTATTTCAATATCAAATTCCAAAATCTTGGCGATCCATTTTCCTCTTCTGCCCTCTAAGTTTTCTTGAGTGAGTATGTCTTTCACAATGGGACTTGGCACATAAGCTATAACATGGGAATAAAGGATGTAAATCCTGAAGTCTTTAATGGCCTTGACCAAAGCATAAGCTTGTTTCTCCATGATCTGATATTTCAGAGGTGCATCTCTAAGAGCTCTACTAAAGAAAGCAATGGGTTTCTCATTTCCTTGGTCATCTTTCTGTAATAGAACAGCAGCAATGGTATGCTGGGAGGCAAAAGAAAAAATGATAAATTCTCTATCAAATTGGGGATTTGTTAAGACTGGGGTTTGGGTAAGGGCCAATTTCAAAGGCTTGATTTGCTTCTACTGTCCATTTCACTTTTGAATCCTTCTTTAACATGTTGTTTAGTAATCTGATCAATTCTGCTAAGTTTGGGATAAACCTTCTTAAGAAATTGATCTTCCCTAAGAAAGCTTGCAATTCTTTGATGTTTCTTGGGTGGGGCATTTGTAAGATAGCTTGTATCTTGTCTGGGTCAATTCTTATGCCATCCTTTGAAATGATATGCCCTAAGAGCTTACCTTCTTCCAAACCAAATAGAGACTTCTTGGGATTCAAGGAAATTCCATATTTCCTACATGTTAAGAAGATCTGCCTTAAATGCTTCAAGTGTTCTTGGTCAGATTTTGAGAAAGGTGTGAGGTCATCCAAATAAATGACAAGAAAGTCATGAATCTCTTTGGCAAAAGCAATATCCATTGCTCTTTGAAATGTTGCCCCTGCATTTTTCAATCCAAAAGGCATTTTTACATATTTGAAAGTTCCCCATGGGGTTGTGAATGCAGTTTTGTCTTGATCATCAGGGTGCACTAGGATTTGATTAAAGCCTGAGAATCCATCAAGTAATGAGATCCTTGAGGCTCCTACCACTCTTTGGAGAATGTGATCCATCTTAGGTAAGGGATAGTTGTCTTTGAGGGACACTTGGTTTAGATTTCTAAGATCAACACAAAGTCTTATCTCACCAGTTTTCTTTCTTGTAGGTACCAAATTAGAAATCCAATCAAAAAACCTGATGGGTGCTATGATGCCAGCTTTAAACATTTTTTGCAGCTCTTTTTCAATTGAAGGGAGAAGCATGGGATTGATCCTTCTCAATTTCTGCTTAAATGGCTTCTGATTAGGCTTGAGAGGGATAGTATGCTGGATAACCGAGGTGTCATAGGATTTTAAATCCTCATAACGCCATGCAAAGACATCTTGAAACTCTTTGAAGAGGTCAATGTATTTAGGTTTTTGATCAGGAGGTAAGGATGCAGACAATTTTATTATTTTGGGCTTCTCAATAGTTCCAATGTTGCATTCCTCAATGGCAGCATTAAGGGGCTGCATTTTTTGTTTTCTAGGGATATCATTTGAGTCAAAGATGTCCTCTAATGGAGTTAGGCCTGTTGGAAGAAAATTGTCTTTCAGCTCTATGATCTCAGCCTCTGTAGCAGCTATTTCTTCATAACTGGTTTGTTGAATTTCTTGTATGTTGTTTTTGTTAAAAATTGTTGGATGTAGGATTTGTTGAGCTGTCTTGGGTGATATTGGCTTGTTGTTCTGTTCACTCTGTATTTGTGATTGACTTGCTCCCTCAGTGTCAATGTTTAATCCTGCAAATTCTTGTTGCAAGGTCAAGAAATTATTTATTTGTGTATCATCTTCAAACACTTGCCAGTCTTTAACATTGTTTGGGACAGAAGGTCTGTGTTTAATCTCCGCTGTAAAGCAGTGCTTGGGTTCAAAAGGTAGTTTGCAGGTGCTTGCAAATGTGGCCAAACTATGAGCATGCAGGTTATGGGTTCTAGGAATTTTGGTAATTTGAAATTCAGTGAAGGACTGTAGTAGTTCAGCAGCAGCAGATCTATAAGATCTCAGTCTTTTGTCATTGGTGACAAAATTACCCTTTACTTGTTGGACAACTAGGTCTGAATCTCCTAGTATTGAAACTTTTATGGCTTGTAAGGATTTTACTAGTCTGAGGCCTAGTAAGAGAGCTTCGTATTCTGCCATATTGTTGGTGCACCTGAAGTTTAACCTATAGGCTCGGCCTTCTGCATGACTGTTTTGTTTATTATGTATCCAAACTCCAGCTCCTGCCCCTAATTTGTTGACTGACCCATCAAATTCAAGGAACCATAGGATCTCTTGTTCTAGGGGAGACTTAATAACTTCTCTGTGATCTGGGATTGTGAGTTGAAGTTCTGGTTTTTCATTTAGTTTGTCTTTTAGGACAGTCTCATCACTTGATTGGATCAGCTTTATTTCTAGAGCAGCAGCTTGTTCATTAATGTCCTGATCTTGTTTGAGTGTCTTGGTTTCATCATCATTTGTAAGACCTGAATTATCATTGAAGAGAATATATGAATCTATATCAGAATGGACAACATATATGGGAAAGTTTTGAGGTTTTTTTTCACTGCTGACCATGTATTTCATAAGTGACTCTCTATATAACCTCTTGGGTTGACCAAAGACTGAGATGGTCGCATACGACATGTCTAATTGTAGGGAACCTTGGAGTTTAGCCCCCCATGATCTTGATAACATCATCCCATATTTGGGTGGGATATCAGCAACTACAACGTCCATTAGAATTGTTTTATTTGGGTACTGAACTAGGGACACACATAAGTCTTTTATTAAGCCTAAACACTTAACTTGACTGGAGTCAAATGAGAATAGGTCCTTATATGGTCTTGTAATATCTAGATTCAATCTTTCCATGACTGATTTAGGCATCAAGTTGTGAGAGGCACCTGAGTCAAACATTGCATTGTGTAGTATCTTATCATGAACATGCAGGCTGACATAAAAAGGTAAGATCCCTGTAACTGCTGTCTTCCCATCAACCTCTGGACCGAAAAGCAATTCTGGGGTGTCATCCAACACATTGACATTATCTTTATTACGAGTAAGTTGAAGGGACTTCTTGATTTGTTGTCTATAAATGTCATGCTTGGCTAGTTCTGAAAGAGGAATAACTATCTTCAATTTGCCAATTTCAGCTTCTAAGTCAAAGGGTCTTTCAGATGGGATCTTGGTGTTGTGGGTGACAGCCTTTTCCTTGTTCACTAAGTCTTCTTCTTGATTCTTTTCTTGATCTTGAGGTTTGTCCTTCTTACTCATCTCTTGAGGAGTATTACTTGGATTAGGGTGCAAGGGTGATGTAGCCCTAGGCTGTTTTTTTGAAGGCAATGGTTCAGTGACCTCTTGAACGGTTATTTCATTTGTAACTGAATCAGTTGCGTCCTTCGGCTCTGTGACTATGGCTCTTTTGGGCTGCTGGCTATCCTTTGTTTTTTCAGGCTGTGTTACATTTATAGTTCTGCTTCTTAGCTTGTATTGCTTATGAACTTCATAAACAGTTGTGTCATATCCTTGTTTAAAGTCAAATGACTCACCTGACCTGGTTTGGAATTGCTGAATGTCATCATCCTTATGATCTTCTTGACTCAGTAAAACGTGTTGCTCATCATTCAGGCCCATCAGGTTAATGTGGGTGTCATCTGTTTTCTCATTCGAAGTGGATGCCTCAGTATAGTTTTCCTGGAAAGGAGGTCTTATGTTTGGATTAGAACCAGCCTTGCCAGCGTTTGGGTTTTGATTTCTCCTAAAATTGGGATTCCTGATAGGGTTATTTTGTGGCGCTTCCCATGATGACTTTCTCTCAACTGATTCTACTCTATCACCCAATCTCTTCATACCAGTGAGTATTGCATCCAGTTTTTGATCAAAGGCTGAGGGTTCTTCTTTGAAAGTGGTTCTCTTTTCCAATCTTGCCCTGTTTCTTTTGGCAATCAGGTTAGCCTCTACTGTAACAACAACCTTTTGGGCATCTTCAAGGGTTTCAGGGGCTCTTTCCTTCAATTGATATGCCATATCAGGATAAAAACCATCAGGAAATTTGTGCAAGGCTAAATCAGGAGGAGGTCTTAAATTCTGTGGTATTGCGTAATATACGTTGTTGAATCTTGCACAATACTCCAAAATGGTCTCTTGAGGACCTCGCTTGATTGTATCATATTCACCAAGTATGTGCAGGGGATCTTTCTTTTTCTCCCATCTGTTAGTAAAGGCTTGATAAAGCTCATCAGGAGTTGTGATGGTATTTATAGCCAGTGATCTAAACCAAGTTCTTACATCCCCTGTCAGGCTCTGAACAAAGATTCTCATTCTCACACTATCGTCATCTATTTCATAGTTCTCAAAATGGTCTTGCATCCTCTTGGCATGCTGAATTGCTGTGAAAAGGCCAGTGGAGTCAAAATATGAGATCTTGGATTGGTAGTCCTGAGGTAGAGCTGCAGCATTAGCAGGCAACTACAGGGGTGCATATCTATTAGCCATATTTGCAGGATTTATAGGGTTGACAGGGATAACTTGAATGACTGGTACAACAGGGGTAGTGGGAACAGTAGAAACTAGAGTGTTGGTCAAGGGAATATGTGCAGTGGATGGAGGTGTGAAAGGAGGGCTTTGAGATGTGGATGGTGAACTGGGGGAATCAAGGGTAGATCGAAATAGAACCTTGATTGGAGTTGGAACAGGGTTTGGATGAGCTGTCTCAGGACCTAAATCAGCAAGAGTTTTGTGTGCTTGCTACTTCCTAAAGATTTTAGGGATTGTATTAGGATTTTCAAAAACAGTTGGTGGATTGGGGTCAGGATTTGACCTTGTATATCGTGGATTCTTCTTGGGAGCCAGCTTCTGAACTTGTTTTTGAGTATGTTTTTGGAATATTTTTGTGTCTACAAGGGCCAGACAAGATTTTGGAATGACTGTGTATGTCTTAAAGCTAGCATGAAAATTGACTGAAGCAGCTTTAAGAAATATACAGAAATTAGAATATCCTGAGGAATTCCCCAGTGGAGTCGCCAATTATGTTAACACCCAGGTTGTTCCCTTTGACTCCCAAGGGAATACGGCTGGGGTAACCACTAACCAATCTTTGGATTACAGTTTCTAGCCAAACTGTAATCAGAGAGGGCTCTCTCTTTAAGGTTTGTCTCTGTTTTGTGAAGATTTTAGGCTAGTTATGAATTCAGGGTTTGGTTTTGTGTTTTGGTTGAGGGATGTCTTCTGTACCTAGGGTGGAAATCTTCAGATAGTTCTAGTCCATTGGGAAATGGAGTCTGTGGCTACAAGTCGTCTGAGGGATTGAGGTGAGTTGCTGAAACTGCAAGGCCATTTAAATACATCATGAAACAAAATTGAAATTGTGATTATGAGGTGTGTTTAACCAGTGAAAAGCAATTAAGAATTCTCCACTAAGCTGGGGGTGTAAGAAAGAGATATATTGCATAGGAGCAAACTTGAATTCCTGAAACAATAATCACTGTGAAAGATATAGTTTGGAGGTGCAGCAGTTAAGAATTACACCTTATGACTATAACTGAAGAAAGACATTTATAACAGCATAGATTGAGTTCAGGGTACTCTGTGAATAAATCCTGGAACTATTCTTTTTCTCTGCCATTAACTATGAAACACAGAAACATGAATGAGCTATGAAAGGATATAAAAAAAAAACACATAATGAAGAGTTTTTAAGGAAAACTTATTGTGCCACGAAGTACGCAGGAATCTTGTAACATTCAGCAAAACACCACAATGACTCAGATAATGCAAAGCTTTGGAAATTCCATCAGCCTTTGTATTAATACTCTGAAAATTTACAGCATAAGAAACTCTAGAAGAGAAATCAACAACAACCCCTGCAAGCTTATGCGAGGGGGGAATATATACAAACGGTGATACAAAATATCTAAAGCGTTGAGTCATCTGAGAAATAAATATGTTCACCAACTTGTACAGAACAATAGATAAGAAGTTATTACAGTTTTGAATACAACATAAATGTTCTTCAATTCTGTCAGAAGACTTTTTGACCTTTGGAGGCCACTGAGTCGATTGAATGTTCTGTTATAAATGATGAATGACGTGTCTTTGTAGCTCTGTCCTCCTGTATCTTTTCGGCCATGTCACCTGTGACTGTCAGTGCTGCTTTAGTGGCCGAATAGTTTTGCTGAGTTGGCTCAGCCCATTCTTCTCCATGCATGCTGATTTTATCAAAATTTTCCTGTGCATGATAATTTATATACTTAAATGAAAAAACTTGAATACAGGCTCTGGTTTACAGTATTAACTGTATCATTTTGGTCCAGACCTCCTGTGTGGGCAATTGATGTCTCAGGATTGCCTCTAGAGTCTCATCTGCCTCCGTGTATTTGTAGAAATTTGGAGGCACTTCAAACAAATGTTTGATCTCATCCATGATGAAAAATAGGTTCTCAACCCTGTTGTAGAGACTCTGCCCTGATGCTGGCCCTGATTCTTCTGAAGTACTGGACCTTTCTGTAATCTGATTTGTAGCAAATGTTTTGACCCTTTTGGCATAATTTTCATGGGAAAGTAGTCTTCCTGCGCTGTTCAGTATGCTAGGAAGACCTCTATTTTGCAATGCCACAAATTTGTCCATGAACTTATTAACCTCTGTCTGCATATCCTGGCTTCTTCTTTCTAGTGTTTGCACCAGGCTTCTTAGTGTTAGGACTCTTTTTATTAGCAAAATGGTCTCAGTCCTGTTGGAAATTCCCATTGTTGCCAGCTGAGCACTTGTCCTGTTATTAAGCACATTAATCATTCTGTTGGCAACCTCAGGCATATTGCCTAGAGATGCCCTTGCGATTGGTATTTCTCTATGTGCTTTCCCTATGAGCTCTATTTGCTCATGAATGGTCTCAATGTATTGCCATTGATCAGTTATGGATTGGCCAATGTTGGCCCATAGGACTGTCTTGAGTTCAGCCACTACTTTATCAAGTGTGAGCTCCTTCTCCAGCTCCTTTATCTTTTCTTTGAGAGCCTTTATCTCTCTTCCTTTCTCAGCAACACTTTGTTTTGATTTATCATATCTTTCATTCAACTTGACCAAATTTTCCCTGGCCTCATTTAATTCTGCCATTTGGGCTTCCAGGGCTTGGATTTCACTCCTTAGCTTCTGCATGTCCAGGCTTGGAGCCTGCTCTGTTGTTGGCGCTGGTGCTGATGTGGAAGGCGCTGCCTGTTCTGTCTTTTCAGGGGGAGGAGCAGTAGTTTGAGGAGGTTCCTCAAGGTTAATTATCTCTAGAGGAGGCTGAGATGTTTGTCCTCCTTCTTTTTGTTGTAATGCTGCCTGCAGTGCAGCCTGTGCAGCCTCTGATTCTCCCAATTTCTCCTGTGTCTGGATCAGCTGTTTGTATAATGACACCAGCATAGCTGCTGCATCTTGGTCATGTCTCAGCTGCGCAACTTCTCCAGTTTGTGGGTGAATGGTTGCTGGGACTTTTACCATTTTCCTTAGTGCTGCCATATCTGCATCTCTTAACTTCAATAATGCTTGTACAGCCTTGATGTCCTTGGGATCATGCCCAAGTTCTATGATTATCTCCTCTAAGCCTTTGATTCTGTTGTCCTTTGCTTGAGAGGATGCTCTATCCAACTCAAGTTGGGCAGCTGTATTATTTAGGCTATTTTCTAGCCTGTAGTTCACCAATGTCTTATCTGCCAAGGAGGCATATACCATCTCACCCGTTTGCTTGTGTAATTCGATTTGATCCATTGGGTGGATGTCCTTGGCAAGGACCTCAAGGTTGGTCCTTATGTAATCTGCAGCTGACTGTGGCTGCAACACTGCTGGCGTACAATGGCTCATGATCATTTTGCCCTGCTGGACATCATATGCGGACATTAGTCTTTGCTGGTTAGTGGGAGCCATTTTCAACAAATGATTATATAGCTGTATTCTTATGGGCTCATTCCTCTTCTTTATATCAATGAATTGTTGCTTGATGCCCAGTTCACCTCCTCCTTGCTAGCTTGAGGAGCTTACTTCTCCTCCGATCATCCTCTCTTGCTCCTGCTGGAAGGAACTTGTAGATGCCTCCATACTAGGTGGGCCCATGCCCAAAGATTGCCCTATTGGCATTTCTTCCTCTGAGAGGGGATTCATTCTGTGTCTTTTCTCCCCTTGAGTTGTTGATGTTGTGAGGGGAGTCTCTCTGTCCCTCTTTCTACTTATGTCTTCTTTTTGTGGGGTTTGGAGGACTAAGGCCTCCAGTGTTGTCTCCTGCCTAGGAGGCAGAGTGTCTTGAGCTTGCTGCCCGGTGGATTTTGGGGCCTGTGATGTTTTCTCTTGTTGCACTGGCTGTTCCTTTTCTTGCTGCCCCCCCTGTTGCTATTGTACCTGTGGCTGTTGCTGCACTTCCTGCTGCTGTACCTATTCATGAGGTGGCTGCTCTGGCTCCATCTCTTTCTCTTTGCCTTTGCTAGAGGTTTGATCAGTAGCTTTGGTTGCTTGCTGATTTGCTGTGGAGGATGAGGCAGCTGCTCCCACTTGAGTGCCTGGAAGAGAAAATACCTGTGCACAAAGCTCTAAGTCAGCCATCTTTTGGAGATTTTTAATTGCTCTTTGATTTAATTCTTCTTCTGTGACAGCTTCCTCTAAGGTTCCTCTCCTCCACTTTATTTGATTTGCATATTTTTCTATGTGAGGCAACCTTACGTGGTCATAACTGGCCAGCCTATACTTGACCCTTCTTAAGGTTATGAAGTGATTGGGGTCATAAGGTTTCCAAAGGAAACTGATCTGTAGGCCAAGGGATTCTAGCATTCTGTCTGCTTCTTGCCAACCTTCCTCCCTTTTGTTGTAAATTAAGTGGCCTAATTGGTTTCTTACTTTGAGCTGTGCTTTCTTGCCTTTGCCTGAAAAATGTAGCACATCAGCATTCCCAAATTGCCTGAAGTATTCAAGGGCAAACAATCTCATGGGCACATATTTGGGCAATCTGTATGGGGGAAACTCACACCCATATATTCTGATAACTGTGTGGTTTTGGTAATAGTACCAATCCCCAATGCTGTATACCTTGGACAGCTGAAGAATACTCTGCATCTCATCAGTTAGTCTAGGAGGAGGTGAGCTCAGAAGCAGAGACATGGCTGGGTGGATGAAAAGGTCTATAAACTCACAATAAGTGTATGGAGAACAAGATCTGCAGTGGATAGCAGAGGACCAATAGACTACTGACCTTGGATTGCCTTGTGCATCCACTCTCTTCACAGCAAAATGAAATTTCTCATGTTGATAATACAAAATTAAGTGGTAGATGTAGGAGGTGTATCTGAACACCCTTTCTCTTGCCAAGTTCATCAATTGCTCATGTATTTTGTCAGATATGTAGGTGGCATAGTCATAGCAGATTGGAGACTTGCCAGGGGAAAACATGAGCATCATCACCAGCACAGTTTCATCAACAAACTCAATTGAATTATAGCCCAGAATGGGACTGATCATGTCTACAAGGTCCCTGCCCAATTGGTTGAGGTAAACATGAGAAATGGGAGGGTACTTCACGGTGTCAGAGTCAATGTACAATTGATTTAGTTTGGTGACCTGAGCATCTGTCAATTTAGCTCCTTGCTTTATCAGATCAGTCAGTGATAAAGGAACTAATTTCTTCTCAGTTTTGAAGTGCAGCATCTCTCTGATGGCTTCAGGGGTGACATAGAAAACAACTGAGCCTGAAGGGTCAATCACAGCCCTCTGAGTGGCGTCGTAGCAGTCAGCACATAGGTGGATTAGGTTAGGAAACTGGTTGACCTGAGGGAGCTTGAAGATAGGAAGGAAAGAATCCCAAATGCCCAATACATCTGTTCCAGTCTCGTGTTTAATCTTCAATTCGTTTAACAAGTGGATGTGGTACTTGCTGTGCATTAGCATTTCTTCTGATATTTGATAATCCAGGTCTGCTAATGGTTGCCATTCCAATTCTCTCTGAGGGGCATTTAATGGAGCAATATCCAAGGCTACAGGAGCTACTGGTGCATCCATGGTTACTTTAGGATTATGTTGGTATGAACTGGTGTTACTGTGCAGAGCAACACAAAGGAGTATTTCTTGGAAAGAGAGGTGATTTACTGAGGAACAGAAGATAAAATGGCAATGGCAGCAATTGAAACACTGCACAAAGCACTGATAGGGCAAATGCTTGGCCTTAAAAACTCTCTTTATGGTGAATTGGTGCAGCTTGGGTTCTCAGTTCACGAATGCGCGAACTAACTGTATGTTTTGTGAAAACTCATGTAAACAAGGCTCTGCAGGTGAATTTCGACTTTACAATTGAAAATGGAGGCTAGCCATAGGGGATTTAGCGGTAAACACAGTGTTTTCTTACTCTTTAAGCTATTTTTGGAGAATGCAGGATAAAACCAGGCGCAGAGGGAATGACTGGGATAAATACCTGGTAAACTGTCGGCAATAGTCACAAATGCAGGTGGAATTGGTGCACCAACGGTCCTCGGGTCGAATTCAGCAGGTTGACGCTTGTTTGGTCGTAAAATACATGCAGAGGTGCAACAGTCGTTTTTGCAAAAGTAATGAAAAACACAATTTTTCGGCCAAAATATGGATTTTTGGGTTATTTGGCGCTTTTTTTGGATGACTTCAGCATGACGTCATCAGGTGGGGTCAAGGTCGGATGACGTCAACATGACGTCATCGAGTGACGTGGCGGCTTGAGAGTGGTCCACGGGGATGGTGAGGTGGCGGGCAGGTCAGAGCAGTGGCGGACGGGGGCGCTGACGCGGCGGTGATGTAGCAGTGACGTTGGCAAGGCGGGTTCACAGAAACCGGAAACGGTAAGCGGTATAATATCACACCACTCTCTATACGTAAGCGGAATTGTCAGAGGGCGCTCCGATACGATTTGGGGGTGACGCGTGGCAGAGTTCTGACGTCACCGTCTGACAGATTTTGGAAGGTAACTTACGGACGTCGGGCCCGGTCCGAAATGCATGAGAGCCGTCGTATGAAAAGGGCCAGATCCGACGGTCGACGGATCGTTAAGGTGCCAGGTTGATACGGACGTGGGCGGGGATTAAAATAATATATTTTTTTGAAAAGCGCGCCCAGCGGGATTTTGAACTTTGGCGAATTTGTATGACTTTTCAAAGTATTTTATCAAAACGCGCATTGCGCCAATACTTTGGGTAAAATGGGAAAAGTGGGTTTTTATGTATATTTTGCAAATGAAGTGGGTTAGGGGTGAAAATGGGGTTTTTTACAAGGTTCTTTAGCACATGAAGGGGTTAATGGTTTAGATAACTTTTGAAGGGGGAAGAGGGGTAGGGTTTGGGTTCTTAAACTGACCAGATGTCGATTTAATCCCTGACTGTAAACATATGGCTATAATGCCAAGGAGGAAGGGATATTTATAGAATGCCTGGGGTTTATACACCATAGTGTTTATAATAATAGGGAAAGGGTAACATAGGGGATTTAAATACTAAGAAGTTAGGGGTTAATATGAATGGAAGAGGTGAATGAGGAGTGATATCACTAAGTTTATATAAAAACAACTTAGCTTAGGGAGTAGATCAAAATGAAAAGAATTTTAGACAAGAAATGTGGCTTTTAAAGGAATAAGAACCAACATAAAACCTTAAATTCTTTCATGAACACAACTGATGAAGGGATGTTAGTAATGAATGTGAAAGGGGAGGAAAGGGAGTTAGTCATGCTCCTTTGCTTTGCTGTGACATGATGGAGAAGAGGAGCTTCTCTATCCACTGATGTTCCTTTATGCTAGACCAGCAAAATTCAGTTGAAATGAATGACATTTCTGCAACCCCATCTACCTACCCATCTACTTGCCTAGCATTTTTTGTTTCTTCATGGAGGGTGCACTTAGACTTGCAGACCCTTATGTGACTTTTCTTTTCTTTTGGCTTTTTCTTTTGATTCTCTATCTAAGGCTACCCTTATTGCTTCCAAGGTCCCAGATTAAGCAGTTGGGAACCTTACTTCTCTACCTAGCTACTGGTCTGCCAAGATTAAATAGTTTGGACAGACTTCTTTCTCTATTCTACAACAAAAAATTGAAACATGGCATGATCCAGATTAGGCTGTTGGACCATCCATCAAAATTGAGACAACATCAAGCTATATACACATGTTGCCTATCCTTGAAAATATGGGATCTTTGCATTGCCAAAGCAGAGCATATTTGGAACTTTCTTTGCCAATCATGAAATATGAAACCTATTGGTATAGGTAGCTAACAGGAGGACAAGCACATCCAGAAAGGGAAGTTTCGACTACCTTCAAGTTTTGGTTTAAAGGCACTAGCCATGCAAGGCAAGTGTATGGAGGCTGAAAAGAAGAGGGTGCTATACTCTCATCTACTATATAAATCAGTATATTAGTCTTTTGGGGTCCAAAAGATTCCTAATGGGGAGCAGTGATCAGAGATTGATCAATGACTTAAGTGATAGCCAAAATTTAAAAGTGTTCGAAAGAGTGTTGAACTTGAGCGACTGTATAGGTATTGTCTTCTTGATTCTGGCACCGTAAACGGTTCAAAAAACCGACACCATATGAAGGAGTTATCACAATTTGAAAAGTCCAGTAAACTACATGTTTTGGACATTTGACCAAGATTAATTTGGTTTTTGGGAAAAATTAAAAAGATTATATTCCAAGGAATATTCCTTAGAATATTTCCTAGAATATTCCCTTTTGGGGAAAAATCAGGTGCCAACAAGCCCAGAGGCCGCCACATGGTCCTGGAATGGTTATGCAAAATTTGTATAGGTTCGACAGAATCGAACCTGCAACCTCCGACAAGACAAGACAACGCTCTACCACCTCCGCCCATCATTGTTTCTTAACATTTAACAGTTGTGGTGAATATTTATTTTGCAACAGTTGGAGAATTGGGGCTTAGGATAGCCAACGGTCTTACCTACCAGCAGTCCCCATCAAACTGTTCACATGTCCCGATGCGACTTAACCGCCGCTTGAAACGCATCAACATGTGGTTGCATATTAATACGATCGCCAACATTAGCCAACCCGTCGGGGTTATACCATCCACATATGCACACTAGATATTTAATGTAATATTTACGTCTGATGGTTCAGCTTGGCAAAGTGGATAAACTTAGGCAGATATGTTATGTTTATCCAGAGTTAGGTGTAGTTCACTAAGTTTGGTGGAGTATCCCTAGGGGATATTGACTAAATGCACTCCAGGAGCAATTTTCGACCAAAGAGAGTGAAACAAGAAGCTAGCTAGGCTAATTGGAGCCTTCTGAAGCTAATGGAAAAGTCTAGAGAAGCTGAAGAAGTCATCTTCATAGAGATTTTCGTCCAGGGAGATTTTGGAGCTCAGGGCCACTAGGAGTTGGAGGCAGTTGTAGGAGCTACCAGTACTCATTCTCAGCGAACCAATAGTCATTCCTGACTATAATGAGCATTCTGAATCCATTGTAGGGATTTGTAGAAGCATTTGAAGACTTCTAAAGGCTGAGATGCTACAGGGAAGTTTTAGGCAGCCCAGTGCCAACCATGGAGGAAGGCCTAGTTTGGGGATGCAATGCTCATTTTGAGCAAATGATCAATCTATTTTCGGTGTCTGATATGTGATGGAGATAGTAGATGAGGTTTTAGTGATAGTTAAAGAATTCTAAAGGAGTTAGTTCCATCAAGAAGCTCAGGGTATCTCAGAGCACTGATTGAAGGAATCAAGTCTAAGGGAGCTTAGACCTGTTTGCAAAGTGATGACAGCCATGACAGGGATATAGATGGTAGTCTAAGCCCATTGATTCAATTCAGTAACCTTCGGAGTTAAGTGTGGAACTTGTAAAAAAAGCTTTTCCATAATCCCAAAGAGCCAAATCAAGATGACAAAAGCTCAAAGAGACGTAGCCCACGATATTCGGGTGAACTCCTAGATTAAATTTGTTGTTATCAGCAAAAACAAATGGACTTAAAGCACTTAAATAATTTAAAAATCAAAAGACATACACCTATTTCAAGTATTTAATTTTTCAAATGTGATATATAAGCTAGATCATTTATTTGTTTAACTGAATGGGAGGTTCTTGTAAGCATAACAAGTTATCAAACCCCCATTTTAGATTATCTGGGGGAACACCTGAGTGTGAAGACAGAGGTCATAGAACATAATGAATATGAGAACTCAAAGAACTCACAACCAAATCTATGCGAAAATTGAGTGAAGTGATGTTGGGAGGATGTGAAAGATGAAAAAGTGTGTGAGCATGATCCTCAACATCACTCATCAGTGGTGGAGCTGTTGAATGAGAGGAAGCTAGACTCAGTCGAGATAGTGCCTGCATCGACATGAGATTGCGTAGCTCCATCAATGAAGAATGTTGAGCAAGGCTTGATCTCAAGCTTCTTCTTGCAGCTCAAATATTTCTTAAGGCAATACTCGTACCAGTCCCAAAGATAGGCAAATTCCAGCTGGCTCCTCGGAGCTTGAAACTGCAAGTCACGGAAGCGATGCCAAAAATCAATAACTGAATCATGCGGAGCCTTCCGTTGTTGTAGCAGTTTTTGGTCAAGATGGTTTGGATCAAAATGATAGAAAGTGTCTTCAATAAGATCATAGAAGTGCTCAAGTGAGTGCACGTTGTTAGTAGGTAGGCTAAGAAACCATCTACATGGACATTCGAGAAGTGTGTGTGCAAGCAGCAAACTATCATATTCATCCAAACACCCATCTTCCTCATGAAGCATGGGAAAAAAGGCATGTAAGTACTCAAGCTAGGCCACTTCGCCTTCACCATCATACATGAAAGTGGAGAAGAGAACAAAAAAATCCCCCATGATGGAGACATCTTCACGATTCGAAAAACATAGCGGGGGAAGAAGAGTGCAAGAATCCGTGAAAGGTATATAGAGGTTCAAAAATGGATTAGAGGAAATAGCTTGTCATCTGGCCCTCCTTCTAGCACTAGAAATATTAACAATGTTGGGCCCACCAACATCTCAAGGGGATCTCCTAGGTAAGAAGTCCCAATTTGACCTCAGATTGTTTAGTGTAGGAGTGTCAGCAGTGTGTCGTAAGGTAATGCTTTAACCGCGTTGTCGCACAGAGGCAGGTAAGATAACTTTCTCACTAGCAAGGGTGTGACCGCTGCAGTGAGTCAAGGAAGGTGAATGAAAGGTTCTAATACATAGGGGGTGAGATGAGTGTGCTCCTTGGAAACCTTTAGCAGTACTTAGCTCAAAACGAAACACACGAGCAAAGATGCATCACAAGTTGGAAAGCAGATCATTTGACAATCCAAAGTTTTGGTTAAACCAACAACACATCTGTAACAACATTTATATAACCACATATGAAGCAGTTCATACACAACTATGTAAGTTAAACAAAATATAATGCTAAGCAACCAGAGCAATCCATCTACAATAATAACATATGCATGAAAATGTGTTGGCTCTTATTATATAAAGAAGTGTAAGTCCCAATCATACACTACATCCATGTAAACTTGCTAGCCCCAAAAATGAATCGTTACAATCACATCCACCTGCTCCTCCAAGGAGATGAACTAGCCCTGTGCAGTGGAGAAGACAAGGCACATTACAATACTATCCAAGCTTTCTCCAAGATAGTGTTATCAGAAGCTTGGCTGACCAAAAGCCTATACAATGAGTTATGAGGGACTATTTATAGAAAAGGGTGGGGTTATCCTTAACATTCCCGTTTTTGATAGTTCAACTAGCCTCATGACTCTTCACCTACTCTATGACTGTTACATCCAACTATTGACACTTGACTTACACTTGACATGACTCAACATTGCAATTCACATGTACTCATGTGAGACAACATGGCTTGAGCAAGCCATGGAAGACATCACTCACATTCTGTCCACTGTGATGAGACCAACTCTTTGACATGCTTGTGATGGTGAAGGTGGTGAGCTGATGCCAAGCTTGGTTGTCCGTCATGGTGTGCATGCACCTCATGGTGACATGTTGTTGGAGTGAACTCTTGCCTCCGTTGCAACTGGTGCATTGGTCTGGCTCCTTCATCCAACTCATCTACCAACATGTGCATGGTCTTCTTGGGTGCATCTGAACCGGAAACACACTTATACATAACATCTGTGTTGATCTTCAAGTATGTGTTGGTGGTCATGCACATCAACTTTCCGAAGTACATGTTCAGCTCTAGTAGGACTTGCTTCTTGTCTTTTCATTAGTGTGTGTTGAATGGGTTGGATTGCATGCGTGCGCACAATTACATGCATGCTACTGAATCTCTTACATGCAATCAACAAAATTTCTCACCATGTCTACTCTGTGTCAGCTTCTGGAATGGATCTTTAACTTGTACGAGCACAATTTCATTCGTGAGTGCATGTTGCGCCCATTTTTGTTCCTGTTCCTGCTGCAACTCATTCATCTATCTATGCAGCTTCATGTTCTTCCTCAGTTGTTTCTTTAGCACATGAAACTCCTTATTTGTTCCATTCTCTGTCTTTGCATGATCTTCATGTCACATCGTCACCTCATAGCCTGATTCTCCAAAGTTGCTTTCATTATCAATGGATCTACTTGATCTTGCAACTTTGTTCCACCTCTGTGTTGTCAACAACCTTCCTCTTGCACTCATCTTATTCACTACATTTGTTGCATTCGTTGCATTCACTGCATTCACTATATTCATTGCATTTGGTATGCTACCTTCAGCTGCTATCCATGATCCTGCTTGTTGTGATATCTTTATGTTCTTGTCTACGAACAACTTGATATCTTTGTGGGTAGGCAAGCTCATAGAAATTTGATCGAGTGCATCTCCAGGTGTGCTATGAACGGTGCCTTCGACTTTGCCCTCTTGGAAACCATTGTACCTGCACCGCTGAGAGGCAGATGAACACCTGCAATACCTTGAGACATGGTAACACTCATGGCAAGAAATTTTTCAATCAAAAATCAAACTAAACTTGAGAACTAACTTGCAACATACCTGTGTGACTGATCATGAAGGTTGCACAATTTCGGCTGGGAGGTCGGGAGATTGATTTCCAAGACTGCACAAGGCATAGCTTGGGCTGCTGTGAGACTGAATGACTGCTAGAACTGTGAAATCCAAAGTCCAATCTAGCTGCTAACTGTTGGAATTGTGCAATGCAAAATCTTAGCTGGCAATGGCTGCAGGATGAATGACTGCATTGCGCAATTTCCTTCGCCAATAGTAACTGTCCCTTAGGATTGCGCAAAGCAAGCCTGGGGAATAACTGCTGGGAAGAAATGTGCATTTCTGGAGGGGAAAGTAGAGCCTTCCCTCTTAGGATTGGGCAATGTTGTCTAGTGATGCAGAGTCTGCGGCAAGGTTGGCTAGACTCGCCGACGGGAAACTGAACGTAAATATGAATGTGAATGCATGCTCATAATAAGTGTAAGCATAAGTGAATGATCATGCATGAAAATGGTGAATGGAAGATTAAGAAAATGGAACAACATGCATGTGGGTGAGGCGAGTCACTGAATCAATGACCATTCGCGAAAAATAGTTTCATGCATTCAACAATAGTGAGATGTTAATAGAAACTGAAACAATGTTAGGACAAACTAATATACATGAAAATGATAACAAGAATTCAAATAAATCAAGCAACCAATACTCATACAAGTGACAACACAAAAAACGACAGAAATGCAACACAAGGCATGGGAAGCAAGCTTACCCCAAAAAAGCTGAGCTGAATGTGCCGACTACTCCTAGATGTGATGTGGGATGTCAAAGCTACAAGTTTGATGTGAGGAATTAGATCTGCACCATCCGGTTGATGAGTTTCGATAAAATCGAGGTTGCGACGTGCATTCCACAAATCTAGGGAAATTGACACTTGGTGGGAGGTTTCTAAAATGATCCTTGCATGTAACCTCCACTTGCTAAACATAGATCCCTAAAACAAGGGATGCCTATGCATGCTGCCTTTGGAGAAGAAACCTATGCATGCAAGTCTGTTTTTCTCGGTCCTAAAGGGAACCAATCAACTTAGCTGCACATGCAAGAGGTTGTCCAATTGCTTGAAGGAAATGCACATTTTTGGCTGGGAGATGGGCTGACTACCCAGGAAATTTGGGTAATTTCTGGGCAGAGCAGCGGACTTTTGCCCAGATTTGTGCAAATTCTAAGGTGAGCAGCCCTGTTGGGGAAAATTGTGTAATTCGTGCTAGGAGTGTTGACTGACAGAATTGTGCAATTCTGGAGCCCAATAGGCTTCCAGTCATGATTCCATAATTTCTGGAGCGAAGGATGGTTTCCCTCTAGAATTTCAAAATTTCTTGGGGGAGCTACTCAGCCTGCAGTTGGACCAAGTCTGGGTGATCAACCTGTGAGGGGAATTCATCGAGTTGTGATCGACAGGCTTCCTTTGTGCAAGGAAAACACTGAATCTTGTGTACTTGACAAATCAAGACAAGATGTTGTGCAAGGTTGGTAGGGAGGCTCCAAAATGGGCGAAAGAAATTTTTTTTAGGGTGGTTATAGCTGCTACAACACCTTCTTGAAACCAAAAACCTAATCAACAAGAAAGCATGCAATAAAATGGAAATATCCAATGATTTAAACACACCCACAAGAAATTACATAAGAAAAGGGTTTGCAAGACAATGGTTATAGAGAGGTATGTATTCCCTAATGTATCTTCTAGGAATTAAACCCAAGAGGATTCAAAACCATAGACAACATAAACAAATCCACCTATTGGCGGTAGATGTAAAAGTTTTACAAATTGAAGGAAACAAAAAAATAAAAATCTAAAAGGATATACCAATTGGGAAAAAGTATGTGCAGGAGAAATGAAGAATTTTTAGGAAAACCCTACCAAGATCCTCATTGGATGATTTAACACTCTTTCATAGAAGTAAATGAACACTCTTTCATAGAAGACAGGGAATTTTTTGTGTTAAGTAATGCTCTCGTCTTATATTGATAGAAGAATTGGTAGGATAAAATCTAGGCCTTAAGTTTTCATGCACAAGGCCTTCAAATCTAAGTTTCCCTATTACTCCTAGACATTTTACACCACTAAGAAAAGCAAACAAATGATGTTTAAGAATTGGAGAAATATTTGGAGAAAAAACTCAGTATGGTCTTCCCTAATGGAGTCGCCAATTTGTTTAAGGAGAATTTTCTTCTATAGTAGTAGACTACTTTATTCCATTAAGTCTAGCCAAGACTTTCCCATAATGTAAAGGTTACAATAAGGGTTACAGTCAAGCCATTCCTCTAAACATGCATGCATATGGGGAAATCATAGAAGAAAAGGAGGCATATTTGGTATCAAGAGAAGTTTCTTATTTGATTCAACTACCTTGAGGGAATTCCAAAAATCATTGCTATGCTCTCTCTCCTATGATCAATACATGCACAAAAATAACAAGTTTTCCACAACCTATATTTTAAAAAATCTATTATTATTGGTATATGATCACAATCACCACACTAGCATAAAAACCAATAAGAGAGATAATGATAAATTTGATAAAAGCATCAATTGAATTGTTATACCATGAAGAAGAAGTACATAGTTACTACTCTAAAGTGTTTTCCCTTGATCCTCCTCTTACCAAACTCACTATTAAGATACACAATATTGGTGGCTTATTTCAAGGAGGCCTTTTGATTCTATGTTCTAACAAACATTCTCCATGTAATAATTTTATATTGCTTTCATATATGGAGACAAATATTTTTATTTATATCTCTATGTAGTGATCACATTGAATCCAGATATTTTATTGACCATGTCTAGTCCTTTAATCCTTATGCAATCAGAGGGATAAACTTTGACCATTTTTGACGTTATCCATGTAAAATTTAACTCTAGTTAGTGTACCCAAGGGGGTGACTATTTGAGCTATAACAAAGATCCTCAATATGGTGAGAGACATGTTTGGATTGAACTATGAGGTCATCCAAATAGGCTAGAATAAGATTAACTTGGTTATGAAGAATGAAATCCATGGCTTGCTAGAACATGGTGCTATCATTTTCAAGGAAAAAAGGCATGACTTGGTAGGAAAAGGTACCCCAAGGGGTTGTGAATGTGCTATTGTACTGATCTATATGGAAAATTTGAATCTAGTTGTAGCCTGAGAAGCCAGCCATAACAGATAAAGCTTCATGTCCAATGCAAGACTCAGTGATCTGATAAATGAAGGGTGTAGGGTAATTATCCTTAAGGCACACCTTATTCAAATCTCAAAAATTGTTACATATTCCATTAGTTACCTCTTTTTTATGAATTTTAAAAGTTGGAAACCTGAGAAATGTAGGCAATGGGGTATATAAATCCCACTTCATGTAGCTTATCAATTTCTATTTTGAAAATTTCCACATTTGATGGGTGTAGTGTTCATTTCTTTTGTCTCATGTGAGATGCATTAGGAGAAGTGTTTACATGGTTTTCAAAAATTATAGGACTTACACCAAGCATTTCAACATATGAACAAGAAAAAATATTGTGATATTCTTGGAACAAGGCTTTATAGGTAGCCACCTATTCTTGGGAACATGATTCCCCTAGTGTTATTTCCTTGAAAACAATGAGCTTTACTGAAATTGCCACCTTAATGGTGGGGAAAATGTTTTCCATGTTACCTACTTCGATGGCATCTAGCATGTGAATGGAGTTTTGTTGTAGCATCTACAACCACCCTCCAAAAGTTTTCCTTCGCTTTTTTTTGGAGCCTCCCTCCTCGAAATCAACACAACTACCATACAATGATCGGGCACTTGTACTTATTATTTGTCATTTCACTTCTTGTGCACAACACACTTGTCCTATTGGTCAACCAAAAGCACACCTAGCACTTGGTCCACATTCGTTCAACTGGATGTCGGGCAAAACGTAAATCTGGAGAGAAACTTGTCCTCCCCTCTAGAAATGCATAAAGAATCCCAACAGCTACCTTGCACTCAGAAATTGCATAGAACATGTCAGGAAGTCTTGCTCTAGAAATTTTGCAGAGTAAGCTAGCCGACACTACTCTGGAAATTTGCACAGTTTCAGCCAGTTGTACTGCTTCCAAGAATTGTAGAGAAACTAGCGCAATTGCACTGTCTTCAAAAAATTAGCAGAGCATCCAAGCCAGCTGCATTGTTCTGCAAAATTGCTCAGAACTAGCCAGCTATAATACCTTCTCGAAATGTGTAGTGTAGCCTAGCATCACTACTTTGGAAAATTGTTGGGAATGGGGGACGGGATACCCCAGGGATAGTTTTGATGCTAAAATTCCATGTTTTGGGTCAAGTTTTGTAATAAAGTCGTAAAGCCTCCACATTTTGTGGTCACGGAGCGCGAACGTGTCAGGAGTCATAAAGGGTTGTTCACCCTTATTTTGTAAAGTAAAGTCGGCTGTGCGAATCTACCCATGGTCTGTGGACCATGGGATTGTATAAAAAGAGCTAAGTAAGTAAGTTCTAGGGAGTGATAGTCATAGTTGTGAAGAAAGAAGTCTTGAGCAATAAGGAGAGAAGCCTAAGTTTTAGGTCATAGCATAGGAAGAGGCTTTGTAGCTAAGTGTGCAGAGGCCTAGGGTAGAAGTCCGTAGCTGAGTGCGTAGACCCCTGTAGCTATATGTGCAAGGCAGATAGAGTCTATAATTATCTAAAGATATCAATAAAGAGAAGAATTCTACAAATTTTGTGTATTTGTTTCCTGTTAATGCATCTTATCTTAATGTGTGTGAATTTCATTTACAAAGCTTATGTGATCTGTGAATGTGTGAAATTATTTTGGTTAATTGAACGCAAGTAAGAATATCTATTTACGCAGTGCTAATTGTGATTGTTTAATAAGATAAGTAAGATACCTAAGGTAATATGGGAATCTACACGATACGCTGCCCTAGCAGCATGAAAGTACTTGAACTGTAGGTGAGGGTTGCGCAAAGGTCAATCGTACCCCTTTGCAGAGGTACTAAAGGGAGGAAGAAAGGGTTATTCTGACAGAGCCCTAGAACTTAGTGACCTTTGCGAAAGCAGGAGTAGAAGGAATAAACCGACATCACGACCATCTCAAGGTGCAGAAACTTGGTTCCAACATCCCCCCATACTACTTCGGGTGAGGGTTCGGTCTTCTCTCCACGAGCTGATGCCGAAAGGGCTAGTAGTGTAGGGATTTGCTTGGCTAACTAACGTTGAACCAGGGTGAGGCCCCACCAACCCAACAACTGGTTTTGTTGCCAAGACTGGAATCTGCATAAGAGATGTGTGATATCGTATCACTGGAATCCAACTAAGAAACAGATCAGAGACTATTTGGATAGAAATGTCCATGAATTCGCAGGACAGGAGAATAGAAATCCACGACTAACAAAGGAATAATGGCTGGACACATACCTATATACAAAAATACATGAGATCTTTTTTGTTCATTTTTGGTTGAGCTATACCAGTGGATCGTGAAGCTAGCAGATAGCCAAGGAAGGTGGAGAATTGACAGTGCTATTGTTTGGAACCAGAGTTAGTACATAGATTTGAAGCATCAGAGGATATGATCACTCGCATTGTCAATCATTGGCTCGATCGCATCATAGGAGGATTTGTGACTAAATTCACAGTTGATACCTCAGTCAGCTACAACGAGGCGGAGCGATGTCTTTTCAAAGATCTGCGATGTAAGAACTTGAAGTCTTTGAATACCTGGATTAAGATGTTATTATGTGAAAAATAGGTTATGCAGCTACCTTGATGTTTAGAGCTACACTAAGTGGAAAAACTTACAGGAACGAAGGAAGAAAGGGTCCTGAATATAGTCCATTGATTTCACCTCCATTGGGTGATGAAGAGGGAGTAGTGCATGCTTCTCTGTGAAGTGTTATTCAGTTAATAAGACAAAGATTCCCATGACTGTCACCTCCACCCACACCACCTCCAACTTCACCACCATCACCTGTGACTTCACCTATACCACCTCCACCTCCACCGCAGTTCAGCATGGCTAATTCAGTGAAGCTGCCTTTGTTTAAAGGCTTTGGAAATGACGACCCGAACCAATTCTGGTTCATCCTGAAAGTTGCATGGGAAGCTCAAGGCATTACAAATGATCACATGAGGAAGGAAACACTGGTTAGTGCTCTACAGGATCGTGCGCTAACCTGGTACATCAAGTACTCTAATGATAACCCAAACACTAGGGTGGCGAACATCGAGACCACATTGAATAAAGAGTTCAGCAGGCCTAAATATGAGGCACAGTCAATTGTGGGGTTCAAAGAAATCACAATGAAACCAAGCGAGACACCTTGGGCATTAGATCAGAGGTTGAAGTGTAAAATCCACGAAGCTAATATGAACTTAACAGATAGATAACACCATTATTGGTTCATGGCTTTGCTCCTGCCACACCTAAGGGTTGCGCTATCACAACAGAAGATGACGACTCAGGAAGAGGCCTTGGAAATTTCAATGAGACTGCATGAAACACCAATGTAGGATCCAAATCTGAGGGTTTAGTAGATCCACGCACAGTTGCACAATCTTTGCCTTGAGATGCAAATTTTGAAGTAAGAAAGAATAGTTCGATCGGAGGTGCGTGAAGAGGTCTAGTGCCTGAAATGCAAGGGTCAAGTGCATTACAAGGACCATTGCCTGATCTTTGCAAACTATATTGCAGGAGGGGGACTGATTCCCTTGAGGCCGGAAGCTCAAGTAGGACCAAGCATGGGGCCTTTGTTGTGATGTGCTATATGTCAAGTAGCAGGAAAAGATACAATGGATAACTGTCATTTGTTGTAGAAGTTTGTACAAATTCCACAGTAATTGTTCTACAACTTCTTTAGGTCGGTAGGGCATGATGAGTGAAACTGTAGAAGCTATGAATTGATGATGGATATAACACCTGGCTATAAGGTTCAGGAAAAAATGTGGTCCCCTGATTAGAGTGCGGGGATGGCACAAATAGGATTTTAGGGCCGCAGATGAGGGTGAGGTGGAGGAGGACCTGGAAAACGTTGGGAGTAGCTAATCTGTGACAATTACAGAGGACCAAAACATTATGCCCACGATTGTGCTAACCCTATGTGTCCATCGTGCAAATATTGCAGTCTGTTTGATCATGAAACAGAGGACTATCCTACGCTGATAGTGAGGATAAACGACAAAGGGGAACTACCAACTCAGCTAACTCAAAACCTACAGATGATAAGGTCTAAGCCTCACGAAGAGGATCCAAATGTGAATATAGTGCTCCGAAATGGAATTGCAACATGGGGATGATAAGGGGAAATAGCATGAACAAAATGCATGGGTTCGCAAAGCTCCAGTGAAGGAGGTTGAATTTGATTGAGAGAGCGCATGTGAAATGTTCATGGAAGAAAATGAGAGCTTTGCTGAGGCCTCCACCTCAGGGAGCAAGGATAAGCCAGATTAGGAGATAAACCCTTCTATCCTTATGACCTTCCTAGAGACCTACACAAATTTGTTGCACGATAGTAAGGCTATGAAGGGGTTATAGGAGCTTATAAATAGATGCACCGGAAACACTCCAGGTGAGCTGAATGTGGTATGAAAGATTGGTAAGAATAAAACAAGGACAAGATGAGAGATGAGACTGACCTCACAGACTGACCAGACTGACTTTGAAGTAATAGAAACTGTGGATGATAGCAACCCCTACCCTGCGTTCCTTGGAATTGACTGGGCTACTGATATGAACAGAGTAATCAACCTAAAGAAGCGAAAGATGATATTTGAGAAGAAATTTTTCCACGTAATAGTACCCCTAGATCCTGTGGAAGGATTGCATTGTGCCAAACTAGTCTGCAACTATGAGAGTGATGATGACTTGGATTGTACCTATAAGATAATAGTGCGAGACCAAGATTGGGTGGATCCAACCATAGATGGATGAATTACATGAGATCGTGAGAGTTCCTACACATCAAACTCCGATGAAAAATTAGAGCGATGGCAGAATCGGATACATGAAGTAACCACATTGAGCTGTAACATGATGACTTGGTCGCTACATTGTGTGTCATCAGGGGTAAGAAATATGTCACTATGATGGCCTGAATGATGTAGATATCCTTTTGGATGCATTTGAGAGGGAGGTACCAGAGAAGCAGTGTTTCCACGCTTTGGACAGGGCACTGCGCACTACGCTCGTAAGATGGTGGGGTACGCACAAGGATAGCTTTGATGATTGGTGAAAGTGTAGGAGGATGATGAGAAAGCGCTTTGGGAAGCTGAAGGTATGAATCATAGACAAGTATGACGGGAAGGATGATCAGCGCGCACCTGGCCAAATGGGTCAAGGCTTATGGAGCGAGGCCCCAACCTGAATGGGTGCACTTGTTCTGTCACACCCTGGATGTCATCCCGATGAACTGGTACTTAGAAACGGAGCTTTGCCATGGTACAAGTGAATTCGATATTCTGCGTTTTGGATTTATACTTAGATTCAGTTTTGAAGACAGGTTTGACTATATTGATGAGGTACTACAAGAAGTGAAAGCAACAATCTTTAAGATACCACAATATCCTTTGGACCTTATTCAACCCGATTGGACTACTCAGTTGAGTTACACACTAGAATGCTATAATGTAACCACTGAAGAGGAATATGGAGATCTATGAAAGATTAACATCCCTAAAATTGAAGGTCACCACGAGGTTGAAGGACCATAGATTGAGAATCCTGATATAACTACACCACTAAAAACGAAACAAGTAAATATTGGTACGGAGGCAAAGCCCAAATTCACGAAGATTGGAGATTACTGGGATGATGCGTCGGTGGATAAGGTCGTTGAATTTCTCCGTGAATACTAGGAGTTTTTCCCTACCAAGTTTACAGATCTAAAAGGGATAATAAGAGACCTGGGTGTTATGAAGATCACGTTGAAGCCCAACGTGAAACTGGTAAAGCAAAGACCTTACCGTCTCAATCCAAGGTATAAGGAGAAGGTCCGCTTAGAGCTAGACAAGATGCTCGCGGCAAGCATGATTGAGCCCATAGAAGAATCTGATTGGGTAATCCCAATGGTGGTACATGAAAAGAAGCAAATGTATGAAATAAGGATATGTGTGGATCTCAGGAAGTTTAATGATGCTTTTGTACATGATCCTTTCCTGACTCCGTTCACTAATGAAGTGTTGGACGATGTAGGTGGCCAGGAAGCATATTCCTTCACTGATGGATTCTCTGGGTACCACCATATCAAAATCGTGCCAGAGGATAGGAGCAAGACAGCCTTTGCAACTATGTGGGGGTGTTTTCAGTACACTGTAATGCTTTTTGGATTAAAGAATGCGCTAGTGATTTTCTCGCGCATAGTCATTGCGGCATTCAAGGAATTTACTCATATGTTCCTAGAAGTGTACTTTGATGATTGGAATGTGTTTGGGCTGGTGAAACACCATGTCGCAAGTACACCTAATGCTACATACCTGTCAAAGATATCAGATCATGCTCAATCTGAAGAAATGCCTATTTTGTGTTCCTTTTGGGACCCTATTCGGTCATGTGGTTCGTAGATAGGGACTAATGGTAGATCCCGTGAAGATTACGGTGATACTTAACTTAGAAGCGCTAAGGAGCGTGAAACAGTTGCATGCTATTGTAGGACATATTGGATATTAAATAAAGTTTATCAAAGGCTATGCCCAGATCAACGAACCTATGGAGAAGTTGTTGAAAAAATATGTCACATTCTGCTGGAGCGAGGACTGTAAGAGAAGCTTGGATGTATTGAAAGAAAATATGGTCACCACACCAATTCTAATCTTCCCAGATTGGAAGAAGGAGTTTCATGTACATGTCAACGCATCGTGTATAGCGCTGGGAGTAGTAGCGACACATGCTAGTGGAGGAGACTTGGACCATCCTATAGCATTCACAAGTAGAAGGTTATCCAAGTCAAAGAAGAAATATTCCACCACCGACCACGAGGGGTTAGCCATGGTATACGCACTCCAAAAATTTGGACACTATTTGCTGGGTGGCCATTTGAAGATGTACATGGATCATTCCATGTTGAAATACACAGTCAATAAGCCTGTGTTGGGGGGGAGAATCTACAAGTGGTTGTTATTGTTCCAGGAGTATGATTTCGAAGTTATTGTGAAGCCTAGATGATTGAACATGGGACCAGACCATCTATTGCGCATCTAAAATGGGGAATAACCCACTAACTTGGAGGAGGGAATGCTTGACACGCATCTATTTGCAGTATGTGTTGTGGATGGTCATCTTGAAGATATGATACACTTCCTAACAATAAGAACTGCCCCCTAAGGATACAACGTCCAACAGAAAAGGAGTTAGTGGTGCACGCAGCAGACTTTTCTGTCATCGCTGAGGATCTATACAAAATGGGGTCTGATGAGATATTGCGATGATATGTACTGGAGTTTGAAAGTAGCAATATCCTCATGGACACTCATGGGGGCGCTACGAGAGAACATTATGCAGGGAGAGCAACCGCGTGGAAGATTCTACGCACAGGGTTCTGGTGGCCAATCCTCCATCAGGATTCAAAAGCTTACTGCAAAGATTTTGATTTATGTCAAAGGAATAGTATGCCATCGTGGAGGGATGAGCTGCCACTGAACCCATAGATGACATTACAACCATTTGAAACATGGGCAATAGAATTTGTGGGACCCATTCAGCCCCAAGGAAGGAAGACGAGAGCGAGGTACATTATCACCGTGACAGAGTATTTGACTCGATGGGTGGAGGCACAGCCTGTGAAGGGTTGTATGGGTGCGACCACTACAAATTTCCTCTTTGAGTATGTACTGATGCGATTTGGGTGTCCAAAGATTTCGATGAGTGATCGCGGTACGAACTTTCTGAATGAGACGATCAGCACGCTGAGGAAGGAATTTCAGGTATATCACCAGAAGAGCACGCCTTATCACTCGCAGGCTAATGGGATGGTGGAAGCATTCAATAAGTGTTGGAGAACATGTTGACCAAGGTTTGCAATGCTAAGCGAAGTGATTGGGACCTACGCATACCCGCAGTACTATGGGCCTATTGGACGACATGCAAGAAATTGACTAGACAAACATCCTTTAGGCTTGTATATGGTGTTGAAGTAGTGATGCCCATGGAATACATTGTGCCTAGTATGCACGTAGTGGATCTCACCGGCAAGATGGATCACGGAGCCCTAGAGGAGAGCCTTGCGCAGCTGGCTAAGCTTGAGGAAGAAAGATTTCTATCTAGATTTCACCAACAGGTCTAAAAGCAGTGCGAAAAAGCATGGCATGATCGGCACACTAAACTGCACACCTTTAAGGTAAATGACTTGGTTTTGTTATATGAAAGTAAGTGATAAAGTTCCAGGAAAATTTAGGATGCACTGGTTAGGGCCCTATGTCATTAAGGATATTACCGATAGAGGAGTGGTTCAGCTAGTCAAATTGAATAAAGATCCCTTCCTAGGAAGGATGAATGGAAGTCGATTGAAGCCATACACCAGTGGTCCGGCCATGTGATTATATGTAGGTAGCATGGTTTTAGTGCTCCAGGCAGCTGAAAGGAGGTGTGGGACTATAAACTACACTGCTCGGGTTGGGGGGCGTGCAATTGGAGGATTGTGCGATGCAAGGAAGTGTCACAGGGTTCGCGGTAGTGTGAAGGGAGCTGTGCTACCCAGGGAGAAATCACGCAGGTTGGCTAGAAAGTGACCGTTAAAGTCACTGATCATGATTTGACAGTAGAAATGTGGCCAAATGGAGTGGGCGTCCAACATTTAAGACAAAATTTATGGGTAAAATCCTTGAAAATATACTGCCAATCCGACATTAATGAACCAAATTTTGGGGGAATGGTTGGATTTGAATTCAAAATGCCCTATAATTAAAGGTGGCTACCCAGTGAAAAACACTTGGAATTTTGAGAATTGAGTTGTCGAGCTCTCAGGCGCACATGAACCAAGAATTCTTTGAGGCTCTGATAGCAAGTCCAATGTTTGAGAACTTACCAGAGACGTCACAAGCACTATTGGAAAGCATTATGTTGGCACCCAAAGAAGCTATGGATACTGAAGCATAGGAGTGGGTGCTGAAAATTGAGAGGGAAGCCAAGGAAGCTACTCCAAAGGTTGCCTAAGTATTAGTAGAAGTCCCCAAATCACCAAGGACACCAAGAGCAAAGTCCACCCCAACCAAGGAGAGAGAAAAGGAAAAGAAAGTCAAGCAGCTTGCCATACCGGTGTGTGAATGTTGGGCAAGGTATCCCCCCAAGGCATATTTTGGGGCTTAAAGCCCAAGTTTTGACCAAATACTTTTGTAGAAGCTCTGCGAATTGTGGGTGCAGAGCATGAAATCATAATAGAGCCACAAGGTTGTCTGCCCTAGTTTTCGTAATGTAATGCCGGCTGGATAGACCTACCCATGGTCTGCGGACCATGGGATTGTATAAATAGAGTGAGGCTATAAGTAGAAAAAAGGAGGAAGAATAGTAAGTCGAAGTGATCGAGTCGAAGTGTAAAGTGTGTCTTTAGGTTGTAGAGTAGGAGAAGGCTCTGCAACTGAGTGCGCGGGGGCCTAGTAGTCTGTAGCTAAGTGCGTAGGGCGGGTAGAGTATGTAACCATTGGAAGAATCAATAAGGAGAAGTTTACCATATTTCTATGTGTCTTTTCCTGTTTTAATGTATGATTGGGTATAAATTGCAAGTATACTGTTTATTTGCTACACGAACTCATATGAATGTTTTGTATAAATAAATATAATGTAAGACATCCAAGTACGCAGATGTAATTAACTGGTATAAGAAGATAAGTAAGATCTCGGGTGTGTCTTAAGGGAATAGTGCAGAGCGCTGCTCTAGCAGTGCAAAAGCTCCACAACCCCTAGTTAGGGTTGTGTGAAGGCAGTGTATCAGGGCGCGAGGAACAGGGAAGTGCACAAAGTAACCTGCGTGCACAGATGAACAATTGGACCAATCAAATACATCTCAAGGGTGCAGAAACCTGGTTCCAGTACCCTCCCATACTACTTCGGGTGAGACCTCATTTTGCGCTCTGCAGACTGTTGCCGAAAGGGACAGTAGTACAAGGATTTGTTTGGCTAATTAACTACGAACTTGGGTCAGGCCCCAATAAGCCAACAAATGGTTCCATTGCTAGGACCATGATCTAGATTGAGATGTCTGATGTTGTATCACTAGAATCTGATAAAGAAAGGAATTGAAGATTGGTTGGACAAGAAGATTCATGAGTTCGCGGTGTAGGAAAACAGGAATCCACAACTATCAAAGGAAGAGTGGTTAGACTACTACTTATATACAGAAATCCACAAAATTTTATTCACATCCTTCTCCACTGAGCTATACGAGTGGATGACGAAGCTAGCAGATAGCCAAGGAAGGTGTAACCTCGACGGACCTATTGTGTGGACTCTAGAATTGGTGCGTAGATTGGAAGCATCGGAAGCTAAATATCATGTGCGTTGTCGATCACTGGCTCGATCGAAGCATAGGAGGATTCATCACCAAATTTGCGATAGATACTTCAATCAGTTATAGTGAGGCATAACGCCGCTTCCTCAAAGGACCACGAGGTAAGTACATCAAATATTTGAATACTTGGATTAAAATTCTACTATGTGAAAAACGGGTTATGCAAATAAATTGATGTTTGGGGCTATGCGAAGTGGGAGAATCTACAAAAACGAAGGTAGCAAAGAACTAGAAACTAGCCCATTGATTTCACCTCTGCGAGGGGGCAAAGAAGATCCCGTGAAAGTCTCACCAAGAAGTGTGATCAGTCTGATAACGCAGATAATTCCGCGCATACCATCCCCACCCACACCACTGCCAGTTTCACCATTTTCATCCCTGTCTTCGCCCATACCAACTCCACCACCACCGCGAAGCAGTATGGCAAGCGCAATAAAGCTACCAGTGTTCAAGGGAGTAGGAAATGAAGATCCAAACCATTTTTCATTCTTGATAAAAGCTATATGAGAAGCGTAGGGAGTCATGAATGACAATAAAAAAAAGGCAATGTTGGTCAGTGCTCTACAAGATTGTGTGCTAACCTAGTAAATTAATCATTCCAATGACAATCCGAATGCAGGGATTGTGAATATCCAAGTTGCGCTAAACAAAGAATTTAGTAGGCAAAAGTCAGAGGCACAATCGATCATTGGGTTGAAGGAAATCACAATGCTACTAGGTGAGACCCCTTGGGAGTTGGATCAAAGACTGAAGTGCAGAATTCATGAAGCTAACATGACATTAATAGATGAGCAACATCGCGAATCGTTTGTAGCATCGTTAATGCAATATCTATGGAATGTGCTATTAAAACAGAGGCTAACCACTCAAGTTAAGGCCTTGGAGGTCATGATGAGATTGCATGAGACCCCAATACAAGATCCCAACCTTGGAGTTCAGCAGATTCATGCGCAGTTGAAAAACTTGTCCCTTGAGATGCATAGTTTGAAACAAGATGGGACAACCCGCCCAGAGACACGCGATGAGGTATGGTGCGTAAAATGCAAGGGCCAAGGGAATGACAAGGACCAATGCTTGGTGTTTGCGAATTACCTTACGGAAGGGGGGACAATGCCATTGAGACTGAAGGCACAAGAAGGATTGATTGTGGTACCTACAATATGGTGCAAGAGTTGTCAGATAGGAGGAAAGCATGCTATAGATAACTGCCATCTATTACAGAAGTATATGAAGAATTCGCAGTAGTTGTTCTGTAATTTTTGTAGGTCAGTGGGACATGATGAGCGCACCTATAGAAGTTATGAGCTAATGATGGATCGAACTCCTACCTACATAGCTCAGGTCGAAACATGGCCCCTTGATCAGAACATAGGAATGGCGCGCACTGAATTTCATGGGTGTAGACAAGGCGAAGCCATAGGGGGACTAGGAAGAGGTTGCGAATAGCTGATATGTTATAATTGTGGAGGGCTAGGGCATTATGCTGGAAATTGTATGAATCCAACGCGACCATCATGCTTGTATTGTATGTTGTTTGATCATGAGATGGAGGATTGTCCCACACTGATAGCGAGGTTGCATGATAAAGGAGCACTCCAACCTCCCCCGACTCAGAACCTACAAATGATGAGGTCTGAGCCACGCGAGGAAGACCCTAATGTAAATATCGTGCTCCGAAGTGGAATTACGATAGGGGATGAAAAAGGAAAGTAGCTTGCATAAAGTACTTAGGTTTGCAAGGCTCCAATGAAGGAACCAGAATTTGATTTGCAGCATGCTAAAGAGACCTTCATGGAAGCTAAGAGGAGCTTTGCTGATGCCTTCACTTCAGGAAGTAAAGATAGACTAGAGCTAGAGATGGACCCATCGATTCTCACTACATTCTTGGAGACATGCATGAAGCTGCTACGTGATAGTAAGGCTATGGAGGGGCTACAAGAACTCATAAATAGATGTATTGGGACTGTGCCAGGAGAACCGCGTGTAATCCGGAAGCTCGGGAAGAACACAACGCGAACAGGAAGGGAGATGAGATTGACTGCGCAAATTGGGGAATATGAGATGGACCAAGTGATTCTGGATCTAGGATAGGATGCAAACGTCCTGCCAAAGCAAGCATGGAAGCGCATGGGTAGGCATGCACTGCAATGGTCTCCTATCCAACTGCAAATGGTTAACCAGCAAAAGATCCTACCTATGGGGAGATTGTAGGGAATCATAGTAGATATCGAAGGAGCAAGCATGCTAGCAGATTTCGAGGTGATAGAGATTGTTGATGACAACAATCCCTACCTCGTGCTATTGGGAATAGATTGGGCCACTGACATGAATGGAGTGATAAATCTAAAGAAGCGCAAGATGATTTTTGAGAAAAGGTCTCTACGCGTAGTTATACCTTTAGACCTTGTAGAAGGCTCGCGCTACATGGAGCAGTGTGCGTCTATGATAGCAATGATGATCTGGACTGCATCTACAAGATAACTGCATGGGAGCAAGACTGGGTAAATCCAACTGCGGATGGCCGAATCTCATGGGAGCGCGAAAGCTCCTACACATCGGATTCTGATGAGGAGATAGAACAATGGCAGAATCGATTACACGAGGTAACCACAATATATTATAACATGATGACAAGATCATTGTGTTGCATAGCAACAGAGGTAAGAGATCTACCTACATATGACGGGTTAAGCGAGGTGGATGACTTCCTGAATAGATTTGAAAGAGAAGTGCCAAAATAGAAATGCTTTGACGCTCTAAAATGGTTACTGCGAGCTACGCCCACAAGGTGATGGGGTACGCACCAAAGAAATTTTGAGGACTGGTGTGACTGCAGAAGAATGATGCGCATACGATTTGGAAGCCTCAAATGTGATTAACAGAGAAGATTGCTAGAAAAAACAGCCTACGCACCCACCTATCTAGGTGGATACATGCATATGGTGTGAAACCTGCACTGATGCACATAGTCCTCATGGTAGGAGACATGGTCAGTAAGCAGGTGCAGGTAAGGCAATGGTGCAAATGACCGCTCCGGTTGGGACCGTGGAGTATGGAAAGGCCAATTGTGGAGAAGGATATCCACGCAAAAGCCTTTAACAAAGTATGTGAAGCACTGAACAAGGTCCACAATGCGCAGTGGACTGACTGGGACCTGCATGTACCAGTGGTTCTATGGGCTTACAGGACCGCGTGCAAGAACCTAACCGCATAGGCACCACTAAGGCTAGAGTATAAAGCAAATGTTGTAAGCTCTATAGTACATGAAAAGCTTAGACCACACATGATAGCACTGGTAGATACGACGGTTCGCGGAACCTTGGAAGAAGAAATCCAATAGGGAAATTTTAGGCTCCAAGAACTTGAGAAAGAAAGGGTGCGATTAAGGAAGAAAAGCGCTCTGGTAGATGCGGAAGTCAAGAAGCTGGAGGATGAGATAAAGGAATATTTTCTCGATAAAAAGACCAAGGTGATAAGACAGGATGCGCACAATCACGCTGAAAAGTTTGAGGACTATCGCCATGAATTGATCAGTCTGATGCCTTGGCTTGGACCACACATTACTAAGTGAATCAACCAGGGTGGCACATTGTAGATGATAGAGTGCATGACATCGCCCATAATAGTAAAAGGTGGGTATTTTCTAGGAAAGGTGAGGGATGACAGGATGAAACTCTATACTGGTGGTGAAACCACCTGACTAGATGAGGGAAGTATAGTCTTAGCACTCCAGGTAGTTGAAAGGAAGCGCATGACTATAAAATATTCTACCTGGGAGCTACGTGATGTTGGAGCTACGCATAGAAGTAAAGATTCACAAGGTCTGCAACCACGCACAAGGGGATGTGCTGCTGCGCAGGTTGGCAAAAAAGTGACCATTGAAGTCACTATTCACGATGGGATGCTCTACTTTGGAGCGGGCAACAGACATTTAAGATGTGATTTATGGGTAAGATTTGGGAAAATCTGTAGCCAAGGGAGCATTAATGAACCGGATTTGGGGGGAATGGTCGAATTAAAATTCAAAAGGCACTATAAATTACAAAGGGCTGCCCAGCAAAAAGCACTTGGTCATTTGCGAATTGAGTTATTGAGTAGAGCCATGTTTGTTTTTTGCCGAGCATTGATTGAGCCACTAAGTTCACGAGTGATAGATTTCTGGACAGACACAATGGCAGTAGTTGAGGAGGTTATGGAAATAACAAAGATGACCACCACAGAGGCTACGCAGGCCCTGACTGTGGGGGATTCTCCCGAAGGCGTCGGGATTGTGGAAAAAATCCCAAAATCACCGTGCACACCAAGACAAAAGAAGTACAAACAAGCGATGGTTCCCATACGTGCGTCCTCATGGAACCCGCTATGCACCAAGATGTTAATAGAGGAGAAGGGGAAAGTCGTTACCATAGAAATTGATGAGGAAGAAGAAGACCTGGAGGACCTTATGATCTAAGAAGACGAGGAAGAAGGCATGGAGGCGGAAACCGAGCCTACGCGCCCTCCAACAAAGCTACCCGCCTATATCCCCCCATGGAAAGGGAAGGCTAAAGTGCCCAAGGACCTTGACGAGACTAAGAGCTCACTCCAGACCCCGCTCCTCCTAGACAACATCAATTTTGAGGGCACGCACCTGGGACAGGTGTCGAGCTTAAAATTTGAAGATTGGGACATCGCTGACCATGAGAATTTCCCTCACCTTGAGACCTCGCGCCTCATGAAGCCCAAGCAGAACACCATGGAGAGGGTTAGAGAATTAGAGCCGTGAAAGTGGTTACACAAAGTGGAAAAGGCCAGGCTACTTAACCTACACTGGGTGCTACATTTCCATCATGCCCCAATAACAATTTTTGTCATCAGGAAGCTACTCTACCTAGGGCATGGTGTGTGTTTGTGGCCGGAGGAGCCCGTCCCCATCACGATAGACATGATCCACTGCATTACTCGGCTTCCATGCAAAGGAGAGGACCCCACAGAAATCTCGGAGGGGAAGACCAGTGACTTGGCCATCGCAGAGGCAATGAAGAAGAAATACAAGCTGGCAAAGAAGAAAAGGGGCTACACCATATCCAGCATCAACGACAATGTATTGAAAGTAGCGACCCAAATATTGGCTGGTAAGGTTATGCACAAGTGTCGCACAGACAAGGTACCCATGCCGGTGGTAGCACTTGTTGAACAGTGCGTGGAGGGGGTCAAGTTTAACTGGTCCGAGTTCCTCTACAAGGAATTCTTGGAGAATTGTTGCAAAGCTCAGGAACAGGGCAAAACATTCCACTATGCATGACTTTTGTTGTCCATAGTGCTCGTGGCAATGGAATTTCCAGATGATAGTCAATTCCCCAAAATTGACAGGGATTTTTTGGAGCCCACGAAGTACACTTTGCTCTGGACCACAAAGGATGCAAATAGGATCCGCGACAGTAAGATATTTTGGGTGTTCATGGAGATGAACTTCAGAATGGGGATCAACCGCAAGCCGCGGTTTTCACCCACTATCTACAATAGCCTGCAAAGTTTTGTAGAGTTTAAAGAAGACATCCACAACATATACATCAGTGAGCACAAGGAGAGAGCTACACTTTTTATCCATAGACAATGTAATCTTTAACATACTGGAGACATGGCCGCCAAAGTGGCGCTCTCCAGACATTGTGGAGATAGAAAAGTCGACGACGTAGAGGAAGAAAGAGGAGGCCAAATTGTGCATGGTGCAATTGGCAGAAAAGAGAAGGAAGGAGGTAGTGGCAGCAGAAGCGTGGGTAGCACGGTACGCTACACAGACAACAACTGAATAGGAAAAGCCCGCAACAACAGCAACATCGTAGGACGCAGCCGTGAAGGCGCGCGAGAGCCAAACATCACCTTCGCATGGGCAAGAAGTAGAGGAAGAAGAGAGATGTGCAGACCCACAAACTACATCAACACAGTTGAAGCACTAGCACTTGACCGAGCAGATAGGGCTGCACAAGAAGGTCAAGCCATCGAATTTGTCTATTGACCCGATCACCCTAACCAAGGGTGATATACATGACATCGGCGAGACAGTGCGCGATGCCACCTCTGAGACCCTCCAAAATATTATGCAGGAGAACCAGATTGTGTTGGGGGCCCTCAGAGTGTAGCTACAGGAGTTGCAGGTGTGCACTCCTGAGGCTGGTACCCTTTCAACCAACCCCGCAGTCGGTACAATGGCAGCAAAATAGATGTTGCGCACTGAGGTGATGAATACCATAGTGCTACCAAAAGGGGCACTAGTGACAACAAACGAGGCTGAAAAGCCTACGGTTAGTTTGTCGAAGGGTTTCAACATCAGCATGGCTACACTCCCACTAGAGACCTTATACATTTTGCAGGATGGGATAACTGTAGGACTACGGGCTAGGGAGAGTCACGCATTGCAAGTCCTCAGCGAGTAGAAAATCAACATGGAACAGTTAAGCTTGCAATGCGACGAAGTGGTGTCACAGAATCGATAGTTGGTACAGGTACTAGATGAAGCTTGTCAAAGCGTCCTTGATTTGGCCATCCCAACAGACAAACCAATAGAGGTGCGCATCCACAGGTTAGCAGCAGTGGTGCACAAGGCGCGGGAGGAAATGAAAAAGGTTCAGCTAGAGCTGAACCTTCAGATCGATGAGCTATGGTTAAAGCTGCAGCCGTCCACCCCTCCAAAGGTCAGAGAACAGTGCGCCAACACTATTACAGCGGGATTCGACAAGATTAGCAGTGCAGTGCGATATTGCACCAACATGTTGGAAGAGTCATTTGAGGTCATCACAAATCTGCAGGAGGGCCCCAACATCCAATGCTTAGAGACAGAGGTGCGAGAAATCCAGTAGTAGTATGACAATATCAAAGGAACTGCATAGACAATGGCCCTCACTCAGAGGCTTGCGCGGATGTAATAGGCCAAATCACTGAAAGAACAAGTGGACACAGTGTGACACAAGGAAGCAATCCTGAAGGCGCGCATTTAGCATTGGATCAATGAGGCCTTCAAAATCATAGCAAAAATTGAAGGAAAGCTCACAAAAATGTAGGGGATATAGGCACAGATTCAGAGAAACAGTTAAGACACCGCGGTCTCAGAACAATGCGTACAATAAATCTAGCAGACAGTAGCTTAGTTCTCTGCCGACCTTGCAGCAGTTCGAGTAGAGCTAGAGGGACTCTGCATGAAGATCTCTGCTCCGATAGAGTGACTTGAGGGCGAGTGACAATGTTTGTGTTGGGGGCCTATTGGGCATGGCATCCCCCCAAGGCATGTTTTGGGGCTTAAAGCCCAAGTTTTGACCAAATCCTTCTGTAAAAGCTCTGCGAATTGTGGGCGTGGAGCATGAAATCATAATAGAGTCACAGGGTTGTCTGCCTAGTTTTTGTAATGTAATGTTGGTTGGATAGACCTGCCCATGCTCTATGGACCATGGGATTGTATAAATAGAGCGAGGCTCTAAGTAGAAAAAAGGAGGAAGAATGATAAGTCTAAGTGATTGAGTCGAATTGTAAAGTGTGCTTTTGTGTTGTAGAGTAGGAGAAGGCTTTGCAGCTGAGTGCGCAGAACCCTAGTAGTCTGCAGCTGAGTGCGTGGACACCTACAGCTAAGTGCGTAGGGCAGGTCGAGTATGTAACCATTGGAAGAATCAATAAAGAGAAGTTTACCATATTTCTCTGTATCTTTTCCTATTTTAATGTATTGTCAGGCGGAAAGAGTCGATAGTGCGGACACAACCAACCTCCCTAGGAGCCTAAGACTCTCTAGTGACAAACAAGACAAATAAGAGCAATCCTTCTCTAAACATGCATTTACTATATAAGAAATCAAGTGTTTAGATCCTACCTGTAGTCCAACGCTGTTGTAGCAGTCCAGCCTTGCTGATCCAGATGAGCTCCTCCTTCACTTCGAAACCTGCATTCACTAACAATCAAACAATTAAATAGCACTTGATAATCTCATAAAATAAAACATATTTAACACATAGACCAAAGAGTACATGAAACAACTCATAAATAACAAGTTATTGAGAAGAATGGACTCATTTGCATTAATAGGAAACAAAAGGAACAATTACAACCTGAGCCTTGGTGTTGTGCAAGTCCCTCCCAGGGTCCATCAAGAGTTCTCCTTTACTTTGACAAAGCTCACCCACTTCCAAATAGAACAAGAAAAGATGGCAATCTCTCCTCACAAGCTTCTAAATGGGAGTCCTAATTCCAGTAGCATCTACCCTTAGAAATGTTTAGCTTCCAACCTCCCCTCCTTCTGGCCCAATGCCTGTATTTATAGTGGTCTAGAGGAAGTTATTCAGGTCCACCATCAATGGGATAATCCCCTCTTTGGATGGGATAGCTCCCTTATTGATGGGATAAGTTCCTCTTTGGTAGGGGTACATGAACCATCTGGAGGCGCTCAATACACGTCGAACAACCTTCTAGAATGCTCTAGAAATGACCACAAGTAACTTTTTAAAGATGAAACTTGCGCATTTTGACCTTTACAGGGGTACGCACCTGCCCCTTTACATACAGAGCGTACAAGTACGCAGATTTTGTGAACATTAGGTGCATATCCGCAGGTAAGGTTGAGAGAACCTGCGTACCCAGAGATAAATACATTTACAAAGACTTTCTCTCTTTTTGGAGTTTGACATGGAGAGCAGAGGCATAAGACTTGCCCAGGAGGATAGCATGACTGTTGATAGAGCCATACTAACTGTAAATAGTCATGGTGACATTTTTTAGTGTAACAGATTGCCCCCTAAAGTGCGAAGCTTGTAGTAGATTAGGGTTTTGTATTATCTAGGAAGGGTGAAGCGCTTTATCATTTCAAGGATTATCTCGTGGAGAGCCTGGTCAGAACCTGCAATTTTCAACACAAAATACATGTATAAGATTATATCATCACTGAAGTAGGCATTCCCATACTCAGATCAAAACTTTAACTAACAGATTAACTACTCTGATACAGGAATGATCTTGCAGTACATTATAATCATAGACTTTTGTAGACACAGTATGGGCGCAGCCATCTGTTTATGATTAGTCTACTAGATAATGAATACAAAACTCCTCGCAGCCCGGATGGTGGAAACTAGATCCAGGGTCTTCATTTCTACTTCCCGAATTGGTACGATTCTAGCCATGCGAATAAATGAGTTGATGTCGAACATGGTAGAAACCACTTGATTACCAGTCGATGATGTAAACTGTTAACAAGTGTGAGAGAGACCACCAGTAATGTCAATGGTTCTCAAAGTAGCCAGTACAATCCATGAGATGTGAATGAATGAGTTGATGTCGAACATTTCACGGAATCCTCCGATCGAAATTCAATGATGTAAACTGACGTCGAAGGCGAGAAACCTGCCATTGATGCATGCAGACTTCAAGGCACTGATGATTTCTAAGTCATCTCTCTAGATAATGTGCTCATGTCGATAGAAAGCGACCCGTTGCAGGCAAGCCCACAACACGAAATCATTAATCAAGTTGAAGAAATGTTGCTGTAAGGACTGACTCAGGGATGGTCAAATGGATGACAAGTATTTTGCAGATGAAAGTTTTGCTTGCAGACCTCTTGAACACATAACGACACGACAGATGGCTTGGTGATGAATGACTCAAAGTTAATCCCCGGAACCCGGCTGAATTCTTTCAAAGTGGTTTGATCAACTGTGAGGTAAAGGATTTCCCAACCCATGTGAATGAAAAGTGTCGTGTTCAAGAGTGGTAATAAGGTTTCTTCCGAGACAAAGGATAACAAATAGGCTCATTCTTCTCTCTTTTCCCCCACCATTTCTGGCAAGTACCTCTTTATTTTTAACAAGCTTGAGGAGGATAACATATGCTTGATTATAAGCTCATCCTTCGGATGAGTCCAACCTAGTTTTGATTCGAACCCTAGGAAGGAGTGGTTCGTTCCTGTTTGTAATTGAACAGGTCCTTTACTGTGAAATTTTAACGAGCCCAGTATAGGAGAAACTCGGAGTTTTTCAATTTTAGAGAGTCTGAAAAACTTAAGAAGACTCCAGGTTGAACTTTTTCGTAAATTTGTGTCTCCCAAGCCCGAAAAAGTATAAAATAATACCTGAGAGAACTGCTTGATCTTGCGACCAAGGAGTACTTTCATGATTAGTGTCTCTGACCTGAAAAGTAAAAAGCGATCAAAGACACGTCGTTTTATTTCCGTATCGAGTTTGAAACGACAAAAACCCGGCAATCTTTTCCTGATTTTACGGTCAGAAAAGAGCTATAAGGGGACCGTCTTTTAATTCCGTTTTAACGAGTGTAAAAGAAACGCTCGGCGATCTTTTCATATTTTAGGAGTCAGAAAAGAGCTTAAAAGATGACTCTGACGTGAAAAATGATAATTTACCCTAAAGTCCCTTTGTCCTGCACAGAAACAACACATTACTCATACCTGTTTAAGATAGGCAAAACTTCATCGAAAATGTCCTTTCATGGTGAAAAATAAACAAATCTAGCATTTATTTATCCAAAAAACCTATAAAAAGACTTCTTACCATGTCATTTTTACCATTTTACTGTTGAAGTTGAGAAAAGGGCTTTTGACAAGAAACTTCCCGTGGAGATTGCGGAGAATCCGACCGTCAGAATCGAATGTCGTTTCACCAGGTATTCTACAACACCCCTCTCTTGTTTTCCATCCGTTTAGAATTCAGTTTTAAGTTTTTATTTGATTTTTTGGGGGCATTGGGGTTTCAAAATGCGCCCTTCGGGGTACGCAGGTCATGCACTGCTGACCTGCGTACCCCGATATTTTCCCAATGGGAAAATTACGGGGTGTACGCACCCGACCTTAAGGGAACCTGCGTCCGGGCGCTCTGTCCCTAAAGGCCGGGGTGCGTACCCCGCAAAACGCAAATTGAAACCCTTGGCCCTCCAAAATAGACCAAAATTTTTAAATTTTATGGATTCTCACTGATGTTTTATGATGTGCAGGGAGCACACCATGCTTGATTGGCGTGAAAGAGAGCACGAGGATGTTGATTTGGCCGCGATAGGTCATCAACCTTCCATTGATGCATTAAAAGCATGCGGACTGTACAAATACTGGGCCATACCTGGCATGAGGGTCCAAGTGCCTTTTCTTGAGTGGCTGGTCGAAAGGTGGAACATTCAGGAGCAATGTTTCTACATCGGAGAGCACCAGCTCGAGATAGAGCCCTCCGACATATATTTTCTCCCTGGCTTGCCTAACAGGAGCGAGCAACTTTCTCTATTCGGGACTAGGCCGGGTGGCCAATCCCTTGCTAGTCTCCGACTAGAGTGGTGCAACAACCAAAACCATGAGAAGGGAATAGAAATCAAGTACATATCCCGACCTGAACTTATGGTGATAGCCTTTACTGTTACCAGACTTTGCGGCGCGGCCGCTTTGCACCAAGCCGCCGGGTCCCAAATGCGGATGGCTATAGACTGTATCCATGGCACCATTTTCAACTGGTGTGATGCTGTGTTGGCTAATTTGAAGGGCCAACTAACCAGTGCAAAGAGAGGACAACTAAAGACCTTTGGATATGGGCCTATAGTTGTGAGCTTTGCCCTAGAGAGAGTTCCAATGCTGGTTCCCCAGCATCTTACAATTCCAGTCGGGGCGCCTCGGGAGCCTAAGTTGACGAGATGGGTTGCGGTAATGGCCCGGCATCCTGATGAGGGCGCAGCAGTTGTTCGATTTCCTGATGGTTACTTTCACTGGCTAGAGAGCCAGGTCTTTGCTATTCAGGACTTTCCTTACGCCGGAATGGATTTTCGAAATGATCCGGACATGGTTCTTCCACAGGGAGAACAATGGGAAGACAGAGGTATTTCATTTTTCACAAGTTTTCAAATTATGTATTTTTTTGTTTTTATATATCGCCTCAAACTGATAGCACAAATTTTCAAAATGCAGATGTAGGTCCACGGCGTCCAGCGAACCTCCGGGCTTTTGAGAGGAGAGTACCAGCTGTACCAGCACCAGCCCCACAGGATGCGGCCGCAGAGACCTTAGCCGAGCTGGAATAGGATCTAGAGCGTCTGACGGCGGATATACCAGAGACCACCATAGATGACATTCCCATTCGACTTCAGCGCTATGTGGTTGTAGTCCCAGGACCTTTTAGGAGGTTCTTGTGTAGGGTAGCGCGGGCAGTGGTCTCGTATAGAGAACACCACCAGTGATTGGCTAGTTGCTTTTGTAGACACATATGACATTTTTGGTTTTTTGTACTTATCATTTTTGCCAATCATAAGGTGTTTTTCAACCTATGATCGAAGACGATGTATATTTTTTTGACACACTCCTATCTATATATATATATATATATATCATTATTACCGGCTCATTTTGTTTAACATATGTGATGAAATGTTTTTAAATTTACTTACATGATTATTGTAAATGTCTGTCCAACATTCGAGAAGAAATTGCATCTGCTAATGTATTTAAAGACCTTGGAATATGCTGATATTCAATGTAATCAAATTCATGTTCCAAGAGACGCACTCTCAAAAACAACCTTAATAACACAGGATTTCTAATGGCATATACTCTATTAAGCTGTAATACAACAAGTTCAGAATCTAACCTCACTATCAAATGTCGAATTCCAAATGAAATAGATTCAGATAATAATTCAACCACTGCACTGTATTCTGCAATGTTGTTCGTCGTTTGACCGAGGCTTACCCCATGCATAGAAACTAACTCGTCAGAGGGCGAATAGATAACCCAAGCTGCGGAAGAGATATTCCGTGTACTACGACAAGCACCATCAGCAAATCCAATGTATGTTTGGAGAGGCGTCGACATCTGTAATATCAAGAGTAAAACCAAGATAAGCCAGAATAACGACTAAAAACACACTTTCTAAGCTAAGCACACTATCTAAACTAATAAACATACTAGCTAGAAAGAAAACCTAATCTAACTAAAAATTCTCCATACCCATCATTTAAGCATAATACTTCTTTAGGTAAAGTCCATTTCTGGGTTTACCCAAAGAGTCCCCATCAAAATCTACCAGCTCATAGGCCCCTTTTGCTAGCTTTCGCTTTACAATGTAGGGTCCATGCCACATAGGAACGAATTTTCCAGCACCTAGCTTATTGTTAGCTTGATCATATAATAGCACTAGGTCTCCCTCCGAAAAACTTCGAGGGGTTACATTTCTATCATACTGAGCTTTCATTCGCTTCGCGTGAGTCTCGATTGCCAATGCAGCGTCACGTCGAGTCTCATCTAATTGAGCTAAGTATAATAAACGTTTCTCCTCTTCGGAAGTGGCTGGGAGTAATTCGACAGCCATTTGAAGTGATGGGATCTCGCATTTAATGGGTAACACAGCTTCCAAGCCATAAACTAGCTGGAAGGGAGTGAACCCTGTTGAAGTTTTCACTGAAGTTCGGTATGCCCATAGCGCTGAAAATAACGTGTTGTGCCAATTCGACTGATGAATACCAATGGTTCGTCGGATCATGATAACCAGAGCTTTGTTGATAGACTCAACCAAACCGTTGGCTTGCGGATAATAAGGAGTAGAGCTATCGTGGCGCAAACCAAGCTGGCTTGTAAGCTCAGTCATCATGATGTTTCGAAAATGGCTCCCATGGTCAGTGATGATTTCTTGTGGGACACCAAACCTAGTTATAATATGATTGAATACGAAAACTGCAGCTATTTTGCCGCTTGCGTCGAATGTAGGCATCGCCTCGGCCCATTTAGTAAAATAATCAACCGCGAGGATGATATACGCATGCCCCCCGGCCGAGTGAGGGTTACAAGTAATAAAATCGATACCCCAGTTGGCGAATGGACCAACGACAATTATAGGATGGAGAGGAGCAGGTGGTGCGCGCATCTTGCGATCAAACACTTGACTGTTGTGGCACTTCCGGACTGCAATGATACAATCTTTAAACATGGACGGCCAGAAATAGCCAGCGCGCAACACCTTCTGAGCTGTGGCATACCCAGACATATGACCGCCACATGCTCCAGAGTGGCAATCATTCAAAACCCTTTCAGCCTCTTCGTGAGTTAAACAACGTCGGAAAACTAAGTCTGCCCCCCGGCGATAAAGTGTATCTCCAATAATCTTGTATTGCTGGGATTGAAACCGAATTTTCCGACGTTCCGACTTTGAAGCTTCAGGCCGAAAGGTTTGGGTTTGGAGATAGATGATTATATCCCTGTACCACGGATCTAAATTACTGATAAGAAACAAAGATTCGTCCGCAATGGACTCCTCTGCCACAGTTTCTGTGTCAGCATGCGGGAAATCACACATCAATTCCGCAAAGACTAAGGATTTCTTAGACTTGGACTTCTCAAACTCCAAGTCGAACTCTTGCAGGATAACGATCCATTTAGAGTACTTGCCCCCTAGCAGTTGTTTTGTCAAAATATAAATCATAGGGTTGCAATCCGAAATAACTGTAGTTTTACGGAGAAGAATGTAGTGACGAAACCGCTGGACAGCTTGAACGGCTGCCAGGGCCAATTTCTCCACATGCGAATATTTTAGCTCAGTGGGGTTTAATGTCCTACTAAGATAATATATCACATGTTCCACTCCGAATTCATCTTCTTGAACTAACACCATTCCAATAGTGGAATGCGAAGCTGCGAGGTATAAGAAGTAGTCCTGGTTGTAGTTGGGAGGATGCAACAACGGTGCATGGGTCAATGCGTGTTTAAGTGCATCAAAATATTGTTGGGCAATCTCATCCCAAAAGAATTGAGCGTTCTGTTTCAACAACCGTGTAAAACCTTTAGTGACCTCGGCGTAGTTTGGAATGAATCGGCGTAAAAAGTTCGCTTTCCCTTGCAAACTTTGGAGTTGGCGCAAACTCGAAGGAGGAGGCAATTTGATGATAGCTTCGACCTTCGAGGGATCGACGCGAATGCCGGCTTTTGAAACAACAAATCCCAGCAATCGACCCGTCTCTATACAGAATACACACTTGTGGGGATTCAACCGAATTCGATAATGCCTACACCTCATAAAGATTGCTCGTAAGTGGACAAGGTGATCAGCTCGATGTAAAGAATGAGCAGGCAAATCATCGAGGTACGGTTGCACAATGTGCTTGATGTCATGAAATGCATAAGACATCGCCCGTTGAAAAGTGGCCCCAGCATTCTTAAGCCCAAAAGGTAATTTGCAATAAGCAAATGTCCCCCATGGACAAATGAATGCCGTTTTTGGTTGGTCGGCAGGTAGAATATTGATTTGATTATAGCCCGAAAAACCATCCATAAAGGAAAACATTTCACTTCCGGCACAATCATCAATAATTTGATCGATATAAGGCGTAGGATAGTTGTCTTTTGGACAAGCTCGATTTATATCCTTATAGTCGATACAGATTCTTATTGTTCCTTGTTTCTTGTTGACTGGAACAATATTCGATACCCAATCCGTTAACGGGATTGGATAAATGAAACCTGCTTTCAACAGCTTCTCGACTTCTGCTTTAATCGCAACTACTTTCCGAGGGTGAATCTGACGCAACCGTTGCCGGACTGGTTTAGCGTCCGGGTAGGTCTTTATTTCATGAACAACAATGGCAGGATCGATTCCCGACATTTCCTCGTAAGACCAGGCAAACACATTGCGGAATTCTTGGAATAGGGCCTTGTAAGTTTGGATTTCATCTTCTGTACATGAGGCACCTATATGAATGTTTTCCTCAATTCCGGGCTTCACTGAAATATCAATAGGAATAGTGCGAGAAATATTCCCTAAATTCAACTCTGAATCAGAATGTTTCATTGGATTCTGAGCGTCTTTGACGTATTCAACGGTAAAGATAGATGAAAAATCATTTTCAAAAACATCATCCTTAGGTAAAAACGAAGATCTGTGATGAAGATCTTCCCATGGTAGATTGTCTACACTTAGGATTTCGCGAAGTTGCTCGTTAGATGACACGACTTCGGGAAACGCTATCCGTTCTAAGGTTGATGTGAAAAGTGATTCTTCACTGACCACATTCATTTGGTCGATTTGGGTTGAACGCGAGTCGGTAAAAGACATGACAGCTTCATAAGCAATTTCATATGGACTCAAAGGCATAGCATCACCGAATGAGTCTATCTCATATTCAGATGGGACAATCCAAGGATCATCATAAATAATGTTGTCTGATGTAATCATATGAATTGATGAAAATGAAGGGTCTACGTTGATTGGAGGGAAAGGAAAAGTTCCTAGTAAACCGGAATCTTTAACTAAACCTACGCCAATGTCCCTATAAGGGATTGTCGTCTTACCGACATGCTGGATACTCTCTGAAGAGGCTGGGTCGGATGAAAAGTATGTCAGCTAATCAATGGTCACGATCTTACCGTTATATGGAAACTTTATTACTCTGAAGACCGATGAAACGACTGCGGTCATAGCATATGACCAACTTCAACCCAAAAGAAGGTTGTAGTCTAGAGGGGCATCAACCACCTCCACATCTAGACTAACGGTTTTACCTTCTACCCCTATAGGCAATTCCTGTAGAATACCAAACGGACGGAACCCACGGCCATCAAAGGCCTTAAGGATGGTCGGGGATTGGTTCAACGAAGGAGAACCAAGCGATCTCCAACATTGAATCGACATAATACACGTAGAAGCTCCCTCATCAATCACAATCCGATGAATAGGCCTGTTTTTGACTATCACTGGAATTTGGAAAGCCATTTGATGGGGTAGACGTGGTGTACTATTTTCTAGATCGAAGATTATCAGGTTCGGGTCCTGAACATCAACAGCTCCGATAGCCGACAAAAGTAATTTTCGTTGTGCTGGGCATGATTGCAGCACTTCTAAAGCCGACATTGCTGAGGGTGAAACAGCTAAGTCCTCAACAATGTTGTAATTCTAGGCTGGTCTCGCATGTGGATTGAAAGCAGACCTTTGAAGTACACCCTTGGCGGGCGGTTTGATTACTAAGTCCGGGTTAGGTTTTTCGATCTGTAGTGGATCGGAACCAGGAGCTGAGGTTGATGGATTAGAATGAGAAGATTCTGCTTCTTTACCATCAACAGGATTCTTACTACCATAATCTTGCGATCGAGTCGCAATCCTCACATGAGACATCATCAAAATGGGTTCTTCACTGGCAGTCGAGGAAGAACCTATCATCTTACTTTCCTGCTTTGGAAATGGATCTTTTAACACAGCAGGAGTGGGAGAACCTTTGACTATTTTTACAACCTCGGCCCGATGAGGGCAATCTCTTGTAAAATGATCCTCTTTACAAATAAGACAAGGATATCGAGGTTTGCGCTTTTCGTCATTGGTTTCCGACTTTTCCGTTTTCTCCTTCGGAGCCTTGTCTGCTTTAGCCTTCTTCTTTCCTTTCTTCTTTCCACCGTTTTTTGATTTGGCCGTAGATGAATCTACAGCGTGAATATCGGCGGAAAGTTCAGGAGAAGACTCTCCTGTCGGGGAATCGGGCAAAGTGATTATAGGAGTAGTTGAAGCCTTGGAAGACTTCTTCTTACTCTTTGTATTCACGATACCAATCATACCATCAGCGGCACGAGATCCCGAAGGAGCAGCAGCGATTTGATTCGATTTTGGAAGATCTGGAATCTTCTCGTGTAACGTACCCGACTGAGTATAAACTAAGTCAAGGTACTGCGCCTGAGCAATGACTTGCTCCTCAGTAACTACTCCGGCCTTAGCTACATCTTCAGTAATCTTCGGTAATAATGATTTAACAAACCATTCAGCTAAGATTTGGTCCGGGATAAAAACTTTCACTAACCTTCTTCGACGTCTCCACTCATGAATGTGATCAGACATATACGTGGACGTTGATTGTTTTAGTGAAGTTAATAACTCCGTGCCGTTATCGTATCTGACCGGCAACTGAAAGTGAGTTAAGAACGAGGTAGCTAACTGGCTGAAATTGTAAAAAGAGGCCCGTGGTAACTCAATATACCACTTGGCCGCGAGACCAATGAGTGTACGCTGGAAAAGACGTAAGCGGATCAAATCATCCGAGATAGAATTTGAAGCACACCAGAGGTGGTAAGTCATCACATGATTGGACGGATCCTCTCTAGACTTACCTTCGAACTTGGGTATATCACTGGGCAACTTATTTGGCATTGGCGGCCAGAACGGAAGATATTGAATTGGATCGTTCATTAGGCGCGTCAAGTCTGGTAAATCCAAAGTTGCGATAAACGGTAACTGCCGGTTAGGATCTCTAAAACTCTGGGTCACAAGACCAGTCCCAGGAGGAGGATATCCAGGATAACTAGGAACAGGAGTCGCATTACGGATATTATATCCTCCTGGAAAACCAGGATTAACCAAATCGTACTGGGGTTGTTGAGGTTGTTGATAAGTGTACCCAGGATACGGTTGATACTGGTAAACCGGCTGTTGGACAGCTTGCCCATGTTGGTACTGTCCCTAGTACGGTTGTTGAACAAATTGAGGTTGAGTAGTGACAACCGTACTTATACCAGGTTGACCTGTAGGCATCTGGACCGTGGTTTGAATCGTAGATCCAGACAACGGTAAAGATGTCTGAGGAGTGGTTACAGAAACAGTAGAAACCGGAGCTGTCGATACTCCAGAAGTAAGTGCGGTAGATGTAGCGGTAGTTGCAGCAGTCGTTTGAGATGGAGTACTAGGTGCAATTGGCGGCTGAGTAACTACCGAAGTTACAGAAGTTTGAACATTTGACTGGACAGGTTGCGGTTGTTGGGGTGGACCAAAAACTACGGGTTGTCCAGCTTGAGGTACCAACTGTATACTTGGCTGCAACACCTGTTGACCCTGTGATGGATCCCACACTAACATTCTGGGGTATTGACCCGTAACAGGTTGAGGATACTGAGATCCATAATCGGATTGAGGATAGGATTGATAATTGAAAGGTGCAGTTCCCATACCTTGAACATATGACTGACCTTGAGGTGGTTGATAACCTTGACCCGAGTATTGACCTTGAGGTTGATAACCTTGAGGTAAATACGGATACTGGGGTTGACCTTGACCTTGAGGTTGATACCCTTGAGGTTGATACCCTTGGGGTTGATACCCTTGGGGTTGATACCCTTGAGGTAAATATTGATACTGAGGTTGACCCTGGGGTACATATTGAGGCTGGGGTTGACCTTGAGGCATGTATTGCACCATAGGTACATACTGACCTTGAGGTTGCCCCCCAGACACGATTTTTGTACCTTGAGGTTGCCCCCCAGGCGTTAACTGAGGCTGCCCCCCAGGCGGTAATTGGCCACCTTGAGGTTGGGAAACGGGAACTGAACCTGACATCATGTAAATGTCTCCTACACCCAATGGTATATTACCATTGTTTCCAGCTAATAACCCATGATCAACGGGTTGAGGAGATGCCCCCGCAAAGGTACCAGAAAGTGATTGATACCCGGTGGGAACAGAAGGACCGCCGTGTAAGAAAGATTCAGGAGTTTGAGTAAACACGGACGACTGACCAGACATATTTACAGGAGTATAAATACCTCCAGGTGGAAAGGGAGTACGAGGTGTAGAAAAACCTACCCCTGAGTTGTCTAAATAATTGGTTAACGAAAGGTACCAAGTAGTACTTCTAGGAGGACTGTAAAAGATAGATTCATGCTCCCTGAGCTCAATAGTAAGTTGATCTTCAAGGTTAGAGACGCCTATTTCTTCCTCTGGAGCAAGTTCTTCAATAGCGATCAGACCAGTAGGAAGATTTTCGGTGATAACTCGTTCTACTCTTGGTGAATCTGGAACACTAGAAGTCAGAGTAACAGGTTCAGATATTTCAGGTTCTTCGCCTGTATCACTAGTAGACGAAAAACTACCAACAAGTTCAGAAACTGTAACAGCTTCGGGATTATAACCTGTCTCTAGACTTTGGTAATCTGGATGGACCACCAAGGAAGATTCTCCTTCTTCAGGTGAACCTACTCTACTGCCACTAGGAGGAGTTACAAGGACCTTTAAACCTTCTAGATTACTGGGGTCGTCTCGAGGAGGTTCGCCCCAAAGTCTACGGGATCTCCTCAACAATTCGGCCACAGAAACAACTTCAGGAGACTGGCCCCGAAGTCTACGGGACTGTCTCGGTAATTCCGCCTGTTATAGACTACCCCTAGAGGAACAAGGTCAGCAAACCACAACACTGAAAATCAGTTCTCCACCTGAAAACACTCAAAAACAAGCTAATTTTGGATCATGTCAACTGCTCCACTGAGCATCTGCGCTGAATGTCAACTGCTCCACTCTGTACCTGTGCTGAATGTCAACTCTAATGAAGGCTACCTGCGCTGGGCGAGATTGGCCAAGTGGCACAATCATTCTGCAAGGTGTCAATTGCCCAGGAAGCTTCCAAAATGACACTTGGATCAGGGAATTCGCCTTGTGATGAGTAAGAGGATCTAGATCTCCAAGTGGAAGCAAGAAACTCCAAGTGGACTCAAGAACTGAAGAATAACTGAAGTGGGAGAGGACACTAGTCAGCTTCATGCCAAGCTCAAGCTGACTCATCCTTTCTCCAAATCTCCTATATATAGAGCTCTCTCATGAGGTCTATGGAGGCTGGAATCTTGTGAATGTAAGGAAGTGCTGTTGGTTTGTGCATAAAACTATTGGGTGATTGCTTTGAAGGAGGTGAAGAGGAGATTTCTTTCTGCTGGGAGGTGTTGCTGGATTGGGCCTCTTATGGTTGTAACACTCTCAGAACTTTACTTCTTCCATTAATAAAGCATTTGAGGTTCTTCTATATGCATGTGTCTTTGTGGCGTATTGATGCTTGTATATTTGATTTATTCTAATCCTTGAATCAATTATGGATGTATGCTTCTTGTAGTTTCCCTTTCTTGTGCTTTTGCAGGATCTTTGTATAGCTGGGCCAGTGAAAGAGCAAGGAGCTGGGAGCAAGCAGCAAAGAGGGAAGATTGGATCAACCATTAGCGGAAGACAACGGTTAGTGGATCCCTTTCTCCTCTCTCTTACATCTCATAAAGAAGTAATCTTGAATAGCTTTGTATTCAGTTGTTGCTGAGGTACTTTCACCCTTAGAGTGGGATAGGGTCATTCCGTATTGGATACTTTTCCCAACAACAAATTGGCGACTCCACTGGGGATCGTATCTTGTTGGTTGTTTGTGTTTTTGCTATCCATTTCATAAACAAAAGGAGTACCGAATCGAACTGCATTTGGATCTTTCAAATGCAAAGTAGAGGGCAGCTACTCTAGCTCAGTTTCTGGGCAAGTTTATCATTTGAAGAGCTGATCCACAAGGACTCTAATAAGCTCTTAGTGATAGCTTTTCATCCTCCTTGTCATCCCTTAGTGTGTCCTTGACTGATAGCTTCTGATTTGGCCAAAAACTGTGAATTTTTGAGCAATCTGTGACCCGGAAACCAAGAGAAACGAAAGTTTCGTTCTTCAGTGCAACTGCTGTGAAGGCTGTCTGCATTTCAGCGCAGTTCCTGAAGGGGCTACCTGCGCTGAAGGTCAAACAGACAGTGTCCCACCTGCGCTGGACCAGTCTTTCTTTGTGCTACTGGAGTTTCCTGCTGTTTCTTGCCCTGTTTTCACTCTTGTTTTTGCTGCCTGTTACCACTCAATGTGCCTATCTGAAACCAACTTTCCTTGCCACTATTCTGCCTCGGTTGTATAAAGAAATTGTGTTTGTTCTTTGTGTATTTCTTGTATCATTTACAGTTTCCCATAACGAAAGTGAACTAGTCTTGCTGTGACCTCTTAGATCTAGACCTGTGATAAAGTGTCGTTTTGATCTTAAGAGTTAGTTTGTTTGCTATTCATAGATGATTGAGCTTTTACTTTCGTCATTTGGTTTGAATTTATAAATTTCTAGTGTCGAAACAAGTAAATCTTAAGGTGTCTTTCAATTTTGGACAAGCTTGTTTGCTTTCACTTGAAATTGAATTCAAAGTTATACAACAGCTTTCTTTTTGTGTCGCACAAACATTAAGAAAGAGAAAAGAAATACTTGCATTGTGCATGTGCATTATGACAGCTTGCACGTTGATTTAGGAAAAAGTGCATTAGTGTGTGCTCTATGATCTATGTGAAAAGATGTTATCTTTCTTTTCCCTCAGTAGTTAAGATTTTCAAAGTTGAAAGATTGAAAATCTTGCTTATCATCTTAGACTGCATTTAGGAGTGTTATCAAACATCTCGTGGTGATCCATAAAGGCAAACCGCTAAACAAGATCAACCTTAAAATAAATTGAATTTACATAACAACGCATTGAAACATAACGCAAACACATAGAGGTCTAAGCTAGAGACGTGTTCCGGTGTCGTTAAACGTGATATCTTAGCGTTGAGTGGTTGGGTGATTCCTCCACGGTGAAGCGATAAGTATCAATACGGACTTGTGCTCCCATGTACCGTCGCGTATATATTGGGAGACCCCTATAGGAACAAAGCCTTTATCCATAGGAAGCCGTGTCGGCCGCCCTACTGATCGCAATGCAGTGAACACAGCATTCACGAAGATCGACCACTCGTACCGTAAAACGTATTCTGTGGTTTTGCGAAAAGTTTGGCACACCCTCTGCCTAGAACTCCAGAGCAGTTTCTTTTGGCATTTTTCAAACTCTATAACTAAAAAAGTCCATCCGAGCATTTGTCACTTCGGGCTCGTTAAAACATCGAAGGAGACTAGAGTCATCTTTAGCTTTTTCTCGACTCTTAAAAAGTGAAAAAGCAAGTTGTGTCTAAGCGTCGTTATAAAATTTATTTTAAACGGAACATAATCACCTCCTATTCCCGCGTTGATCTTAGGTTGAGAACATCGAACGCCCTAACCAAGGAATTCCACATGATGGAAATCCTAGTCCATTCTCCTCTTGGGGAGAAGTTGGTGCGCCCCACATGGCCACATTGTCGCTTCCAGGACTGACAATTGGCCTGCCTATTTGGCTTTTCTCAACCAATGTAGTTCAGACCACCATGGTTCCTGAACAGTCGAGTCAACAGTTAGATGAGTCTAGAGCTACCCACCAGCCTTCTACTTCCTATTACTCTTCCTCCAATCCTTCATCTTCGCAAGGTAGAGCCGGCAAAAGCCAAGCTCCCATGGAGAAGAAGGAGAAGATGAAGAAGGAGCCTAAAGCGACTGGGGGCAAGCAAAAGACATCTGACAAAAATCCACACACAGCACAGACCGGGCCTAAATCGCCATGTGTCATATGTAGAGGAGACCACTTCCATAGAGATTGTCCCTGTATTCCCCGGATACTAAGGGACTGATCACCTCGTTTACACAATTCGGGAGCATCAACCTCTGATAGCCATGTTGAATGCTCACCGTCAACCAGCGAAAGTGAAGGTTCAAGACAAAGAGGGGGAGCAAGATCCCCCTGCAAACTGTGTAAAGGTGATCACGCCATCCACCGTTGTCCCTTCTTAGACGAAGCGAAGAGAGTTTTGGAAGATCGTCCGGTTTCACCGTTGAGACTTCCTCCTGGATACAAAAAACTCGTGCCAAGTCCTTCGTTGGTTGAAAATACAGCTGGCCCGCTCAAGTGGTCAGCTGAAGCGTCAGTCATTGAAAATGAACCTACTGAATCCAGACCAGACGAAAGTCTAAAGGTCGATACGGCAGTTGACCCGGTTCTTCCTTCAGAGGTTTCATCCTCAAATGACACCGTCACTGAAGATTCATCTTCAAATGACACCCTCACTGAGGAGAATAAGGATGACACCATCCAGATTCTTTTCATCAACACAGACTCTGATGAGCATCAGGGCAATGCACCCATTCCTTTATCGCAGGAAGGAACATCGTCAGGGTCATATTCGGCCGTGTATTCGGTCCCACCACCAAGCAACCTGGTTGTGTCCTTTGATTGGAACCAACTAGGAAGACCCCGGTTACCAGCCAGTGTACCATTCAGAATCATAGTCCAAATCTACAGAATGGTAATGGCTGGAACTATCATTGATGAAGGGGCATCTGTGAGTATCCTTTCCTCTATTGCTTGGAAAGCACTGGGTTCCCCAGAGCTTTTGCCTGAGATAAGAAATCTCTCGGGTTTTGATAAAGGAACCAGTCGACCATTAGGGATCCTCCCCAATGTACCTGTTACATTGAAAGGGAAGACCGTTCAGATGAACGTGATGGTTGTTCAAGGACCCTTGGATTATAGCCTACTCCTTGGACGAGACTATATATATTGCATGGGAGCTATAGTCTCCTCACTCTTTAGAGTAATGTGTTTTCCACACGAAGGAAGAATGGTCAAGCTCGTAGACCAACTTTCATTTCCAGGATCACGCATCGCAAATAGTCACATACCAACCCTCAATGGTCTATTCACCCAAGAAATGTCTCCACCCCCAGTCCTCCTTCCCGATGAGTGCGAGTGATTCGGAAATATGGGACTGGAACCCAGGGGGCATGCATCCTGGTCTGCTTCGGGCAGAGGAAACCTTGGGTATAAGGTAGAATTTCCGCGAGAGAGTATGACTAGTCCGTACCCCGTCCGTGGATGGAAGAGGGGTTGTTCTGGAATAGGATTCTCTTGTCAAGGTCACGTGTTTGACAGCAGTCATTCACCCTTGTCTATTTCGGTAGACATTGCCGAAGAAAGAGATTGATTTGCGGTAGAAAATAGAACCGTCTTTGGGTAACCAGGAAGAGGCAAGCCTCACCCATTAAAACAAATGTTTTAGTGGATAAGTAGGGGCAGCCTTGAAATTGTACTTTATACCCGGGGGCATGCAAACCTTTTGGAGTGCAAGCAAAGAGCGGTTATTTATCTGTTTTTTGGATTAGTCGTTTCCTAACTTGCATAAAGAAAGGATGTGGGGCAAAGGTCAAAATTTGCCAAATTAGGAGCATAGCTTCGTGAGATAAAGCTCCATAAAAAATGGCTATCTCACAGGAGACATTTCTTATCTTATGACTGGTATTTCGAGCAGTTTTACCGCGGAATTTATGCTCGTTAAAAAATAGAAAAGCGAGATCCGAGCAGTTTTAGCGTCATAGTTCAAGCTCGTTAAAAAATAAACATAAGACCGAGCAGTTTTAGCACACAGTTCATGCTCGTTAAAAAATAAACATAAGATCGAGTAGTTTTACCGTGGAATTTATGCTCGTTAAAAAATAGAAAAGCGTGAGCAAGAGTTTCCTCCAGAGTTTAAGCTCATTAAAAAATGAACCTATACCGGTAAATAACCATTGTGATCGTAAATTTATTAGCCATAAAAAGCCTTGGTCGTGTTTGCACCTGCCACCTCCATTCCATTTGGCCAATCGTTCACCTCCATATGATTGTTTACCTATTTTGAGGAACAACTGCGAAGAGTGATTTCACCTAGCCATCCTTGTGACACTGCCGTAATTGGAAAATTCCAACCTGTACCTGGAATCTGCTGCTATCCCTATTTATCACTCGTTCCTCAAAAGACGAGTCTTCTTTGAGCTCTTTTCTCCTGACTCGTAAAATATGAAAAGTTTGCCGAGTTTTGGCCTTCCAGCTCGTTAAAAGGACCGGAAGAGCTATCCCTCCTCTAGATTTTAATCTTTTTGGACCTGAGGGATTATTACACAAAAAGGTCGAGCGCTTGTTTTATTCGGCTCGTTAGAGTAATCGAAAACTCATCCCTTCTGTATTGTTTTATACTTTTTCGGACTTAAGGGATTAAATGACGAAAAAGGAATTTTGGAGTTAACTTTCTGTACCTTTTCAGACTCTCTAAAAATGAAAAGGACCGAGTTTTCCTTGTCGTTAGACTCGTTAAAATGATTAAATAGCGACAAACTTGTCTTTAGAGGAGAACGAGTTTCCCTATCGCTAGGCTCGTTAAAACATAGCGATGGGCTTGCCCGAAGGGCAGGTTATAGAACAAGCATATGTTATCCTCATCAAGCTTGACAAAAATAAAGAGGTACTGGTCAGAAATGACTGGGGAAAAATTGGGAGAACCTCAAAGCTTTAATGGTAGCAAGTCGCTCTTGAACATGACACTTTGTCCTCCGTATCACATCGGGTTGGGTTGTTTCATTCACCGGCCTCATCACCATGGTCTTCGCCAAACCATCCACATTTGGGGTAATGCTACCGATCCATCACATCAGTGTCGTTATATGTTCAAGAGATGTTGTTCAGAAAGAGTCAACCGTGTCCCATCCACTGCCATACATTATCCTTCATCCACCCATGATCACCACCCTGAATCATATTTCACAGATCGTTTTCACCTCCACTAAAATCATTAGCTCCGTTCCGTGTCACTGATGTGGGATTCATTAAGGCCCTCCTTTGACGGATCGCTTCTTGTCGACTTCAGCTCATTATCCAAGAAGTTGATCTAGGAACAACCCCCTCAGTACTTTGAAGCTTGCATGCCTCAATGGCAAGTTTCTCACTTCCGGCGACAGGTATACATCAATGACCTTCGACCAGAAGATTTTGCGTGGTGTTCGACGCCAAGTCCTTTATTCACACCGCGTGAATTGTACTGCTGTACCTTGAGGGTCATTGTCATTATTGGTGATTCCTCTTGCGCTTGTTAACGGTTTACATTATTGACCGGTAATCAAGCGATGTCTTTTCATGTTCGACTTCAGCGCAATTCTCACATGGATCGACTTGTACTTAGAGTGAAGATCGAACGAGTTTTGAAGACCCCGGATCTAGTTTCATCCATCTGGGCTGCGATATATATTCAGGAAATATAAAGACATTTGATATGTACATCATTGCAGCAGATGATCATCCTACTCAAAGGATGATAATTTCAGCAGAGAATTATCAGTCTACCATCAGACGATCGTCTGTTCTGTGTACCAAAATGAATTTATAAAGCTGAGCATGGGAATGCCCGCCTCAGCTAGATCATGAAAGCAGAATGAAAAATAATGTATTGTATTGTATTTTATTACAGGGCACCTCTCAGCGATTGAATGAACTTCGAATCCTCCTGATAAAGCATTTCACCCGATAAACGACCTCATACTTTAGGGGGCAACTGTTATAGACATTTTTGTGCCTTACAGCATGAAGCATGAAATGTCGATAATCTAAGGGATCCAAAGTCCCTAAACATGTTGTTCCTACCCCTAGAGGAACAAGGTCAGCAAACCACAGCACTGAAAATCAGTTCTCCACCTGAAAACACTCAAAAACAAGCTAATTCTGGATCATGTCAACTGCTCCACTGAGCATCTGCGCTGAATGTCAACTGCTCCACTCTGTACCTGCACTGAATGTCAACTCTAATGAAGGCTACCTGCGTTGGGCAAGATTGGCCAAGTGGCACAGTCATTCTGCAAGGTGTCAAATGCCCAGGAAGCTTCCAAAATGACACTTGGATCAGGGAATTCACCTTGTGATGAGTAAGAGGATCTAGATCTCCAAGTGGAAGCAAGAAACTCCAAGTGGACTCAAGGACTGAAGAATAACTGAAGTGGGAGAGGACACTAGTCAGCTTCATGCCAAGCTCAAGCTGACTCATCCTTTCTCCAAATCTCCTATATATAGAGCTCTCTCATGAGGTCTATGGAGGCTGGAATCTTGTGAATGTAAGGAAGTGTTGTTGGTTTGTGCATAGAACTATTGGGTGATTGCTTTGAAGGAGGTGAAGAGGAGATTTCTTTCTGCTGGGAGGTGTTGCTGGATTGGGCCTCTTATGGTTGTAACACTCTCAAAACTTTACTTCTTCCATTAATAAAGCATTTGAGGTTCTTCTATATGCATGTGTCTTTGTGGCGTATTGATGCTTGTATATTTGATTTATTCTAATCCTTGAATCAATTATGGATGTATGCTTCTTGTAGTTTCCCTTTCTTGTGCTTTTGCAGGATCTTTGTATAGCTGGGCCAGTGAAAGAGCAAGGAGCTGGGAGCAAGCAGCAAAGAGGGAAGATTGGATCAACCATTAGCGGAAGACAACGGTTAGTGGATCCCTTTCTCCTCTCTCTTACATCTCATAAAGAAGTAATCTTGAATAGCTTTGTATTCAGTTGTTGCTGAGGTACTATCACCCTTAGAGTGGGATAGGGTCATTCCGTATTGGATACTTTTCCCAACAACACCGCCACAGCTAAAAACTTTTAACTACTACACACGAAAACAAAGTAAAATCTCAAATCAAAACCACCTAAAGTCTCTAAAGAACCAAACAAATTTGAATCACACGCCTAAAGAATCTAGGGTGTCAAACCAAGCACAAACAGTAGCCTTCCAGACCAAAAACACTAGTTGGAGATGAAACCCAACATCGCCGGATTCAGTACAGAAGTGGCGGGTGGAACAGTTACCCCGGCAACCTGCTTAATGAATAGACCGGCACAAGTTCCTCCACTTTAACCGTCTTGAGTGAAGTGAACCCCCCGAAAAATCTAAGTGAGTCTAGCCGATGTCTACTCCAGGTACAGTGGGATCTTCCCTCCACCGTCACCTCGGTAGAATCCTAAAGATAATGGTCACTAAGGTTACCAACCGCAACAAATGCACCTGGGGGAACAGTCTACACTCCGACAGCACGCAAGGGTAGAGTATCAAGCTCAATCCCCTTGCCGGTTCCTTGACAATAATCCAAGGTTTACCGACAAGTGACCCCTGGCTCCTCGACAATGGTTAATCCGAGGTTTACCATTTGTAATACGTGCGTGTCTGGCGTCGTTCCCAACGAGGGAGGATTGATCCCCTCACTGGTTCGGACACGAGCTCATGCTTCCCCTTTAAGAGGAGCTTTCCCAGAGTACAAATGAGACAATTGGATTTATTCTATCACAAGATAAGCTACTTGTTTGGTTTTGTTGTCTTGGAGAGTTAATTACTCTCCTACTCCAAGACACTAGCCTGATCTAAATTGGTGTTTCAGAGCCCTAGTAAATAAAAGTTACTATGTTGCATTTACTTTAAGCGTTAATTTTATGGTTTTTCTTAAAGACAAAAGGTAGCGGAAATGAAACCAATGGTGTGTAGACTCAACTCAAACCACTACAAAGATGCACCTAAGATGATTTACGCTACTTTTCTCTTTCAATGAAATTCCTAACTAAGAGAGTTGAGAAATGCAAATTTTATAGAAAACAACTTTCTTAGTAAAGACAATCAAAGAAACAATTCTCTTTATCTTTCCAAGCATACAAAAATGACCACTCCTTACGTGCACGAAAAACTCTTTTTCTTTCAAAATCCCTCAAAGCTACTTGAAACAAAACTTTTCAAAGGAGATGTTTTTGTATTTTCTCTTATTTAATAAAGCATATAAATATATTTTAACGAAAATCAATCTCAAAAGTTATAAAATCTATGAAAACTTGACTCACAAGCAAATCAAAAGAAATTTACTCTAAGCAAAACGAACGAGGCAAAAGCCTACAAAGATGATTCTAGGTTGTTTTACTTGACCAAAATCAAGCCAAGGACCAGCTAATGCAGAATCAAAAGACCAGTCAAAACAAAACTCAAATCTTTTTGTTCTTTTTGTAAAATGGAATTCAATACTCAATCAACAAGTACTTCGAAATTTGCCAAAGAGACAACTCAAAGGTAAGTTGCTCTCACAGGTAGACTTTATGACAGGTCCGACTTCTAAGAAGGCTGACAAAACCAGAGAGATCTAAGGCTTGACAACTTCTACCGACAAAGTCACTACAAGACCTACTCAAAAATCAAACCCTAGGGCTTAAAGTTCTATGAAATCCACTAAAACACTCGATGCTATCGAAACAAGTTTAGGTGAAGATCTTTGACAAGAGACTAATGGATCTGGGCAGTCAAAACTAAGAAAAAGCAAAATCTAAGAGGAAAAATGCAAAAAATGGAAATTTCTTAATTTTTAGCAGGGTACGCAGGCAACCTGTTAAGCCAGGTGCGGGCCCGCTCTGTGCACACAGCAACAGTGCGTACAAGTACGCACTGTGCAATACTCAGAGGGTGCGTACTACTGAAAAAGCCAAGAAAAACTAAATTCAATCTAACCCTAAGCTAACCCACCCAAATACAAATTCACAGAGCCAAAAATCAGAAAATAAATGACTTTTCTCAGATCAAAGTTGCATACAAAGGAAAAGACTTTCACATCAATGGAGTCCCCAGTATGGTCACCATTTTGTCAGGCAGAAAGAGTCGATAGTGCGGACACAACCAACCTCCCTAGGAGCCTAAGACTCTCTAGTGACAAACAGGACAAATAAGAGCAATCCTTCTCTAAACATGCATTTACTATATAAGAAATCAAGTGTTTAGATCCTACCTGTAGTCCAACGCTGTTGTAGCAGTCCAGCCTCGCTGATCCGGATGAGCTCCTCCTTCACTTCGAAACCTGCATTCACTAACAATCAAACGATTAAATAGCACTTGATAATCTCATAAAATAAAACATATTTAACACATAGACCAAGGAGTACATGAAACAACTCATAAATAACAAGTTATTGAGAAGAATGGACTCATTTGCATTAATAGGAAACAAAAGGAACAATTACAACCTGAGCCTCGGTGTTGTGCAAGTCCCTCCCAGGGTCCATCAAGAGTTCTCCTTTACTTTGACAAAGCTCACCCACTTCCAAATAGAACAAGCAAAGTTGGCAATCTCTCCTCACAAGCTTCTAAATGGGAGTCCTAATTCCAGCAGCATCTACCCTTAGAAATGTTTAGCTTCCAACCTCCCCTCCTTCTGACCCAATGCCTGTATTTATAGTGGTCTAGAGGAAGTTATTTAGGTCCACCATCAATGGGATAATCCCCTCTTTGGATGGGATAGCTCCCTTATTGATGGGATAAGTTCCTCTTTGGTAGGGGTACATGAACCATCTGGAGGCGCTCAATACACGTCGAACAACCTTCTAGAATGCTCTAGAAATGACCACAAGTAACTTTTTAAAGATGAAACTTGCGCATTTTGACCTTTACAGGGGTACGCACCTGCCCCTTTACATACAGAGCGTACAAGTACGCAGCTTTTGTGAACATTAGGTGCGTATCCGCAGGTAAGGTTGAGAGAACCTACGTACCCAGAGATAAATACATTTACAAAGACTTTCTCTCTTTATGGAGTTTGACATGGAGAGAAAAGGCATAAGACTTGCCCAGGAGGATAGCATGACTGTTGATAGAGCCATACTAACTGTAAATAGTCATGGTGACATTTTTTAGTGTAACATGTATGATTGGGTATAAATTGAAAGTATATTGTTTATTTGTTGCACGAACTCATATTCATTTTTTGTATAAATAAACATAAGGTAAGACATCCAAGTACACGAATGTAATTAACTAGTATAGGAAGATAAGTAAGATCTCGGGTGCGTCTTAAGGGAATAGTGCAGAGCGCTGCTCTAATAGCACGGAAGCTCCACGACCCCTGGTTAGGGCTGCACGAAGGCAGTTTATCAGGGCACGAGGAACAGGGAAGTGCACGAAGTAACCTGCATGCAGGGACGAATAGTTGGACCATTCGAACCTCTCAGACATCTCAAGGGTGCGGAAACTTGGTTCCAGCACCCTCCCATACTACTTTGGGTGAGACCTCAGTCTGCGTTTCACGAACTATTGCCGAAAGGGCAAGTAGTACAGGAATTTGTTTGGCTAATTAACTTTGAACCTAGGTTAGGCCGCAAAAATCCAACAACACATCACCAAGAAGAAACCCACCAAAGGCCACCGCATAGGAAAAGGGCAAAGCCATCAATCTAGAGCCGGAGGAGGAAAAAGTCAAAGACATCCCAATGGTTGAGGAGGATGTGGGGATAGATGTGGAGAAAGTTTAAGCCTAGGGTGCTGACCCTATCACTCGGTTGCCTAAGTATGTCCCTCCATGCAAGGGCAAGACCAAGGCACCAAAAGATATCGATGAGAGCAATGTCCCCTTGCAAACCCCTCTACTGCTAGATGAAATTGTTTTTGAAGGACCACGCTTGGGGCGGTTCCTTTGTTAAAAATTGAAGACTGGGACCTAGCTGACCATGAGAAGTTCCCACACTTGGTGACCGAGCAGTTGATGTGTCACATTATTGATACAACAACTGGAATAACCACATTGGAGCCATGGAGGTGTCTCAGAGGGGTTGACAAGGCAAGTTTTCTCAACCTGCTATGGGTGTCGCACTACAACCAAACCCTGGTTACAGTATTTGTCATCAAGCAGCTATTGTGCTTGGTGCATGATCGGTGTTTGTGACTGGAGGAGCTAATACCCATCACTCAGAGATTGATCCATAAGATCACACAATTTCCTTACATAGGAGAGAATCTGGCCATGATATTTGGCGACAAGGGAGGTGAGCAGGCCCTTGCAGAGGCCATGAAGGAGAGGTTTAAGCTGATGAAAAATCCACGTGGATATGCCATATCCGGCATCTATGACCCTGCTGTAAAGGTGGCTATGTGGATTCTAGCAAGGAAGGTGATGAGGAAGTGTCGTGCTGATGAGGTGCCAGTGCCTGTCGCCGCACTAGTAGCCCAGTGCGCTGAAAGAGTATAGTTCAATTGGGTAGACTATCTACGTGGAGAGTTCCTTGCAAACTACCGCTAGGCACAAGAGCTCAGCAAGACATTCCACTATACATGGCTCTTGTTGTCTATTGTGCTGGTAGCATGGGAGCTGCCAAAGGACAGTCAATTCCCTTCAATCCCACCAGACCTACCAGAAGTAGTGAAGTACACTTTGTTGTGGGTGACCAAGGATGTGTAGTGCATCAAGGACAGAAAGATCTTATGGATCTTGATGGAGATGAACATATGCATGACCAGCAACCATAAACCACAGTTGTCGCCTACAGTTTATGCCAACTTGCAGGGCTACGTAGAGTTTAAAACAAATTTTCACCATGTGTCCATCAGGGTGTGGAAGTACCCTGTGTAGACGTGGTATAACTTGTCTTACTTGGCAACAAATGATATCATTGATGTAGTACTTGATCGATGGCCGATAGAATGGTGCACTACAATAGACTTGGTGGTGGGAAGGAGAAAGTATGACATGCAGCGAAAGAAGGAGGAGACCAAGCCCAAGATGACGCAGCTGGCCAAAAAGAGAAAGAAGGAGGCTACTGACAAGGCCCAAGCGGAGCATGATGCCGCTCAACAGATGGAGAAGCAAACACGTGGAACAAAGCGGGGCTCTGAAAAAGGCGTGAAATCACCTTCACCTGAGACAGAGGAAGAGACGGACGAGTAGACAAAACAACACGGCATAGACCCATAGGTGATGTCCGCTTGCATCAAGCATCCAAGGGAGTAGGAGAAAGGAGGGTCCAGGAAAAAAGCCAAGGCCACTAAAAAATCGCTGGACCCAATCACCCTCACAAAGGGTGACTTGCATGACATCAGAGACATGGTTTGAGATGTCACCACGGAGGCCCTACAACAGTTTGAGCAACATCACCAAATAATATTGGGGGCTATTGGGACAAGTTTGTAGGAGCTGCAGACCCATGCATCACAGGCTAGCATGGTGTGCACTAGCCTTGCTATCAGCACATCAGAAGCTATCGAGATGTTGCATGCAAAGGTCTCTAGTGTGATAGTGCTACCTGATAGAGCACTGACCATGGAGAATGAAGCTGACGTACCCACTATCGGCACCCTCAAGCAAATAGGGTTGAATCTGGCAGTGCTCCCTAGTGAAATGCTCCATATTTTGTAGGATGGAGTGATTGTGGAGTTGAGGGCCCATGAGCACCCCGCCCTCCAGGTGATTAGTGAGCAGTAGATTAATAATGAGCAGATGGCACTACAACAAGACTCTACCATCGCCACTATGACTAAAGTGACCAATCAGAACAAGCGTATAATGCAAGTCATTGAGGAGGCATGCCAAATGGTCCTAGAGTTATCCATTCCTGAGGAGGAACCAGTCGAGGTGCGCATCTACAAGCTGGCTAGAGGGGTGCGTGATGCTCATACTGAAATGGCGAGGGTTTAGTTGGAGTTGAACCTATAGATCACCGAGTTACAGTTGACAGCCCATCCTTCAACTCCGCCAGAAGTGAAGGAGCAACATGCAACCATTGTCACAGAAGCAATAACGGCAGTTGACAGTGCAGTAGCAAACTACACACAAATTTTTGTGTAGTCTTTTGAGGTCCTGATGAGCTTGCAAGAGGACCCCAATGTACAGTGACTAGAGATAGAAGTGAGCGAGTGTCAACAGTCAAATGCACAGTGCGAAACGTCGTGCTCACACAGATACTGGCAAAGCTACAGGAGGCCAAGTAGCTAAAAGAACAGGTGGATGCCGCGCTACACAAGGAAGCAGTGCTGAAGCCATGGCTAGATGAGGCTTACATAGTCACAGCCTCTATTGAAGGAAAGCTTGCGAATTTGCAAGAAACTCAACAAAAACTTCGGGTTCAAAGTTCAAGAGCAGTGATTGAGCACATGGTTGAAGACACGAAGCAGGCAGCCGCACAATGCATTGCCAAGGTTGTAGTCATCCAGGTCAAGCTGGGAGGTCTTCATGCTAAGATCTCTGCACCTACCAGCGACTCGAGGGCAAGTCATGATGTTTGTGTTGGGGGCCCGTTGCAAACGAGATCCCCCATGGACAGTTTTGGGGCTAAAAGCCCATGTTTTTGGTCAAGTTTTGTAATAAAGTTATAAAGCCTCCACATTTTGTGGTCACAGAGTGCAAAGGTGTCATGAGTCATAAAGGGTTGTCCACCCTTATTTTGTAAAGTAAAGTCGGCTGTAGAAATCTACCCATGGTTTGTTGACCATGGGACTGTATAAAAAGAGCTAAGTAAGTAAGCTCTAGGGAGTGATAGTCACAGTTGTGAAGAAGAAGTCTTGAGCAATAAGGAGAGAAGTCTAAGTTTTAGGTCGTAGCGTAGGTAGAGGCTCTATAGCTGAGTGTGCAGAGGCCTAAGGTAGAAGTTCATAGTTGAGTGCGTGGACCCCTGCAGTTGTGTGTGTAGGGATAATAGAGTTTGTAATTATCTGCGAACAATGGGATTGTGTAAAAAGAGCTAAGTAAGTAAGCTTTAGGGAGTGATAGTCATAGTTGTGAACAAAGAAGTCTTGAGCGATAAGGAGAGAAGTCTAAGTTTCGGGTCGTAGTGTAGGGAGAGGCTCTGTAGCTAAGTGCGTAGAGGCCTAAGGTAGAAGTCTGTAGCTGAGTGAGTGGACCCCTACACCTGTGTGTGCAGGGCGAATAGAGTCCATAATTATATGAAGATATCAATAAAGAGAAGCATTCTACAAGTTTTGTGTCTTTGTTTCCTGTTAATGCATCTTATGTTATTGTGTATGAATTTCATTTACAAAGCTTATGTGATGTGTGAATGTGTGGAATTATGTTGGTTAATTGAATGCAAGTAAGGATATCTATTTACGCGACACTAATTTTGATTGTTTAATAAGATAAGTAAGATACTTAAGGTAATCTGGGAATCTGCACGATACATTGCCTTAGCAGCACAAAAGTACCTGGAATGCAGGTGAGGTCTGTGTGAAGGTCAATCGTACCCCTTCGTGGAGGTACTGAAGGGTGGAAGAAAGGGCTAGTCTGATAGAGCCCTATAACTTAGTGACCTTCGCAAAAGCAGGAGTAGAAGGAAAAAAATTGACATCACGACCACCTCAGGGTGTAGAAACTTGGTTCCAGCATCCCCCATACTGCTTCAGGTGAGACTTCGGTATGCGCTCCGCGGGCCGATGCCAAAAGGGCCAGTAGTGTAGGGATTTGTTTGGCTAACTAACGCTGAACCTGGGTTAAGCCCCAACAAGTGAACAAAAATTGTGCAACGCTGGCTCATTAGCCAAGGCCCCTCAGTCCAGAAACAATGTAGAAGCTCTCCCTCATTGAATATCCATTACATGTGCCGGTAGGTTGTCCATTTCCCTCCAAAACTATGCAATCCTTCCTTGCATATCAAGCATCTTTTCTCGAAAAAAGTAAAAACTAAAAAGTGAAAAATCATCCCTAGATTTAGCAATAGGAGTTACATGCAAAACCATTTTTAGAAACTTCCTGCCAAGTGTCGCATTTTTCTAGATTTATGGCATGCGTGTCATAAACCCTAATTTCACCAAATCTATTTAATCTATGCTTGAGACATCATTCTTCACATTCGATGTTGGAGCTCTGGAATTACTAAGACATCTAGGAACCTTCGGTATGATTGGCATAAATTTTCTAGGTAAGTTTTGATTTTCATGCCTTTTGTCACTTTTTCTGTTTCTTTTTAGTTTTCGGAATGTATGAGTGATTTTTCCTTGATTTCACTGAATGAGCACTGGAATTTAAATGCATTTTATCTTGTAGAAGTGATGTATCAAGTTTTGCATTAACTTTCCTTAGTGTTGCACACATAACATTGTTTCTGCACCCACAATCGTTAATTCGACGACTTCTTTCTTGAGATTCTTGGTTTTCTCAATTGATTTATTTATGCACTCGCTCGAATCACATGCATGTTTATTTCACTTAGATTTACACCAACCTCTCACATGCATTTATCCCTTATTGATTTTTAGTCACCCGTTAGCAGGTCTAAGTTGCCTTGGCTCGAACCTTGACCTCCCCAACATCAACTACGCATTTATGGGATAGAAGTCTCTACCTTGCTCCCAAGAATTGCACAAATATTGCCTCCCACTGCCTTCCCAGGCTATGCTCTATGCATTTTTGGGAGACAGTGCCCTAGTTGGCCCCCGAGATTGCACAATGCATTTTTCCTAGGCAGCAATCAGACTAACTGAAGTGCCGCATTGTGTAGTTTCCAATCCTCAACAGGCCAAGTTAGACTGTACCCTGTGCAGTTTCAGTAGATAGTCAACTCACTAGCAACTTGGACTATGCTCTGGGCTATTTCAACTGTCATTCTGTCAGCCTCTCCAAGACAAAACTACACAATTTTCCCAAGTAGTCAACCAGGTGTGTTGCATGTCAGTCCTCAAGTTTCTTTTGGTTTTCAAATGATTTTTTCTTGCCATGAGTGTTGCTCTATCTTAGGGTACCACAGATGTTCATCAATCTCTCAGTATTATAGGTATAATGGCTTCCAAGAAAGTAGGATCAAAAGACACGGTTGAGAGCAACACCAGGGATGTGGTTGAATAGGGGTAAATGAGCTTGCTCGTGTACATAGACACACACTTGTTCATCGAGAAAGATATCAAGATAAAATGGCAAGACATCAACACCATCTTTTCAGGCATCTTTGAGGAGAATCTGGATGATAGACAGGTCTATGTGAACATCCATAAGTCAGGACTATACAAGTTTTCATGTAGGTTTCTAGTGTTCCCTTGTGCATATGTGATCCACTGGATTGTCTCACATATTGATCCCAAGAAAATGACAATGAATAATGTTAGTGGAACAAGACTTGCTCCTTTCAGGATGGAGGATTATTAGGAGATATATCATTTTCCATTCCTAGTGAGAAGGATGGATGCGCCATTTTACACTCCCAACGGCAGCATGAACACAAGAGATATCTTGAAGCACTAGGTAAAGGAGCCAACAAAGTTCAGGACAACACCCAACCAGATATAAAACATGAAGGCACTCAGGAAGGCATACTAGTTCTTGGTCATCTTCACATGCCACTTGTATGGCCAAGGGAGTAAAAGACCTTCTCGCAGAGTTGGGTTTCTATGTTGGATCAACTGACAAATTAAGGAAAACCATTCAACTGGTAAAACACATTGGCTCTCTAGTTGAAACTTCATCTATCCAATGCCTGAAGCCCACCCAAGGATCAACAAGAAAAGTTCTTCATGTCTGCATACTTGTTTGATTAAATCTATGAACGTCAACAATTTCTTGGCATGGGTTGGGAATGGACACCTTCAAAACGTTTTTTGAACATATATTGCAAGCTTCTCTCAGATTGTAGTTATCGATGAGTCATGGCTAGAATATGTGACTATTTCATCGCCCCTTTGTACATGATGATTTTTGAACAAGATCCACCCTGCATGTCCCAAGCAACAATGTAGGCATTGCTAAACATTGCAAATTGGTATGCCTCACCTGACGAAACCTTCATGAGAATGTACAACACAAAGAAAGCTCTGCATGTGTTGCTAAGGTTTTCCATGGACAACTTGGTCATGTAGGAGGTTCTATACCAAATCTCGATAGGGTTTTATGCTAGATTGAACAGGAAGAAGAAGGCACCATGTCCCACTCTTCTTGTGAGAGTTGGGTTGTATGTGGTCGGGAGTTTGAAAGAAGCAGATGTCGAAGTGAAATATTTCAAGAAGTTTATGTTTGGCACCAAGTGTTTCAACCCATATGACCCACATGGTTTACGTAGGGACCACTGTGCGAGAGTGTACTACCCTTGGATCCACGGGGCATGTCATTGGCTAGTGGAAGACCCATGGATATATTGTTACAACTCCCCTAGGCTCAATGAACCAATCAACATTGCAATGGAGTGGCTAGCAGCACTCAAGGTAGCAACACCACAGGGAGAAACAACAACAACAACAATAAGCAACAATCCTATGCAAGACAAAGGAAAGAGGAATATTTCTAAAGGCACAAAGATAGAGCAAAGCTACAAGTTTAAGGAAGACCCACTTGTGGAAAAAGTAGCTTTGGAGATTGACACGAAGGGGTGACAGTGCAGCAAGAGGATTGTGAAAAGAAAGAGAGAGAAGCAAAGGTTGGAAGATACTGAGAGGATGTTGTAGGAAGTCCAGTAGAATCTCAAGGAAGAGTAAGAGCTACACAGAAGAGAGAAGGAAGCACATCATGAGCATGCATAGGAATAGGAACCAGAATAGGAGGAAGTGCAAGGCATGCAAATATCATAAGCTGCACCAATACTAGTTAGAGACTCTGAACTAGAAACAAATGAGGAACAAGGTGATCAGTCACAAGAACAGGAACATTCTCTACAAGCTTAACAAATATTAGAACAAACAGACGTGGAGGTGGAGTAGTTGGAACAAGATCAGGATATCGATCTCATGCCAATAGAAACTAAGGTCACTCCACATGATTCACCAACTCCAACAGTAGAGAAAGTGTTGAGTGATCAAGGGGATACCATTCTCCTTGGGGACCATTCGGGAATAGAGATGTACAACATAACCTTTGATGAGTCACAAAACCAAGTTGTACAAGCACGTACAGGTCACACCCCTAATGAGCATGCATCACCTACTCACTTGGAAGAACAGGTGATCAAGTTAGATGTATGGATACATCTAGTTGCCTTGGACAATGCTACAAAGGCTTATGCCAAAGAAACCAACTCGAGTGTTAGGTTCTTTATATCAGAAAACTAGTGCATGGCTAAGGAATTGAAAGTGGCCAAGAAGAGAGAGGAACAATCAACAAGATCCGCTAGAGTAGAGATGAAGATGACAATACTTGCTGAAGTATCAACTCTTGAGATAGTCTCACAGAGAGTGTATGATAGGTTTGTCACCATCAAAAAAGAAGTTGTCCACCTACATGGTCATCAGCAGCATTGCACCAAGATAGCATGAACAGTCGCAGAAATACATGTCACAGTTGATCATGTATAGACATGGCCAATGAGTTACAAGGGAGCCTTGCTTCACTTGCACAAGATGATGAAGCCACAGGTGGAGTTGGATGAAGCAAACATCTAGAGTTAGATCCACAACCACGAGGAACTATCATCGCTCATCACTGGTATCAAGGATTCGTATGAATGGTTGTACAGGAGTTTGGATGTCATGGTGAGGAAGTATGGAACCCCGTCAATTGGTATGCTCACTGAGGCAAAAGCGAAGAGACAAGTCAGACTCAAGCTTGATGCATACTTTGATTAGTTGATGCTCATGACAACCAGCACAGATTTGGAAGTCAGTGAAGATAACATGTAGATGTACATCGTCGATCTGGCCATGCTCAAGACTAAGTTTTGCATGTTACAGGATGAGTTGGACTGAGGTTTCAAAAGAGTATACCTGGAAGCAATGGAGACAAGAGAGTTCATTTCCAGAACAACTTCATCAAAGGGTACATAGAAACTAATGCACACTATCAAGTATGGTATAACTTCGTCATTGATGATCACAGAGAGAAGGTTGATGAGCTGGTCTTTCCATAGTTGTTCGATTCTTAGTGTTGTCTTGTCTCGCTGACTCAATCCAATTTTGTTCGACGTGGTGATATGTGGAAAATGTATCATTTTTGTAAACATGATGTAAAGTGAAATTCCAAGTGTCATTAGTGGAATACAAATAGTCATATGTAATGTAAAGAGTCATGAGGGTAGTCGAAGAGTCACAAAGGGGAATGTCAAGGCTCACCCCACCCTTTGTTATAAATAGAACCTCATGATGCATAGAACAAAATTTTGGGAGCCAAGATTTTTCTAGGCATTTCTTAGAGAGGGCTTAGAGAGTATTTTGAAGAGCCTTGGCTTCTCCATAGTGGAGAGTGAGCACATCTATTTGGAGGAGCAGGCAATGTTGACTGTAACGTTCCACTATTGGGGCTAGTTTTTGTCACGGTTGTATGTATGGATGGAACTTTCACTTTATATAATATAACAGAGCCAACACATTTCATGCATATGTTGTTATTGTAGTTCAAATATTCTGGTTACTTTAGACAAATATTTAGTTTTTCTTATGCATTGATGCATGGAATATTTTATGTGTGATTGTATGAATCTTGTTGAAGCATGTTGTTGGTTTAATGTATCACTTTGGATTGTCGACTATTCTTCTTTCTAGTTTGTGATTTCATTCAACTCCTGTGTTCTTTTCAGGTTACGTACTATTACAAGATTCTAATGGATACACTTATTTTCCCCTTCCATGTGTTAGAACCTCCCCATGCATATATCCTCAGTCAATGCAAGGTCACACACTTGCTTCAAACAAGGATATGTTGCTTACCTCTACACGCTATTGCAATCAAGGCATAACTTTACTACCCACTGCTGGGACTCCTACTCCAAATGGTTTGTGGTCAATTTGGGACTTCTTACTAGGGAGACCCCCTGACATGTTGATGGGTTCAGCACCATCAACATTTATGGTGTGAGAAGGAGGGCTAGATGACAAGTTGAGCTCTTGACATCTATTTTGAATCTTCACACATCTATCATATCGGATGCTACTCTTTGTCCTCCAAGATGTTTGTCTTATGGAGATGACTTTGAAATGTCAGAGGAGTTCTGGAATCTCTTGTCACAAAACACATATGTAGGTGAAGGCTTAACAACTTGGGATAAGAATAATCTTGCTTTTTCCAATCTATGTGAACACATCAAATCCCAAGAGGATTATGTGATCTACACGTTGTTCACATTCACACTTCATGGGCATCCATTGGAATGGCTTAACGCACTGCCTAAAAGATCTATTCACTCATTTGGTCACCTTGTTTTAGGGTTATGTCATGCTTTCCATAATTTTGATCGTCAAGAACTTAATAAAAAAATCTCTGATTATGGAAATCTCCTGATGAATCTGTGGCACAATTCTAGTAATGTTTTTGTAGTCTCGCCTAGCAATTCCCAGAGGATGAAATTCATTGGGAAAGTCTCAATTGAAGATTTTAGTAGCTTCTTCACATATCTAAGAATATTCATATATTATAACCATTTGAACCCCTAACATCATACATTGGTGTTATATCTTCTAAATCCAAGGCATACACAGTGACTATCACAAGTGATTGTTCGTCCTCACATCATCCAACATCTCTGGTCCCACAATGTGAGGCGGGAGAAGGTGTACATCCATCTATTGAACTGTCACATCCTCCCACCCCACCTTCTCTTGATATCTACGCAGATTTGGCTAACAATACTCTTGGTTGTCACGTGGATTTAGCTCCTCAACCTCCACCCACACATTCTGTTGATCCTCTAGATTGTATTGTGTTGTATTCTCCCATTAAAGAATCCAGACATTTTTCATGAGGATCAAGTGTTAGGATATTCAGACACATAGGAAATAGTTAAGTACAACTTGGTCTAGTATAGAGTTAGGTAAAGTGTGTTTCTTTACCTTGTACATTTTGTAACTTACAATCCAACGGTCACGATATGTAGTGATCCGACGGTTCATTCTCTCCTCGTATTACCGACACTTGATCCGTGGCTTAACACCCGATTGATCCATGATTTCTATTTAAAGCGCATGGAGGGTCATTTGTAGGGTAATCCGTCTATGAGAGAAGCTTATGTAAATTTTCATTCTTTTATTAATAAATTGCCTGAAGTGGTCGCGTTGGCTCAGGTCGTGGACTGTTTCCCTCTTTGAGGGTTTTAACCACGTCAAAAATACTGGTGTATTGATCTGCGATCTGGTTGTGAGCGGTGTCCTTTGGTGTTCTGTCTGAGGAACTTACCCTGTAAATTCCTACATGGTATCAGATCTATTTGAGGGCCGCGTCCGTTGGTGATCCAAATCTGAAGCCGGTAGAACTGCATCCGACTGTTGTTTCCCAGATCTACTGTTTCTGACTACTTTCGGGCCGAGAGGACTGCTCTATTGTGTTGGGAGCATCTGTTCCAGTGAGGAACCCCTTTCGTTTCACGCGAAAAGGTTTCCGGTAGCCCTAGCTGCGTCATTTTTAAGATCTGGAGGTATACAGTGTTTATTTGCAGTTTACAGTTATTTTCTCTCTGTTTATTTTGGTTTCGGTTTATTTAGCTTTTTTTTATTACCGGATCTATACCTTTCATTTCTGCGTATGCTCTTTGCCCTGCGACTCTGTGCGATCTGGGCAAATCAGAAACAAAAAGGAAGGATTTTTCTCATGCATATGCTCTTTTCCCTGCACCTTAGTGTGAACTCAGAAAATCAGAAACATTGAGGAAAATATTTAGTTTCCGACTAAAGCTAACTTTGAGCTGCAAGGTTCATTTTTGAATATTTATTTTTTCGGCTAAAGCTAACTTTGAGCCGTAAGGTTCGTTTTCTTTTCATGTCCGTGTTGGGTTTTATGTTTTTTGTTTTGTAGGGAAAAAGAGCTTTCTCAAAGCAAGCACGCAACCCAAAGCATCAACCCCCTCTCTCTCTCTCTCTCTCTCTCTCTCTAATTTTTTGTATAGCTCAATTGGTTCAAAGCTATTTTAAGATCTCTCTCTCTCTCTCTCTCTCTCTCTCTCTCTCTCTCTCATTTTTTGTATTGGTTCAAAGCTATTTTAAGAGAGTAGAGGTCTTGGGTTCAAATCTCCATTTTTTGGGGGCGGATTTTTCATTTCCGCACATTCCCGCACTTTGTCGGCGACTTCATCAATGTTTTTCAAAAATCCATAACTTCTTCATTCGGAAGCCGTTTTCAGAACCGTTTTTTTTTAAACAGCCTAATTTTTCGAGATCTATCCATTGGAACAATTAGTTTTAGCATCTTTAGCTTTAGTTTCCATTGAAATGGAAATTCAATACCAAGTTACCCTTGACAGCACCAACTACTTCCAATGGTTGTCCTACATTGAGGATTTACTTAGAAGTAAAGGTCTCTACAGAATAGCCTCAGGCCAAGAAAAGAAACCGAAGGATGAAGATAAGGCTGCTAAATGGGAAAATAGGCAAGATCAAGCACGTGGATTGATAGGGATGTCTATTTCTCCAGATCTTAGATTCCATATTGCAGAAATTGATACTCCTGATGAAGCAATGAAACAAATCAATAAAGTTTTTGGGATTAAAAATGAACTTAGAGCCCATCAACTTGAAAATGAGTTGCTTACATTGGACCCTAATAATTTTTCTTGCATTGAAGATTTCTTGTCCAAGTTCAAGACCCTTAGATATCTCTTGGAAGGTGTTAAGGTTAACAAAGAAGATAGTAACCTTATCTATTCCATTCTTACTAAGTTGGGACCAGCCTACTCTGTGTTCGATTCCACCTTCCATTCTACAAGAGAAGCCTTCATTTCTCAAGGAACAGACTGCAAGTCCCCTTCCTTTGACTCTTTTTGTGATTCTTTAATAAGAGAACAAGAAAAACTCTTACACCTTGGTCTTCTTAATCTTGGTAATTCTTCCAAGAAAGCGTTAGCCGCCCAACAGCAACCAAATTCAAAGAATCCTAAGAAGTCATATCCTAAAAAGAATGGTCCTAAACCAAACAAGGGTCCTAAGCAATCTCAGCCTCAAAATGAAAAATAATTTCAACAAAATGATAAGACAAATAAAAACAAATGGAAGAAGATTGATAGACATTGCAACTTTTGTAATCGAGATGGCCACTTAGAATCCAAATGCTTTAAGAAGATGGAAGCCTTGGAAGCAGCGATGAAGAAACATAACATCCATTTGGAGCATTCTTCACCTTCAACTTCATCTTCAGGAATGGAACTTTCTGCATGTGGTTGTCAATCATCTCGGTCTGGTTATGCATTAAATGTATCTTCTTCTTCTCATTCTCATGAGTGGCTCATTGATTCTGGAGCTTCTTATCACATGGCCAAAAACAAAGCCATGTTTTCTTCTTTAAATGATTGTAACACCAAAAATATATATGTTGGTGATGATAGATCTCTTAATGTTGTAGGGACTGGAACTGTTCATCTAGACAATGGTCAATTTAATGATGTATTATGCGTTCCAACCTTATCCTGCAACCTTCTATCTGTATATCAAATAACTCATTCAGGTGAAGGTAAAATCGTTGAATTTTCACCTCATGATGTTGTAATCAAGGACCTAAGAGATCCTAAGCAAATTTTAGCTACTGGCATTACTGATGATTCTACAAGGTTGTATAAGTTTCACAACTTTGGGTCATCAAATCTTCCCTCAGTATTTGTTGCTCATAACGATGAAGTGAGAAAACTTTGGCATGAGCGATTTGGTCACTTAAACTATCGCTCCCTTCAGCATCTGTGTAAAGAAAATATGGTGATAGGTCTTCCTATGGTATCTTGAAGAGATGGTGTTTGTTCCGGATGTGTACTCGGAAAACATCATCGGGACAGTTTTGAAAAACATGCCTCTTCGCACGCCTCAACCCCTTTACAACTTTTGCATAGTGATTTATGTGGTCCACTTCCAGTTGTTTCATTCCCTGGCTGCAAGTATTTCTTAACTTTCATTGATGATTTCTCCATACGCACTTGGTTATACTTATTAAAACTCAAGAGTGAAGTATTTAACACATTTTTGGCCTTCAAGGCCTTTGTTGAAAAACAATCTGGACATCAAATTCTTAAGCTAAGATCTGATAATGGCGGAGAATATGTTAAAAACACATTCATCAACTTTTGCACTGAGAATGGAATTCAAATGAAACATACTGTTCCATATACTCCACAACAAAATGGTGTAGCTGAAAGGAAGAATCGTACCTTAAAGGAAATGGCTAATTGTATGCTACAATCTAAAGGACTTGGTCTTAGTTTTTGGGCAATAGCAATTAACTGTGCAAATTACATAATAAATCGCACTCCTACTAAGGCTTTAAAGAATATCACTCCAGAAGAAGCATGGAGCTCAATCAAACCAGATGTAAGTCACTTTCATGTTTTTGGAAGTGAAGCGTGGGCCCATATTCCAGATGAAAAGCATAAAGCTTTAGAACCTAAGAGTGAAAAATTTACTTTTGTTGGATATTCTGAAGATGTCAAAGGCTATAGACTTATTCCATTTAAGTCCAAAAATGTTATCATTAGAAGAGATGTAAAATTTGATGAAAATATATCGACCTGTGAGCCTAGTCCGGCAGATGTGCCACCTCTCCCTATCTCTTCTACTTTTGAAAACATTTCTTCTTCAGATGATGAAAGTGAGGATGACAATCCTCCCCCACCATCTCAGGATCCTCCTTCAGCTCCTCAGCTTCCAAAATGGGTTCATGCTACTCGAGATGCAGCAGGTGATCTTGCCGGTGATCCTACAGATCAGCGACGCACATGTTCTCAGTTTGACAAAGCCTCTTCTTTACTGGCTCAAGCTCCAGTAAATTATGATCCTGACACCTTTGCAGAAGCTTCAGGCCATCCAGATTGGGAAGCAGCTATGAATGAAGAATATCATTCATTATTGGCAAATGATACATGGGATCTTGTTCCTCTACCAAAGGGATGAAAACTTGTTAGATGCAAATGGGTTTACAGAACCAAGTACGGACTAGATGGGAAAGTTGATAAACATAAAGCTCGTCTTGTTGCTAAAGGTTTTTAACAAGTTGAAGGCATTAACTACACTGAAACCTTCTCCCCTGTTGCCAAAATGAACTCTATCTGCCTTGTTCTTTCCCTTGCTGCTTCTTTCAAATGGGAAGTCCATCAGATGGATGTTAAATCCGCCTTCTTGCATGGGGACTTGCATGAAGAAATCTATATGGAACAACCTATTGGCTTTATACAAACAGACTCGAGCCTTATATGTCGGCTTAAGAAATCCCTTTATGGTATCAAGCAAGCTCCTCGAGCTTGGTATGCCAAAATGGATAACTTTCTTTTAGAATCCGGCTTCTCTAGGTGTCATTCTAACAATACTGTCTACACCAAGAAAGTGGGCAAGTCTCTTATCATTCTTGTTCTTTATGTTGATGATCTTATCCTGACTGGTAGTGATCCCAACCTTATAAACCATGTGAAGTCTAGCCTTAAAAGGAAGTTTGAAATGACAGACTTAGGACACTTACATTATTTTCTCAGTCTTCAAGTCTTGCAACCCAAGGAAGGTATTTCCCTTTCTCAGTCCAAGTATGCCTATGATATTCTACGCCATTTTCACATGGAAGACTATAAGCCAGCCCCTTCTCCCTTTCAATCTGGAGTCAAACTTTCAGTCACTTGTACTTCTCCTGAAGTTGATGCTACCTTATACCGTCAACTTGTAGGAAAACTTTTGTATCTAACCCATACTCGTCCTGACCTTTCCTTTGCTGTTGGCCTTGTTGCTCGGTTTATGCAAAACCCACGTGAAAGTAATTGGAAAGCAGCTAAAAGAATACTTCATTATGTTTGAGGTACAGTTCAGTTTGGGATTCATTACAGTGCCGAAGCATCTCCTCTATTGGTTGGTTTCACTGATTCCGATTGGGCTGGTGACCCTGATGATCGGAAGTCTACTGCAGGTTATGTGTTCACGCTTGGTTCAGGACCTATTACATGGGCTTGCAAGAAACAAGGTGCCATTTCTCTTTCCTCAGCAGAAGAAGAGTATCGTGGTGTCGTAGAAGCTAGTAAGGAAGCCTTGTGGCTTCGTCAGATCCTGTCAGAGTTTGGCTTTCAGCAGCAGCATCCGACTACACTTTGGTGTGATAATCAAAGTGCCATTCATCTATGCAAAGATCTAGTCCAACATCAGCGCAGCAAACACATTGAACTACACATGCACTTCATCAGAAAGCTCATTCACGACCATGTTCTTGAAGTGCAATATTGTTCAACAGATGATCAAGTCGCAGACATCTTTACAAAGGCTCTCACAGAGGTGAAGTTCACTAAACTTGATTTATGGTTGGAGTTCAGGAAGTTGTCACTAAGGGGGGATAGGCTCTAGTGCCTCCTTCCTTATCCTATTGTGTCATATTTGTAAATCCTTCAATCCTATCCCAAGTTGTTCTTAAGGGGGGATGTTAGGATATTCCGACACATAGGAAATAGTTAAGTACAACTTGGTCTAGTATAGAGTTAGGTATAGAGTTAGGTAAAGTGTGTTTCTTTACCTTGTACATTTTGTAACTTACAATCCGACGGTCACGATATGTAGTTTTCTGGATCCGACGGTTCATTCTCTCCTCAGTATTACCGACACTTGATCCGTGGCTTAACACCTGATTGGTCCATGATTTCTATTTAAAGCGCATGGAGGGTCATTTGTAGGGTAATCCGTCTATGAGAGAAGCTTATGTAAATTTTCATTCTTTTATTAATAAATTTCCTAAAGTGGCCGCGTTGGCTCAGGCCGTGGACTGTTTCCCTCTTTGAGGGTTTTAACCACATCAAAAATACTGGTGTATTGATCTGCGATTTGGTTGTGAGCGATGTCCTTTGGTGTTCTGTCTAAGGAACTTACCCTGTAAATTCCTACATCAAGTTGTCGATGGAGTTGGTTTTCAGCAGCTAACTTGCACTATAATTTATGATGAATATGTGTGGGAATCTGAAGAAGAACCCACAGAGAAGGATGACCTCCTTCTGTCTGCACCTCATTCGCATTTTTTTGACATCTTTGGTGATTCTGCAATTATTGATTTTCCATGTGAGAATACATTCATGATTCATTTACTTCCAATCATTCACATAATACACCGGATGTCTGTTGTCATTACTTAGCAGAGAGGACACATATGTGTTTGAGAATCCACTCAATATTTCATCTGTCATTTTCAAAAATGCAGAGGGTGAACTTTCTTGCTTCTCATCAACCCATCTATACGATTCATCAGATCATGAGGATGCCGATGAATATATCGAATTTTCTAATTGTGGTTTTCGTGATCTATTTTCTCCTTCATTCGATCACGATGATGATTCATTCACTGTCGATATTTCTAAACCACCTGCCTTTGATGATCTACATGTTGAAGAATTGGAAACCCCACACGCTATCAAGGCACTTCAGTCTGAGCTTATGGTTATGTCAGGCCCTCGCTATCTTGAGATCGTTTCCACTCCAGATCATAAATTTGTTGAAACACCCAAGGCTCCTCATCACTCACCTATTTACATTAAATATCAATCTACTTCACAAAATTCACATCCTCCACTTGAATCACATGATCCCATCGCTCATGAATTAGAGGCATCATACACAATGAACACTCTTGCTAAGCATAAGTTGTCTTTATTTCTCATGTTTGCTCATTTGTCACGATCAAAAGAGTGTACATGTTTATCATCTACATGCAGTGTGAAGCATGTCCAAGATACATCTGCAAAATGCTTGTCTTGTGCATTTATTCTCTTCTTTTTTATGGATATTTTTAAACTCGAAGCATGTTGGTCTTCGCTATTATATCTTTCATGTTTGTTGGTTTACATGTTTATCATTCTTGTAGGCCATGCCTTCACCAACATGGGTCAACCAATGCACCGATGGCTACATTGGAAATATCACTTCATGTGAGTTGGCCCATGCGTTGTTTAGCTTAGGAGTAGGAGTAGTGTTTTCTTTCTTTTTTTTCTTGGTTTGCATGCTTGCTTTATTTATTTTGTTTACGTTGCTTATTTTCTTACTTTGCTTTCTTTCTTTGCTTTCATTTATTTTTGTGCTTTGTTTTTTTTTTCTTGTTTTTCACCCTTAGGTTTAGTTTCGCACCAAAACATGTGTGGCTAGCGAGACAAGCAAGGTAAAGTATAAGAGGACTTGTACTATTATTAACACTTGGTTATCTGTTGTCCTCTCTCCTTATGGAAGAAATTTATGTCTTCAATCAATGATACCCTAATGGAAAATACGTTATGTTCAAGCGAGTCTTGGTGAAAACACAATGCTTTCACTTTAACTAGTACCACATACTCTAATTGGTTCTTTTGGTTTAACCCTTGTCAACTCAGTCAGGTAGACTAAGGTAAGGGGGGAAAACTTAACAATTAGTGTCAGAGGTATACATAAAATACTTATCTGAAGGACAACCTCTTCTTCTTTCAATAAGTCGAGATCCCTCTTCTTCCTCTGAAATAAATAAGTGCCTATGCACAGTTCTTTGAAAAATGAGAAAATGAAAAAAGGAAAAATGAACAAGGTGAAAGATGATAAAGGTTTCTTGCACAAAGAAGTGATGCAAGTAACTCCTCCGGGGTACTGACTAGGCTCACTGGTAGCAAAAATATGCTTGTGTCCCTGCGTGACTCCATCAGGGTACTAACCAGGCCTGCTGACAGTGAAGCAACACCAAGGATGAAACTAAGATTCTGATATCTTTATTACTTGTGTACCAATATACCCCTCATTCCTAATCGAAACAACTGACTTGACTTGGGTTGGAATGTGTACTGACCGATCAAGAGAATGGTAAGGAACTATATCTTTAACTCAAGCTTAGTGTTGAAGCCATGATGATCGAAGAATTGAACAAGACTTCTCGATGAGTTAGACTCACTTTCATAAACAAGGTCCATAGAAAGATATAGAGTTCTACTAGCGTGTCGCCAATGTTGTAGTGGCTACAAGCACCCTCCAAAAATTTTCCTTCACTTTCTTTTGGAGCCTCCCCCATCGAAATCAATGCAACTACCCTACACTGATAGGGTACTTGTACTTATTAGATTTTATCTATCATTTCACTTCTTGTGTACAACTCACTTGTCCCATTGGTCAACCATAAGCACACCCATCACTTGGTCCACATCTATTCAACCAGATGTCAGGAAAATTTGTACAAATATGGAGATCAACTTTCCTTCTCCTCCAGAAATGTGCAGAGAAGCCTAGGAGCGTCCCTGCACTCAGAAATTGTGCAAAACAAGCCAGGCAACCTTGCTCTGGGGATTGTGTAAAGCAAGCCAGCTGCCACTGCTCTAGAAATTTGTGTAGTTTCAGCTAGCTTCATGGTCTCCAAGAATTGCGCAAAAATTGACCCAATTGCACTGTCTTCCAGAAATGCATAGAGAAGCCAGGTCAACTGCATTGTTCTCCATAATTTCATAGAACTAGCCAGCTGCACTACCTTCTAGAAATGCACAGTGCAGTCCAACATCACTGCTCTAGAAAATTACGTAAAGTTGTCCAGTTACCCCCTCAGTCCAGAAACAACGTGGAAGATCTCCCTCACTAACTGTTTGTCACATGTGACGACATGTTGTCTAGTTCCCTCTAGAATGATACAATCCTTCCTTGCATTTCAGGTAGATTTTACAAAAAAAATTAAAAGAAAAAAGAGAAAAAATATCCCTAGATTTGGTAGCAGCAAGTACATGCAAAACCATATTTAGAAACTTCCCGTGAAGTGTCGTTTTTTCTTATATTTGTGGCATGCAATTCATAAACCCTAATTTATCCAAATCTATTTAATCGATGCCTCAGAGACGATTCTTCACATTCAATCTTGGAATTCTGGAATTCCCAAGACATCTAGGAACCTTCAGCACGGTTAGTGCAGCTTTTTCGGGTAAGCTTTTCTTTTCATGCCTTTTTCCACTTTCTCTTTTGATTTTTAGTTTTCAGCTTGTATGAGTGCTAATTTCTTGAGTTTACTGAACGGATGCTTCCATTTCAATTCATTTTAGCTTGTAGAAGTGTTGTTTCAAGTTTTTCATTAGCTTTCCTTAGTGTCGCAAGCATAACATTGTTTTTTCACCCATAGTCATCATCTCGTCGACTTTCTTCTTGAGCTTCTTGGTTTTATCGATTGATTGATTTCTGCACTCACTTGAATCACATGCATGTTTATTTCACTCATATTTCCACTACCATTGTACATGCATTCAATCCTTAGTGATTTTCAGTAGCCCTTCGGCAGGTCTGAGCTGCCTTAGCCTAGACTTTGCTTTGCCCAGCTTGCACTGCACAATTCAAGGATGGAAGACTCTACCTTGCTCCTAGTAATTACATAGATCTTTCCTCCCACTACCTTTCGAGGATGTACTCTACTCAGTTTTGGGAGAGAGTGCCCCAGTTTTCCCATGGAATTATGCAGTGCATTTTTCTTGGGTAACAATCATGCTGACTGAAACTACACATTATGCATTTCTAATCCTCAGCAGGAAAATATGGACTGTGATCTTTGCCATTTCAATAGATATCCAACTCACTAAAATCCTCGACTATTCTTTTCACAATTTCAATTTTCAGTATCCCAGCCCGTCCGGGACAAACTACCTAATTTTTCCAAGCAATCAACCAGGTGCATTGCATGTCAATCCTCAAGTTGCTTTTGGTCTTCAACTGATTTTTTTTTCCATGAGTGTTTCTTTGTCTCCAAGTACCACAATTGTCCATTATTCTCTCATCAATATAGGTGTAATGGCTTCCAAGAAATTAGGATCAAAATATAAAATGAGAGCACCACTAAGGACATGGTTGAACAGGGGTCAATGAGATTGCCCATGTACACAGACACACACTTGTTCATGAGGAAGGATATCAAGGTAACATGGAAGGAAATCAACACCATATTTTTAAGCAGATTTGAGGAGAATCTAAAGGATAGATAGGTCTATGTGAACATCCATAAGTAGTACTATACAAGGTTGCATGAAAGTTTCTACTGATCCCTTGTGCATATGTGATCCATTGGATTGTCTCACATACTCATAACGAGATAATGATAGTGAGTAGTGCCAGTGGAACAAGGCTTCCTTCCTTCAGGACAGAGGATTATTAGGATATATATCATTTTCCATTCCTAGTGAACAGGATAGATGCACCATTTTACACTCCCAATGACAGCACAAACACAAGAGATATCTTGAAGTTCTTGGTAAAGGAGCCAACAAAGTTTAGGACAACACCCAACCAAATATATAAGACAAAGACACTCAATAAGGTATATTTGTTCTTGGTCATCTTCGAATTCCTCTTGTATGTCCAAGGGAGTACAAAGATCTTCTTGGAGAGTTGGGTTTCTATGTTGGATCAACTAGAAAATGAAGGAAAAACATTCAACTGTTCTGACACATTGGCTCTCCATTTGAAAGTGAATATGTCCAATGCTCGAAGTCTACCCAAGGATCAAAAAGAAAATTTCTTCATGTCTACATAATTGCTTGATGTAATCTATTCCCATCAACAGTTTCCTGGCATGGGTTGGGAATGGACACCTTCAAAAAGTTATGTGAACATATATTGCAAGTTGCTCTGAGATTTCGGTTACCGAGGAGTCATGGATAGAATATATGACCATTTCATCACCCCTTTGTACACAAAGATTTTTTAACAAGATCCACCCTGCATGTCACAAGCAACAATGGAGGCGTTGTTAAACATTGAAGATTGGTACGCCTCACCTGAGGCAGTCGTCTTTAGAATGTACAGCATAGAGAAAGCTCCACATAAGTTGTCGAGGTTCTCCATAGAAAAGTTGGTCATGCAAGAGGTTTCATACCATATCTCAATAGGGTTTTCATCTAGATTTCACAGGAAGAAGAAGGCACCATGGCCCATGCTTCCTATGTGAATTGGGTTGTATGCGGTAGGGAATTTGAAAGAAGTAGATGCAGAAGTGGAAGACTACAAGAAGTTTAAGTTTGACACCAGTAGTTTCAACCCACATAACCCACATGGTTTATGCAACGACCACTGTGTGAGAATGTACTATCCTTGGATCCACTGGGCATGTCATTGGCTAGAGGAAGACCCATGGAGATATTGTTACAACTCCTATAGGCTAAATGAACCAATCAACATTGTAGTGGAGTGGCTAGAAACACTCAAGGTAGAAGCACCGTAGGGAGCAACAACAACAACAACAACAAGTAAACCTATGCAAGACAAAGGCAAGAGGAATATTTCCAAAGGCATAGAGATGGAGAAAAGCTACAATTTTAAGGAAGACCCACTTATGGAAAAAGTAGCTTTGGATATTGATGCGAAGAGGTGAAAACATGATAGGAGGATTGCGTAAAGAAAGACAGAGAAAAAAAGGCTAGAAGATACTGAGAGGATGTTGCAGGAAGTCCAGTAGAAGCTCATATAAGAACAAGATCTACGTAAAAGAGAGAAGGAAGAACAACATGAACATGAACAGGAACAAGAACCTAAACGAGAGAAAGTGCAAGGCAGGTAGACAGCACAAGCTGCACCAATACAAGTTGAAGACTCTGAGCCAGCAGCAGATGAGGAACAGGGTAAGTAGTTGCAAGAACATGAACTTGCTCTACAAGGTGAACAGATAGTAGAAAAAATAGACATGGATGTTAAGCAGCCAGAAAAAGATCAGGATACCGATGTCATGCCAATAGTAGCCAAGGTCACTCCATAGGATTCACTAGCTCCAATAGTAGAGAATGTCCCGAGTGAACAAGGGGATACCATTCTCTTTGGGGACCATCCAGGAACAAAGATGTATAATATATCTTTGATGCATCATAGCATAGAGTTGTACAAGCACATGGAGCACACACCCCAAATGAGAATGAATCACCTACACTCTTGGAAGAATGGGTGATTGTGTCAGATGGATAGAGACATCCAACTACTTTGGATGATGCTACAAAGGTTTATGCCGACACCACTAGCTCGAGTGATAGGTTCTTGATAGAAGAAAGCGAGCACATGACAAAGGAATTACAAGCGGCCAAGCAGAGAGAGCAACAATCAACAGGATCCGCCAGAGAAGAGATGAAGATGTCCATACTTTCCAAAGTATCGGCTCTTGAGATAGTCACGTGGAGATTGAATGACAGGTTCATGATCATGCGCAAGGCAGTTGTCCACCTACATGGTCATCAACAGCGCTACACAAAGATAGCATGAAACTCACATACATACATGTTGCAGTTGAACATGTACAGTCATGGACAATGAGGTATATGGGATCCCCGCTTCACTTGCACAAGATGATGAATCCATAGGTGGAGTTAGATAAATCACACATTCAAAGTTAGATCTGCAACTATGAGGAACTACCATCACTCATCACTAGTATGGAGGCTTTGTATGCATGGTTATACAGGAGTTTGGATGTCATGGTGAGGAGGTATGGAACCACGTCGCTTGGTATGCTCACCGAGGCCAAAGAGAAGAACCAAGTAAGACTAGTGCTCGATGCGTACTTTGATCAATTGATGCTCACAAGCACTAGTGCAGATTTGCATGTCAACAGAGATAACATGCAGATGTACATCATTGGTATGGCCATGCTGAAGACTAAGTTGTGCATGTTACATGATGAGTTGGACGGAGGCTTCAAAATAGTATACCTGGAAGAAATGGAGGCAAGAGTTTGTTTCCAAAAGGACTTCATCAAAGAGTACATAGACACCATTGCACACTATCAAGCATGGTATCAGTTCGTCATCGAGGATCATAGAGAGAAGGTTGATGAGTTGGTATTTCCATAGTCGTCTCAGTCTTAGTGTTGTCTTGTCTGGCTGACTCAAGCCAATTTTGTCCCACATGGGTACACGTGGAAAATGTAACATTTTCTTAAACATGATGTAAAGTGAAATTCCAAGTGCCATTAGTGTAATACAAATGGTCATATGTAATGTAAAGAGTCACGAGGGTAGTCCAAGAGTTACAAAGGGGAATGTCAAGGGTCACCTCACCCTTTCTTATGAATAGAACTTCATAACTCATAGAACATGCTTTTGGGAGCTAAGATTTTGCTAGGCATTGCTTATAGAGGGCTTGTAGAGTATTATTACGAGCCTTGGCTTCTCCACAATGAAGAGCAAGCACATCTCTTTGGAGGAGTAGGCGGTGTTGACTGTAATGTTCCACTATTAGGGCTAGTGGCTATCATGGTTGTATGTATGGAAGGAACGTTCACTTTATATAATATAATAGAGCTAACACATTTCATGCATATGTTGTTATTGTAGTTCAACTATTTTGGTTACTTTAGCAATATATGTAGTTTTACTTACACCTTGATGTATGGACTATTCTGTATGTAATTGTATGAATCTTATTGAAGTGTTATGTTGGTTTAACGTATCACTTTGGATTGTCGACTATTCTTCTTTCCAATGCGTGATGTCATTCAAATTTCGAGTTCCTTTTAGGCTGCGTACTATTACAGGCTTCTAATGGATACACTTCTTTTCCCCTTCCATGTGTTAGAACTTCCCCATGCATCTCTCATGACTCACTGTAAGGTCACACACTTTATTTTGACAAGGATATCGCACTTACCTTTGTGCGTTATCGCAGTCAAGGAATAACTTTACTACTCACTGCTGGGACTCCTACTCCAAACGATCTGAGGTCTAGTTGGGACTTCTTACAGGGGAGATACCCTGACATGTTGGTGGGTCCAACAGCGTCAACAGAGTTTTAAACTATTTGATGTTGATAGTGGGGATGAAATATTTAGTTTCCACTCCGGATACATAACCCATGGATGAATTTCAAGGTGTAAAGACTCCTTCTGGTAAAAACAAGGAGTGATGGTGCATGGTATCCCAGGGGCACTCTGGTGTTATCATGTTCTTGAGGATGTCTTCATCAAAGTGGAAGATACTCAAGAAGAGTGAAATAAATATGGTTGACTCATGAGGAAATGGTTGGTGCATTTAAGTACTAGCATACATGAAATAACAAGAGATCATACTAGGTACCATAGGACCAATGGATGTAGACATAGCGTGGGAATGTTGGGTCCATGATATCCTTAATGGTGTTACCTTCATAATGGATGAAGCAATCTCAACATGATGGAAAAATTAGGAAATGATTGGCATTATTATTCCTATAGATGAAGAAATATAATAGATGTGTTCATGTATGAGATCAAGACTGTGGGGTGGAGCTCTCTTCTGTGTAGGTTCAAGTGATTAATTAATAGAGGTTTTCAATGAGTGTGTTGGTGCCATGGGAACCATGCTAGAGGTGTCTCCTTCACATTATATGTGCAAGGAGTTAGAAATATTAGGAGTAAGTTATATGTGATGAACACCATAGATGGAACATAAAACATTTTGAGGTGTGACTTCATCCACCAAATTGATGGAAGGACTTGGTATAGTGTGTGTTTCTCCATATGAGGTACAAAATCCTCTTATGTTTGATGGGGAATCACCATGATCAAGTTATCTTTTTTATATATGATTCACAAGAGGCACATATATATATCATGAGTGTCTTAACTAAAAAGGCAACAAGGGTACATTTTATGTTGATTCATCAAATAAGTGACAAAGTAAATGGTTTTGGGTACACAATTCCCCTCCCAGATGATGCATTGATGAATAGTGGCATTATATATGGTCAATGGTATTTGGAAATCATCTAATGGTGGGAGTCATGGATCCAAATTTTCTAAACAAAATGTGATTATGTGTGAATCAGAGTGATCGATGGCACATGTTTGAAGTACTTCCAACGTTGGCATGTAAAAAGGGGATTCTGCTAGGTTGTTGGCAATTATGTAACTGTGTTTCATTCAAATTTTGAGATGTGTGCCTTAAAGGTCCTTTAGTCAACATAAAAACTATATATATGGAAGGATGAAATATTTTCAAAGGAAATTTAGTATTAGATGGAATTTTCTATGATAACGTGGGATTGGGTTCTAGAGGAGATCCATAATCATGATGATGATTTTTTACTAGTACATCTACCATATTGATGCAAATGTCCCAATGGGTAAGATCTGAGGGCTTTCGCCTTGGAGGGTGTTGGTATTATAAGGGCCCAGCTTCATGTTCAGAAGATATGGTTCCTTTATGAGCAAAGGAATTTTGTATCACTATTGGTTCTTGGTTTCCCACCATTTGTGTATTAAGGTTACCCGTAGCCTCCCACATGCATTTAAATTCAAATATTTGATGGAAATGGTTGGCATGATTGTCATATTTTGTATAGAGAGAATAAGCATAGTTAGTTTGTAGGTCACTATCCTTTCCTCATTCCTATGGGTTTTTTTTTTTACCCTTGTTTTGTTTTTGGTTTTAGTTAGGGTGATTACCCCCAATTTTCATTTTTCTTGCTATGGATTCCCAACTTTCCCCTCGTTTCCATTTTTCTTATTCTTTCCTTTATTCTTGGTTTTATTAGATGGGTTACAAGTGTTGATTTATTCAAACACATACTATTTTAGAGGGAAATAATGTTAAAAAAATTTAACTCCTACATGTTCTTCTTTGTTATTGACGCAAGAAAGGGAAATAATTTTTTTCTTGAGGAGGATTTCCATAGGAAGGATGGGATTTCATCACTATATTATATGTATACATAGGGTATTGTTCCCCCTACATGGGGTGGCTAGAGGCTTGCGTAGGTGCATTGTGATAATATCCTATTGTGTATGTTGATGGTGCTAATTACATACCACTTTATTGGGGGTATTATGGGGGAAGGTCCATACAAAATCCCTTGGTATGGGAGTTGATTCATGGGTTAAAATTCAGTGACATTCCCAATCATTATTTCAACAAAGTTGCATGCCCTCCATGTATATTTATTGAAAGGTTGAAACATTGGAGCATCAAGAAATATTATGTGAATATATATTGATTATGCATAGTTAAGCTTGAATTCTTGAGCCCTATTCATGGATTCTTCCTTGTCTTGCACCATAGTCATGGAAAAATATTTTTTATAATAAAAAAGAGTTATTTGGAAAAGAAGTATAAAATAAGTATGCTAGCAACATCTATCTTGTAGATGCTATGATGTCTCCAACACTCATGTATATTTTATATTATTTGAGTGTGGGATGTTTTTCAAAATTTATATAATAATTCTAACTCAGTCTCATAATAAATGAGTTGGAAAAATGTGAGAGAAGACTTGGCTAGGGATTTGAAGGAAGAATGTGCTCTTGAATTCTCACTATCATACCATTTAGACAACGGGTCTAGTGAGTTTGTATTGAAAAAGAATCAATCAAAATGATTCATTAATTCTATTATTAGAATAATACCATAGATGAAATTCCATCACATGGTTTGCAGGGTCTTCACCTATGTTACCATCGAATTTCGATATGTCTAATGGAAAGTTTGTTGACATGGCTAGCCATGTAGCTTCATGAGCTATGGGGTCATTTGTAAGATTTGAATATTAGGAAGGTTTAATGAAGTTGAAAATGGAAGGTGATGTGTATGGGTCGCCATAATGACATAACATGTATGTGATGCAATGTTACTCTGAGAGGAAGAGATTCCTAACAAAGTAGTTCCCATAATATAAGAACCTAAAATAATAGGACTGATAGGTGATCTCTAAGGGAAACTTTGACTAGGTGATGCTATAATAGTTCACACTCGTTTTACCAATTTCAGGAGGCTTTGAAGGAATCTACAACGATGGAGTATTGTATGGTTCCCTATGGTGATCGAATGAGTTTGAACTATGAGGGGGATTCACAAAACCCAACATATCAATACATAAAATAAATAAATAAAACCAAAGGTTAATTTACTTTAAATGGTGTTTTAATGTTTCACACAATCCAAATTTTGGTGTGACGGTTTTGTGTATGATAATCCTAAAATACGTAACATCCTTCCACTCAAAACAACATTGGGCCTTTCAAAATTTTTACGATAGTGGGGCCTCAAGCCACCATAAGAAAACTATAATAATTATGAAAGGAGGGTTATAATGAGGGGTATTTGGGTTGTTAGTGTCGGTCTCTGTATACTTACATCAGGAAGCAAAATTTACTCTTTGCATATGAATTTTAGGAGTCCCATACTGAAAATTTTGTATCATTCCATTAGGTCATGATATACCGATCCACTAATGGTTGTTTCCTCTTCAGAAAATATTTCTCTCATAGACTATACTTGCTGATCCTTCTTCAAATTGTCTTCAGTTAGGGTTTCATAATTAATCTGCAGTTCATTCCATTAGGTCATAGGGCATGATTTCCTTAGGTCTAGGGTTTCATCACCAAGGTCAAAAAACTTATTTCAAAGTGTAAATAAAGGCCAAAAAGGATATGAGGATGATCAATAAATCAAGCATTATGGTTTGTACGACATAGCTACTAAAATTATTATCTTTTAAACCTAATGTATTTTTCACCTCAAAACATGTTTTTGAGGTGAAAACAGAGTATTTAAGTTTATTTGTATTTCATATGTAATTTTAAGTTTCTATATGTAATAAGTAATCAAAGCTGCATCAGAGCATTTCTCCTTACTCCAAGACAAACAAGCATTGTAAAATTCAAGTCAAGATTGAGCATTTATCCACCTGTCAAAAAACAAAGAGTCAAAAAATCAAGAACAATGATAAAAAAGGGTGAAAAGGTGAAAGTGACAAAACATTAGCAAAGGGAGTTTTGAGGAGCAAAAATTAAATTCAAGCATGTATAAAGGTCTTCTTACCTTCATGTCTCATTTATTTCCATTTAACCTCCCATTGAGCGAACTCCAGTAGAGTTTTTCTGTTTTAAGTGTCCAAATCAGTAGAAATAGCTTGTTGTTGTGTGTTTCCACTTAGCGTTGCACACTTTCTCTTGGCGCTGTGCGTTCCCTCTTGGCGCTACAAGTTTCCTCTTGGAATTATGCAATCCCTCTATGCACTAGGTGTTTGACCAATTTTCACTCATATTTGCTCTTCGACATTCTTAATACCTTCTCAAATTTTTATTCTTTTTGTGAACTTAGGCATTACTTCCTTCTATATTACAAAAGCCAAATTTCTTATAGCAAGCTTCTATTTCAGGTGGCTAGCCTGTTCGCAGGAAACTAGGCCGCCACCTATCAGCATTATACCCAGACCAAAATTTGAAAATGTTTTTCTCCTTGATACTATCATATCTATTATTTCGAATACTACTAGCTATTCTATCTATGAGTCTATAATAGAACAAAAAGAACAAATAGAAACAGTTCATATCCTTAAAAGTTGAAAAAACTATCCAAGAACCAAACATCATCAATCCTTGTCTGAAGAATTAACTGGGGTGGGCGCCATGGTACTTGACCCTGCGGTCACATTTTTCTGCTCCAGAACCCATTTCCTTTGTTACATCATTTGTTCCAATTTTCCTAGCATTAGATTGTTGCTCGCTGCCTGTATCTGGACCACCACAATTTCTTTCAGAAATATGGACTTTAAATTGTCTAATTCCTCCTGTGTCTAGCTCCTTAGCTGCTCCTCTCTCTGCTTTCTTTCCTCTTCTTCTTCCTCTTGGACTGCCTAGTTCATTTCCATAGCACGGGCTACCACGTGCTTCATAATCCAATAATGTTGGATCGACTTGTTAAACAATGAATTGCAGCTCCTGGTATTTCCTGGGTCTGGAACCAAATCCTCCCACTCCCCCCAAGGAATCTCCTTGTTCGAGATAATGGATCTTAGATCCCGTTCCCACCCATTAATTTTTTCTCGAATTTTAGGGGAATTCCGGCCATATACGTATTGATCATGTACATTCTTTTCTCTGACTCTGGTTTCCTTCATCGCCTCTTCGGGTGGCTTCTCGATCCTTATTCCCAGGTCCGAACTTGTTTTTCTTTCTTCGAAGCCATCTTGTTGTTTACCTGGAACCTTTTGCTGATTGTGTCTTGCCTACCTATCAAGACAACAGACCACAAGTCAGTACCTCTAATTCGATTTTCTCCTTCAACCCACTCACTTACCCCCCTTGTAATAGACTGATGTTCCCGATTTTTCTTCTGGTCCGAGGCCCCAGGCCACTCCACGACTTGCCCTGCCAATCAGCCCCTTATCCTCACTCCACTCTCTACTTCTCTGGAATTTCCTCGAAGACCCTCGTGATGGATCTCTCTATAAGATGCCATCATGCATCGTCTCCCTGAATGATGGGGTAAACTACTTTCCCACCTGGAAACCGGTGGCGTTCTGCTCTTGGCCTTTAGGGATTTGCCTAAGTAGTATAGATGTAAGTGGTTCCTGTGGCCAGCTGGGAACCCTTATTTTCCTACTTAGCTACCCTCCCCACCCAACAGTCTTTCCTGGGCTTGGGTTTTTCCCTCAGAGGTCCGTGTTTCTCTCTACCTGGAACACCATCATCTCTAATGGGGTAATGATTTTTCTTCCCATTTCTGGGATAACCTTCCCCCTTCCTACTACTGATGATTGACTTCCTTTTCCTAGACATATCTAAGAAATAACAGAAGTTTTGACCTCTAACTATCACAAGAGCTGCAATGAAGGGAAGTGAATATGCATACCACCTTTCCTCACCGGAACTGGAGTTATGGGTTGATCGCTGCACCTTTCTGCCACCTTTCATCATTCCTTCTTTCTTCGTGCTATGCTGCATGTAAACTCCTGCTGCCACCTCAGGCCCTTGTTTGTATAATCCCCTTCGTCCTTCCATCCTTACCTCCACCTATCCTTTTGATTTCCCTACTCTCATCCCCACATCCCTTCCTCGGGATTTGCCACTACCTGTCTGACCTCCTTTACTCGTCATAACTACTACATTCTCCCAGCTACTCCTGCCATACCCTTTCTGTACCACTAATGCCACTTGCCATCCCTACGCGACCTCTTGTCCCAACTCCCCACACTCCCTCCAATTCCTTTCTTAATGACGCCTCGATTCTCTCTTCTTCCCTGTCAAGTGACCCTATCCTTCCCTGCCCCGTCAGCTACCCTGCTCCATCACTTGTACCATCCCTATCCATTCTCACGATTATACTTTCCATCCCCACCTGCTGTGATCTTTCCCCACATCTGCCACGTACTAGCGTTTCCTAGCCATTCTCCTTGGAGTTGCCATGGCCACCCTTATCGACGTCGAGTAGATGATGTAATTGTTCGTGGGAGTAACATCTCCATTACTTCACTGTTTATCAACTTTCCCCTGTTCCAACTGCCCCAGTTCGCTAACCAGTCTGCCGGTTGGTTGCCCAAGCGTCTTACATGGGTGGGGATCAGATAATCGATTTTGGTAAGTAGCTTCCCTATTTCACCGATGAGCCACGCTGTTCTCCAACTCTTACTTATTTTTTCCGCAGATCTTTTATGTTGCAGCTACCTTACCATATCCACCACCAATTTTGAGTCACCTTTGATTTGGAGGCTCTTAACCTTATCCTGAATCACAATTTCAAGGCCACGCTTCAGCGTGTGAAGTTTCGCTTCGTCATTACTCACCTCCCCATAGTCCATTGTGAAGATTCTTAAGGTTTTTCCTCTGTAATTCCTAAAGACCCCCTCGATTCCTGCTTCTACCAGGTTGTTTTTTGCTGCCCCATCGAAATTTAATTTCGCAAATCCCTGTGGGGTGCCTGTACTGTTTAATTTCTTCCACCTCTCTGACTTGGTCTTTTCTTCAGTCACTACATATCATGCTCTGGGTTAATTCTAGCCTCTGTAAGATCTTCACCTCTGTTTGTAAAACCTTCCAGTCCTCTTCCTTCCAACGTTCCGTTAAAATTGTTTCTCTCGTGTTCCTAATTGTTTGGTCCCATATGTCTGTCGGGGTGCGGTTTTATTCTTTGAAGATCACACTGTTCCGGGCCTTCCAGATGTTCCAGAGCAAGAACCCAATGGATAGCAGCCAAGCACGATTTACCACCAGGTTTTGGTAAGGTTTCCTCGGCCAGTTTTCTAAGGTATTATTGATGTTTTGGTAATTTCTGTGACAGCGCTCAAACATCTTGTAATGGTTGTCCCACAGGGTGTTGCTGACAATGCATCTGTTCATAAGGTGTTCCATCGACTCCTCCTGTGCATTGCAGAGCGCACATCGTGATGGTCCCTGCCTCCCTTTCCTCTGTAATTGATCCCAGGTAAGCGCCCTGCCATGTAACAGAGTCCATAAAAATAAAGTGACTTTCGACCAATGCTTTATCTACTAGCCTTTTACAAAACCTGTTTGTTCTTGAGCTATGAGATCATGTAGAATTGGCTTGAGTCTATTCACCATAATAGTTTTTAAGACTTTGTACACTACATTATAGAGGGATATTGGTCTGAAACCCTGTGGTTCGTCCGAGTTTCCATTCTTTGGAATCAAAGCCAAGAAGGTAGCATTCAGACCCTAATGCATGCGCTTTGTACACCTTGATTCCTCCACTAGGTCCAACAGGTCGTTACCCATGAAACTCCAGGCTGCTTGGTAAAATTCAATGGTAAATCCATCAGGTCCCAGGGCCTTATTCTTTACCATTCTGTTAACCACTTCCTCTACTTCTTCCTTTGTGATTACCCTGAGGAGAGCCAAGTTTTGTTCTCAAGTTAATTTTTTAGGGATGTGTTGACAGACTCTATTGATTTCCTCCTTCCTGTTAATGTTTGGTTCTATTACGATCCCTTTGAAATAGTCCACCAGGAGCTGCTCCATTTCTTCCTATTGCACCACTCTGTTTCCTTGACTATCTTTCAGTGAAAATATTCTATTGTGATGTCTATGGTTCAGCATCGCTTTATGGAAGAATTTGGAGTTCTTTTCCCTGTCTTTCAACCATCGGACACGTGATTTCTGTTTCCACATAATTTCTTCCTGCTTTCATCTTTCCTCCAATTGATTGATTATCCTACCTTCCTCCTCTGCCAACTCCTCGCTTCTTCCTTCCTCGATGATTTGTTGTTGTATTCCTTCCATTCTGGTCTGTAGTTTTCCTCTCTCCTACTGTATGTTGCCAAATTCCTCCCTGTTCCATTTTTTAATTTTTCCCTTCATGTCTTTGAGTCTAAGTTGGAACGTGTGCATTTTGTTCTGACCTTCTGTTCCCATCTTGCTTTCCTGCCACCAATTTTTTACTTTGTCTAAGAATTCTGGATCTCTTAGCCAAAAGGACTCAAAACAAAAAGGTCTCTTTTATTCTGATTATTCATAGCTATTTATAGTTTGATTGGCCAATGATCTGACCCTATAGAGGGGATGATAGAGGCTTCATAAAAAATGTCCATTCCTATTATTTGTTCAGAGACTAGGAATCTATCTAATATTGACGCTATTTATTTGTACCCTCCTCTCCTATTATTCCAGGTGAATTTCCCATTGATTGTTGGTATATCTACGATCCTTAAGTCTATTTGGACATCTTTGAATCTTTCCATATCCTAGTCTTCCCTACTGATTCCTCCTTTCTTCTCTTCTTTAGAGGTTATCATGTTGAAGTCTCCTGCGATAATCCACCTTTGCTCCTGGTGCATATTTTTTATTTTTTCCAAATGACTAAGAAATAGGCCTCGATTTGCCGAGGTATGGGGCCCATATACTGCAGACACAACCACCCATTCACTTTTCCCTATGAGTTTGAATCTGCTGGTCAGGATTTTGGGCATTCCTATCCACCAGTCTAATAGGACTTCTGCTGGATTCCAAATTACTGCTATCCCTCCCGCACTTCCTTTAGCGTCTATGGTTACTTGCTCATATCTTGGGTTTATTTTATTGAGTATTTCCTCCATCTTCTGGCCAAAAATTTTAGTTTCCTGAATAAGCATTATCTGTGGTTTGTCTTTCCTCAATCTTTTTGCTAAATGTCTCTACTTCCCTTTACTGTTTAGGCCTCTAATATTCCATGATGTCAAAATCATTGAGGGGTTTGAGATAGGTTTTGAAACACCGCTGACAGCGGAACCACTCTCCCTGTGTTCACCAGCATTTCTCCCATTAGTTGGATGGAATCTTTAAGATTTTTCCTTCCTCGTTTTTTTCCCTCCCTTGCCTTGTCTTTGCCAATTTGTTCTGCTTTCCTTTTGGTTCTCTTGATATTCTTCAGGTGCTGCTTTACCTTTTTCCTACTTAGCTTTATACTGCTGAAAAGTTTCCGCATACAACCTCTTCTAGTCTTTCGGGATAAATCTCTCATCCAAATTCCTCCATTCATTTAATAATTTTCTTAGAACTTCTTCCTCTTTACTAAGGTCATCCCTTATTGTCTCCATGTCTATCTCCATCTGTGCTGCCAGTTCTTCCTGTTCTTTACCTTTTTCCGTGAACTCACTCGGGCCTTTCCTCTTTATGTGACCTCTTTCACTGCTGGAACTATTGTCTGACTCTTTGTCTTCTTGATTTTCCATGGTTTGATCCTCCTCTTCTCCCTCTTCCTATAATATTTCAAAGCTATTTGATTTCCCTGGGAATGGTTGTTTTTCCTTTTTGTCTTCCTTGGAGTTTTCTTTGGTTGTTCTCCGTTTACTTTTTACCTCTTGGAATCCTTCCTGGTCTACTGGCCCTCTCTTCTGCAGTTTACTTCTCCTTTCTTCCTCTTCCATTGTTATGGGGCATTCCTTAACCAGATGTCCATGTCCATGTTCATGGCATCTACGACATCTAAATGGAATATGCTCATAGTCTAGGTTTTGCTGCTAGACTTCTTCATGATATTCTAGTTCCACAGAATCTGGGATAGGGTTTTCTAAGTTCATATACACACATATCCTGGCATACGATGTATACCTTCCTTTCTTCATATTTTCTGCTATTTTCACAAAGCTTCCTATTGTGTTTCCTATCCCTTCCAAGATTTCTGAGTTCGAAAAGTCTATAGGTAACCAAAATAATCAAACCCAAACTGGAGCTGCTAGAAATTTTTCCTTATCAAGGTTATAATACTCTTCCCAATATCTCATAAAAAGACCAGCATTATAATAAAAATAAGGGACATTTTCAAACACTTTTTCCTTATCTTGCAGGTTAGATAAGATTACCATAAAGAAGCCTTTCACTCCCAACTTTAGCTCAATGTGTCCTTGGGGCTACCATTTTTGTTGAATCCACTTGGTAAGGTCTCTTTCAGATGGCCATACACCGACAAACTTGCAAATAAGGGCATGATCTTTCATGTAGCTTCTATACCTTTCCAGTTTATTTGATGGAATCACAAACCTAGGTTTCTCCTCTGCACATGGCAGGCATCTTCCCCTTCTGCCCACCTGCCATGTCGCTCCCAGAACCGGACCTGCATTTTGTTTCTCCTTTTCCGACTGACTGTTCTGACCTTCACCTACCGCTGTGTCCTGATAGGAGGGGATCTCTCCCCTCCTGACTTCTTCTGTCATGACTGTGTCTCTCAGATATCTGCCTTGTCTATTGTTGTAGCTCATTTTTTTCTACACCCTAGCCTTTCTTGGTTCCTCCCATCGAATTTACCACATGGCCGCCATTAGGTTTTTGGTTGCATAGCTCTCTCCCAGAACATATTCCATCATGACTACATAAAAGAAAAATTTCCAATACCTTCTCAGATTTAAGAAAGTAAGTAAAACATCATTTTCCTTCTCCTCAACATTATTTCCTCAATGTTTGAACAGTGAAAACGAGATCGGTGTTAGTTTCATTTGCAAAACCCTAGTTTTCCTCTTAGCCCTGGTTTTTTTTGCAAGAAAGCTTCTCGTTTTCCATAAGATACCTAATCAATGCCCTATATTCCTCTTCAGAAACCTCTATCCCTACACCCACCAGACTTCCATGTACCTTTCCCTTTTCTTTTTCCTTCCCAAACACTTCCATTCCCCTACCATTTACTTAGTGTTTCATAACAAAGACACCATAGCTGATGAAGAATATAGGCCACACAGTGAAGAAGATAGATCAGACAGAGAGAGAAACATAGAGCAGAGAAGGCCTCATAAAGGAGGGAAAATTCTCAGGTTTGAACCCACAGATATCAAAGAGCTCTTAGCATCTCCTATGATAGTGACAACCTTCAAATGGTTAGGGTGTTTTGAATTTTGTGAGCAAGTTCAAGCAGTTCAGTACCACCCTAATTTGAATAGGCTTTTCATAACTAAAATTCAAGATAACCAAGTCACTCTTGCAGGCATAACTTTCACATTGTCTGCTACCATCATATCAGCTGCCCCTAGGATTCCATAAGTTGGGGAAAAATGGTTCAAGCAGGGTGAGATAGAAGCATGTTTTTATGAACAATACCTCAAAACTAGGTACAAAAATTAAAAAAAAGGTTACTTCCTTTTCTCATATCTCCTTGATAGATATGAACCTATGATGAAGATTATAATGAAATATATTTCATTTGAGTGTAGGTTCTCTAGGGTCTATTCCTACCACATCTAGTTACTTATGCATTTCACTAGGGTTAAAATTATACCCTACTATCTTTTTAGGAGTGTGGAGAAGATGGCTTACATTGCCTAGAGAAGAGAACCCAAAGATCAAATGAAGAGTTTATTTCACCATTCCCTCATAAAGATCATAGTTCTTTACCACGTTAAAGATCTTAACATTGCATGGAATACATTTATAGCTAATCCCATTTTCACTCAAGCTTCCACTCAAGACATTCCATCATCATCTCATCCACCATCCTCCATCCCTTCATCTCAACCCATGCATTATTCATCCTCCTCTGATGAGTCAGGCATACCATCACCTCCATTATCACCAATCCATGAACCTGTTCTTTCATCTGACAGTAAAGGGGACAGTGGCAAAGGACAAAGTGATCAAGGTCAAAGTAGCAAGCCAGGAAGGGCTAATTTAGGTACTTTGGTGCACACTTATAAGAGAGGAAACAAGAAAGTGTTTTCCCCATAGATTGTGGGAGGGGCCTTGCTCTCTTCATCAGCAAAGCAGGTATAGAAAGGAAAGGAAAAAATGGTTGACACAAAAATGCAAAAACAGGAAGAAGACCCCCATGAAACTAAGTAAGATTTTGACTTAGTGGACTTAGAAGAGAAAGATGAATAGGAAAACACCAAAACGATCCTCAAAGAGCAAGAGGCATTGATAGATGAGTTGCAAGTGGATCTACAAAGAGAAAAATACATTATATCTTATTACGAATGGGAAAATATGCAAATAGAGACTGAGCATGAGCTTATGGAAGTTCAACTCATCAAAGCTAAAAGGGAAGCTGCAAAGACTAAAGTCCAACTTGAGGAAGCCTATGGTGACTATGGTGGGCCCATGAAGGAAGAAATGCCTAGGACAAGGCTTAGGACTAGAGGCCTAAAGCGAGCTTTGAAGCTTGAAAGAGAAAAGGAAGCTCAAATTGCTAGCCAACTGACCTTAAATGAACAATTTGACATAATGATGAATGAGAATAGGGAATATTGGCTTGAGAGGGCTAATAATCATGTTGAGTACCTGTTAGCTAAATACAATAGAAACACAAAAGTCCAAATAAAAATGGCCAAATACTATGCCATGAAAAACAAAATTGCTAGAGCCAAGCTCAAAAGAGCTCATGCAAAAATTAAGGCCTTAACTCATCAAAAGGAGAAGGATAAGCTTGACCTATTGGTGGAGGCTTCTCTCCATGCTTAGTCAACTTCAGCACCACCTATGTTAACCATTTTTGAAGACCTTGAACTTAGTTTTGGCTTTTGGCATTTCCTGTTTTTTCCAGGCAATTTTTATATCAGTTTTTTGGCTAAACGCGCAGTTCCCTAAGCGTTGCGCACTTTTTGTAGGCATAATTTGGAGGAATGGCCACCACCATTGGATTTAGATAGCCAAATACAACTAGGAAAGCGATGTTTCCAGCCTTGGAAGGCAAAACTAGTTGGTGAAAATGGCAAAATCTAGCAAACAATCACATTTCTGCCTCATTTTTGGACCAGGTGTTGTGCATTTGACCAGTCTTGGAAGAATTCATTTTTGGAGGGTTAAATCAAGTTCATTTTGAAATATGAAGGTAGATCTAGAAACTACATAGGATAATATTTCCAATGAGCTATCCTGGGCTCAATTTGGACACCAAGAAGGCTGTCAAAACTCACCTTGAAGATGGTGTTGCGTGTTTCCTTCAGGCACTGCACATTTGGCACTAGCGTTGCGCACTTGACAGGCAACCAGTTCTTTCATTGTTTCTTTAGTTTCCCACTTTTCACCTTTGAGATTTTGGTTTTTCACTGATGTAATTCATGATGATGATGTAATTATAGTTTTTGTTACCTAGGGTAGATACATCATATGAATGGCCTAAGTGGCATGTAATGAATCAGTTTTCTTCATATTAGGAAAGAGTCAGTTTGACAACCCTAGTCTTCAGCTATCAGTTCGGTATTGTGTACAACTGCTCCTCCTCTCATGGAATTCAACCCCTGAGGCTAGGATTAGTTGTTTTGAGGTCTATATCATGTATTTTTTGAGTCATTGTGTGGGTTGGACACAGTTGGATGCTCAGAGCTTGATTTTATATCATTGTGAGCAGTTTGGCAAGGAGATTAATAAGATTTGCAGCTATTTTTATGGGATCCCTATGGTATGGATTTTTAGTATAGTTTCTCCTTTTGTGATCATTTTTTTACATGTTTTATGTATGCTATCATTCATTTCATTTATTCTAGTTGAATGCTTTCAAGTTTGATAGGTAGAATCCATTGTATCAATGCTCTGCCTTTGGAAATCAGTCAACATTTCATGTTTTCTACTATTTAAGAAGGATCCATGATTGTCACATGCCCTTATTAGCTCCTTATCAGTCTTAAATAGCTCACATAATCAAGCCTAAAGTGCTAAAGCCTATGCCTACCTTGCCCCATAGAACACCCTGCATTTCCGACCTAATTTCCCATACCTAAACTACCCAGCTCCACCTAATCCGGCAAAACCCCTGTTAGCCTCCTATTGCAATAGGTTTCATATTTCATTGATTGACAGTGGAAGTTCCAAAAATTTTCATCTTTTCCATGCTACAAAAGTTCCATTTTTGAAAGATTTCTCAATTAAGGGAAGGCCAAACAGCTTAATCTTGGCTTCCCTAGGTTTAAATTGCTTGTTTTTAGAGACAGAGAATAAATGTCTGTCCAAACTGTTTAATCTTGGCAGATTGTTAGGTATGTAGAGAAATGAAGGAGCCTAACTGCTTAATATGGGCCCTTGGAAGATATAAAGCTAGATTTAGATAGGAGGATAGCCAGAAGAAAATTTGAAAAGCTGGGTTTGCTAGTTCAAGTGCACCCAAACAAAAAGAAGAGAAAATGCTAGGTAATTAGGCCGGGTAGGTAGTTTTGTGGTGGCAGAATGTGGAATTGTGATCCATTTTATGTTTCCAAGTGTTATATCCATTCAGATCACAAGTATGAGGTAATTTTCCCTTGGAGCAGCTCAAGCGAGGCATGTCTAACTTCCCCATCTTCCTTTCCCTCAAATCATTCACTAACTTCCCCTAAAGAGGTCAATATTTGCTTGGTATCTCTTAAATTCATCATTTTTCATAACACTTGCCTAAGTAAAGATCTTCTTTACTTATGGATCTCATATTTCTTCTACAAGTCCTATTTCCCCTTTAAGAGCCTAAGATTTCCATACTTAGCGCTTTCTTCATCAAATCCCATATTAACTTCTAATTCTATTTATATAGCTCCCTAGCTACTTCCCCATCCCTAATTGCTACAAAAACTATATAAAATCCCAAAAATATTATATATCCCACCCTATATCACTATAGCTATGTACATATAGTTCTGGGATATAATAGTCCACCTGGGACTATTATGAACTCATCTATGTCATAACTCTGGGATTGGTCTAACCTCTGGTTAAGCTAATAACCTATATCCACCCCTTTACCCTTGAAACCTTACTATCCTACCTTTCGCGCACATAAAACCCCCACACTCCGCATTAAGCAAGTTTTTTACCCCCTCGGTGTGTTTTTATTTAAATATGTCGAGCGGGTCCCGTCCCTAAACCCCCTATCACCTCACCTTTACTTCCAGCCGTCTGATGGCCAGTGCCCGAGATCAACGGTGGGCGGTTATTCCTGCGGCCTGATCTGCCGAAGGTTAACATCCCGGGGATGAGCGGTTTCCCTGTCGTACCCCCGCCACGTGTCGGCCTCCCGGCGTGTTCGGAGGCCCCTTCCCCAATACCGCCTGCGCTGAAAACTGGTGCGGGGAATCCGAAAACCACTCCCCCGCCCCTGACATTAGTACCACATCCTCGTGACATCATCAACCTGCGACCCCACTACTAAGCCACGCCATTGCCACTTCATCCGCCCGCATCCACGCCCTGCCACCGTGTCACTGCCACGTCACCCTGTTGACATCACCCTGCCACGTCACCACTGTACTGGGACCCACCACTGACGTCATGCCGATGTCATCACCAAAAAGTGTGCAAAGAGCGAAATTTGTAGCAAGGGATGCCCGGAATGAAAAACCGAGGCAGTTTCCGATGCGCAATTAGCGCTTAGCGCTAATCGCATATCGCTAAGAAAAATTGACCAAAATGGAAGCCCCCTCATGGCTCGGCTACTAGCAGGCCCAAAAATTCGCAATTTGACAGGAATTTCTTCACGTAGGTTTAGAAAAGGGGCAAAAACAGTTCTTAAGGCAACAGAGGGCCGAACAGCAGCCATAAAATGTCGATGGGACAGTTTAAAGCATTCAGAAGACAAGAAGGAGCCCAGTTTCAGTGGAAGTGTATCAGAGGAAGTGACAAAGACTATCAGTTAGTGTTTTTGGTGGAAATCCATATTTCCAAAGCAGGCAAACATTAAGAGGCCCCCATCAAAGTCAATAAAGCAGTGTTGGGCCATCAAAGCTCACCAGATCAAAGTTAATGCATAAGGCCACCTAAGGGCAGCGCTGCAGAAATCAAAGCACAGTTATGGCCAAATGCCAGCACAGAGCTCTAAGGACATCATAGTTACTCATTTTTGAGGCAGCTGCCCCCAGCGCAGCATTAGATAGATATTTTGGCATTTATTTCAAGCATATGTTAGGTTAAAGACACTTATTGCATCAGATATGTCTCAGATCTGATTCTTGTAGATATTTTGCTTATAAAAACCACCCTAATTTACTGTTTAGAGGGTTGGTTGGTTGATTCGCTCTGCTAGAGATTCACTCTGCATGTTTGATGATTTCTCTAATCAAAGACTGCTGAAAGCTTGGAGGATGGACTGTTTGCTGTTTGTTTAATTGTTGAAGAGTGATTATGGAATTCTTGTGCTACAACATGACTCAATAGGTGTTTCCTATCTCTGTTTTCCATTGATATATGCTCATATCATACATATGTCACCATCTAAAATAGCAGGAAAAATGAATAGCTTGGACTTTGTTTAATTGCACTCTGTGCTCAATTTTTGTTGTTTCTTTATGTTTTCATCTGAATTGGTCATGAATATGAATTCCCTTTGGCTCATATTTCCTTAATTCATCCATGTTTGATAGTTATCTAGGGATTCTTCACTGCTCCTAGATAGAGCTCATTCGCCTTCCTTCTCTTAAGCTGAATGAGAGATTCTTAATTGCCTCTCATTCCTTAGCCTTCAATCCATCTCCATTTAGCTTGAAAGTTGTTCAGGTGTTGCTATCTTGCTCCATATTCCTCTTGTGACCAAGAAAACACACCAGCAGTCCTACTCCTTGACTCCATGCCCAATGGTTTGAAATTCTCATACTATACTTACCTCTCTACTTGGAAGCCTCATCCATCCCACCAAACTCAAACAAAACCCCTTGAACTCAATAACTAGCCTAAAATCATCATCAACAAAGCTAAATCCTAAAGAGAGAGCCCTCTCTGATTGCAGGTAGGCTAGGACCTGCAATCCAAAGATTGGTTTGTGGTTACCTCGGCCATATTCCCTTAGGAGTCAAAGTGAACAACCTGAGTGTTAACATAATGGCGACTCCACTGGGGACCTGAATCATTTGTTTATTACTGTAAGTCCCCAATTTTGATCAGTTTTCCTCTTGAATAAATCTTTAAGTTGTTTTGAAAATCACAGAAAAATCAAATAATCAGAAAAATCTCAAAAAATCTCATTCCCTGGAGAAGATACCCATTTTCTACAGAATTATTTCATGTTTAGCTCTGATCTGTGATGGTGGACAGAGATCAGGAAATTCTAAGTTAATTCATCCACCTGGCAACTCCACATCATCCTCATAATAAAGACTCCACTGGAGAAATGAACCCAAAAGAAATATATGAGCAGATCACGTTGTTGACCCGGATTATTATCCAAGAGGTCATGTTCTTTCTCTTCTATAAAATTTTGCTGTGTATATTGTATTTTAAGTATGAGTTTAAATTTCATTTTTATGATTTTCCTTTTGAAAATGTTGAGGAAAGCCCTCCTTGCACATTAGAACAGCAGCCTTTAAATGCTGCTGAAGATCATCATACAGCCAAGGAGGAGACAAGTATCAAAGCAAATCATCCCACCCTTGTTCATATCGAGCCCAGCCATTCAATCCCTGTACATACTCCCGTACCTCATAAAGTTCCTGATAGATATAAACCTCTCATTTTGCCTCCCATACTCAATCCTTTGCCTAAAAATCATCCTGAGTATCTCCCAAGATTTGATGGAGAGAATGGAGTTACTGCACAGAAGTATGTCCATGTTTTTGAAGATTATCTTAACTTATTTGAAGTAGATATTGAGAATGCTAGTATTAGGCTTTTCACTCTTTATTTGCAAGGCAAAATTAGGAGTTGGTTCAAAACTCTGCCTCACACAAGCATCTCAAATCTTGAGCAATTTCTCAAACTCTTCCTTGATAGATGGATAATCAAAGTCAATTCCCTCCTGATCATAGAAGAATATAATCAGTTAAAAAGACATCCAGATGAGACAGTACAACAATTTTCATACAGATTCAATCAAATCTATCATTCAATGCCATTGAATATAAGACCTCCCCCTGATTTGGCTCTACTGCATTATCCAACAGCGTTTGATCCAGAGATAGAATTTCATCTGAGAGAGAGAAACCCCTCCACTATGCAACAGATTCAGAACATGGCAGTAGATGTAGAGGTTAATTTGAAAGTTAGGGAGAGGAAGTTGAAAGCAGAAAAAGAGGAAGAACTTGATATCTTGATAAAGAAAGCAGAGGAATTAAAGCAGATGGTCACAATGAAAGTTGAATGTTTAGATCACTATGACACTTTTGCTCCACAAGAAGAAAGGGTTGACATTTATGAATATATTTTTACCAATTCAACCAACCATAGACTAGATGACATATTCATAGAACCTTATGTGAAGGAGCAGTCTCCTGATATACTATGTGAATATGGTGGCTTTTCTTCTTTCAATAATGTGCCCAAGTATGATCAATATGATGATGATTATGTTTTTCAGATCCAAAACAGCCTTGCAGAGGAATAAAAAGATAATTTGGGCAAAGACAAAGAGATTCAGGTTCAACAGCTTCAAAGTACTAATCAGCTCGTTCACGTCAGTAATAAGAATGAGGAGGAAAGTACAAAAAATTTTGAAATAAGTGAAGGAACTTTACCATTTTGTTTTGAGTCTTTTCAATTCATCGAAGATAACTGTCATGCCACAAAAAATCAAATATCAACAAGCCTTGGTATTGAACATCTGGAAAGCAATCAAATCTTTGTTCAAAATTCGTCATATCTAAATTTGCAGTCCCAGAATCCCATTGAACATCAGATAGTAGAAAAAGGCGTGGAAGCAGCAACATATGATCAAAAAATCCAAGTTGGTTCCTTGCCCTTTTGTTTTGAATCATCTGAATTATTCAAAGAAAAAGAAGAACAGCTGGTGGGAATCTGTCAAGTTCCATTTGAACCTGTATGTAATAGATTACAGCAGACCTTCCAAACTCTCAATGATCCAACATCTGACAGGTTGAATGAGGAAGGAAATCAGAACTCTTCTCCATTAACAGACCATGAAGGTCCAAATCAAGATGATAATGGTTGCAGTGGACAGGCCCTACAGTCAGTTAAAATATCATCACAAACAGCAGCTGAAAGCATGAAGGGTGGTGAAGACAAGGATGATATTTCAGGTTCATGGCATGAAAGCTATCCAAAACATTAGCACAGTTGTTTGATTCAGCTCAGGAATAGTGTACATATTTGCAAGATCCTTTTGTACAGTTTCTAGATTCATCAAAGGAGATCAGGAGTTTCCTTATCTTCTCAAAGTTTAACAAAGCCACATTTGATTGTAAGATCTCAGTTTTAAACACCATCAAATACAGGCAGCAAAGGTCACTGATGTATATAATGCTTAAGTGGTTGCATTGGCTATTTCATTTTACCTAACCAGAAGTCAGAAGGCTGATTAGGGTAGGTAGGTAGGATTTCAGTTTTCTATTTAGATAGCAACTTGCTGCAGTTGAAGCCCGAAGCGAAGGCCCTAACCTCTTCAAGTCCACTGTCATATATATAAATAAAGCAACCAGTAAAGGGAAGTTTTCAGAGTACAGCAACAACTGAAGTTCAAGGAAATCTGACATGTTGTTCTTGACTTTTCACAAGGAAAAGCCATCCCCAAGTGGAGCCACTGTTAGCCTCCTATTGCAATAGCTTTCATATTTCATTGATTGAAAGTGGGAGTGCCAAAAATGTTCATCTTTTCCATGCTGCAAAAGTTCCATTTTTGAAATATTTCTCAATTAAGGGAAGGTCAAATAGCTTAATCTTGGCTTCCCTAGGTTTAAATTTCTTGTTTTTAGAGATAGAGAATAAATGTCTGTCCAAACTGTTTAATCTTGCAGATTGTTAGGTATGTAGAGAAAGGAAGGATCCCAACTGCTTAATCTGGGCCCTTGGAAGATATAAAGCTAGATTTAGATAGGAGGACAGCTAGAAGAAAAGTTGAAAGCTGGGTTTGCTAGTTCAAGTGCACCCAAACAAAAAGAAGAGAAAATGCTAGGTAGTTAGGCCGGGTAGGTAGTTTTGTGGTGGCAGAATGTGGAATTGTGATCCATTTTATGTTTCCAAGAGTTATATCCATTCAGATCACAAGTATGAGGTCATTTTCCCTTGGAGCAGCTCAAGCGAGGCATGTCTAACTTCCCCATCTTCCTTTCCCTCAAATCATTCACCAACTTCCCCTAAAGAGGTCAAGATCTGCTTGGTATCTCTTAAATTCATCGTTTTTCATAACACTTGCCTAAGTAAAGATCTACTTTACTTATGGATCTCATATTTCTTCGACAAGTCCTATTTCCCCTTTAAGAGCCTAAGATTTCCATACTTAGCGCTTTCTTCATCAAATCCCATATTAACTTCTAATTCTATTTATATAGCTTCCTAGCTACTTCCCCATCCCTAATTTCTACAAAAACTATATAAAATCCCAAAAATATTACATATCCCACCCTATAGCACTATAGCTATGTACATACAATTCTGGGATATAATAGTCCACCTGGGACTATTATGAACGCATCCGTGTCATAACTCTGGGATTGGTCTAACCTCTGGTTAGGCTAATAACCTATATCCACCCCTTTACCCTTGAAACCTTACTATCCTACCTTTCACGCACATAAAATCCCCACACTTCGCATTAACCAAGTTTTTTGACCCCCTCGACGCGTTTTTATTTAAATATGTCGGGCGGATCCTGTCCCTAAACCCCCTATGACCTCACTTTTACCGCCAGTCGTCCGATGGCCAGCGCCCGAGATCAACGGTGGGCAGTTATTCCTTCGCCCTGATCCACCGAAGGTTAATGTCCAGGGGATGGGCGGTTTCCCTGTTGTACCCCCGCCATGTGTCAGCCTCCTGGCGTGTTCAGAGGCCCCTTCCCCAATACTGCCTACGCTGAAAAGTGGTGCGGGGAAATCGGAAACCACTCCCCTGCCCCTGACATCAGCACCACATCCTTGTGACATCATCAGCCTGCATCCCCGCTACTATGCCATGTCATTGCCACTTCATCCGCCCGCATCCACGCCCTGCCCCCGTGTCACTGCCACGTCACCCTGCTGACGTCACCCTGCCACGTCACTGCCGTACTGGGACCCACCGCTGACATCATGCTAACGTCATCACCAAAAAGGGCGTGAAGCACGAAATTTGCAGCAAGGGATGCCTGGAATGAAAAACTGAGGCAGTTTTCGATGCGTGATTAGCACTTAGCGCTAATCACGCATCGCTAAGAAAAATTGACCAAAATGGAAGCCCCCTCATGGCTCGGCTACCAGCGGGCCCGAAAATTCGCAATTTGACAGGAATTTCTTCACGTAGGTTTAGAAAAGGGGCAAAAACAGTTCTTAAGGCAACAGAGGGCCGAACAGCAGCCATAAAATGTCGATGGGACAGTTTAAAGCATTCAGAAGACAAGAAGGAGCCTAGGTTCAATGAAAGTGTATCAGAGGAAGCGACAAAGACTATCAGTTAGTGTTTTTGGTGGAAATCCGTATTTCCAAAGCAGGCAAACATGAAGAGGCCCCCATCAAAGTCAATAAAGCAGTGTTGGGCCATCAAAGCTCACCAGATCAAAGTTAATGCATAAGGCCACCTAAGGGCAGCGCCGCAGAAATCAAAGCACAGTTATGGCCAAATTCCAGCACAGAGCTCTAAGGACATCATAGTTACTAATTTTTGAGGTAGTTGCCCCCAGCGCAGCATTAGATAGATATTTTGGCATTTATTTCAAGCATATGTTAGGTTAAAGACACTTATTGCATCAGATCTGTCTCAGATCTGATTCTTGTAGATATTTTGCTTATATAAGCCACCCTAATTTACTATTTAGAGGGTTGGTTGGTTGATTCGCTCCGCTAGAGACTCGCTCTACATGTTTGATGATTTCTCTAATCAAAGACTGCTGAAAGCTTGGAGGATGGACTGTTTGCTGTTTGTTTAATTGTTGAAGAGTGATTATGGAATTCTTGTGCTACAACATGACTCAATAAGTGTTTCCTATCTCTGTTTTCCATTGATATATGCTCATATCATACATATGTCACCGTCTAAAATAGCAGGAAAAATGAATAGCTTGGACTTTGTTTAATTGCACTCTGTGCTCAATTTCTATTGTTTCTTTATGTTTTCATCTGAATTGGTCATGAATATGAATTCCCTTTGGCTCATATTTCCCTAATTCATCCATGTTTGACAGTTATCTAGGGATTCTTCACTGCTCCTAGATAGAGCTCATTCACCTTCCCTCTGTTAAGCTGAACGAGAGATTCTTAATTGCCTCTCATTCCTTAGCCTTCAATCCATCTCCATTTAGCTTGAAAGTTGTTTCATGTGTTGCTATCTTGCTCCATATTCCTCTTGTGACCAAGAAAACGCACCAGCAGTCCTACTCCTTGACTCCATGCCCAATGGTTTGAAATTCTCATACTATACTTACCTCTCTACTTGGAAGCCTCATCCATCCCACCAAACTCAAACAAAACCCCTTGAACTCAATCACTAGCCTAAAATCATCATCAACAAAGCTAAATCCTAAAGAGAGAGCCCTCTCTGATTGCAGGTAGGCTAGGACTTGCAATCCAAAGATTGGTCTGTGGTTACCTCCGCTGTATTCCCTTAGGAGTCAAAGGGAACAACCTGAGTGTTAACAACCCCTACAAAATAAAATCAAAAATTTCATGCTACTATACCTAGACTAAAATCCTTTACCTGATCTGGTCATCTTGGCTGAGATCTTTACAAAGAGATCCCTCTCCCGACCTAGTAGGGCTAGCTACTTGGCTAAGCTTGGTTTGTGGTTACCATGGCATTGCCTCACTTTAGCCAGCGGTCAATCTAGGTGATAACATAGTGGCAACCATACTGGGGAACGAAAAGCATAATCTCCCCGGTAAAATATTTCATATAAATTCTTGAGCTTTGGATGATGAGTTTTAGGATTTATTAGGCTGAAATAGAAAGTTGTAAAGCAATATAGAAACTTTGAAATTTGAGCACAATGGCTTTGAGAAAGTACACTAGGGCCAATCCTAATCCCAATCCCACCCCAGTAGTGGATAATCCTAATTTGATTTCAAGAAGAGTTAAAAGACAAGAAAGTTCAGTCAACTTGACCTCTTCGATTTAAGTAGATTCCTGCCCAGATCAGTGGTTGTTCTTAGAAGATCTCCCTTTTGATTTGTCGTTTGAAATTTCTATGTTTAGGACCAAATCTGAAAGTGCACTTGACGATATAGTTCTATACCCAGAATTTATTGCAGATCTCAAAGTTCAAAAGGCAAACTAGTCAATTGACGAATATATCCTAAATTCTCCTCAATCATCCATCACAGCTGCTAATATCCCTGAGCTTTCTGAATCGACATTCACTACTCTCAGTTCATCATTATTTCCATCAATCTCTAAAGTTCATTCCCAACTTCAGTTTATACCTACCCTTCCCCTCAAACCTATCATATCCTATCAAACACCTATTACCCCTACTTTCCCACCAACCACTCCATTAAACCCTAGTGGTCCAACCATTGTTTCAAATCTACCTCGAGTCATGGCTGCCCAGTATGCACCCCTTGTTTTACCTCAAAATCTTGGTGATATGCCCACTGATTACCAAAGTAAAATACCTCTATTTGATGCCACTCAAAACATTACAGCTCAATAACATGTTGATAGAATGAACGACTTCTTTGACCTTCATGAGGTTGAGGTAGAAAATGTGACTATGAGATTGTTTGTTCAAAGCTTCAGAGGTGAAGTTTGAAAATGGTTTAGAGATTTACCCACAGCCTCTATCACCACTTTTCCTGTCCTGCATAGGCAATTCCTGGATCGGTGGGAGGTAAAGAAAAACCCTCTCCAAATTTTGTTTGAGTATGAAAATATCAAAAGGAATGTCGGTGAAAGTGTGCAAGATTATTGCATTAGGTTTAATGCAGTATATAATGCTACTCCAGCCAACATTAAACCACCAGATGGGGTTATCCTTATTCAATTTTCCAGGCGATTTCGATGCTGATATGGCATATCAGTTATGGGAATGTGATCCCACCACACTAGAAGACATGCAGAATAACGTTGTAAGTGTAGAAGAAAATCTATTGCCCAAAAGAGCAAGAATGAGATCTAAAAAGAGAGTGACCAAAAAAAGAGGAAGCATCTTCTTCAAATGCTAAGATGGATACTTTGATCCAAACAGTGGAGAAGATGTTTGATTGGTTGACCATTACAGATAGACTTGAACCACCAATCAGGAATCCAAATTTTAGAGGTCATCAACAGCCCCAATTCCAGATCAAGCAAAGAGAACAAAAGGCACCAGACCAACTATCACAACAACAGCAGATCAGAACTCCTTTGCAGAAAAATTATGTTCAGGGAATGGAAACAGAAGAAGATGATGATGATCTGGTAATTGAAGAAAACCATTTTTTCACTGCCGATGGTATGCCCATTTTTTTTTATGGAAGATGAAGAATATGTAGAGGTTCCAGACACCCAAATGGATGAAGATTACATATTAGCAAATGATGCAGCTTTAGAGGCTAAGTCCAATGATTATCAGCGAAGTTATATGAATGCTTTGACAGTGCAGCAGAAGCAGTATTCTTTGAGGAGAAGAGATGTGCCAATCAATCCCATTCAGAAAAGAAAAGGGTTGCAATCAAAGAATGACTCCTCAAACATTCAGAAGAAAGGGAAAGAGCCTACTGATCCAAGTTCCAGCAAAGCACCATCAACAAATAACATTGCAAACAAGAAGAATAACAGCAAAGTACAGCAAAAGAGCAAGTAGAGAAGAAGGACCTTACTGTCAAAGAGGTAGAAAAAGTTTCATCCTTTAATTTAGAAAATGAAATTGCTAAATTAAAAGTGTCCATTCCCTTGACTGAGTTGGTAAAGAATATCAATTATAAACACCAGGTGTCCAAAATTTTACAAATAGACTTGTCAAATATGGTAAATGTCAAAGGTGATCATCCTGAACTCATTTTTGGTCCAGCCATAGAAGGTCAGTCTGAAGATAGTGAAGTTCCTCCCTTTTATCTGAGTCTTAGATTGCATGAGTACATTCTCCATAATGCCATGTTTGATTCCAAAGCTTCTCATAATTTGATGCCTAAAGCCATTATGGAGAAGCTGGGCCTGGATATTACCAAGAAATACCATGATTTGTACTCCTTTAACTCCAGCAGAGTTTGTTACATTGGTCTTATCAAATATTTGGTAGTGTCTTTAGATCATATCCCAGCCAAAAATGTTTTGATGGATGTAGTTGTTGTTGATATTCCCCCGCGATTTGGTATGCTCTTGTCTAGATCGTGGGGTGCTAAACTTAAGGGCCCTTTACAACTTGACTTTTCTTATGCTACTATTCCCATTTTCAGTCAATATATAAAGTTATATCGGGAGAAGAAAATGAAATACATGATCACCAGCAAAGAGAAGCCACTCAATCATCCAATAAATGTTATACATACTGATTTAGAATCACTTGTTTTGTATTCTGATAGCAGATTAAATGATGTAAATATTCAAATTGTAAATGTAGATGTTGTACCCAAAATTTCAGAGAATTTTAGGGAAGTCCTTAATCAGGAAAAAGAAAAAGTAGCAAGTTCTTCTGAGCAGTAGAGGGTCAATGAAGAGCAGAAAAATGAAGTAATCAATCAAGTTAAGGAAGTGAAGGAAACAAAATTTCAGCATCTAGAAGATGAAGCCAGCCTTCGGAGCATGGATTTTGATGGTGGCATGGGTAAGGATGGCGCCGGTATATGAATTTGGATTCGTAACCTTGCTTTCCAACCTACCAAAGTCCCAAGTAATGTTAGAGTATGTTCTTACAAATTTTCTTTTGATTGCTCTAACAATGAAGTGGAGCATGAAGCTTTCATTACAGGTCTTAAAATTTTGAAGAAATTGAATGCAAAAAGGATTTCTGTCTATGGTGATTCAGAGCTGGTGATCAAATAGGTAAAGGGAGAGTATCAAGCAAAGCATCCGTGGATGAGAGCCTATAGAAATGTAGTTCTAGATATTTTGAGAATGTTTCCTGAATATACCTTGACGACAGTACCCCAGACTCAAAACATTATTGCAGATTCGCTCACCACTGCTGCAAGCAATTTGAAGATCCCAATGAACTCCAACAACAAGTTTGAAATTCATGTCAAACACCGGCCTGTTGTTCCAGATAATTTAAGGTTTTTGCAAGTGTTTTAGGATGATAATGAAATAAATGCCTTTTTTCAAAATGAAGGAAAGTTAAAGGATGCTTCCATTGATGATGATTGTGATACCGATGAACAAGAGATGGAGGTGAATCAGATGGAGGTATTACAGCTGAAGGATAACATTATTCCTAGAGGTCTCATACCTTTAGAGGATCTTTTTGACCAAGATGATGTTGCAAGAAAGCCAAGTTTGGTGCCTACCGTTGAAGGAGTTGAGGATGTCAATCTTGGAACAGCTGACAAGCCCAAGCTTGTAAAGTTATCAAAAGCATTGTCTCCCGAGGTAAAATCCCAGTATGTTAGATTACTTTCTAAATTTTCTGATGTGTTTGCGTGGGATTATTCAGATTTGAAGGTGTATGACAAGGATATAATTTAGCATACTATTCCTATCAAGCCTGATCAAAAGCCTTTCAGACAGAAGTTGAGAAGGATCAATCCAAAGCTGTTGCCATCCATCGAAAAAGAGGTAAACCGATTGTTCAAAGCTGGCATCATTGTTCCAATCATATTTTCTGATTGGATTTCAAATTTGGTCCAGGTACGAAAGAAGGCTATAGAAATAAGGTTATGCATAGATTTCCGGAACCTCAACAAAGTATCCTTCAAGGATAACTATCCACTTCCAAGATGGACCATATTTTGCAAAGAGTAGTTGGAGCATCATGGATGTCACTACTTGATGGTTACTCAGGCTATAATAAGAACTTGGTGCATGAAAAAGACCAAGACAAAACTGCCTTCACAAAAACTTGGGGAACTTTTTAGTATGACAAAATGCCATTCGGATTGAAGAATGTCGGAGCCACTTTTCAGCGACTGATGGACATCGCCTTCGCTAATGAGAAGGATGATTTCTTAGTTGTTTATTTAGATGATTTGACGGTATTTTTGGTTCTGATGATGAACACCTGCACCACTTAAGGATTTTCTTTCAGAGATGTAGAATGTTCGGGATTTCTCTCAACCCCAAGAAAAGTCTTTTTGCCATGGATGAGGATAAACTCCTTGGTCATATCATTTCCAAAGACGGTATCCACATTGATCCTTCAAGGGTGGAGGAAATTCAACATATAGATTTTCCACGCAACAAAAAAGAGATTTAGGCTTTCAATGGTACGATAAATTTCTTATGCAGATTTATACCCAATTTGGTGGAACATTTACGTGAAATGACTAATATTTTGAAAAATGACACCACTGTGAAATGGATCGAGGATGCCATGTAGTCATTCAATTTGATAAAGTTTTCTTTGACCACAACTCCAGTCTTGATTAGTCCTGATTACACTCAAGATTTCGTTATATTTTCATTTGCATCCAAGCATATCATGGCTGAGGTATTGATGCAAAAGAGAGATCATATTGAACAACCCATTGCTTTTTCAGTAGGACTATTCGAGATGCAACCTTGCGGTATAATATCATTGAGAAACTAGTGTTAGCTCTCATAAAAGCATTGAAGGATTTCAGAGTGTACACTCTGCATTCACATACCAGAGCATATGTTCTGAATGCAGCAGTAAACAATGTGCTGATGCAAACTGATCCGGAGGGAAGAAGAGGTAAGTGGATAACAACAATGTTGGAATATGATCTGGAGATTAAACCCACTAAAATGATAAAAGGACAAGGCTTAGCAAAACTGATGGTAGAATCAAATTTGCATGCTCTAGACATAAATCTCATAGCAGCAATTTCGACGGATGAGGATGATGGCTCGCTCATTCAAGTTTCAAAAATGTTTCTTCAATCACTGTGGTATTCTGATATAATTTATGTTCTTCAGCATCTTTCTCCACCTCCTAGAATGTCGAGTAAAGGTAGATCACTAAAACTCAAATCAGCTAAATTCTGCATTTTAAATAGTGCTCTTTATTAGAAATATCCAGGAGGGGTTTTTCTTAATTGTCTGGTTGAAGACGAAGCTCAGCAGGTGATGCATGATTTTCATAAAGGTGATTGTGGCAGTCATTTCTTTTGGAAAACAACATCTAACAAAGAGTTAAGAGCATGATATTATTGGCTGACTTTATTTTCATATTTGTATAAAACAATGATGATCTACCATGAATACCAAGTTTTTCAAGGAAAAAGGAAGCTTCTTCCTCTTCCTTTGAAGACAGTTGAAGTAAATGCACCTTTCTAGTAGTGGGGACTTGATTTCATAGGGGAAATCCATCCTGTATCATCAACACAACATCAATGGATCTTAACAGCTACTGATTACTTCACCAAGTGGATTGAGGCCATTCGGACAAGGAAGGCCACAGATATGGTAATTATTCAATTTTTAGAATCTAATATCTTGTCTCATTTTGGTTGCCTTCACAAGATCATAACAGATAATGCAGCGACATTTGAGTCCAAGAAGATGGTGTAGTTCTACAACAAGTATAATATTACATTGGGTCATTCCACAGCATACTACCCGCATGGCAATGGATTGGTCGAATCATTAAATAAGTCCTTGGTGAATATAATCAAGAAAATTTTGGAGGCAAACAAGAAGAATTGGCATCGAAAGCTTGTTAATGCCTTGTGGGCCGATAGAGTGAGCAATAAGAAATCCATAGGTATGTCACCTTTTGAGTTGGTTTATGGTACGGATAAAGTGTTTCCTACATCATTGACAGTCCAAGTCATGAGATTACTAAAGGAAGCTCACAATGAAGAGGAAGATATTCAGTGAAGAATTAATCAAATGATTCACCTTCAGCAAACAAGGGAAGCGGTTCCCCAAAACACTTTTTAATTGCAATAGAAGATAAAGAAGATCTATGACCGCAAAACCAAAGCAGAGAATTTTCAGCTAGAGGATGTGGTGCTACGGTGGGATGCACAGAATTAGGACAAAGGAAAGCATGGTAAGTTTGACAACCTATGGAAAGGACCATATAAGATCTCAGCATATAGAGGATAGAATTCTTTTCTACTCAAGGAGATGGATGGTCAGGATTGTTCAGGAGGGCCAGTGAATGGTAGGCTCCTGATGCACTATGACTTTTGAGGTGGTTCCTTGAAATTATGTCACTTTCATTGTATATACCATTTTGATTTTCCTTGCAATTTTTCAAGAACACTGTCATTTGAGCATGGGGCCCGAAGTGAAGGCTATAAAGTTTAAATGATTAGTGTTAAGTCTGAGTTGGTTTATAGTCAAGTTTTGAGTCAGTTTGGTTAAGAGTCAGTGGTCAGTTGTATTGAGTCATTTTTCACTTTTTCGGTTTTGATCGTATTGCCTAATGGATGAGGCACTCGGTCTATGGTGTTCTTGACACCTCCAAGGAGCTGCCATCCCCAATAAGGCCAATGTTAATGTCAGTATCTACATACTTACATCAGGGATCAAAATTCACTCTTTGCTTATGCATTTTAGGAGTCCCATACTGAAAATTTTGCATCATTCCATTAGGTCATGATATAACGATCCACTGATGGTTGTTTCCTCTTCAGAAAATTTTTCCTTCATAAACTATACTTGTTGATCCTTCTTCAAATTGTCTTCAGTCAGGTTTCATAATTAATCTATTGTTCATTTCATTAGGTCATAGGGCATGATTTCATTAGGTCTAGGGTTTCATCACCAAGGCCAAGAAACAGATTTCAAAGTGTAAATAAAGGTCAACAAGGATATGAGGATGATCAATAAATCAAGCATGATGGCTTGTAAGACATAGATACTGAAATTATTATCTTTTAAACCTAATGTAATTTTCACCTCAAAACATGTTTTTGTGGTGAAAATAGAGTATTTTAGTTTATTTTTTTTTCATATGTAATTTTAAGTTCCTAAATGTAATAACTGATCCCAGCTACATCAGAGCATCTCTCCTTACTACAAGACAAACAAGCATTGTAAAATTCAAGTCAAGATTGAGCATTTATTCAACTGTCAAAAAGCAAAGAGTCAAAAAATCAAGAACATTGACAGAAAAGGGTGAAAAGGTGAAAGCGAAAAAACATTAGCAAAGGGGGTTTTGAGGAGCAAAAATTAAATTCAAGCATGTATAAAGGTCTTCTTGCCTTCATGTCTCCTTTATTTCCATTTAACCTCCCATTGAGCGAACTCCAGCAGAATTTTTTCCGTTTTAAGGGTCCAAATCTTCAAAAACAGCTTGGCACTGCGTGTCTCCTCTTGGCATTGTGCACTTCCTCTTGGCACTGCGCGTTCCCTCTTGACGCTACGTGTTTCCTCTTGGCGCTGTGTACTCCCTCTGTGCATTGCACGTTTGACCAGTTTTCACTCATATTTTCTCTTTGATATTTCTACACCTTCTCAGCTTTAAGAAAGTAAGTAAAACATCATTTTCCTTCTCCTCGAAGTTATTTCCTCAATGTTTGAAGAGTGAAAACGAGATTGGTGTTAGTTTCATTTGCAAAACCCTAGTTTTCCTCTTAGCCCTGATTTTTTTTCCAAGCAAGCTTCTTGTTTTCTATAAGATACCTGATCAATGCCCTGTATTCCTCTTCAGGCACCTCTATCCCTACACCCACTAGACTTCCATCTACCTTTCCTTTTTCTTTTTCCTTCCCAAACACTTCTATTCCCCTACCATTTACTTAGGGTTTCATAACAAAGACACCATGGCTGATGAAGAATATAGGCCACACAGTGAGGAAGAGAGATCAGACAGAGAGAGAAACATAGAGAAACATGGGCCACATCCCAAAGAAATTATAAATGCTTCTGATAACCATTCAAAGTTCCCTCTAGGAGCTAGTGCTCTCGCAACCCCTGCCTATAGTGATAAGCCCCAATTTTGGAGTTCTAAGATACCTCCATCTAGTGTTGGTAAGATAATATCAACTTATAGGTATCAATCATGGATCCAAAATCCCCACCACAAGTTGAGAGACTCATGGACGCCAATTATAATCTATGGTCTAGGCCTTCCCCTTTCATGGGTTTCCTCCCACCACTAGATTTTTGGACACAAGATTGTGGAGGATTTTAAATTTCCATAAATTTCAAAGTTCTATGTTCCAAATGAGAATTACCAAGGGAGGTTATTTTCATGCATGCCCCAAAGATTCTAACTTAAACTATAATTTCTTCTGTGGCCCCTTGGTGCGGGAAATTAGTGTGTTAAGTTAGGTTTGTTTAAAGAGTCTTTAGGAGTTTAGGAAGATGGCCCAAAACTCACTTTTACTTAGGGTGTTAATAATGAATTTAAAATCTTTCTAAACTTAAGGTTTTGATTACCCCATATCAAAAAGAGTGAAACGGGAAGAGAATACTACTAAAGTTAAAATTAAGTGAAATCCATGCATGAGATGTTTTGTGTGCAAAATTGTTCATGTGAACATTAAATAGTTTGAGAAATTGTAGAAATTTGGATACCATGTGATCCATTACTATTTGCACCTAATAAAATGATGTATATTGCACCTTGCATGAAAGGAAAACATATGTGTATCATTGGATGCTTATTTTCCTCCTAACTAAACTATGTGTTGATTTCACCAGTCCCAAAGGGAGATGGTAATGGTGCTTTCAAAAAATGTTTTTCTATTTTAGCCATTTCACTTTGGGAATAAGGGGAAGAGTATAATCCACTCATCTACTCAATCCACTCATAATCCTAAAATTGAATTTCATTATTCAAAAAATATAGGTCATCCATGTGACATAAAATATTTCAAATCCTTCTACTCTAGTGGCCAATGAAAGCAAAAATTAGCCTAACTAATATGCTAAAATTTGCATGAGTAGGGAAAAGTTACTAAGTGTTGTCACCCAACTCATGCTAGAGATAAAAATTACAATGATTGCTTGATTTGTTGATTTGTGTGGGTTTTGTACTTCTTGTTGAGTGGATTTGAATACAATTGTGTTTTTGACTACTGTGTGGACTAGCCCAAAAAGTATAAAAAGCCGAATTTAGATGTATAAAGGAATCTTGATTATCTAAACAGAATTCACAAGTTGCAATAGAACAAAGAAAATACATAGAAATGAAGAGGTTGTCTGCAAACAATAGAGAGAATGAGAAAATAGGTGGTGAAGTCACCAAATGTTGTTTGAGATTGGATGCAAGGGTGGAACAAAACTCTATTTATTGTAGACCCATTGTTACTTGCAAGAGATCCAATAATGGTATGGTTAAAATGGTAAATATGAAAAAAATTCAATGTCTATATTTATATGAAAGAGCATGAGATACAAAGCACAAAACTATGAAAAATATATAATAGAAGAACATACATATATGGGAAGAAAAATCCTATATATTGATATATGTAAAAAGATACAAAAATTGTCCTAACGACACTGAAAGACATATGGTGAGAAATTTGGATCAATAACTCTCTGAAAGGTCCCTCTTACCTACCATTTTCAAGAACAAATATATCCTAAGAAATTTTACAAGAAAGCTCTCAATGGTGAACTTTCTCAATATATCCTTAGCAATTTTCGCAGCATAACGTTGCATACTATTCTTATATTTTTGGCTCCAATTCTACTATTATATATTGGCTCAAGTCTAATCCTTTCCTCTATATCATTAATGATATTTTATCTAAAGGGAGACAAGAGGAGTCCTTTGGATTCTCCTTAATTCTTATTCAGTAGTGGAATGGATTAAGACATAGCCATCAAGACCTATCCTTTCAATATAAGTTGGCTCATTGAATGTGATGTGGTCCATGGGATACTAAGTTATCACTTTCTTTGGATCCATGTGGTTATTGAAGAAGTAACCTTGGGGATCCATGTAGAAACTACTATAGCACCTTTGCATGATTCAATTTTTTAAATGAACATTAGGAACCTTTAATTTCTCCTAGTGTGTGATGTTTTCTAGTCTCACTAGTACACTTGCACATGTCATTTTTTGAGGTTGAGCATGTCTTGACATGTAACATGTCATTTTTCTAAGATAACTTATACAACACTTTGTCTAATCCTGATCTCCCTAAGTCACACATTCCATAGCTAGTAGTTCCACACAAATACCTAAAATCCCCCTTTACTTCTATCTAATGCTACTTTCTTGGTTTTGATATATACCTATTGAATACTCCCATTCCATGTGCAATGTAAATTTTAGGATTAACCATTGCATATATAAGAATCCCAACAACACTAGCATATGGAACATGATATAGGTTGTATTCGGTTATTGTTCTGCAAATAACTTTACACCTATAGGAATAGGGACCTTCACCTATTTACATTCCCACATATTAAATATCTGCAATATTGTCTCTACATACTTCATTTGATTTAACTAGACTTTCCTATTTTTCTTATCTCTTTTAATTTCCATGCCCAAAATAAAATTTATAGCACTAAGATCCTTCATGTCAACTTTAGATTAAAATTGAGTTTTCCGTTCTTGGATGATTTCCCTGTCATTTCCAATAAACTACATATCATCCACATACAAACAAAATAAATAAATTGGCCACCAACTAATTTGAAATAGAGATAGTGATATGATTTTCCCCTTACGAAGTTAATTCCTAACATATAAGTATCAAATAGTTGGCACCACATCCTTGGTAATTTTTTAAACCCGTACAAGGACTTTTCTAGCCTGCATACTAGTTTTTTATTTCCTTTCTTAGCAAAGCCCTTTGGTTGCTTCATGTATAATTATTTGTCGATATCACCATTGAGTAATGTTATATCTACGTCTAGTTGTTCTACTTAAAAATCAATAGTAGAAATAGATAAAAGAAATCCAAAATAAGCTAACTTGGAAACTGAACAAAAAATATTACCAAAATCAATTCCCTCTACCTAGGAATAGCATTTTTGCTACTAATCGATATTTGTGTTTCTCCATTCTTCTTTTTTCACTTGTTTCTTCTCAAACACCCATTTAATACTAATGATATTTCTTCTAGCCAACTATTCCACTAGAGTCTAAGCCTCATTATTTGCTAAAGATTTCATTTCTTCAATAGTGACCTTTTCCATAGTTTTCTATCCCTAAATCCACTACCTCCCAAATATCTCTAGGATCATCATCAGTAACAAATAAATAAAATTTTGAATGGAAATTTGGTGGAGTATACCTTTATGTATTATTTGGTTCTTCTTCTTTTGATTGTTATTCTATTATAGAGTATGAATCATCATCCTTCAATTAAAAGTCTATATTTATAGTTCTTTCTCCCTTGGTAGGACTTCTTGTTTTACAACATCTTTGACTTTTGTAAATACTACATCTTGACTATACACTAATATTTTACTTTCTTTGGTAAACTTGTTATACATGGAAACATATTTGATGGCATATAAAATTGGTATCTTAAAACAAAAATTGTTTAATTCCTCTAGGGGTTCAACCTCTTCAGATGTATGTGTCTTCTTAATTTTGAATCTCCTACGGAAATGGGGAATTTAAGAAATTTGTTAAGGTATGGGTTCCTTATCTTCAATTTTTGGATCTTCTTGTGTAGAAGGATGAGGAGGTCCATGTAGTACCTTCCTTGATCTGAGTTTTATCTCTTGAATTTATAGGGAATAAGTTTGGAAAGTATTCTTATGATTATAAATAGGCTGGCCCTGCTTATTATTTAGATTCAAGCTAGGTTGAGAAGGAAGATGATAATGATTTTGTGGAGAAGTATTCTAAGGTATGTTAGGATGTTATGTACAAGATATTAAGGTTGGTGGTTGAGCTATAGGAGGCCTCTAACCATGGGAATAATTATTCCATTGTGGAGATTGGTTATAGATATGTTCATAAAGAGGGATAGTAGGTTGGTTTGGGTATTTTTTTCAGTTGAATATTATAATGGCCTATTGACGGTGCTAGACTTGCCAACATGTCAAGGGGATCTCCCTAGTAAGAAGCCCCAATTAGACCTCAGACCTCTTGGTGTAGGAGTCCCAACAGTGGGTCGTAAGGTAATGCCTTGACTGCAATGTCGCATAGAGGCAAGTAAGATAACTCTGTTAGAAGCAAGGGTGTGACTGATAAATCGAGTCAAGGAATGAGTATCAGAGGTTCCAACATGTCAGAGGGAGAGGAAGGTGAAGGTGAGTTCCAAGTTCAAAGGGATTAGTCCCAACTCAGCTAGGAACACACAACAGAAAGGACATGTAGAGCTTCCAGTAGAGCAGTCGACACGGATGCGACATTCTGAAATAAAAGGTAAGATAGCCTGAATAGCACTCATGGATCAGTCCAAGATGAGTGTGACAATTGATATAACAAGGTTAAAAAAAATGTCTATCTGGTGTCTGATAGAGTAGTCGACACAGACGGTGACAACATTAACCACATATGCAACACATTAACAAGAAGGTTCATATAATTGCATGTGAATCAATTCATACACAATTACATAAGTTAAATAACATATATCATTATAGCAACCAGAGCAGTCCAACTACAATAACAACATATGCATGAAAATGTGTTGGCTTTATTATATAAATAAGTGTAAGTCACAATCATACAATACACCATGTAAACCTACTAGCCCTATCAGTAGAACATTATAGCCACATCTGCCTGCTCCTCCAAAGAGATGTACTAGCTCCATGCAGTGGAGAAGCCAAGGCATGTTACAATACTGTCCAAACCTTCTTCAAGATAGTCTTAGTAGAAGGTTGGATGACCAAAAGCCCATACAATGAGTTATTAGGGACCATTTATAGCAAAGGGTGGGGTGACCCTTGACATTCCCCTTTGTGACAGTTCAACTACCCTCATGACTCTTCACCTACTCTATGACTATTACATCCAACTGTTGACACTCAACTTACACTTGACATGACTCAACACTACAATCCACATGTACTCATGTGACACAACATGGCTTGAGAAAGCCTTGCAAGACATCACTGACACTTCGTCCGCTCTGGTGAGACCAAATCTTTGACATGATTGTGATGGCGAAGCTACTGAGCTGATGCAAAGCTTGGTCTTCTGTGATGGTGTGCATGCACCTCATGGTGACATCTTGCTGAATTGAACTCTTAACTCCATCAAAACCAGTGCATTGGTTTGGCCCCTTCATCCAACTCATTTGCTAACATGCACATGGTTTTCTTAGGTACGGTTGAACCGACAACACATTGATGCAGCATGTCCATGCTGATATTTAAGTGTGTGTTGGTGGTCATGCGTGTCAACTTTCTGAAGTGCATGTTTAGCCCCGATTGGACTTGCTTCTTGTCTTCGCCTTGGTGAGTGTGTTGAATGGGTTGGGTTGGATGCGTGTGCTCAATGACATGCATGCCACTGGATCCTTTACATAAGATAAACAAAATTTCTCACCATGTTTGCTTTGTGTCAGCTGCTGAGATGGATCCTTAACTTATACTAGCGCAATTTCACCCATGAGTTCATGTTGCACCCACTGTTGTTCCTATTCCTGCTGCAACTCATTGGACTATCTGTGTAGCTTCATGTTCTTCCTGAGTTGCTACTTCAGCACATACAAATCATTATTTGTTCCATATTCTACTTTTGTGTGATCTTCATGTCATGTCATCACTTCATAGCCTGAGTCTCCAAAGTTGCTCTCATTATGAGTGGATCTACTTGATCTTGCAACTTTGCTCCGCCTCTATGTTGTCAACAACCTTCCTCTTGCACTCGCTGCGTTTGCTTCATTTGTTGTGTTCGCTGCATTTAGTATGTTTCCTTCAGCTACTGTTCATGATGCTGCTTGATTTCCTTGTCCATAAACAACTTGATGTCTTCGTGATTAGGTAAGTCCATGGACACTTGATCAACTACATCCCCAAGCATGCTCTGAACAGTGTCTTCATCTCTGCTCTCCTGGAAACCATTGTTCCTGTAATGCTGAGAGGAAGATGAACACCTGTGATACATGGAGATATGGAAACACTCATAGCAAGCAATCTATTAGTCAAAAACCAAAATGAACATGAGAACTAACTTCCAACATACATGGGTGAATGATCATGAAGGTTGCACAATCTTGGTCAGGAGGTTGAGAGATCGACTACCAAGACTGCACAAGGCACATTCCGAGCTACTGAGAGACTAACTGACTGCTGGAACTAAGTAATGCATAGTCCAGTTAGGTAGTTGGCTGCTTGGATTGGGCAATGAGAAATCCTAGCTGGGAAGGACTATTGGCCTAGGGGCATATTTGCACAAATGTTTGAGCCGAGTAGCCACTAAACTCCAAAAATGTGCAATTAATTCTAGGAGGCCAATGTTATGCTAGAATGCACAAATTTGGAGAGGAAGGTGATCCTTCCTTTTCGAGCTTGTGCAATGTATCCCTGGTGAAGGCAGAGACTAAGCCAAGGCTGGGCCGACTTGCTGACGGGAAACTGAAAGCAAGTAAGTCGAATGACATGCATAGCAACACTGAGTGATAGTAGAAGTGATAAACAGTGCATGCAAAATATGAATGGAGGATTGAGAAAGCATATCAACATGTATGTGGGTGAGGTCATTTGCCTGTTGGGCGAACGTCCGTGAAAAAGAGTTTCATGCATGTGACAACGATGAGATAGCAATGGAAATTGAAAAAGAGCTAGGACAAGCTAGAATATATGTAAACGATAGTAGGCGTTCAAATAAATCAAGAAACCAACACTCACAAAAGAAAATACACAAAAAGTGACAGAAATGTTGAAGAAGACAACTTGAGGCCACTTACCCATGAATAGCTGAGCCAAATGTGTCGAAGAGTCCTGGATGTGCTCTGGGATGTCAGAGGTCCAATATCGATGTGAATGAATGAGTTTTGATGCATCAAATAACTAAGTTTGGTCTCAAGACGTGCATGCCACAAATCTAGGAAAAAGTGACACTTGGAGGGAAACTTCTAAATCAACTTTGCATGTAACCCCCAACTACCAAAAATAGCTCCCTCAATCATGGGATGCCTTTTACATGTTGTCTATTGCTATTCCGGGAAGATCAAGTCATGCATGCATGCAAGTCAAGTTTCCTCAGTTGGGTGGAACTGGTCAACCACACTATCCATTCATGCAAGTGCCCAACTGCTTGGGAAAAACGCTCATTCCTAACTATAAGCTAGGTTGATTTCCCAAGGGGATTGTGCAATTTTTGGGCCGAACAATTGACTACTACCCAGATTTGTGCAAATCTTGGGCTGAACTGTGTGTTGATGGGAAATTTGCACAATTCCTGCTGGGAGGGTTGGCTGGCAAGATTGCGCACTCCTTGAGCCCAATAGGATGTCAGAGGGAATTGCACAATTCCTGGAGGGAATGGATGGTTTCCCTCCAAAAAAGTGCAAATTTCATTGGGAAGTTGCTCAATCGGCAGCTGGACCAAGTCCGGGTGAGTAGCTTGTGAAGGGAAAAGATCAAACTGTGATTGACAGGCTGACTTTGAGCAAGAAAGAAACTGAAGCTTGAGGACTTGTGAAGCAAGGCAAGCTACTGTGAAGGTTGGTAGGGAGGCTCCAAAATAGGCTAAGGAAAATTTTTGGAGGGTTGTTGTAGCCACTACAACACTTGGCGACACACTAGTAGAACTCCAGTTCTCTGCATAGACATTTTTCGTGAAAAGCAAGTCTAACACCTCTGGAAGTATTGTTCAGTTCATAACTCATCTCGGCTTCACACTAGCTTCACGTAAGATGTAGCATCTCTCATAATCTTGTTCAATTGACACGCATTCCAAGCCAAGGCAACATAGTTGTTTCGATTGGGGTTGAGGGGTATATAGGTGAACAATTAGTATAGTTGTCAGAGTCTTAGTTTCATCTCTAATGTTGCTCCACTGCTAGTAGGCCTGGATAGTACCCCGGTGGAGTCACATAGGAACACAACCATGGCTTTGTTGCCAGTGAGCCTGGTTAGTACCCCAACGAAGTTACTTGCATCACCTCCCTGCATAGGAAGCCTTTCTCTTCTTTTGCCTTATTCATTTTTCATTTTGAATATTTTGACTTTTCATTTTTTTTTTCATTTTTTTTCACTGTGCATAGCACTTATTCATTTCAAAGGAAGAAGAGGGATCCTGACTTATTGAGAGTAGAGGAGATTGTTCCAATAGAGAAGTAGTTTATTATATCTTTGACGTGCCTATTAAGGCTTTCCCCCTCACCTTACTCTACTTGACTGAGCTGACAAGGGTTAAGACAAAAATAATCGACTAGAGAAGGTGACACTAGTTAGCGGGCAAGATTTGTGCTTACACCAAGGTTCACTTCGAAGAGTACATATTTTCCTTCAACGTATCATGGACAAAGAGTAACAAGTTCATCATATAAAGGCAAGATGACAGCTAACCAGGTAGTGATAGTTGTACAAAACCTCTTGTACTTTACCCAACCTGCTTCATGAGTCACACATGATTTCTTGCAAACTAACCGCTCAACGAAACAAGTGAAAGAAATAACAATCAACAAAAGAAAGCAAGAGAAAAAGCGAAAATGAAAGTGAACCAAGTAAACAAACAAGCATGCAAGCAATCAACTGAAAGAAAACACTACTCCTACTCCTACACTAATAGTGCATGGGCCTGATCACATGAAGTGATACTTCCAATGCATCCACCGGCACATTGGTAGACCCAAGTGGGTGAAGGCTTGGTCCGCGAGTAACCCAGTTGTGTAGACCAACATGCAAGAAAAATATAATAGTGAAGACATCCACACTTTTTGTTTCAAAGTTCCCACGAGACATAAGTGAGTGCATGTGGATGACAGGCAATTTGTGGACTTATCATGGTGCTGTGTGACACTTTGTGTAACTTTGAAGCATAAGCACACTCTTGACTGTGACATGAAAGCAAACAAAAGACACAAAGATAACTTGTGTCACACATGAGTGCTTGCAATATAAGACTCCTCCAATGCATGAGCAATGGGATCATGTAGCTCAAGTGGAGGAAGTGTGATCTAAGTGTTAGATTGATCTGAGTACATATAGATGAGTGATGAGGAGCCTTGAGTGTTTGAAAAATTTCCTGATCAAAATCAAAACCAACCTCAGGACAAGGAGGGCCTGACATAACAATAAGCTCAGGATGAAGTGCCTCGACGGTCTGTGGGGCTTCGACTTCATTGACAGATGGATCTTTATAGACCAGTGGGTTACATGGATTAAGAACAAGTGAATCAACATTGTGATCGGATGATGAGGTGAAGAGATCACGACAACCAAGATCAAAAAATTCAGAATGTTGGTCAGCATCCTCATGATTTGATGAATCACATAAAGGGGTAGATGAAAAGCAAATGAACTCATCCTCTATGTTTCTGGAAAGAGAAGATGAAATATCAAGTGGATTTTGAATGAATGATTGGTCCTCTCCGTTCTTGGATGATGGGCTAACATACGGTGTGTTCTGCGAAAGATCAACAATAGGTGCATCCGTGGATGAAGACACACATGCAAAATCATGGATGATAGGTTCACCAACAATGTTAGGAAAGAATGGAGGAGGCTCGAATGGAAGGAAGTCATCCTTCACCAAGTGTTGATGTTCAATCTCCCACTCATACTCTTCATGAATGACAGCGCATGTTAGTTATGCAACACAAACTCCGGAGGAACACTTCGGTGTGAAGACGGATGTCGAAAAATGGAATGCATGTGAGAAATCAAAGGACTCACAACCAAAGCTACACAAAAATTGTGTGGAGTGATGTTGGGAGTGTGTGAAGGTTGAACAGGTGTCTAAACATGATCCTCAACATCACAGGGCGATGGTGGAACTGTTGCATGAGAGGGAGGTGGACTTTCCATTGAGACAATGTCTACTCCCACATGGGATTGCACAGTTCCATCAACGAATAAGGTTGAGCGAGGCTTGACATCAAGATTTCTCTTGGGATGGGCATATATCTTAAGACAATACTCGAACCGGTCCCAGAGATAATCAAACTTCATCTGGCTCCTTGGAGCTTGAAATTGTAAGTCACGGAAGCATTGCCAAAAATCACTAACAGATTCAATCAGAGCCCTCTGCTGCTATAACAGTTTCCAGTCAAGATGGTCTCAATCAAAATGATGGAACATGTCTTCAATAAGATCACAGAAGTGCTCACATGGGTGCATTGTGTCATCCGATAGGCTGAGCACCCAACGATATGGGGATTCACAAAGTGTGAACGCAAGTAGAAGACCGTCATGTTCGTCAGTAAACTCATCTTCCTCATAAATCATGGAAAGGAAGTTACGTAAGTGCTCAAGCTAGGCCACTTTTCCTTCACAATCATACATTTAAGTGTATAAGAGATTGAAAAACTTCCCTGAGATGGAAACATCTTCATGATTCTAAAAACACCTCAGGGAAAGAAGAATGCAAGATTCCATGAAAGATATGCAAAGGTTCAAAACTGGATGAGAGGACACTGCTTGTCATCAGGCCCGCCTTCTAGTGCCATAAATGTTGATGGTGCTGGACTTGCCAACATCCCAAAAGGATCTCCCCTGTAAGAAATCCCAATTATACCTCACACTGTTTGGTGTAGGAGTCCCAGCAGTGGGTCATAAGGTAATGCCTTGACTGCAATGTCGCACAGAGGAAAGTAAGATAACTTTGTCATTAGTAAAGGTGTGACTGATGCAGTGAGTCAAGGAATGAGTATGAGAGGTTCCAACACTTCAAAGGGAGAGGAAGTTGAAGGTGAGTTGCAGGTTGAAAGGGATCAGTCCCAACTTGGTTAGGAACACACAACACAAAGGACATGCACAGATTCTAGCAGAGCAGTCAACACAGATGCAATAGTCTAACATACAAGGTAAGAGAACCTGAATAGCACTCACGGATCAGTCAGAGACAAGTGTGACAGTTGATATGAAAAGGTTGAGAGAAAGGTTTGTCTAGTGTCTAGCAGAGAAGTTGACAGGGACGGTGATAGAATTAACAACATATGCAACACATTAACAACAAGATTCATATAATTTCATGTGAATTATTTCATACATAAGTAGGTAAGTTAAATAACATATATCATTAAAGCAACCAGAGCAATCCAACTACAATAACAACATATGCATGAAAATGTATTGTCTTTATGATATAAAAAAGTGTAAGTCACAATCATACAATACACCATGTAAACATGCTAGCCCTATCAATAGAAAATTACAGCGACATTCGCTTGCTCCTCCAAAGAGATGTACTAGCTCCGTGCAGTGGAGAAGCCAAGGCACGTTACAATATTGTCCAAGCCTTCTTCAAGATAGTCTTAGTAGAAGGTTCACTGACCAAAAGCCCAAACAATGAGTTATGAGGGACTATTTATAGCAAAGGGTGGGGTGACCCTTGACATTCCCCTTTGTGACAGTTCAACTACCCTCATGACTCTTCACCTACTTTATGATTGTTACATCCAATTGTTGACACTCGACTTACACTTGACATGACTCAACATTACAATGCACATGTACTCATGTGAGACAACATGGCTTGAGAAAGCCTTAGAAGACATCACTAACACTCGGTCCGCTCTGGTGAGATCAACTCTTTGACATGCTTGTGATGGTGAAGCTGGTGAGTTTATGCAAATCTTGGTCTTTTGTGATGGTGTGCATGCACCTCATGGTGACATCTTGCTTAAGCGAACTCTTTCCTCCATTGCAACCGATGCATTGGTTCGGCCCCTTCATCCAACTCGTCTGCTTACATGCACATGGTTTTCTTGTGTACGATTGAACCAGCAACACACTGACGAATCAAGTCCATGTTGATCTTCAAGTGTGTGTTGGTGGTCATGCGCGTCAACTTGCCGAAGTGCATGTTCAGCCCCAGTTGGACTTGCTTCTTGTCTTCGCCTTGTTGAGTGTGTTGAATGGGTTGGATTGCATGTGTGCGATCAACAACATGCATGCTGTTGTATCCTTTGCATGCGATAAACAACACTTCTCACCATGTTTTCTCTGTTTCAGCTACAGGGATGGATCCTTAACTTGTATTGGTGCAATTTCATCCATGAGTGCATGTTGTACCCACTCATGTTCCTATTCCTGTTGCAACTCATTATACTATCTGTGTAGCTTCATGTTCTTCCTGAATTGTTTCTTCAGCACATCCAACTCATTCTTTTTTCCATATTCTACCTTTGCATGATCTTCATGCTGCGTCATCACTTCATAGGCTGAGTCTCCAAAGTTTATTTCATTATCAGTAGATCTGCTTGATCTTTAAAATTTTCTCTGCCTCTATGTTGTCAACAACCTTCCTCTTGCATTCGCTATGTTCACTTCATTTGCTGCATTCGCTGCATTTGGCATCTGCCTTGAGCTGTTGTTCATGATGTTGCTTGATGTCCTTGTCTATGAATAACTTTATGTCTTCGTGAGTAGGTAAGCCCATGGACACTTGATTGACTACATCCCCAAGCGTGCTCTGAACGGTGTCTTCATTGCTTCTCTCTTGGAAACTATTGTACCTGTACTCCTAAGAGGCAGATGAACACTTGTGATACCTGGATACTTGGAAACACTCATAGGAAGAAATCTTCAGTCGAAAACCAAAATGAAAATGAGAATTGACTTGCAACATACCTAGGTGAATGATCATGAAGATTGCGTAATTTCGTCTGAGAGGTCGGGAGACCGACTGCCAAGACTACACAAGGCATAGTCCTAGCTACTGAGAGACTCACTAACTACTGTAACTAAGAAATGCACAGTCTAGTCGGCCAATTAGCTGTTGGGATTGCGCAATGAGCAATCCCAGCTAGGAAGGACTACTGGCCCAGGGGCAGATTTGTGCAAATTTTTGAGCCAAGCAACCATTGACCTCCAGAAATGCACAATTCAGTCCAGGAGGCCAATGTTAGGCTAGAATGTGAAAATATGGAGAGGAAGGTGAACCTTCCTTCTCCAGCTAGTGCAATGCAGCCTGGTGAAGGTAAAGACCGGGCCAAGGTTGGCCCGACTTACCGATTGGGAAACTGAAAGCAGGTAAGTCAAATGAAATGCATAGCAACAGTAAGTGATAGTAGAAGTGATAAAAATTGCATGCAAAACATGAATGGAGGATTGAGAAAACAGATCAACATGCATGTGGGTGAGGTCATTTGCTAGTTGGGCGAACGTCCATGCAAAACAGTTTCATGCATGCGACAGCAGTTAGATAGCAATGGAAATTGAAACGAAGCTAGGATAAGCTAGACTATATGTAAATGACAGCAGGTATTCAAAGAAATCAAGAAAACAACACTCACGTAAGCGAATACACAAAAAGCGACAGAAATGATGAAAAAGACAAGTTGAGGCCACTTACCTGTGAATAGCTAAGCCAGATCTTTCGAAGATTCCTAGGTGTGTTGTGGGATGTCTTAGCTCCAATATCAATGTGAATGAATGAGATCTAATGCGTCAAATAACTAAGTTTGTTCTCAAGACGCGCATGCCACAAATCTAGGAAAAATCAATACTTGGAGGGAAACTTCTAAAACAACTTTGCACGTAACCCTCGTCTGCCAAAAATATCTCCCTGAATCATGGGATACCTTTGGCATGTTGTCTCTCACTATTCTAAGAAGCTCAAGTCATGCACACATGCAAGTCAAGTTTCCTCGGTTCCGGGTGGAACTGGTCAACCGAACTGTCCATGCATGTCAGTGCTCAACTACTTGGGAAAAATGCTCATTCCTGACTGTAAGCTAGGCTGACTGCCCAAGGGGATTGTGAAATTTCTGGGCCCAACAGGTAACTGCTACCCACATTTGTGCAAATCCTGGGGTGAACTGCCTTTTGATCGAAAAAATTGTGCAATTCCTACTGGGAGGGTTGGCTAGTAGGATTGTGCAATCCTGGAGCCCAGTAGGTTGTCAGAGGGAATTGCGCAATTCTTGGAGGGAATGCTGGTTTCCCTCCTGAAATGAGCAAATTTCACTGGGAAGTTTCTCAACCTGCAACTAGACCAAGTCTGGGTGAGTAGCCTGTGAAGGGAAAAGATCAAACTGTGATCGAAAGGCTAACTTTGAGCAAGAAAGACACTAAAGCTTGAGTACTTGCAAAGCAAGGTAAGCTAATATGAAGGTTGGTAGGGAGGCTCCAAAACATGCTAAGGCAAAATTTTAGAGGGTCGTTGTAGCTAGTACAACATGATGCTAATATAATCCTAGAATTGTAATGTACAATTCTAGTGAGATCATACAAGTTGATTAAGTTGGTGAACTAGGTTCTATTGTGCTTTGTGTACCTCTATGTGTATAGATCTATTTTAAAGCTAGTGTGCCTAAGTAATTGGGTTAGAATACCTATATTACTTGGCTAGTGAGATGAGTTCCATTAAGGATTGAATTCCTATGTATGTATGATGTATTATGACAGAGGGCCAAAGAGGCTAGAGATCCTCGCAAACATATTATTTTCCATGAATTGATGGATGAAAAGAGTATGGGGGGTTAAGAATCCATGATGGGAGAAGGTATCATAATATGAAAATATATTATAATATTATGATACAATATTATAGAATATCACTATAGAAAGGGGACATCATTCACATAAAAATGGGTATTTACCCTATACAAAGATCATCAATCTACAAGAGATATGTATCCCTAGGTAAGGGCATGGATGGTACCTAGAGATCCATGAGGGAAGTAAAAGCTCTTGGATCTACATGACTCTAGACATGTCTTCCAAATTGAGATAGGGGCCAATGGGGGATGTGATCCTGTTAGTTGGAGGCTATTGGGTTTGATACTTTGGTCATGTGAGGGCCTAGATGCTACCTAGAGACTCATGATGGTAGAATAAACTCCTAGAGCTGCATGACTCTAGACATCCTTGGTCAGTTGAGATAGGTGTTGATGGGGGATGTGAGCCTATTGGTTGGAGGTTTTCAAATTTGGTACTTTTTCCCTGTTATGTTTGGTAGAATATATGTCCCTAGATAAAAAAATCCAATGGTAAGTGGAGCCATGGCCTTAGCTTGCAAATGACTAGTTGTTAAGAAAGTTGGAGCAATGTGGTAAACGGTTGGGTGGCACATGTGAGTCTTGCAGCTAGTTGGTGGATATTACCAGATAATTCAATAACACCGTGATGTTGTTTATATTTTATGATTTTTTATTCATTTGTATGTAGTCATGAGTTGTCTTATATGTAAATGTTATCCTGTTTTCATGCTCTCCCTCTCTCTCTAGGTAGTCGGGAATGTTATAGGTGGTATCGAAGCTTAGTTTAGACATTAATCCTATATGGTTTGGACAAAGAGCATATATGTGAAATTTATAGAGTATGTGTATGAATTTTTTGAAAAAATGGTTCGAGAAAATTAACAAATTTTTATAACAATCTTACCAATATTGTGTGTATTTTTTTTATCGAGATATAATTATATGAATGGAACCTTTCACAAGTTGTATGGCACACCAATAGTAGTAGTAAACTTGACTTTGGTTATTTAATTTGCATGACTCTGTGTTTTTAAGCAAAACCAAAAATTCAGGAAATGTCCTCAACCATTTGATAAGAGGCAATTGTTGTAGCAGACATTGCACATGTTGTGTGAATTAGATATATTTTCGTGGTTTTCCATGATTATAAGATATTCCAAATGTGGCTAGATTAAGTATGAACATAAAATGTTTGACAAAATTCTTAATAGAAATATGGTTTCGTGGAATGAAATGATCGCATGGTTGTTTGTAATGGGCTTGCAACTCTATGCACATATAGAAACTTTAACTCGAATCCACTCCCATATACTATTTATGGGTTTAATAAAAATGTTTTTCTAGCAGCCAAATTGGTGCCTAGTTATGCAATGTGTTGTAATTTGGAGGAACTGCAACAAGTGTTGGAAAAAATAGATGAAAATGTAAGAAAATAATGGTTGTTGCAAGGAATTTCTTAGAATTTATAAATAAATGTAGTAGTTTTCTCCATAGCAGAAATAACTTTCAAATCTTTCTAATTTTCACCAACCAATTCCAAGAGAAACCATGGAAAACAATGACTTCCTTGTTCTTCTGACACCATTATAACATATACAACATCATGTTTATTATTATTTCTTTGGATTTGATATTATAGGAAGGAAAACCAATAGTACATCCATGGAAATGCATTGTCCTAAATTTTTTATATGGAATGATCTTGATAATGCAAATGAACATTGTAAGCCCTATATTTATAAAATTGAAAGTTGAATGAGTTAGCATTCAAGATTGAAAATTTCCCTTACTTGACTAGGACCTTTTTAAAGATTGGGTATGCAATAGATGGAAACTAAATTATGGCTTCCAAGAGAGCTATGTCATTCCTTCTCTTTAGTCTCTATCAAGTTTGTGGCTTGAAATTTTCATAGGGTTCATTTATCCCAAAAAAATAGGCAGAAACTTGAATTTCCATTCGTATATACCACATAATAATTTCATATTGGGAGGAAAAGGTAAGGTAGGTTAAGAGGGATACTCATTAAGGCCATGGGCGATGTATACAAATACAATATGGTTACAATATTCTTTTGTCAAAGAAGTTATAGTTAAGTAGTATCTAAGGATACATGAGTACAAAAAACAAATTTGTTAATGTTTATATGTATGTGAACAAATTTCAACATTGAAGCTCGTGTCATGGCCATGGACATTGCCTCATTCATATCTTAATTATTTGAAAACATCGAAAAGTGGTGCCATAAATTATCAAATCATCCCAAGTCGATGGTGTACCACTTTACAAAAGGTAAAAATCAACATGGCATTCTTCCGAAGACAATGCTCATGCTTCACAAGGATGGAGTGTAACTTCCCTAACCATTGAAAAATATAAAATTATCCTATCAGTGGATTTTTTGTTTGCAAAAAAATCTGTATGGTGTACATCAAAACCAACTAAAATTCCTTAAAATAGCAGTAGTATTCAAGGAATAGTGGAGCATTCTTCATTGCATGTTCAACTATGTGAAGGGATTGAATATTCTTCACATAATGTTGGCAATGTTCTCAAAAAAGGGCACACAAAATACTGGTTGACTAAACATGGTGTACATATAGGTCTATATCAACTCTCTTACTTTTAATCTTCTTGAGAACAAGTTGTATTGAGGCACCAAGTATACATAGCTTAAACTACCCTAAATATCACGAAATGAGGATTCACTCATTCTATCATTTTTACTTTTGATAAAGTGATAATGGATATCAACCAGAATAGGGTGATTTGGTGTCACTTGTTAGCATCTGATCTAGATTAATCTTCTCATGCAACAAAGACATATGGATATTCTTGCTAGTTACATAGAAGAAGCATGGTAGTAGTGACTCATATTTATCCATATTGAGGAAAATGCACAAACAAAATGGTTTTTAACATAGGAGCCATCATAAAACTTAGTATTGTAACAAAATTTTGTGATCATCAAGTATATCAACTAATATTAAAGGGGGTAAAACTACTTCTAGCTGGCAGTCGATACCTTTGAAATATCATTAAAATTTGCTTGAATGGTCGATACAAAATTTCCATTTTTTAAAAACAACTACCAAAACTTCTAAGCTTTGATGTTTGCATGGCTAACACTACTGGTGTTGTAGAATCTATTATCAAAGATGCTGCAAGTGATTTTGACAAGAAATTATTTCTTGAGGTAGTTGTTTTCCTGTATATTTTTTCCATGCTAGGGAGAGTGGCATAAGTTGCTATAGTTTAATATATAGAAGTATGGTTCATTTCATTGATATTATGAACCTCTATTTTATTACCTGAATTAATTTGTCAGACTCTATTTCTCAACAAAAAGAGAGATGGAAAAAGGGTTCTAGAGACTATCATATATAACTTATTTATTGTACATTACATAACACTAACCATAGCCATTTATTTGGGAAAGATGGTAAACAATATTAAACAAATAGAGATCCATGATATTCACAACATAATAGATAATAGACCATCACACACTATAACCAATTAGCTAATTACCTCAAGAAATCATGAACGACCATGAAAACATATAATTAAGTCATTCATAAAAAAAATAGGAATATCACATTCCTCTATTCTCAATACTAATATAAACCTTGTCATATCACATACCATGCATTATTCATAATTCATAGTGAAACATATATAAAAGTAAATACAGTTATTCGATTAGCTTGAATGGATGGAAATTGGCAGATGGACTTTAAATCTCCACCCAACCGTAAGCTAGCTATACAACAACATTTCTTGTAGTCAACCACCCCCGAGACTGATTCAAAGTCTAAGGAGTTAAATGCTCATGAAAAAATCACACCAATACAAGTTAACTATACAAGAGAGGGAGTGCATTATTCAAGTGGTTTATCAACTACCTCATATAGTAAGCACCACCATGACTATTCAACCTCTTTGAAATAAATCACAAGGATTCACCCAAGCCTCAGTGAGGTTCTACTCATTCTAAGAAAATTACCTCACTCTAAGGGTGGTTTATCAACTCACTTAGTAAGAAACCTAATGGTTTATTGGCCCATCGTCCAACTCTAAGTGGTTTATCAATTCCCCAATAAGCACTTAGAGGGGTATTAGCTTAATTAGAAGTACTCAGTGAGATATTGTCCCCACCAAGTCTTCTCTGTCCAATCCCACACTAATTTGTAACCACTAGACATAGAAATATTACAAGGATAAATGTTCGAAAATAAGGCAATGGTTTGAGGCTACTTCTCCCCAAATGCAATGCTACAATGTTACTTATCCTTCTTTGTCTTCACCCTGTGATCTCTCATTGTTATGTTTGCTATGTTTTCTCACCTTGTATTCTCTTTGTTTATCTATATGCTACTATTGTGCATTTTTCTGCTTTTTTTCATGTGCTCTGTATATCATAACACCTCCTCCTTGTCCCCTCTTGTTCCCATTTCATGTTGATTTTCCAAACATGTCCCATGGGGACAGGGAAAGCATGAGCCTTGTTCTTTTCATCAAGATACCTATACACAAATTCAATGCTTGCACCAATCTATAGACCATTTTGTCTATCAAGGAGATAGGAAGGGAAATAAATGAAGTGGGTGTGGTTTTAGGTCAAACATAGTGCAATAAATTCCTTCTCCTAAAAAATTGAATCCATGTCCACTCCTCCAGCTTAGCCATATTTTACATTTTTACATAATTTCTCATAAACAAATATACATAGTGACATTTACATGGGGGTAGCAAAAATAGTTATTATATCAAGAGTACGAATGAATCCAATGAAGGAATCTTAAAGGATGGCCGTGGTAGGATGGAGTTGGTGGTGGAAAATGGAGGCTTGGAAGGGTACCTAGAAGGCCTCTGAGGGTAGTGGAACTCCTAGAACCCACAAGAATATTTCTTGGAGGATTCCAAGCTTGATACCTTGGTTTTGTGAGGATTGGAAGGATACATAAAAGACATGTTAGAGCAAGTGAATTCAGGAAATCCACATGACTGTTGGTTGGAGGTTGTAGAGGTTGATAGCTTTCCCAATAGTTGTTGGCATTGGATATGTACCAAATTTTTGGGAAACATGACGCAGATGCCCAATGAAGTCAAAGCCCCAATTCGGGGGTGACGTATTGTTGAAATAAATGAATATCATGGTTTATACTTGGGTGGAACATAAAAGGTTTGCAACTAGTTATACAATTTCAATGATACACATTTGGCTTATGTTATATTTATTTCTACTACAATGTTTTTTTATACATGTTAGTGAAATATTTTTATTTGTAAATTGAAAAAAGATAGTTGTGCTAGAGTATGCCTATACCTATTTTTTAAATTTGTGTTTTACATTTTAGTAGACATTTAGAATATGCATTGTAATATGTAAATTATTGGGTGAAACTTTCCCACAAAAAGGGAAATTTTGCAGAGCACAAGTTGTCATGGTTATATCACATGCAAGTAGGCCTCAATAGAGGTAGGAATGAGCTTCCGATGGCTAGGGTATGTTACAAAAAGGCACTTCACTTCACTTTAGAGAGGAAGAGTTATATTGGAGGCAAAATAGGCCCTTCCATGGAGAGTGTGAGATCCAATAAGCTCAAATGGTATGGTGCAAATCAAAATATATTTCCACTAGATATAAAATGGTGCTCAATTTTGTTCATCTTTGAAGAGATATAAAGCAAGGTGTTCCTATTGAAATAAATAATTTTCTCATGTCTTTGTATGATCCTTCTAAAGTTGGAGATGTCTCTATTGTCCATGGTGGGCATCTCAACCATCTATAATCACTGAATAACGGTAAAACAAGAGAAACTCTTATGACCCTAATTAGAATGATAAACACACCCTTGAAACCTAAATTTTAATATCACTATAGAAATGAATTTATAGCCAAAAGAATAATTTATTTCATAGCGTAACTACAAACTGTAAAATCCAAAGATAACGTAACAAAGAAAGGAATTCCATCTTGAAGAGAAAGAGAATTTAAACCTAAAAAAATTCAAAACAACACTTTATCATTTGTGACCAACCACTTTGTCCAAGTCCCCGAAATTCCAAAATTATCACAATTAGCTAGCCTAGTATAATTCCTAAATGACAGACTAGTAGTGTTAACACTCTCAAATGCCATAGGACTATGAAGATTTGAATAAAAAAATGAAACCAGAGAAAAACAAATTAAAAATTAAACTTCAAGGGAACTTTCTATATAAACTAACACATCTAGTGCCATGATATAATCCTTTCTTTAGAACTAAATCCCTATATAAATTTTCACTACATATACAAACACAAATAATGCCAAAAAATATCCTAAGAAATGAATTCAAACATACTAGGAAATTGATCCCCACTAATTTCAAACTACGAGGTTTCCTAATTCTAATCACCATAATTGCGCAATGTACATGAATTATCACTTTGGGTGCTTGAATACCTAGCATAGTGGTTAACACTTGCATATAAGGAGTACTAGAAGGCAACCTATAATCTCTAATTTCAAAGAAAGGATAATGATGTTATGATTGTTGGCTCATGTGATATTAATCATTGGTGGACATATTTTTTGTTCCAATGGGATACACTAGGGAATAAAACATATGTGAATATTCCACCATTTTTCAAAATGATTCCTAGCTCTAATTTTGTGGCATTGTTAGCTCATTGATACAAAAAAATGTTGATGTACTTTTTAACATGGAAAAATATTCTAGAGAAGGAACTTGCCTTGTTGTTTCCTCTTACTATGACAATTGTTAGCTTATTATACATTAACATTGGTTTTTCTATCATAGCTTTAATAACTACCTTATAGTCCCAAATTATTTTCAAATATCTAATCTGCCATTCCTTGGCCATGAAGATTCCTCATAAAAGACGTAGGCCTCCACTTGGTTATTAGTGTCTTGACACAATTCCATGTATATGATGCTATGGTATTTCTTCTAGTACTAAGGAGAACCCACCCATTAATACACGCACTCCCACCCAACTCCTTACCCCTTACCCCCATTCCATGATCCCTGTAGCTTCCACCCTTAATGACCTATACATTTTCAAAATCTATGATACTTTTATTTCTTTATACACTAAACTAATTTAAAATATACTCTTAATCACTTTTGAACATAAACTATATTCAAAATTGTTAAATACAAACTTGTCATAATAATAAAAATGTCATCAAATAGAAATATCATGACAAATTATTTTTGGGGAAGAAAGAAAAATGTTCCTAAGTAAAAGAGATGACAAAAATATAGATAAGGTGTTTCTCCAAGGCTCTCCTCTAGGTGGGTTATCTTTCTCTCCAAGAGAACTCGAGCAATGACTCTTTATACTTCAAGTAACAGAATTATCTAACAAAAACACACTCACAAAGGAAGTGTTCAAGTTTCAAAATGATGCAAGGGGCCATTTCTTACTATTTATATAGCTTCCATGGATGTGTATAACTTTGAGAAAACTAGCAAGAAGGTTTCAACATATAACATTATCCAATTTTTTGTATAAGAGACGAAGGAAATATGTGTTGGTGGTGTGAAAATTCAATTCAAATCCTTGGCCTATGTTATTTGTGAAACATATTCATATCTTATAATGCTTTAATACCTTTATAAAAAGAGTGATTTAGTAATTCAAACTTCTAAACACATGCTCTTTACCATATGGCCCACTTAATCATGTGTAAATGACACACAACACACACACACACGCGTGTTGAATTTTAAAAGAAGAAAATTCTAAATATCATAACTAAAAAATTGTAAATAAATTTGTATTTAATTATGAAATGGATTTATTTTTAGTAATTGAGAAAATTGATTACTATCCTCTTCATTTAAATTTAGTTATTAATGTCTTTGAGTTAAAAAATATCTTACTTAAACTAAAAATAAGAAATGAAACACACACACACACACACACACTTGAATTCTAAAAGAAGAAAAATCTAAATATCATTACTAAAAAATTATAAATAAATTTCTATTTAATTATGAAATGTATTTATTTTTTGTAATTGAGAAAATTGATTATTATCCTCTTCATTTAAATTTAGCTATTAAGGACTTTGAGTTTAAAAAATATCTTACTTAAACTAAAACTAAGAAATGAAATACTTTATTTGATGGAAAAAAAAAAATCTTTAAAATAAAATTCATATATAATAAATAATAATGGCAAATAAATCTACTTATGTAAGTGTTTACGGTGTTGGACCCACCAGCATACAGGGGAACTCCTTAATGTGAAGTTCAAATTAGACCTCACACCATTTGGTATAGAAGTACCTTCCGAAAGTATGGCATGATTGTCATTTACTTAAATATTACCTTTGCTACAATATTAGCACAAGATAGCAATGAACATGTACTTTTGAATGAGTAAGCAATTATGCCTTATGAAATGTTCAATTGCAATCTGTATCAACGTTCTTTCACTAGAAGGAAACAAAAGTGAGCCTTTGGAAGAGAAGTATTAGTACTAATCTAATAAAGACACATGCACATCATAATAAAGAATCGTTAGCCATCAAGTGAAATATCTCACATAGATGCAATGACCATGAAAACAAATACAATAGATATTCAGTCAGATGAGCACCAAAGCCACCAAAATAGTTCAATTTCTTTAGCACATGTGAATACCAACATATACCTAAAACATCCAAATAAGAGTCTCAAAACAATCATGATATACACATGAAAATGTGTTGGCTCATAAGAGCTTCAAATATTAGGTGAGACGTCCAAGCTACATTAGTACAATCAACACCACTAACTCCATTAATGGAGCATTAAGCCACTTCTTTCTCTTGAAATGAAGTATCTTCCTCTCTAATTATTGGATGGAGAAGCCAAGGTTAAAAGTCCCCTCTTAAAGAAACAAGGCATCTTTTATAAAAAAATGAATAACCTTTCATATCCTCATGACTTTTCAACTAGCTCATGACTCTTAGACTTCCAATATGACCTTTGGACTTCTATATGACGTTTGAATTTCTAAGTGACCTTTGTACTTCTATGAGACTTTTGGACATCTCCATGTGGCTCTTTTGTCCATATATGACTCTTGGACTTCCACGTATTTACATTTACAATAATTTCCAAAATTACATCATGATTTCCACATCAACATGTGACGACAATATGACAAGTCAACAAAATTGATGACTTGGACTCATGGTAACTTGTACAGAAAGTTCTCTGATCAGTTATGACACTGCCACTATGTGTTCAATACTTGTGGTAGATCTTGCATTGTTGTATCCATCTACCCTCCAAAGTATCTTGAAAGATCTCAGAGTCTTAATGAGTAACTTTGATGATCAAGATCCATTGTTCTTTCGATTATCTCAACATACTGCCTTTGTCTTTAAGATGATTCCTTGGGAAACAATTCTCATCAAATCTCCTCACAGAACTTTGCAATGATTGGTTAAACACCTGTAGATGTAGATGACACATGGAAAGCAAACATTATCCTAAAAATCTTCTATTCTATCATGCTTCATGCAACTTTTTTGTGTGTGGATCAACAATGCATAAAGGGAGAGAAAGAGAGAGGATTTTTGGCCACATGGTTCGCTTGCAAGAGATAGGGAAGGGCTTCATTGTTTACTAATGACGCGTTGTGTGCTCAACTAGAGGAGGAGAAATCCTAATGGAGGGCACAAGGCACAACAACAAGAGAGAATGTGCATGAATTTTCATTAAGACTGCATTGTGCGCTTGAAAGAGAAGCCATGGACACAAGGAAGGCATAGGGCACAAGAATAAGGCACATGGGAGGCCTCACTTCCCACTCAGAGTGAGCAATGCACTCAACTACAAGGAAGAGACTAAGGCTAGGTGCAAGACGCGGGAACAAGCCACAAGTAGGAGGGGTTGTTGATTGGGAGTGCATTGTGCACTGGAGGAAGGCTTTCTAGGCATAGGGCATAATGACAACTAACAAGAGGGGTCCTCTAATCCTTGGGAGTGCACTATGAACTCTTGTAGCCTAGAGGGAAGACTTGCAAAGTTATGAAATTCTTTAAGTCTAGGAGGGTGCAACCTTGAAAAAAACATCGAGTTAGGAGCAAAATCGAGTGTGACACATATCAACTCATCAATATAACTTAGACAGGACCCAAAACTAAGGAGTATTCATCAAAACACCTATTCACAAACACACACGAAGTATAACAGACCAAGTATATACAATTGTTAAAAGTTAATTTATTCACTTTATCTTTTCATGAAATGTAAAATAAAGTTCAATATCTATATTTAAGATAATTTATAAATAATATAAAGTGAAATATACATTAAAAAAAAAAAAATCACTTTATCTTTTCATAAAATGTAAAATAAAATTTACTCTCTATATTTAAGATAATTTATAAATACTATAAATTAAAATATACATAAAATGCATGATTTTTGCATATAATTATTAAATCAATTTTTTAATAAATTTATACAATTAAATATTAATTTTATAAATAAATCTCATTAACATTAATTATTGAATTTGACATTAACATTAATTCCTTTCGTATCAAAGTAAGTTACATGTCACATAAATATATATTTCTTTTTCCACTTTTTACATTTATATTCACAACAAAGTAGATTTTCTATGGCAATATATGGTTGTAATTTTCTTTCTCCTATCATAATCATGTTTTCATGCTAGATGCTCTAAATTGTCGTCTTAATTAAGTCGACTATTATTATAATGGGGAATAATCTAACATTAACATTAAGTGATGATGGAACTGGGATTCCTCCCGTGCACTATTAATCATCCATGTGAAGCGAACGTACTTGTGGCTAAGGAAATATGTAATAATTACTAACTAATAATATATTATAATATGATATTCTCTCGATCAAATGATCTGATTAGTGAATGTATCTGTAAACACCCTTAATGCTCGACCCCAAGAAAGAACAAGCGGGACAGACAACGACATTGAGAATCTCATTTGATGATAAATACTTCATAGGACGTGGAATGATGATGTAAATTTAAAATGGCTAAACTATTTATACATTTATCTAATGTAAATATATTTATGATAATTGATTCATAATATTATGTTGTTATCATGTATGATATTCTTTGTTTTCTTTTAAGTTGAAAATAATTTAATTATTAATGTGATAATGCATGAGATAGAGCACCAATACATTAATAAAATCATCATGTTCACGCCTTTATATAAGGTGATAAGTAAATTATTTTATACACTTTCCTTCCCATTTCAGATTGTGGTGCATTTGAGAATAAATTAATTATTTTAACAACATAAAAGTTAATCACAGTATTGAGTTTTATATTCTTCTTAGCCTTGTCTTTGGTTGAATGGATGGTACTACTCATGTACTTATATTGGTTGAACCATATAGTAATTTTGCCTTTGCAGTAAAAAAGTTATTAGCATCAATTCTACCATCAAATTTCAATGCATTTTGTTTCCATGTTAGAGTTCTTTGTGTAATAGAAGTATTTAACAGTGGGTTTTGCACTAAACAAGTTATTAGCATCAATTCTAACATTAAATTTTAATGCATTTTGTTTTCAAGTTAGAGTTATTTTTGAAATATAGGTATTTCACATTGGGTTTTACATTGTCTTTATCCATCAACTTAATATTAGATCTAGTATTGAATTTTGGATTAGGTTGAGTGCCTAAGTGTAATAATATTTAGTGTCAAATTAACTATCAAATTTAGTGTTAATTATTTGTGAATTAAAATTTATGAAAATAAAAATAGAAAGTGCTAAGAAATTAAAAATGTAAATAGAATGTTAAGATTAGAACTAGGATTACTTTCCAATAGGAAATATCTCTACCCAAGTTACATTCACACAATAACCTTTTGTTAACTGTGTTGATTTGAATTAAAACTAGGCTAAGATAGTAAATTCAAATTTATTTGTGAAAAATAAAATTCATGGAAATGAAAACAAAATATATAGTAAAATGTTTTAAAAGAATGGAAAATGGTAAGGGAATGTTGGGATTGGAACTTAGATCACATAACAAAAAGACTAAACTATACTTGAGATAAAGTCCCACATATTTAAATTCAAAATAGCCAAGCTTTGCATGCAAACAAGTGAACAATGTAGATATGAGGTAAATATCAGCATTCAATACTAAGGAAAATGTATGTAATAAAAAATATAAATTTTAGGATTTGAACTTGGATATCCTTATAATATTGCAAGGGCATTCTTTAGTAAAAACATATGAATGGGATATGTGTATTCAATATAACCACAAGATGCCATTTTTTTTTCTAATCTATGGATTAAACTTGTAATAACAAAACAATAATAAACATTAACAAATCCATAAAGAAAAATTAAAGTGAAAGAGGAGATAAGGACGAGAAGATGAGAGATAAAGAAAGGAAATGTACAAGAATACAAGAGTAGGGTTTGAGGTGTTTTATAAGTAAAACTAAGAGTTTAAAATAAACAAGAGCAAAGTGTGAAGTAATCAGTCCATATCATAATACTAAGCATTATAGTTTTCAAAACTATAATCAAAATCATTATATAGAGCACCAATACATTATCAAAGTCATCACACTCACACCTTAAGTAAAGGTGATTAGTACATTATTTTTATACACTTTCCTTGCAACTTTATATTGTTTTACATTTGGGAAAAGAATAATTATTTTATAATCCAACACAACATAGAAGTTAATCACAATATCAAGTTGTATAGATTTCATTGTCAGGTTGATGATAGATTTTTTAGCCTTCTCCTTAGTGGAATTTGTGGTATTACATATGTACTCATAGGTTGAACCATATAATGTTTATGTCCTATTTCTTTGCCAAAAAATGATTTATTAGACCAATTTTAACATCAAATTATAAAGCATTTTGTTTCCAAGTTGTAGTTCTTTATGTCATAAAAGTCTCTGTCAAAATTATTTTGATATTTATCATTAGGTTTTTCATTAACATTAGCAATGCACTTAACATATTGGGTTTAGCATTTAATTTCACATTAGGTTTAGTGCAAGTGTAGAGATGGGTTTAACATAATATTAAGTGTCCAATAACCACAAAATTTAGTGGTAACTATTTGTAAATTAAAATTTATGAAATTAAAATAGAAAGTGATAAGAAAATGAAAAATGATAAAGGAATGTTAGGATTTGAACTAGAAGCACTTGTCAATAAGAAAAATCTCCACCTAAATAACATTCACACAAAAACCTTCCATTAAAGTTGTTGATTTAAATTAAAACTAAGATAACATAGCAAATTAAAATTTATTAGTGAAAATTAAAATTCTTCGAAATGAAAATGAAATATGGTAAAAAAAAATTTAAAATTTAAAAATTTGGAAAATGATAAGGGAATGTTGGGATTTGAGCCTAGATCACATACCGAAAGGACTAAGGGTGAACCAAAGAAGGTGGATTACACTTTTTGGCAGGCACATGGGGGAAAAGAAGAAAAATTAAGCTTGATCGAGCATTTTTTAAGCACTAAATCAAGCTATATTTCAGATCGAGCCCTCTTTTCCATGACCCTAATCCTTGAATATACATGTGTTTGTGGAATTCCCTTGTCATACATGAAGAATGAGTTTGATTAAGCCAAAGTCAGTAGTTCAATCGAGGGTTTATTAAAACCTCAATCAAGCTATTTCAAAATATATATATATATATATATATATATATATATATATGAAATTATACATGTTAGACTAAGTTATATCGCATGAACAAATGCACATCTGATAAGATGTGAGGAAAATTGCAAAGACAATCATTTAATTTAATGCAAAGTTGACAAATTATATGACATTGATACTTTTTGAAAAAATTATCATTAAGACAACAACATAATTATACACAATTCTCCTTTTTACTCCAAATCAAAATTCCCAAAGCTTATATGAATTTTGAGGGATTCAATTTGATAAAAGAGTTAAATTTTGAAATTTTATCATCACATTTAGCCCAAAAATGTAACCCATCTTCATAGATTTATGCCTAAATTATATTTAAGATAGAATCTCAAATATTTAAATTCAAAATAAACAAAACATTGCATTCACACAAGTGAACAATGTAATTATAAGATAAATATTTTCATTTAATACTACAGAAAATGTACGTAATAAACAAATATAAGTGTTAGGATTTCAACTTGGATCGCCTTATAACAATGGAAGGAAATTCCTTAGGAACCATATATGAATGAGATATGTGCATTAAACATAAACCCAAAATGCTATTTTTTTAATCTCTACAATAAATTTGCAATAATAAAACAACAATAAACGTTAACAAACCAATAACGGAAAACTTAAGCGAAAAAGGAGATAGGGAAAAGATGAGAGATAAAAAAGAAGTGAGAAAATAATAAGAGAGTAAAGTTTGAAGTGTTTTATAAGTAAAAATAAAAAATTCTAAAATAAAAAGGGCAAAATTGTAAAAAAAAATTATAACTTTCGTAATTTTGAGATAAATGTTAAAAAAAACTAAATTATGACTATGAAGATAAATATATAGGGTGTTTAAAAAAAATTTATGGCTAAAAAGTTATGAAGATAAATATGTAACATCTATAAGGGAGTCAATATTAACGGTATAAACTCAAACTCATAAAATGTGAATGAATAATTTTATTTTTATTTTTATAAATAATGATTTTATTTATATGTAATTTTATTTCGAAATATCTATATTTTTTATTCTAGCTAGTAGGAACCAATTTGATATTTATTTATTTTAGCTAGTATATATTTTAATTTGATTATAGTAAATTTTAAATTTTTATTATTTTTAATTAATTTTAATAATTTTTTCAAATATATAAATTTTATATTATAATTGGTTTAATAATTTATATATTATATTTTTAATTAAATTTCTAAAAATTATTAATAAATAAACTCTGATTTATTCCAGACTCTTATTCCATTAAAATTTTAAAACTAACATTTAAAAAAAAAATAAAAATTAAAAGATGAATACATGTGAAAGAATAGATAAAACCATCTCCACTTTGTGTCTTGAGAGAACACATACTTCCTTGAACGAAGGAGCTTGTACATAAAATTGATTATAAAGATAAAGGTTTTGAAAGAGCTTAAAGTTATAGTGAAGCTGATTAAGGATAAATTGTTCTTTATAAAATTGATTATAAAGATAAAGGTTTTGAAAGAGCTTAAAGTTATAGTGACGCTGATTAAGGATAAATTGTTCATTTCAAAATTTATTAGTATTTTTTAATATTTTCATTAAAAAAAATTATAAAATTATTATCTTGACAAAAGCGTGTTACATTTTAACTATATTTTTAAAAAAATCAATTTTATTTTAAAATTTAAATTTATGATTTTTTTTTGTTTTTTTTTATAAATATATTTTTATTTAAAAAAATAAATATATTTACATATTTACTTAATCTTTTATCTATATATATATATATATACTTTTCGGTAGAGTTTGATGATGTGCTAGGAGGCGGGAGACGGAAAATCGCGCAGAGCTCTGAGACACGCAGCCTGTGACCCTAATGGCGGCCCGCAGAGGAGGGAGCTCCACTCCCTCCTACAAAGGAGTTGTTGCCAGCAGAGACAAGACCCATTTGAGTAATGTCAAAGGTACAGGGGAAGAAGAAAACAGAAGTAAGGAGAAGGAGACAGATGGGGCAGAGTCAAAGGAAAAGGGAAACACTAAGGACAAGGAGGAAGAAGACAAAAACCAGGGAGGCAAAAAAGAGGACGCCAATCAAATGGGACCGTGTAGACCCAAAGCAAACATCACTCCACGAGTAGTTTTAAATAATCTGGCACTGCAAGAGCACATGGAACATATGGAAACATATGCCATCATATGCAAATTCATGGGAGTATGGCCCACTGAGAAAGCTTTGCAAACCTGGATCAAATATCATTGGAAACCTAAGGGCAGCATCAATCTTCACCTTGGGTCAAAGGGTTTCTTCACAATGGTGTTTACAAACATCGAAGACAAGGATAGAATATTCGAAGGAGGGCCCTACTTTTTTGCAGTAGCAGGCCTCTATATGCGGCCTTGGGTGATGAACTTTGTTCCAGAGAGGGAGACCTTCACCTCAGTTCCTGTTTGGGTAAGGCTTTTTTCGCTTCCCCTGGATTATTGGCAAAATGAATCACTTGTGGCTATAGGAAACAAACTAGGTCATTTTATCAAAGCCTCGGAAGCCACCAGAAGGGGTAAATATACTTCCTATGCAAGGATTTGTGTGGAGATGGACCTTTCAGGAGCTCTTCCGGACGAAGTTATCTTGGAAGTCTTTGATGAGGAATGGGTGCAAACGGTGGACTATGAGCATATTCCATTCAGATGCCGTAAATGCCACGAACATGGACACTTGATCAGAGACTGCCCTCTCAGTAAAGAAGAAGACAAAAGTAAACTAAAAGCAAAGAAGGACACTGAAAACTTTCAGAAAGTTTCAAGCAGAGGAAAAGGAAGAAAAAAAGAACCAAAGAAACAACATAAAGAGGGACAAAAGGCCAGTCAAAATAAATTCCAAGCGCTGGTTGAGATGGAAGACATGCCATTCAAAAACCAGTCTATGGAGAAAGACCCTAAGGAGAAGGAGAAAGAGGAAAACAACACTCCAGTACAAAATATCAATGAAGAGGAAGAAACCAGGATGAGTGAAGCAGAGCTAGAAATGGACCAGGAAATGGCCCAGAGTGAAATAGATCTGGAGGATCATGAACTACAAGAAATACTAGATAAGGAAAACCTAGATCTGGAAGGATTTCTACAACAGGGAACCAGGGCGGGGATAGATTCATTACCTCCAGATGAATGCAATAGAATACAACAGCTGTTTTTGTGGAAAACCCAGGAAAAGGGGGCAGTTAGAGGAAGAAACAACGACGGGCAAGAATACAGAGGTGTGAAAACGATGAAATCTAATCCAGGTTTAGCAACCAGAAGTACAAGTAAGAAACAAGGAAGAAAGAAGCAAAGGGACCTTTGAATGGAGTGTGGGAAGCTGATGATAGATTCAGGTAAGATGAAAGACCTGACTAGTTACTCCTTCACAAATCTTTAATTATGAAGTTTACATCTTGGAATATAAGAGGTCTAGGTAGTAAAAGAAAGCAAAGAATGCTAAGTTTGAGAATGAAACAAGATACGCCGGATATAATCTTCATTTAGGAAACGAAGAGTTCCATTCAAAAAATAAAAGAAATCCATAGCAAATGGCTTCAAAGATTTGAGTTTTTAGAAGTTAAAGCAGATAACACAGCGGGGGGCATTCTCACTCTATGGAACCCTCAAAAAGTTAGAGTTTTAGATGCAGAGGCATCCAGAAACTACTTGTTAGTAGTCATTCAACCAAAAGGGGTGGCTGAAACCTTCCTAGTCACTAATGTTTATGGTCCTCAAGGGTGGAGGATAAACTCAAATTGCTAGAATCCCTCACTGATCTCAGGAACAGACAAAATGGCATCCCCTGGATCTTGGGAGGGGATTTTAATATGATAAAATCTCTTTCAGAAAAGAAAGGAGGAACCAGAGTGCTAAACAAAGATTCATCAGCATTTCAAGTGTTCACGGAGAACTTGAAATTGGTTGACTCAGACTTAGAGAATGGCCTATTTACTTGGAACAACAAGAGAGGAGGGGAAGCCCAGGTGGCCTCCAAGTTAGATAGGTTCTTGGTATCATAAGAGCTTATGCTTATAAATAATGAAATTACAGCAAGAATTCTTCCCTTTGGTGGCTCGGATCACTGGCCGATACAATTGGAAATTAAGGGTTTGGATTCTCCAAGGAACAAACCCTTCAGATTCGAAAACATTTGGCTTGCCCACCCGGACTTCTTGAGTAATATCAAAGAATGGTGGAGTGAGGACTTACAGATCCAAGGATCTAAAATGTTTCTCCTTCACAAAAGACTAAAGCATATTAAGAGCAAACTCAAAGACTGGAATAGGAAGGATTTCAGAAACATTTTTGTGAATAAGAAATCTGTGGAAAGTAAAATTCAGGAACTCAACCAGAAGCTGATCCAAGAAGGCTTTAACTATGACATAAATGAACAGTCTGACAAACTGCACCATGAGTGGGAAAACCTATGTAAACAAGAGGAAATATTCTGGAGACAAAAATCCAGAGTGCAATGGCTCAAAGAAGGAGAGCGCAATACGAGCTTTTTTCATAGATCCACCATGGCCAATAGGGCATTCAACAGAATCTCGGTAATAAGGGATAAAAAGGGAGAGACTCAGAACACTCATAAGGAAATTGAAAAAGTGCTTGTTCAGCATTTTCAAGACATTGCACGAGAAAACAATCCAGACATGGAAGATTCCATAAAGGAAATTACAAGATATATCCCTAAGCTAGTGTCTAGAGAGGACAATATCAACCTAAATAGACCAGTTTCTGAAGAGGAGGTTAGCGAAGTTCTCAAAGATATGCAGAATGGCAAAGCACCAGGCCCAGATGGTTTTAATGTGGATTTCTTCAAAGCTTGTTGGGATATAGTTAAACTGGATATTTTAAATGTTGTGGAGGATTCCAGGGTCAATAAAACTATCCTGAAAGCCCTCAATACCTCCTTCATCTCCCTAATTCCCAAACAGGACTCGGCTCAAACAACAAATAAGTATAGACCCATAGATTTATCCAATGTTGTTTACAAGATTATATCCAAAGTAGTGGCTAATAGACTCAAACCACTCCTCCCTAAACTAGTGTCTGAGGAGCAATCTGGTTATGTGGAGGGACGAAAAGTTTTGGATAACATTATTCAAGCTCATGAGGTGGTTCACTCTCTCAAAAGAAAAAGGCAGGCGGGGATGATCATGCAACTAGATATTGCTAAAGTGTATGATAAGGTCAATTGGGGGTATATGAAGAAGATACTCATAGCCTTCGGGTTTGATCACAATTGGATAAGATGGGTAATGGCTCTAGTAACTACTTCCAGCTTTTCTATCTTGGTTAACAGCTCTCCCTCAGTTATCTTCTTTCCCTCTAGAGGCTTGAGACAAGGAGACCCACTCTCTCCCTTTCTCTTCATCCTCATGATGGAAGGACTGGGCAGGGCTATCAAGCAGGCTAAAAACATGGGCAAAATCAAGGGTCTTCAAGTATTGGAGAATGGACAGACTCTTACTCACCAACAATTTGTAGATGATACCATGTTGCAAGGTATTCCCACAGTCAAAGAAGCGGCTGCCTACAAGCAAATCCTCAATGATTTTGCAAAGGCTTCAGGTATGGAAGTTAATCTCACAAAATCAAAAATATTCTTCTTTAATACTAACATTGCTATTCAAAGGAATATCTCAAGGATCCTTGGCTTCCAAAGGGACTCCCTCCCCTCAAAATATTTGGGAGAACCTCTCACAGACAAACCAATGCTTAAAATTATTTGGGAACTTGTGCTAATTAAGTTGTAGGATAAAGTTAAAAAATGGACCTTCAGTGCCTTGAACTTGGCGAGCAGATTGGTTCTAACATAGTTCTTCAATCCATCCTGATTTTCATGTTATCAGCCCTTCCAGCTCCCAAAGGAGTCTTAGAAAAAATCAGAAATATTCAAAGATATTTTCTATGGGGTAAGGAGGAAACAAGGACGAAATGGGCCCTGGTTTCGTGGGAAAAAATCTGCAAACCCAAAAGCCATGGGGGTCTATGCTTAGATGATCAGGAGATTCTAAATAAAGTATTGGGAGCCAAGCTTTGGTGGCGATGGGTGCAAGGGCCAAGAGCCCTTTGGGCAAGGGTCTAGAAAGAAAAATATGCTAGCTCTTGGCACACTAATAATCTCATCAGAATGTTGGGAGATATAAGGGGTTCTCTCATCTGGAACAGGGCTTGGGAGAATAGAAATATAGTGCAACAACATAGTTTCTGGGAAATCAGATATGGTGAGCAAGCACTCTTTTTGGAGGACAAATGGAAACAAGAACCAATGTTGTTAAAGGAGGACTTCATAAGTCTCAAACAGGAAACAGATTCCCAAGGATTGAACAAAGTTAAAGATTTCTGGAACATCCCTCAAGGTCAGGACAAGTGGAGAAACTGGAGTAACATTGATTGTAGAAATAACAGCTTCATAACAAAAAAAGCAGAAGCACTGAGAAGAATTTTAAAACAGAGGATGATCATGGTCACAGAGGGGTAGGATCAATTGAGATGGGGTAACAACAACAAAGGAACCTTCAATCTCAAAGAGGCAAAGTATATTCTCCTGGGGCTAGAGTCCTGTGTTCCAGAAAAATCTTGGAGGCAACTCTGGTCTCACCAAGGATGGATGAAAATAAAGCTCTTTATGTGGCTGGTGCACCATAATTTTTTTTTGACTTGGGACAATATTAGAAAAAGGGGCGTCTTGGGGCCTTGTAAATGTCAGCTTTGTGAAGAGCAAGAGGAGACTATGGAGCACATCCTCAACTGCTGCTCTTACACCACTTGGTTGTGGAATTCCTTTTCTAACATTTTCCAACAATCAGACAGGGATAGAGAGAGCATCACAAATACCCTAAATAATTGGAGGAGGAGCTTTTCGGAGAATGAGGTGATTAATCGGGCATGGGATTTCACACCAGGATTCATTATCTGGAATGTGTGGAAATAAAGAAATAAGAGAATATTCAAGGATGAAAAATCCAACCCTTAGAAGCTATATGATTTGATTCTAAAGTAGATAAGGGAAACAGTCAGCACCACAGTGCACAATATCCCAGAGACTCCTCCCTCAACAATGGAGTTGAGAACACTCAGACTGCTGGGATTGCACAAGATCATTCTGCAAGGGCTTGGAAAAAAGAAAATGACAATGAATACAGAGAAAGATTGTTGGCAGCCTCCTCCGAAAAACTACCTGAAATTCAATATTGATGGAGCCTCCAAAGGTAATCCCGAAGTAGCTGGGTTTGGAGGAGTTTTAAGGAATGAAGAGGGAAGAATCATATTAATCTTCCACAGCCATTTAGGTAAAGCAACCAATAACATGGCAGAACTAATGGCGATGGAGCAAGGCCTACAGATTTTGATTAAAAATCGTAGCTCAAATGTCATTATAAAGGCAAACTCCAAAATCACCATCAACTCTGTTAAAGGAATCAGCTGTGGATCCAAACCAGAGAAAGTCTCAAATCATTGGAGACTAATCCAGGTTTATCAAAGGATTCAAGCTCACCTTCAAGGTTTGGGATCTGTTAGTTTCAATCATGTGCACAGAAATGCTAACAAGCTTGCGGACATTCTAGCCAACCAAGGGGTGAACAATGAAGATTGCAGGATGGTGAAGAAGTGGCAGGATTTGCCCTAGAATCGTTTAAAGGTTCTTTGCTATAACCAAGTGGCAGAGGACATTCAGGTGGTCCGTCGTAGTGGGAGGGTTTCTTGCAGAGGTGAAGTGTCCCCAGCCAATGATTCCTCGACCTCTTGATTTTCCCTTTGGGCGCCATTGGTTCGCGGATGGTTTTGAGACAATTCTTTTTGCCTCTTCAGATCATTCTCCGGTTATGGGTCCTTCGTTAGAGTGGAAGTGGCAGGAGAGTTGTTCCTTCAGTTATCGGATCAGTTTTCCCTGCCGGTTTTGTGTGGAGAGCTTGGCTGGTTTCGTTCTTTTGGGGAAAACAGGTAAAAGAATGGCCCTGGTGGATAATGGTGGTTGGTTTATCTCTTCTTCTATAATCCTCAGTGTTTGGCACAAGTTTTCCCCAATCCAGGAAAATGCTTTAGTGAATAATCGTCGGCAGTGGAGCTGGGGGCTTCCACATCCTAATTCCTATGGTCGGGCGAATATTCAACAGGTGGAGCGGTATTCAGGAGTTCACACCGCTTTCCATCAGAAAGTGGTTTCGGAGTATGGGCAGCGATTCCATATAAAGAGTGACACGTGGTGGTGGGACGGATTCGAAAACCACCCTCATCGCGCCTTAAAGTTCGGTGCCTTATGGCTGTGCGATATCAAGCACAACCGTCCTTTTTTTTTCTAAGCCATCTGACGGTCTGGAGGGATTGAGCAGTTTTGTGGCGCGGAAGTGGTTTTCGCGGCCCCAACAGGCAAGAAGTGGTTTTCCCCATTTAGAAGCGATCACAATCGTTGAGCTCCACGTGGCGGTGGGGTCGGGAGGAAAACTGCCCTCATCACGAGTTATCTTCCGTGCTTGTTGGCCGGTCCGATTTTAATATACACCGTCGGTTGGCTCTTGGGGTTTCAACGGTTCAGATCACCTTGCAGGTTTGTGGTCCCAGGTGTACAGGCAAGCAACTCTTCAGTACGTTTTTGGACCATTTTGTCTAACCCGAGAGGTCGAATCATAGTTTGAGATCTCGGGCGTTGGAGCCACCTTTTCTTGTCGACCGCTTTGAGTTTTTACGACTCCATGTCTAAACTCATTTATTTTTCTTCTTTAGAAAGGTTTAGTTTGATGGTTGGAAGCAAGGAAAAGTTTTGCTTTAGTTTTTTCCTTAGTCAACGACCTTGAGGGTTGTGTTGTAACTCTATGTACTATATTTCTTGATTAATGAATGGGAAGGTCCGACTCTTGCATTAGCAAAAAAAAAAGAAAACTTTTATCAAAATACTAATAAAATCTTAGAATAATGAGCTTTTATTTAGAAAAAGATCTTGAGTGATACGATTATATTCTCCCTTTAAACAACAATAAAAATTAATTTGTGACACATATATATAATAGTAGAAAATAGTTGAAGTGACCTGAATGAATCTAGTATTTACCCCATATATGAGAAATGTAACGAAGACATGTAATGATCGGATTAAATGAGTACCCAACAGGGAAGGTTCTGACCACGTGACATATAGCAGGTTGAAGACTCATAAGGCATCAGACAGAATTGGAATAAAAAGATATGATAAAGTTGTTTTAATAATGATAATATAAATATTTGTATAAATATAGTGTATTAGGAATATTTTAAGTAAAGTTTTTTAGTAAAAATTATATAAGAAAAATTTTGGGTCTTTCGAACCGACAAGTGTGGTTCATAGAGAGCAGTGTAGAGACCAAAATTTAAATTATGATATTAATTTATTAATATATCAAAAATAAATATTGTTAAGTAACGAGTATATTAAAAGGTTAGCTTTTGAAAAATAATATTTAAATTAATTTATTAAAATCAAATATTAATTAAAAAACTAACAAGAATAAAAAAGTCAAAGTCAAACTCCAAACAAGAAAGAAAGTCAAAAATTATAATGAGAAGAAACTTAAAAGAAAGCAGTTGATTTTTTTTTTATAATGCCTTTAAATATAATATAATATAGAGATAATATAATATAATATAAATATAATATAAATATAATAATTTCAATTTAAATTTTTTGAACAAGTATATAGAGTATGGCCATTTAAGAAAATAGGAGGATTCTCATGTTAAGCGGGTTAATAAGGAAAGTCAAATGTATGGCACATGGGGAAAATTTTAGGGGCTAATACTTCCAAGTGGTTTAATTTTTTATGATTTTTCTAAAAAAATGTCGTATTTTCATTTTTTTCTAATGATGATTCGTCCAAATTTTATGGTATGAAAAATTCTATAAAGACCATATAAATTATTAGAAATTTGATTATTTTACAAAAATATTGTGAAATATTTTAATAAAAAATAATTATTATAAACAAATAATCTATAACTAATTATTATAAACAAATAATATATAATACTTTGCAATTTTATTATAAACAAATAATGTATAATACATTTTATTAAGGCTTTTATCATAATAAAAATAAATATTGGAATTCGAAGCCCTTACTAATACTTCCTTTTACTCCATTTACTGTAGGTGAAATTGGGTGGAAATTCACATCCCTAATATGAAAATTATATTTTTTTCCTTTTAATAAAAAAAATATATATATACATTGATGGAGATTGTTTATATATGCATATAAATAAAGTACTCGAATGCTTTATGTGATTTCCATATTTGAACATAGGAAAGACCGGTGAAGCATGATCTATTTTGGAAAACAAAAGAATTATTGAGTTGAAAGTTCTGCATGGTAGGCATTTGAAAAAAGGTTCGAAAATGTTTTGGAGGAATAGTGATATTAGGGGAAATAGTAAGAACATTTCTTAATGTTGTGTGGTAAACCTAAAGTATATATCACAATATAATTAATAACGTAATTAATGCTAATATAATTAGTATACTTTTTAAAACTCAAACTGACATCATTGTTGGAATTTATTAAAGAAATTTATGCTCGGAAGAATAATGAGATTATCGAGGCTCAATTCTAGACCTAACATAAAGTTTTTCGAGTATAGTGAAAACGGAGCAAAATGTTTAAACCGCCAAGTACATTTCTCATTGTAATAAACATGGAATAAGTCATCGAAATATAAGGGTTAAGGGGTAAATTTAAATTATAGTCGAGAATGGGTTTGAATAAAGATAAATTATGGGAAATTTGTGAAACAATGGTTAAAAAACAAAAATGCGTTATATTTTTGTTATATATGGATTTCTTTATTCTAAAATACAAATTTATGGTTTTCCTTTGTCTTAACAAATGTTTATTACATTTCCATTCATACTAAGGATTAAAATTAAATCTTACAATGAAATTTTATTGGTAGAAAGTGAGATAATATTTTATTTTTACTTCAATAAAATTTGGCGAATTAGAAAAGTATATTTATTTTTTTAGTTGGTATAAACATTAATTTATTCGATCAATAAAATTATATATATATAAAAGTATAAAACTCACAATTCATTTTAAAGAGAGTGGTTTGATTTCAGCTATTTAAATTTAGATTATATTAACCAATTCAAGTACATCTCTTACGTTACGTTAGCAAATTTGGGAAAAAGGTGGTATTACCAATTCACATCACGAGACATTCACATGATGGCTAAGTCAAGGTGTAAATCGTGCATATGTCGTATACTGGTTTCTCCACCATTTATGTTATTGGTATACAAATTCTTATACAGGTATATTATTGTAAAAATGCTAATTATATATATATATATATATAAAAGTATAAGTAGTTAGAGTGATTGAAATAAATCTTTTATAGAATTCCCTAATAAGAGAAGCAGAACCACATGGGAGACATATAACAAGCACATAGAGCATGAGTTATGATCAAATGAAAGGATTTCCATGTTAAGATGGTCTAAAAAGAAACATCTTTACCACATGCCATGTGGAAGGTTGGAGGTTCCCCGGGGAATGATAAAACTTCAAAGAATAAGTGTGATAAAGTTGATCTAATAAGTTTTTTTCTTTAATTTTTTCTGATATAATATACATATTTATATAAAATTAACATAATACAAATATTTATATAAATATTTATTATATATATAATAATTTATATTTATATTTATATTTAAAAGTTTTGGAGGGAAGATATGTGCTATGTATTTGGAGCGAGCAATAATAATCATGGAAAATCAAATGAGTATTGAATCAAGGGGTTGATAATAAAGGTCTTTATTGTTACATCTTTTTTTTCCAAATTATGTTAGGTAGAAGAACCCTAGCTCAACCTCCCAAAGCTGTTGGTCTGAACACGTCCTTCTTCCTCCTTGATTTTGCTCCTTTAGTAGCCCATCGCTCCCTCAAGTTTACCATCCTATCACCCATCATTCCTGTAACACCCTCCTCTCACATCTACCCAAGTAACCGGCCAACAAGGGTAAACATATGCTTATAAGTTACTATGATATGATTCGACTCCCTATGTGTGAGTTAAGGAAGTGGAACTCACGGAAACACACCATACAAACTTTCCATATTAGCAACAAAACTCCCAGGAGCCATCCCAACAACTTAGGTAGCCAACCCCTAAGACCAACTGATTGTTTAGACCATTAAACCCTCAATCACTCCCTTGATATGGGAAAGCATGCATCCAGGAGGCTCCAGAGGCTCCCACAACATGGGTATGCATGCATCTAGTGATTTTTCTACCTAGTGTTGTGCCTGTGTCTCCAGGATTTGAGCCACTTTTCAGGCCCAGAGCCCAGGTCATTGCCCATAACTCAATGACACTTTCATAAATGAATTATCACAATAGAACAATGATACAAATGCAATTACTTGAACAAGAACTTAACTGGTCACTTACTATCCATGATAGGAATTTCATTAAACATATCAAAAATATGTAATCTACAAGTTTAAACAATAGATCTGAGCATAAGGATCTCATACTCATATGGGAATCGCTAAGAAGCTTTCGTGCCTCAACTCATTAGTTGTAGTTTCATCCATTAGGCCATAGATACATTGTTCATTCATTTACAAGTAAAAACATGATGATATTCGTACATAGCCACTGTCATAATACATGTTCATAACCAGCATAATAACGACAAAAATACCAAGGAAACAATAACCATATAATCCACATATATGTTGGACAATACTTGGGGGGGGGGGGGGGGGTGGGTGAATCAGTATTCCTTAGCAATTAGCACTTTAAATCTTTTCAAAGCATTAGTTAATCTTCAATTATCATTAACGTTTATGCAATAATAACAGTAAATAAAAGAACCCAAGAGGCACAAAAATTTTAGGTGGAAAACACCCTCCGGGTCAAAACCCACCGAATGCTTTTCTAATAAATTCTTTAATCTTCAGCCCCAACTGAAATGAAAGAAACAACTTCCTAGAATTCTAGAAAAGCATTCCTCTCCAGCTCCCACTAGATGGACGCTCCAATGCCCGAGATTATTCAGTAGTAAATTGAACAGATGCCCTAACACCCGATGAGCTACAACTCACCCTAGCACCACCCTACCACCCTGAAGTTTTCACAGGATTGAACCTATTGGCCACTTCATGCACTAGCCTAGCACCACCCTACCACCCTATAGAATAATAAAAGAAGAATGGACTCCTGTACTAGGGAAAATGGTCCACTTTACAATGATATAGAATTATGTAGAGGAAGAAGACACACTAGACCATAACCCCAACTATGACACAACCACCTAATGATGATCCTAGGCCTCCCGACACTATCTTTTCAACTCTTGGCAGATAGACACTTGTAAAACTTTTACAAATATGCTTTTACAATGACTATGTACAATGATAATTTTACAATGTCTATATGCAGTGCTGCCCACTTGAAGACTTCATGTGGTGAACTTCTTGTTGTTGTTCTGCACCTTGATTGCTGCTCTTCTCATGCTACCCTTTATCATTATTCAGAACATTAGATTATGCATTGAGTCTTCTATTGATGAATATATAATACCTGCAAAAAGTATTCAAGGAAATACTCATGACATGATAATAGTGAAACTTACCTCATCCTGTAGAGCATATGTCAGTGCTAAACAAAAACAACAAATTAGAATAAAAATAAACTAATGCAATTAAGAGATGAACATGCATATATAGAATATACTTACCTGTATCTTACCTCTGCTACATCATTTTGTTGCACCTTTCTCTTTTCTACCCTAGAAAGTCTGGTCCTTTGCACCCCTTGACAACACTTGATCTAGTTTCTCTTGCCTTCTAGGCACACGATATTTAATCTGATGTATCTTTGTGATTTTAGATCCCCAACATGTGATATTCAGTCTTGTATAAGCTCTCTGAGTCTTCTTTACAATGCCACATGTATGATTTGATTTGGACTCTTCAAGACAAAGTTATGCCCACTCTCTCACAATGACCTAATTATGGACTAGTTCATTAGAGCAAACTTGTATGTCGTGCCACATGTCACTGTTTCCTCCTTCGGCTTTGAAATTGATATACAAAAAAATATAGTCCATTCACTATCTTCCAATTTTTACAAAATTCCAATCGTCTTCTCAAAGAGAGAGTTATGACGATTTTCCCAAGGTCACTTCTTTGAGATGAAATTTGGCAACTTGAAAAAACCCTAACTTCCACAGATCATATCTCCTAAAATATAGCGTACCAAGATCTAAAATTCGGTCACAACATTCATCAGGATTGCGAATAAAATGGGTTTTCATTTTAGAATCTAAGACTTCGCAGAAATGAAGTTATAGTGAAAATGTCGCGATCACTACATTTGGAGGATATATGAGATTTGTTTTTATAGAGTTGAGAGAGGCTTCTATAGAGAATATTGGAGGGATTTTAGGAGCTTAAATAATTATTAATTATTTACTATTAAATGACCAAAACCACTTATGAGTTTCATTCCACAACCCCATAGGGTTTTAGCCCACTAACTGGGGTTACTAACTACAAACATGAATATCTCTCAAACCGTGAAGAATTACTTGGCGTGCCATATATCAACAAAAACATCTTAATGAGTAGAATGTATCTAGAATATCATTGAATCAAAATAGAGTATGTTGTGAAGTCAAAATTCTCTTGCAAGATTAGAGTATCCTGTGGTGCTGCTTGGGTTGACATTAATGACAACCTCAGATCATCTTTAGATCAACAATCTCCCCTTTTGGCATTGATGGCAACACAGGTACTCTGTCTGCGATCCTACTACCTTCACTCCCCCTTTGACATCAGTGGCAAAGGGTAACTCCCCCCTGACACACAACCATCCTGAAAACCTGTACACACTTCCACTCCCCCTTTATTTTCTGAACAAGGAAAATATAATGAGAACTTGGGAGAATCCCAAGCTCCTGGCGAAGATATTAAAATGCTTCACAAGGTAAAGGTTTAGTGAAGATATCAATGATTTTTTATTTTGTACCAACATATTCAAGCTTGAAATTGTTTTCAGAGACCTTCTCTCAAACGAAATGATATTTCATCGGAATGTGCTTCGTTTTGGAATGCATCATAAGATTCTTGGAGATATTGATGGCACTGGTGTTATCGCAAAATATGGGAATAGGCTCATCGAACTTGACCTGAAGATCTTGAAAATTTTTCTTCATCTAGAGAACTTGAGTACAACAAGTTGTTGCCATGATATATTCTACTTCTACTGTGGATAACAGGATTGAGGTTTGATTTTTTCTCATCCATGATACAAGACAACCACCTAGATAGAGTGCTTCTCCACTAGTACTCTTACGATCATCAATTCTTCCTACCCAATCTGCTTTTGTAAAGGCTTGAATAATGAGATTGTTTCCCTTGGGATATAACAAGCCATATTCTCTTGTGCCCTTTAGATATCGAAGAATTCTTTTGACGAAAATAATATGTGATTCTTTTGGTGCTGTTTGGAATCTTGCTACTTGTCCAACTACTTGCGTAACATCTTGCCAGGAGGCTATTACATATAGAAGACTACCAATCATATATCTATACAACATCTGATCCACATCCTTAGATGCATCGTCTATGCTCAATTTTCAACCTATTACCATCGGAGTAAGGACAGGTTTGCAATCGTCCATTTTGAATTTCTTGAGAATTTCCTTGATGTACTTGGCTTGAAATATAAATATTCCTTTCTCTTGCTGATATATTTGAGTCCAGAAGAAGTATGTCAACTCACCAAATAAAGACATCTCGAACTCACTTTTCATCCTTGTAGCAAAGTTCTTACTTAGACGATCATCATTGTTACCAAAGATTATATCATCCACATATACCTCAATGATTGTTAAATTATATTTATCTATTTGTACGTAAAGATTGCTATCATCAATATCTTTCTTGAACTCTTGTTGATGTAGATATCCATCAAGATGAGCATAGCATGCTCTAGGAGCCTGCTTGAGACAATACAGAGCCTTCTTTAACCTACAAACATAGTTTTGTTTTCCTGATAGTAGAAAACCTTCATGTTGTTCAATGTAAACTTATTCTTCTAATTCTCCATTCAGAAATGTTGACTTAATATCCATTTGGTAGACTTTTATTTTTCTTGAACATGCATAGGCGAGAAAAATCTGGATGGCTTCCATTCTGGCAACTGGTGCAAATGTTTCATTGAAATCAATTCCTTCCACTTGTGCATATCCTTTGCAGACTAATCTTGTCTTGTTCCTGGTAACCTGTAATCCTTCAACTGTTATGCTCCCCCTGAACCTTTAATGAAACTACCATCTTGTTCAAACTACCTTCCTGTAAATTGTAGACTTATGCCATATACTGCTACATAGACTCCTCTTGTACAAACATTAAGGAGTCAACAAGCCAAATTGTTCAAAACAGTGAGTCACCTAATGGGGCATCTTCACTTGAGTCATTACTTGAAGCAACTGCTAATTCCTCATGACCTTTTTCTTTTACAAATCTTGAAAGCATAACTGTTGAAACCTTGTTATCTACTTTGTCTTCCTGTACCTATTTCCTTTTCCAGAACTTCTTATTCCTGTGATCTCAAGCTTTGTGGCCATAGTTATGACACTTGAATCATTCAATGTTGTCCATAGGAAATTCCATATGATATCTGCAACCACGAGCGATATGGCCATAGTTATGGTCTTTGAAACATTCAATATTTGGCCCATCTAGCACATATTCTCTTCAGACAAAATCATCGTGGAACCTGTCTCGTGATCCTGCAAGCTTGCTTCTAGGGTTTTGCAGATAATGATTGTACTTGTCAAAAAATTCAAAATCCCTAGCCATATGTACATAGTTAGCACATAAAAAGCAATGACCATTAAATAAACGAACATACCTGGAAAATTTTTCATTCTTCTTTGGAGGCGGTGTTATAGTTTCATGTGGTCCTTTGTTCTTGATTGCTTTGGTCTTGTTCTTTGGAGTTGCAACATTCTTCTTTGGCTTTTAACTTTGATCAACTTCCTTCTTAGAATCATCCTGCGAAGTTGTGGAGCTTGTACCTTCATCAACTGGAGCTTTACCATCTTTAATTGCCTTCATTTTTTTTTCTTCATCTGTCTTATCTTGTAAGTATTCTTTTTTCGATCCCTTGAGTTTGTTGATCTCATCACAAGTTGCATCAAGTTCTTCTTGCTTTTGAGAAAGATCTTCTTGAAACCATCTTTCCAAGATCCTCCTTCTCTACTTCTCTGTTAAGAACCTGTATCTATTCCTTCTACTTCTCATTTTCAATCCTGAGCCTGCCTATTTCTATTGAAGATGTTTCTAATTCCTTTTTCTTTTGGTCAATGGCGGATATGTATCTTTGACCAGATTCCTTCCTTTCAATTTTTGCTTCATGCATTTGTTGTGTGATCCTGCTAATCTCTGCAAATGTTGTGTCGAGTTCTTGTTGGTTCTATTGGACTTCTCTCTTGAGGTTTAGTGTCATTATATTATTGATTTCTTTCAACTTCTTTTGAAGTGACTCTTCAATACATTTGTGTTCTTCAAGTTCAATTTTGAGACCTTGAACTTGTTCTTCAAGAGTATTGGAATGAATCTTCTGAGCCTTGAGCTCTTTTATAAGTTTGATTGCCTCCTTAGAAAAATTTTCTATGGTCAACCCTTCTTCATCATACTCAGATAGATTCGAGTTTTCAATAACATCTCGACCTGATTTCTTTGTTGAATAAAGATTATGAAGCTTTTACGAAAGAGATTTAGCTATTGAACATTGACCAACTTTCTTTTTCATAGAGTTTGGAAAAACATTCAAAATTACATTCATGGCCATTGAATTGTACTTTTTAGCTTCGTCGATAGATGTGTCTCCAGAAAAAATTGATTCCCATACTCCATGTGCCTGCAAAGATACTTCCATCATGGATTCCCATATCCAGTAATTATCTGCATCAAAATCAGGGGTTGGTACACAATACTCAATTTCTTGAGATTTTGTTGTACCTGTACCTTCCTATGAAATCCTTGTAACCCACTTCTTTGACTTTCCCATCTCTATGATATGAAAACTAACTTCCGGCGGTTAAGCTGTTACTGAAGGAGCCAAGCTTTGATACCAATTGTTAGAAAATACTGACAGGGGGGGCTGAATCAATATTCCTTAGCAATTATCACTTTTAAATATTTTCAGAGCATTATTTAATCTTCAATTATTATTAACGTTTATGTAGTAATAATAGTAAATAAAAGAACCCACAAGGCACAAAGATTTTAGGTGGAAAACCCCCTCCAAGTCAAAAACCACCGAATGCTTTTCTAATAAATTCTTTAATCTTCAACCCCAACTGAAATGAAAGCAACAACTTCCTAGAATTCTAGAAAAGCATTCTTCTCTAGCTCCCATTGGATGGATGCTCCAACGCCCGAGATTCTTCAATAGTCAACTGAACGGATGCCCCAACACCCAATGAGCTATAACTCACCCTAGCACCACCCTACCACCCTAAATTTTTCACAAGCTTGAACCTGTTGGTGACTTCATGCACCAACCTAGCACCACCCTACCACCCTATAAAAGAATAAAAGAAGAATGGACTCTCGTACCAGGGAAAAAGGTCCACTTTACAATGATATAGAATGATGTAGAAGAAGAAGACACACTAGACCATAACCCCAACTATGACACAACCACCTAATGATGATCCTAGACCTCCCGACTCTGCCTCTTCAACTCTTGGATGATAGACACTTGTACAACTTTTACAAATATTCTTTTAAAAAGATGCTTTTACAATGACTCTGTACAATGATACTTTTACAATGTCTGTATGCAGTGATGCCCACTTGAAGACTTCATGTGGTGAACTTCTTGCTGTTGTTCTGCACCTTGATTGCTTCTCTTGTCATGCTACCCTTTCTCATTCTTCAGAACATTAGATTATTCATTGAGTCTTCTCTTGATGAATATATAATACCTGCAAAAAGTCTTCAAGGAAATACCCATGACATGATAATAACAAAACTTACCTCATCCTGAAGAGCATATGTCAGTGCTAAACAAAAACAACAAATTAGAATACAAATAACCTAATGCAATTAAGAGATTAACATGCATATACAGAATATACGTACCTATATCTTACCTCAGTTGCATCATTTTTCTGCACCTTGCTTTTGCTGCCCTAGAAAGTCTGGTCCTTTGCACTCCTTGACAACACGATATATTTTTTCTTGTGATTTTAGATCCCCAACATGTTATATTCGGTGTTGTAGAAGCTCTCTGAGTTTTCTTTCCAATGCCATAGGTCTGACCTGATTTGGACTCTTCAAGACAAAGTTATGCCCAATCGCTCACAATGACCTAATTATGGACTACTTCAGTAGAGTGAACTTGTATGACATGCCACGTGTCACTATTTCCTCCTTCAACTCTGAAATTGATACACAGAAAACTACAGTCCGTGCACTATCCACCACTTTTTACAAAATTTCAATCCTCTTCTCAGAGAGAGAGTTATGACAATGTTCCCAAGGTCACTTCTTTGAGATGAAATTCGGCAGCCTGCAAAAATCCTAACTTCCACATATCATATCTCTAACAATATCGTGAACCAAGATCTAAAATTAGCTCACGACGTTCATTAGGATTTCGAATAAAATGGGTTTTAATTTCAGAATCTAAGACTTCACAGAAATGAGGTTATAGCGAAAATTCCACGATCACTACACTTGGAGGATATATGAGATTTCTTTTTATAGAGTTGAGGGGCTTCTACAGAGAATGTTAGAGGGATTTTAGGAGCTTAGAAAATTATTAATTATTGACTATTCAATGACCAAAACCAATTATGAGTGCCATGCCACAACCCCATAGGGTATTAGTCCACTGATTGGGGTTACTAGCTACAAACATGAATATCTCTCAAACCATGAAGAATTACTTGGTGTGCCATATATCAACGGAAACATCTCGACGAGTAGACTCTATCTATAAGATCCTTAACTCAAAATAGAGTAAGTTGTCAAGTCAAAATTCTCTTGCAATATCAGGGTAGCCCCTGGCGCTGCTTGGGTTGAAATCAATGACAACCTCAAATCATATTTAGATCAACAATATAAACCAATAAAATAGTCATGAAATAACAAGGAGAAATAACCTCATATTAATGATGTAAAGGCCAACCAGTAGTGGGACTTCCATGAAGCACCCAACCGTAGAAATGGGTGAGCTAAATCTCACTTCACCTAGTCACTCGCGTGACATATTCCAAGCATGAATGTGGGATATCGTAGAACACATCAATCAAAACCATCCAGGTCTTTCAGGGGCCAACCACCTCAACCCATCAAGCAATGATTCCAGTTCATGGTCAGACATCAAAAAACCATCATCAGATTGGTCTCTACCCAAGCCTTCCAGGGCTCCATAGTGTTTGTTCCAACCAAGGCTCCAAGACTAGTAACTCAACCCACCAAGGGATCGAGAGTTTTTTTCTAACCAAGGCTCCAGGACTAGTAAGTCAACCGCATCTATTATAGGGCTCCAAAGCATTTATCAAATGAAGGCTCCAAGAACTAGTAACTCAAACCAAGCTTAAGGAAACATGAGAACCAACCAAAAAAACAAATAAATGAACCCACAACACCATGGCTATCTAGGAAATGGCAAGGCTAGGAAACTGAACTATCAATCCAGGCAATTCTCCATGCCAGTGGCATATCATGACCAATAAAACACGCGCATATTCCATGCGTGCCAAAACTAGTGAGGAAAACATATATGCAACTCAGTACCTGTAAGAAAAATATATTGTAGCTGTTGATCCTGATGTCCTATTGCATTTTCCTCCTCTTCCTTTGCCTTATTTCTCCAAAAATACAAGTATGCCACATTCCTCGAAGAGTGCTCCAATAAAAATCAAAGTTTCCAAGAGTATGAGAAAGAGAGAGAGCTCCAAAACTGAACTGATAAAAGTATTTGAATTGATCCTCATAAGCCTTTTTATTAATGAGGCCTTTATTTTATTTATTTTCCTTCATTTTCCTCCTCACATGCAACCGATGACCTTTCACCTCCCTTTCCTCCTAATTTCCATTATTTTCATAAATAAATGTGCCAAAAATTCCACTTTTCCTTTCCAACACCTTTGCCAATTTCCTTAGCCATTAATTAATCACCAATGATCCCCCATCTCTATGCTTTTTTCCCAACATTCAACTTGGAATAAGTGTGGCATCAACTGTGGTTATTATTTTTCCTTTATTAACTTTTATTACATTGAATTTCATGAGGGATGTTACAGAACCCTCCCCCTTGCAGGAACACTTTTCTCGGTGTTCAACAACACCTGCAACCAACAAGGATGTTATAAGAAAACATACTACCCATGGATCTTTATAACTTAGCTCGTTGTAGTATTTACAATGATCCTCATGCTGAGAAGCAAACCAACATGAGAACATAAGAACTATATCATAATGACATGACACCTGTTATCACTGGAAATGCTATTGTCAAATTTTTTTTTTTAGTCTAGCTTAAAGACCGGGTGTTTTCGCAGCGCCTGGATTCTGTTTAGCAGTTTCGTAGCGCTACCTGTTTGCGTGGTTTCGTAGCGTGCTACGAAATTGGGAATTGGTTCAAGTTTTCAGCGTAGGTCTAAATCCTAGCATGCCTATTGTATAGAGTTTTGCTTCCCTCCAGGGATGTTGATGAGGGTAGTGACAGTGTGTCCAAGGAGGCACCCTATGATGATGCAGCTATTGTGGGTTTGGCATCAAGTACATTAAGGGAGTTATCTCTGAATTCTGGCTCATGGGTGATAGTGAAAGATGTACATACTAATGTGGGAAACTTGCAAGAGTTTTTGTGTTGAATCCTCCAGACAAAAAATCTATTAAAATTCCACAAATTATAGAGAGTATTATGTTCTCAGCTGGCATGCTTGAAGCATATGGGCCTTCTGTCAGCGTTCTGTTTGTCTGAAGATTATGCTTTAGTCATTGATCCACTTCAACTGGCCTTTGATATTGAGTTACATTTAGCATGCCTAAAAACATATAGGGCAAAACATCAGGTGTTATAAAAATGCTTCAGGGGTCCTTTAATAGACTGCTCAACAATGTCATCAAGCTCAGCTATGCTCAAAACAATATCTTCAACACCTCTTTGAATGTTCAAGAAATGCTTTTCAATGGTGACTTCAAATCTGCTATTAATCTGTGATCTGTACTTCTACAAGAGGAAATCTGGTTTACAAATTCAAGGCTCTACTTCACCAAAGGAGCACTTGCTTCTAATATAAGGATAGTTCCAGAATTCTGAACAAATCCGAAGCTGATCTCCCCACAGATTTAATTTGTTGTCCAAACAATGATTCACGTGTTCTTCGTCCTCTTTAGCTTTAGGTTCCTTCAAATCCAAGTTTTGGTTAAATATGAGGCCAGATTGGAGGACGGAACTGCTGTATAAAAAACAGTGAAAGGATGTCAAGAAACAAATCATTAAAATGGGCATTCAAGGCTCCGGCTGAGTTACTAAAAGAATGTTTTTGTCTTATGTCATGTTTTCAAGAAGAGTGGACTTGGTGCAAAAAGTGGAGAACAGTACACGGCACCACTTGAGAAAGGCGATGTAAGGAATGCAGTTGAAGCCGCTTCGATGTTTGCTGGTTTTAAGATTGTCCCGAAATTAACTTTGACATGCGAAATCTGGGTAAAACAGAGACTGCATTTATTTCAAGTAATGGACCTGTTGATGTCATTAATGTAATGGTGGTTTTGTTTCTTTCGGGAATAAGTGTGAGCAGATTCATGAATCTTGTTTTGATATGCATTTTAGTAATGTAAATGACGGGGGTTTATCAGCAATGTTTGAACGCCAGAGCAGAGAAGTAGTTAATCATGTTCAAGTTATTGTGGCGCCGTTATAGCTGCCAGATGTTCAAAGGTTGCCACGCGCCAAATTGCGCATGCATACATTGAATTTAAGAAAAGGGCATCTTGACACGGCAGGCTATGTCGAGTAAAGGCAGTTGTTCGATTATATGGTGAATTTATATGTCTGCTCAGCGCTCTCCACGATTCACTTGAAGAACTTGGCAATCTTAAGCTTTAACGTTTGCCTCTTAAAAGCTTACATACCTTTTGGAAGGAAGGAGTATTTGGACACGTTTCACTTAGCATATATTGCTGTACAGAAGCATTTTCGACATGGTTCAGGGTATAATGAAACAGATGCGTTCTTGCAACTCTGTTATACAAGGGAAAACAACTCGTCTTCACACAAACGGATTCCTGATGAAATTGCTCAACGTTTTCTTAGCGATTCTATGCTGTCAACATCATGTGATAAACAATCTTTTGAGGTAAAGGTATCCATGTATGATGCGCTGTAGAAGCGGAGGTAAGAACAAGATAAAGAGCACTTGCTAGAAGCAGCAGAGGCGTATAAGAAAGCTCTTGTAGTGGATCCTACATACAAGCTTGCTGCGGAGTACGTGGCAATTGTTTTGACAGACCTTGGGACCAGTTTCAAACTTGTAGAAAATGTCCATGAAGGAATTTAGAAATACTCTGAAGCTCTAAAAGCAGATAGCTGCTATATTGTTGCTTAGTGTAATTTGGGGTGGTTTATTAAGAAATGAGCATATCGAGCCTAGGTCTGGCTGAGGCATAGACAATGGATGGAAAAAGGAAGCCTTTGATATTGGCTAGCACCGATGGAGTTGTTAATTCCGCCTTGTTTTCTGGAGAACATGATGGCACAGGGGACCTTTTTTTTATTCAGCCTCATCATTTAGATCTCACATATAACTCATATGCTGGTGATAAAAACATCATTAGGTTCGAAGGATTCACACAAAATGACATCACTGAAGATGCCAATGATCATTCCCACTCTAGAAGGCAAACGAGATAAAAGCAGTGACACCATCCTTGACAGAAATTGTAGTAATACTGTAGCAGCATTTCTCACAGGCAACCGAGTTCCTGATTGTACTTTGGCTAGATTTGCTCGAGTGTCAATTTCTATAGATGATGAAGAAAGAGTGATCATGGAAGCTTGCCTCTTTTCAAGATTTGGAAACTGGAGAAGTTTCTCAAAATGAAACCTCCCAACTTTCAGTTACTATATCCTGTAAGAAAGCTTCACTTGACAAAGTCAAAGCACAAACCGAGACTTGTTATAAACTCATCTGCTGGAAGCAACACATCAATAAGCATATCTAAAGGAAGTCATCAATAGAGATGGAGTTAAGGTTGTAGAGGAAGGAAAAAAGGAAGCATGAACTTTTTGAAATAAGTTGATGAGCAGATTTCATGGTGATCCCAGAGGTTTCTATTGTGTGGCCACAGTTGATTTTAAATGACCAAAAGGCCCATTCAAGGAAGGTTTGAGCTCCCAATGTCACATTCATTGGCAGTCTAAGCATTCAATGTTGAAATTTTCCAACAGTCTCTTTCCATCTATATTTGACAGTAGAGAATGGAATTTTTGAGAAAAGACACAGCCCTCTATAATAGATTAATGCTTCAAGAGATTAACGCGCACCTTTTAAGAATGTTCTAACAGTTCTTATGGGGAATTGAACTCATATGCGAAGGCTTTGTTCTATACCAACAGAAGGATCAAGACATTATTATTCACCTTCTGTGGATGGTCCAGTACGCAGTAAATTACCTTACATGGATGATGTGGGAGATTCCAAGAGTCTTTTAACAGAGGAGACAAGTTTTTCCTCAGGAGAAATATTGGTTGCAAGCAAACCTTTTCAAAACAATCAAGTGCTTAAGTCATAAACACTGATGATTATTTAGAAAACCAGAGAGGAAGAGTGTATTTTTTAAATCACACAGCAGTTTCGTAGCGCGCTACGAAACTGCTGTAGGTGATGATTTTAAAGTGCAGAGCAGCTAGTGTGATATTGGGAGCGGGAGTTGAGGAAGAGAAGCACCTGTCTATTAATATCACTTACAGCACATCTGAAACATGGCAGCATTCCATGCATGGGGTGATTAAAAGATTTGAGAACATGCTGCTATACTTTGGGAAAATGTGGGAGACAAAGACCGTGAAAACAGAGCATTCCTCTTGATCAATTAATAAGCATACACGTAACTAGAATCCAAAGCTAGTTCGTTCTATGTACTTTCCTTCAAAGATACTTCAACCTAAACAGCCAAAGGACATGTGTCAAAAGCCAGAAAAGCATCATGCGACAAGGAGCAAAGATTTAGGATTTTGATTAAATGAAAACCATTTGTGATTTCAGTTTAGCCATTATGTAATTAATAGATTAGTTATGCAATAGATAGGGATAATGAATAGCCACCTTCGAGGCTCCCCTCATGCTGGAGGAGGAAGCTTGAGGTGGGAGAGTTTGCTTGCCTATATAGGGATCAGATGAGAATGTAAAAGGGGTTGGACTGTATATAAAAAAACAGAGTTTTTTAGAGCTTATGAAAAGACTGTTACAGTAATGGCAAACAGGGTTTTTTCTTCCCAAGATTCTCAATGCATCTTTTTGTTCAAATGTGATGGTGGTTTAGTTTCTTAATGTTCTTTTTACAGCCTTGTTCTGGCACAATCCCTCAGAATTCATATTATATGCTCTGACTTCCTGTGTGCTTGACAGGCTGTGGGTTTTGGTGAAGCATGTTTGAACATCACTCAGAATTCATTTTTTAATGCTCTGACTTCCTGTATGTTCAGCAGGCTTTGATTTAGGTAAATTATGTTTGAACCTTTGATGATGCAAAGAGCCTTGGCTTCTATGAGATGACTGTGATTTGGTTTATTAACTGTGAGAGACTCCATAGCCCAATGAAGACTAATTTGATGTATGTCCAACCAACTATATTTTTATAAATGTGTGAAGAGTTAGCCCTCTAGTGTTTGAAGGATTTTGTCAAGAGTCGTGAGAGAGCCCTCTCTGATTAGGAAGGCTAATTCCTAATCTAAAGTATGGTCTGAAACAGTTACATGAGACCTTGCTTGGTTGCAGTCCCTAGTACTGGTTTTGTGATAACATTTTGGTGCGTCTGCCGGGAGCTTAAGATTGAATTTCTGAAGGTAGCAGGAGTTCAAAATGATTTTCATGGCTGCAAAACTACCTTGGCGACTCCATTGTTGAAGAATTCAAAGTTTATACATTTATGGTGATTCCACTGGAGTTATGAAAGACCCAGAAGCTGCCCTTCTTTGTTCAAGGTATGCATGCATAGATTTCTCAGGACTTCATGGTTTCCCAAACCATTTTCCCAAGGATGTTTATTTTCTAAAGAATGGTCCAAAATTTAACGGTGAAGACTTGAGTTTAACGTTGGAGCATATCTCAGATTTTTGTCATTTTGCACAGCTTCTTAGAATTAAACATGAGGATGTTTGCATAAGGTTATTTTATGATTCTTTCCAAGGGAAATGCAAACAGTGGGTTGAATGCTTGCCTGCCAAGTCCATTAAGTCATTGCCAGACTTTTGGCTTTTGTTCTTGGAGGAATGGATAGATAGGCCAGAGGTGGAAGTAAAATCTCCTTCAGTTGAAGGTTTTAAACAGTGGAATGATGATCATAATAAAGAAGAAACAAACGAATCTTTTTCTTTGTCCCTGTCCTCATATCTGGAATCTTTTGACTGCAAGTCAGAGGATAAGATGAAATTTTTTGATGAATTTTCCAAAGACATTGAGAAAGAAATTGAAGGTTTAGAAGGACAAATTCAGGAATATAATTTTCATGATCATGATCATTATTCTCAGAAATATTTTATGGCTGAGCGCAAGGAGACTATGCTGGTTCCCCTCTCTTTTAAGTTTGAGGAACTGAACACTATGGTTGAAGATCAGTTTGCACAGCTGGAAAGTGTCGAGGAAGGACAAGCTGATCATGTGTTTTGGGATCCTATAGCTGATTACATGGAAGAGTTTTATTCTCCAGTGTTTCAGCTTACCTATGAAGATCAGAGACAGTTTCAGTGGCAGCGGTCATTACATTATCACATTGGCTCTGAAATCCGATGTAGTCAAAGACATTTTCAGTGGCAGCTGTCATCTCACTATCACATTGGCGCTGAACTTCGGGACAGGCAAAGAAGTCAAATGTCAGATAAAGCAAATGACTGGCTGCATTGGAAGTTTCATATTGATTGAGCTGAGGAAAGTTTAAATGGTTAGGGTAGGTAGGTAGGTAAATTGCAAATAAGCTCAAGGTTGGCTGAGCATTTATTTTTCAGTAGCATTAGTTTCTTTCTCCTACAGTCAGGCTTGTCAAGCAAATTTCTGTTTGTTACAAATGGGTGAAGCACTGGAGCTGCGTGTTCTTAGCGCACCACAAGGGCACACTATCCCTAGTGGAGCCACTGTTATCACTGGAAATGCTATTGTCAAAATTTTTTTTTTAGTCTAGCTTAAAGACCGGGTGTTTTCGCAGCGCCTGGATTCTGTTTAGCAGTTTCGTAGCGCTACCTGTTTGCGTGGTTTCGTAGCGTGCTACGAAATTGGGAATTGGTTCAAGTTTTCAGCGTAGGTCTAAATCCTAGCATGCCTATTGTATAGAGTTTTGCTTCCCTCCAGGGATGTTGATGAGGGCAGTGACAGTGTGTCCAAGGAGGCACCCTATGATGATGCAGCTATTGTGGGTTTGGCATCAAGTACATTAAGGGAGTTATCTCTGAATTCTGGCTCATGGGTGATAGTGAAAGATGTACATACTAATGTGGGAAACTTGCAAGAGTTTTTGTGTTGAATCCTCCAGACAAAAAATCTATTAAAATTCCACAAATTATAGAGAGTATTATGTTCTCAGCTGGCATGCTTGAAGCATATGGGCCTTTTGTCAGCGTTCTGTTTGTCTGAAGATTATGCTTTAGTCATTGATCCACTTCAACTGGCCTTTGATATTGAGTTACATTTAGCATGCCTAAAAACATATAGGGCAAAACATCAGGTGTTATAAAAATGCTTCAGGGGTCCTTTAATAGACTGCTCAACAATGTCATCAAGCTCAGCTATGCTCAAAACAATATCTTCAACACCTCTTTGAATGTTCAAGAAATGCTTTTCAATGGTGACTTCAAATCTGCTATTAATCTGTGATCTGTACTTCTACAAGAGGAAATCTGGTTTACAAATTCAAGGCTCTACTTCACCAAAGGAGCACTTGCTTCTAATATAAGGATAGTTCCAGAATTCTGAACAAATCCGAAGCTGATCTCCCCACAGATTTAATTTGTTGTCCAAACAATGATTCACGTGTTCTTCGTCCTCTTTAGCTTTAGGTTCCTTCAAATCCAAGTTTTGGTTAAATATGAGGCCAGATTGGAGGACGGAACTGCTGTATAAAAAACAGTGAAAGGATGTCAAGAAACAAATCATTAAAATGGGCATTCAAGGCTCCGGCTGAGTTACTAAAAGAATGTTTTTGTCTTATGTCATGTTTTCAAGAAGAGTGGACTTGGTGCAAAAAGTGGAGAACAGTACACGGCACCACTTGAGAAAGGCGATGTAAGGAATGCAGTTGAAGCCGCTTCGATGTTTGCTGGTTTTAAGATTGTCCCGAAATTAACTTTGACATGCGAAATCTGGGTAAAACAGAGACTGCATTTATTTCAAGTAATGGACCTGTTGATGTCATTAATGTAATGGTGGTTTTGTTTCTTTCGGGAATAAGTGTGAGCAGATTCATGAATCTTGTTTTGATATGCATTTTAGTAATGTAAATGACGGGGGTTTATCAACAATGTTTGAACGCCAGAGCAGAGAAGTAGTTAATCATGTTCAAGTTATTGTGGCGCCGTTATAGCTGCCAGATGTTCAAAGGTTGCCACGCGCCAAATTGCGCATGCATACATTGAATTTAAGAAAAGGGCATCTTGACACGGCAGGCTATGTCGAGTAAAGGCAGTTGTTCGATTATATGGTGAATTTATATGTCTGCTCAGCGCTCTCCACGATTCACTTGAAGAACTTGGCAATCTTAAGCTTTAACGTTTGCCTCTTAAAAGCTTACATACCTTTTGGAAGGAAGGAGTATTTGGACACGTTTCACTTAGCATATATTGCTGTACAGAAGCATTTTCGACATGGTTCAGGGTATAATGAAACAGATGCGTTCTTGCAACTCTGTTATACAAGGGAAAACAACTCGTCTTCACACAAACGGATTCCTGATGAAATTGCTCAACGTTTTCTTAGCGATTCTATGCTGTCAACATCATGTGATAAACAATCTTTTGAGGTAAAAGGTATCCATGTATGATGCGCTGTAGAAGCGGAGGTAAGAACAAGATAAAGAGCACTTGCTAGAAGCAGCAGAGGCGTATAAGAAAGCTCTTGTAGTGGATCCTACATACAAGCTTGCTGCGGAGTACGTGGCAATTGTTTTGACAGACCTTGGGACCAGTTTCAAACTTGTAGAAAATGTCCATGAAGGAATTTAGAAATACTCTGAAGCTCTAAAAGCAGATAGCTGCTATATTGTTGCTTAGTGTAATTTGGGGTGGTTTATTAAGAAATGAGCATATCGAGCCTAGGTCTGGCTGAGGCATAGACAATGGATGGAAAAAGGAAGCCTTTGATATTGGCTAGCACCGATGGAGTTGTTAATTCCGCCTTGTTTTCTGGAGAACATGATGGCACAGGGGACCTTTTTTTTATTCAGCCTCATCATTTAGATCTCACATATAACTCATATGCTGGTGATAAAAACATCATTAGGTTCGAAGGATTCACACAAAATGACATCACTGAAGATGCCAATGATCATTCCCACTCTAGAAGGCAAACGAGATAAAAGCAGTGACACCATCCTTGACAGAAATTGTAGTAATACTGTAGCAGCATTTCTCACAGGCAACCGAGTTCCTGATTGTACTTTGGCTAGATTTGCTCGAGTGTCAATTTCTATAGATGATGAAGAAAGAGTGATCATGGAAGCTTGCCTCTTTTCAAGATTTGGAAACTGGAGAAGTTTCTCAAAATGAAACCTCCCAACTTTCAGTTACTATATCCTGTAAGAAAGCTTCACTTGACAAAGTCAAAGCACAAACCGAGACTTGTTATAAACTCATCTGCTGGAAGCAACACATCAATAAGCATATCTAAAGGAAGCCATCAATAGAGATGGAGTTAAGGTTGTAGAGGAAGGAAAAAAGGAAGCATGAACTTTTTGAAATAAGTTGATGAGCAGATTTCATGGTGATCCCAGAGGTTTCTATTGTGTGGCCACAGTTGATTTTAAATGACCAAAAGGCCCATTCAAGGAAGGTTTGAGCTCCCAATGTCACATTCATTGGCAGTCTAAGCATTCAATGTTGAAATTTTCCAACAGTCTCTTTCCATCTATATTTGACAGTAGAGAATGGAATTTTTGAGAAAAGACACAGCCCTCTATAATAGATTGATGCTTCAAGAGATTAACGCGCACCTTTTAAGAATGTTCTAACAGTTCTTATGGGGAATTGAACTCATATGCGAAGGCTTTGTTCTATACCAACAGAAGGATCAAGACATTATTATTCACCTTCTGTGGATGGTCCAGTACGCAGTAAATTACCTTACATGGATGATGTGGGAGATTCCAAGAGTCTTTTAACAGAGGAGACAAGTTTTTCCTCAGGAGAAATATTGGTTGCAAGCAAACCTTTTCAAAACAATCAAGTGCTTAAGTCATAAACACTGATGATTATTTAGAAAACCAGAGAGGAAGAGTGTATTTTTTAAATCACACAGCAGTTTCGTAGCGCGCTACGAAACTGCTGTAGGTGATGATTTTAAAGTGCAGAGCAGCTAGTGTGATATTGGGAGCGGGAGTTGAGGAAGAGAAGCACCTGTCTATTAATATCACTTACAGCACATCTGAAACATGGCAGCATTCCATGCATGGGGTGATTAAAAGATTTGAGAACATGCTGCTATACTTTGGGAAAATGTGGGAGACAAAGACCGTGAAAACAGAGCATTCCTCTTGATCAATTAATAAGCATACACGTAACTAGAATCCAAAGCTAGTTCGTTCTATGTACTTTCCTTCAAAGATACTTCAACCTAAACAGCCAAAGGACATGTGTCAAAAGCCAGAAAAGCATCATGCGACAAGGAGCAAAGATTTAGGATTTTGATTAAATGAAAACCATTTGTGATTTCAGTTTAGCCATTATGTAATTAATAGATTAGTTATGCAATAGATAGGGATAATGAATAGCCACCTTCGAGGCTCCCCTCATGCTGGAGGAGGAAGCTCGAGGTGGGAGAGTTTGCTTGCCTATATAGGGATCAGATGAGAATGTAAAAAGGGGTTGGACTGTATATACAAAAACAGAGTTTTTTAGAGCTTATGAAAAGACTGTTACAGTAATGGCAAACAGGGTTTTTTCTTCCCAAGATTCTCAATGCATCTTTTTGTTCAAATGTGATGGTGGTTTAGTTTCTTAATGTTCTTTTTACAGCCTTGTTCTGGCACAATCCCTCAGAATTCATATTATATGCTCTGACTTCCTGTGTGCTTGACAGGCTGTGGGTTTTGGTGAAGCATGTTTGAACATCACTCAGAATTCATTTTTTAATGCTTTGACTTCCTGTATGTTCAGCAGGCTTTGATTTAGGTAAATTATGTTTGAACCTTTGATGATGCAAAGAGCCTTGGCTTCTATGAGATGACTGTGATTTGGTTTATTAACTGTGAGAGACTCCATAGCCCAATGAAGACTAATTTGATGTATGTCCAACCAGCTATATTTTTATAAATGTGTGAAGAGTTAGCCCTCTAGTGTTTGAAGGATTTTGTCAAGAGTCGTGAGAGAGCCCTCTCTGATTAGGAAGGCTAATTCCTAATCTAAAGTATGGTCTGAAACAGTTACATGAGACCTTGCTTGGTTGCAGTCCCTAGTACTGGTTTTGTGATAACATTTTGGTGCGTCTGCCGGGAGCTTAAGATTGAATTTCTGAAGGTAGCAGGAGTTCAAAATGATTTTCATGGCTGCAAAACTACCTTGGCGACTCCATTGTTGAAGAATTCAAAGTTTATACATTTATGGTGATTCCACTGGAGTTATGAAAGACCCAGAAGCTGCCCTTCTTTGTTCAAGGTATGCATGCATAGATTTCTCAGGACTTCATGGTTTCCCAAACCATTTTCCCAAGGATGTTTATTTTCTAAAGAATGGTCCAAAATTTAACGGTGAAGACTTGAGTTTAACGTTGGAGCATATCTCAGATTTTTGTCATTTTGCACAGCTTCTTAGAATTAAACATGAGGATGTTTGCATAAGGTTATTTTATGATTCTTTCCAAGGGAAATGCAAACAGTGGGTTGAATGCTTTCCTGCCAAGTCCATTAAGTCATTGCCAGACTTTTGGCTTTTGTTCTTGGAGGAATGGATAGATAGGCCAGAGGTGGAAGTAAAATCTCCTTCAGTTGAAGGTTTTAAACAGTGGAATGATGATCATAATAAAGAAGAAACAAACGAATCTTTTTCTTTGTCCCTGTCCTCATATCTGGAATCTTTTGACTGCAAGTCAGAGGATAAGATGAAATTTTTTGATGAATTTTCCAAAGACATTGAGAAAGAAATTGAAGGTTTAGAAGGACAAATTCAGGAATATAATTTTCATGATCATGATCATTATTCTCAGAAATATTTTATGGCTGAGCGCAAGGAGACTATGCTGGTTCCCCTCTCTTTTAAGTTTGAGGAACTGAACACTATGGTTGAAGATCAGTTTGCACAGCTGGAAAGTGTCGAGGAAGGACAAGCTGATCATGTGTTTTGGGATCCTATAGCTGATTACATGGAAGAGTTTTATTCTCCAGTGTTTCAGCTTACCTATGAAGATCAGAGACAGTTTCAATGGCAGCGGTCATTACATTATCACATTGGCTCTGAAATCCGATGTAGTCAAAGACATTTTCAGTGGCAGCTGTCATCTCACTATCACATTGGCGCTGAACTTCGGGACAGGCAAAGAAGTCAAATGTCAGATAAAGCAAATGACTGGCTGCATTGGAAGTTTCATATTGATTGAGCTGAGGAAAGTTTAAATGGTTAGGGTAGGTAGGTAGGTAAATTGCAAATAAGCTCAAGGTTGGCTGAGCATTTATTTTTCAGTAGCATTAGTTTCTTTCTCCTACAGTCAGGCTTGTCAAGAAAATTTCTGTTTGTTACAAATGGGTGAGGCACTGGAGCTGCGTGTTCTTAGCGCACCACAAGGGCACACTATCCCTAGTGGAGCCACTGTTATCACTGGAAATGCTATTGTCAAATTTTTTTTTTTAGTCTAGCTTAAAGACCGGGTGTTTTCGCAGCGCCTGGATTCTGTTTAGCAGTTTCGTAGCGCTACCTGTTTGCGTGGTTTCGTAGCGTGCTACGAAATTGGGAATTGGTTCAAGTTTTCAGCGTAGGTCTAAATCCTAGCATGCCTATTGTATAGAGTTTTTCTTCCCTCCAGGGATGTTGATGAGGGCAGTGACAGTGTGTCCAAGGAGGCACCCTATGATGATGCAGCTATTGTGGGTTTGGCATCAAGTACATTAAGGGAGTTATCTCTGAATTCTGGCTCATGGGTGATAGTGAAAGATGTACATACTAATGTGGGAAACTTGCAAGAGTTTTTGTGTTGAATCCTCCAGACAAAAAATCTATTAAAATTCCACAAATTATAGAGAGTATTATGTTCTCAGCTGGCATGCTTGAAGCATATGGGCCTTCTGTCAGCGTTCTGTTTGTCTGAAGATTATGCTTTAGTCATTGATCCACTTCAACTGGCCTTTGATATTGAGTTACATTTAGCATGCCTAAAAACATATAGGGCAAAACATCAGGTGTTATAAAAATGCTTCAGGGGTCCTTTAATAGACTGCTCAACAATGTCATCAAGCTCAGCTATGCTCAAAACAATATCTTCAACACCTCTTTGAATGTTCAAGAAATGCTTTTCAATGGTGACTTCAAATCTGCTATTAATCTGTGATCTGTACTTCTACAAGAGGAAATCTGGTTTACAAATTCAAGGCTCTACTTCACCAAAGGAGCACTTGCTTCTAATATAAGGATAGTTCCAGAATTCTGAACAAATCCGAAGCTGATCTCCCCACAGATTTAATTTGTTGTCCAAACAATGATTCACGTGTTCTTCGTCCTCTTTAGCTTTAGGTTCCTTCAAATCCAAGTTTTGGTTAAATATGAGGCCAGATTGGAGGACGGAACTGCTGTATAAAAAACAGTGAAAGGATGTCAAGAAACAAATCATTAAAATGGGCATTCAAGGCTCCGGCTGAGTTACTAAAAGAATGTTTTTGTCTTATGTCATGTTTTCAAGAAGAGTGGACTTGGTGCAAAAAGTGGAGAACAGTACACGGCACCACTTGAGAAAGGCGATGTAAGGAATGCAGTTGAAGCCGCTTCGATGTTTGCTGGTTTTAAGATTGTCCCGAAATTAACTTTGACATGCGAAATCTGGGTAAAACAGAGACTGCATTTATTTCAAGTAATGGACCTGTTGATGTCATTAATGTAATGGTGGTTTTGTTTCTTTCGGGAATAAGTGTGAGCAGATTCATGAATCTTGTTTTGATATGCATTTTAGTAATGTAAATGACGGGGGTTTATCAGCAATGTTTGAACGCCAGAGCAGAGAAGTAGTTAATCATGTTCAAGTTATTGTGGCGCCGTTATAGCTGCCAGATGTTCAAAGGTTGCCACGCGCCAAATTGCGCATGCATACATTGAATTTAAGAAAAGGACATCTTGACACGGCAGGCTATGTCGAGTAAAGGCAGTTGTTCGATTATATGGTGAATTTATATGTCTGCTCAGCGCTCTCCACGATTCACTTGAAGAACTTGGCAATCTTAAGCTTTAACGTTTGCCTCTTAAAAGCTTACATACCTTTTGGAAGGAAGGAGTATTTGGACACGTTTCACTTAGCATATATTGCTGTACAGAAGCATTTTCGACATGGTTCAGGGTATAATGAAACAGATGCGTTCTTGCAACTCTGTTATACAAGGGAAAACAACTCGTCTTCACACAAACGGATTCCTGATGAAATTGCTCAACGTTTTCTTAGCGATTCTATGCTGTCAACATCATGTGATAAACAATCTTTTGAGGTAAAAGGTATCCATGTATGATGCGCTGTAGAAGCGGAGGTAAGAACAAGATAAAGAGCACTTGCTAGAAGCAGCAGAGGCGTATAAGAAAGCTCTTGTAGTGGATCCTACATACAAGCTTGCTGCAGAGTACGTGGCAATTGTTTTGACAGACCTTGGGACCAGTTTCAAACTTGTGGAAAATGTCCATGAAGGAATTTAGAAATACTCTGAAGCTCTAAAAGCAGATAGCTGCTATATTGTTGCTTAGTGTAATTTGGGGTGGTTTATTAAGAAATGAGCATATCGAGCCTAGGTCTGGCTGAGGCATAGACAATGGATGGAAAAAGGAAGCCTTTGATATTGGCTAGCACCGATGGAGTTGTTAATTCCGCCTTGTTTTCTGGAGAACATGATGGCACAGGGGACCTTTTTTTTATTCAGCCTCATCATTTAGATCTCACATATAACTCATATGCTGGTGATAAAAACATCATTAGGTTCGAAGGATTCACACAAAATGACATCACTGAAGATGCCAATGATCATTCCCACTCTAGAAGGCAAACGAGATAAAAGCAGTGACACCATCCTTGACAGAAATTGTAGTAATACTGTAGCAGCATTTCTCACAGGCAACCGAGTTCCTGATTGTACTTTGGCTAGATTTGCTCGAGTGTCAATTTCTATAGATGATGAAGAAAGAGTGATCATGGAAGCTTGCCTCTTTTCAAGATTTGGAAACTGGAGAAGTTTCTCAAAATGAAACCTCCCAACTTTCAGTTACTATATCCTGTAAGAAAGCTTCACTTGACAAAGTCAAAGCACAAACCGAGACTTGTTATAAACTCATCTGCTGGAAGCAACACATCAATAAGCATATCTAAAGGAAGCCATCAATAGAGATGGAGTTAAGGTTGTAGAGGAAGGAAAAAAGGAAGCATGAACTTTTTGAAATAAGTTGATGAGCAGATTTCATGGTGATCCCAGAGGTTTCTATTGTGTGGCCACAGTTGATTTTAAATGACCAAAAGGCCCATTCAAGGAAGGTTTGAGCTCCCAATGTCACATTCATTGGCAGTCTAAGCATTCAATGTTGAAATTTTCCAACAGTCTCTTTCCATCTATATTTGACAGTAGAGAATGGAATTTTTGAGAAAAGACACAGCCCTCTATAATAGATTGATGCTTCAAGAGATTAACGCGCACCTTTTAAGAATGTTCTAACAGTTCTTATGGGGAATTGAACTCATATGCGAAGGCTTTGTTCTATACCAACAGAAGGATCAAGACATTATTATTCACCTTCTGTGGATGGTCCAGTACGCAGTAAATTACCTTACATGGATGATGTGGGAGATTCCAAGAGTCTTTTAACAGAGGAGACAAGTTTTTCCTCAGGAGAAATATTGGTTGCAAGCAAACCTTTTCAAAAAAATCAAGTGCTTAAGTCATAAACACTGATGATTATTTAGAAAACCAGAGAGGAAGAGTGTATTTTTTAAATCACACAGCAGTTTCGTAGCGCGCTACGAAACTGCTGTAGGTGATGATTTTAAAGTGCAGAGCAGCTAGTGTGATATTGGGAGCGGGAGTTGAGGAAGAGAAGCACCTGTCTATTAATATCACTTACAGCACATCTGAAACATGGCAGCATTCCATGCATGGGGTGATTAAAAGATTTGAGAACATGCTGCTATACTTTGGGAAAATGTGGGAGACAAAGACCGTGAAAACAGAGCATTCCTCTTGATCAATTAATAAGCATACACGTAACTAGAATCCAAAGCTAGTTCGTTCTATGTACTTTCCTTCAAAGATACTTCAACCTAAACAGCCAAAGGACATGTGTCAAAAGCCAGAAAAGCATCATGCGACAAGGAGCAAAGATTTAGGATTTTGATTAAATGAAAACCATTTGTGATTTCAGTTTAGCCATTATGTAATTAATAGATTAGTTATGCAATAGATAGGGATAATGAATAGCCACCTTCGAGGCTCCCCTCATGCTGGAGGAGGAAGCTCGAGGTGGGAGAGTTTGCTTGCCTATATAGGGATCAGATTAGAATGTAAAAAGGGTTGGACTGTATATACAAAAACAGAGTTTTTTAGAGCTTATGAAAAGACTGTTACAGTAATGGCAAACAGGGTTTTTTCTTCCCAAGATTCTCAATGCATCTTTTTGTTCAAATGTGATGGTGGTTTAGTTTCTTAATGTTCTTTTTACAGCCTTGTTCTGGCACAATCCCTCAGAATTCATATTATATGCTCTGACTTCCTGTGTGCTTGACAGGCTGTGGGTTTTGGTGAAGCATGTTTGAACATCACTCAGAATTCATTTTTTAATGCTCTGACTTCCTGTATGTTCAGCAGGCTTTGATTTAGGTAAATTATGTTTGAACCTTTGATGATGCAAAGAGCCTTGGCTTCTATGAGATGACTGTGATTTGGTTTATTAACTGTGAGAGACTCCATAGCCCAATGAAGACTAATTTGATGTATGTCCAACCAGCTATATTTTTATAAATGTGTGAAGAGTTAGCCCTCTAGTGTTTGAAGGATTTTGTCAAGAGTCGTGAGAGAGCCCTCTCTGATTAGGAAGGCTAATTCCTAATCTAAAGTATGGTCTGAAACAGTTACATGAGACCTTGCTTGGTTGCAGTCCCTAGTACTGGTTTTGTGATAACAACACCCATACTTCTTATTGGAGCTTTATAACATAGCTCGTGGTAGTATTTACATCCATATACATATGTACATATACCAAACATCACCAAAACATGTGCCAAAAACATATACCAAATACATGTACTGGAACATTCGCTCAACTTGCGAATAAGGAAGGATACATAGTGTGCATTTCATCCACAATCTCCCATGTAGCTTCATTGGGCCCAAAGTGCTTCCACTGCACTTTAACCTGCTCGATTGCTCAGTTTCAAAGCATGAGCATCTTTCTCTACAATATACACTAAGGCTCTATCTTTAATTCTCTATTTGGATCCACCTATAATGCAAACCATTCAATCACATGATTAGCATATTTAACATACTTCTTAAGTAATTACACATGGAAAAAATCATGGAATTTCATTGTCGGGGCCAATGCAAGTTGATAGGCTACTGGCCCAATCCTCTCAATAATCCTGAAAGGTCCACAATACTGGGGTGCTAGCTTTGCGCATGATCTGATCTGCAAGGATCTCTTCTTCGGTTTGATGCTCAAGTACACTTGTTCCCCAACTTGGAACTCCTTGAACAACCTATTACAATCTGCATAACTCTTCTTCCTATCCTATGTTGCTTTCAAATTCTTCTTGATTACTTGCATTTCCCTCTCAATGTCTACCAACATGTCCGGTCCAATCAACACCTTGTTCTCCAGATCGCTCCAACTGATGGGAATAGTATAACTCTACCCATACAATGCCTCAAACAAAATCATCCTCAAGGATTTTTGATACCCATTTTTGTAAGCGAAATCTACCATTGGAAAGTACTCTTCCCACTTCCTCTACTGATGTATCACATATGTCCTCAACATGTCCTCCAGTATCCTGTTGACCCTCCCTGTCTGTCCTCCTCTCTATGGATGATAAGTTGTACTAAATACCAACTCTGTGCCTAAACCTACAAACAACTCTTTCGAAAACTTGGAAGTGAACTCTGCATCCCTATCTAACACAATCTTCTTTAGAACTCCATGCAATCTGACCACGTCCATGATGAAGACCTCTGCTATAGCACTCGCTAAGAATGTAGACTTCACTAGAATGAAGTGTGCTACCTTTGTCAACTTGTCCACCGCTGCCATTATAGAACTATGATATCTCACTGTCCTTAGAAAACTTGTGCTAAAGTACATGGAAATAACCTCCCATTTCCACTTTGGAATCAGAATCAGATATAGTAGACCACTTGGATGATTACACTCTACCTTCACCTGCTGAAAATCTAAGCACTTAGCCACAAACTTTTCTATATCACCCTTCAACTTTAGCCAATAATATAATTTATTGACTGATGTTAGCATCTTCCGATAACCCAGGTGACCTGAATATGGTTTTGCATGAAACTCCCTCAATATCACCTTCCTGAGCTCATTGCTATTTGGCACATATATCATGTCCCTAAATCTAACCAATCCATTTGCCATGAGATGATAATCCACATCCTATGCACCTACATCTGTACCTATACCACTACCTTTACCTGTACTTATACATGTACCTATACATGTACCTATACTCTGCTACAACTTGTGCACAATCTCCATATACCTATCATCCTCCTAACTTGTTTGCAAGATCCTGTGCTGTAAATATGTCCCATAGGATCTCATAGTTTCTATGTGATTTACCTGTATCCACCTGCTAAGAGCATATGCCACCTTGTGATTTTTACCTTTAATATACCTGATATCAAAATAGAACTCACTGATTGTGGCCAACCACCGAGCCTACCTTCCATTCAGATTTGGTTGGTCAAATAGATACCGCAACCCACTGCAATCACTCATCAATACAAACCTCCTGCCCAAAAGCTAGTTCCTCCAAATCTTTAATGTATGTATAATCACTACCAACTCAAGATCATGTGTTGGATAGTTCTTCTCTCTCTCATTCAGTTTCTGTGACTCATAGCATACCACCTGTCCATCCTGCATAAGGACTCCATCAAGTCCTCTCTTGCAAGCATTTGTATGTACTACAAATTCTTTGTTTGGATCTGTAATCTTTAACACCAGTGCATGTGTCAACAACTGCTTGAGATTCTCAAAACTAGTTGCACACTCCTCTGTCCATTCAAACCTCTTACCTTTCCTCTATAATGATGTGATAGGATAAGGAATCTATGAGAATATCCCGATGAACCTCTTGTAGTAACCTGATAACCCCATTAAAGATATCACCTCATCCACATTCCTAGGAGATGCCCACTCCATGTTAACTCTTAACTTTTCTGGGTCCACTGCTATGCCATCCTTGGAAACCACATGTCCTAAGTAGTGTACCTCAGTCTGAAAAAAACTGCACTTGATGAGCTTAGCATACAATTGATTTTCCCTCACTAATCTCAACGCTACTACTAAATTCTCAACATTCTCTTCTTCATTTTTTGAATATACCAATATATCATCAATGAACACATTTACAAACTTTTCTAGATACGGACGCAACACATTATTCATCAAGCACATAAATGTAGTTGGAGCATTAGTTAAACCAAATGGAACTACAACAAACTCATAATGCCCATACCTAGTCCGGAAAGTTGTCTTGTAGATGTCCTCCTCTTTAATGTGTACTTGATGATATCCAAATCTCAAATCAATATTTGAGAACACGGGTGCTCCCTTCAAATAATTAAACAAGTCATCAATCCTAGGTAAAGGATACCTATTCTTGATGGTCACTTTGTTTCACTGTCTATAGTCAATGCATATCCTGAGAGTACCATCCTTCTTCTTCACAAACAATACCAGTGCGCCCCAAGGTGATACACTTGACCTAATGTATCCCTTATCCAACATTTCCTTCAACTACAACTTCAACTCTACCAACTCAAGTGTACTCATCTTGTAAGGTTCCTGTGATGTTGGAGCTGCCCCTTGCACCAAATCAATATAAAATTGTTCTTCCCTGTGAGGTGTTAAACTCTGAAATATCTGTAGGAAGCACATCCTGAAACTACTGTAGAACTGGGTACCTGCTCCAAACATATGCACCCTCAACTTCCTTACCTTTGTCACTAGAAATGTGTACTGCAAATAACACACACCCTTTCCTGCGACTACACTTAGCCTGCATAGTTGTCACTATTCTAACTGATGTTGCTATCTTCTTACCCTGCAAAAATCTTTGCTCCCCGTTGTCATCCAAACACTCAATGGATTTGTCATAACAATCCACCTTGGTTCTATGAAGGTACAGCCAATCCATGCCCAACAACATATTGTATGATCCCAACAATAATACACTCAAATGTGCTAAGGTAGGCATACCATTCAAATCAAATGTACAAGATCTTATCCAGTGATGAACTCACTTCTTTGTACATGTAGCCAACTACACTAACCAAGTTTCTACATGCACTTCTTTATTCAAACCACACTGATCCACCAGGTTAGGATTAACATAACTATAATTAAATCCAATGTCAATCAAAATAGAAAAAAACTTGATAAAATATATTACCATCCATCTCGATAATATGTGCTTGGTGATTTACCTATCTGTTATCCAGTGCTTCACAGATCATGGGAATACTCTGCTCAGCATCTCCCACTGTATGTGCTTCCTTAGCATTGTAGATTTGCGGTCTACCACCCTAATACTATGGAAAATATCTCATATGATTCTCTCATCCACAATTGCAACACTGAACAGGCTCCTTATTATTCTCCTCAAATCGAAGTCCCTGTCCTCTGTTAGATGCATTGAACTTCTTATATGACACTGCATTCTCTTGATTACTTGTACCCTAAGGTCTTGCTCGCTTCTTGTCCCATTTTTCTTTGTTCTTATCATTTCCCTTCCAGTCTTGCTTAATATCATATCTACACTTTGATTTCTCATAGCAATGCTTTAGCTTCTAGATATACTCCTCCAATGATATAGGCTCATCGAACTCAATCATGTATTTGAATGCAATCAGTAATCCACTAGTGAATATCTAAATCTTAGCCTTCTCCTCCTTGAGGTAAGGTACATACCTCAGTAGCTCCAAGATTCTGCTAGTGTACTCCTCATCTATCATTGATCCCATATTTAGCTCATATAATTCTTCTTCCCTATCATCAAAGTATCTCTTTAATAAGTACTTCTTCTTGAATATCTCTCGAAGTCATTCCAAGTCCAGTCCTCCTTATGAATACCTTTGACATTCTTCACATCTTCCCACCAAATATCTACTCTACCTTTAAGACTGAATGTAGCTATTGTGGCTTTCATGTACTTCGAATAATCATGTAACCTGAAGAACTTCCGCATGCCAAGAAACCATCCCTATGCATCTTGTTATTTCTTCATATCTCCATCAAAAGTAGGTGGCTTTGCTTTCTTAAACTCGTCCAAAAAATATCCCTTGCCACTCCTCCTCTAAGGATGATAACGATGTCGATCATCTTGCCTACTAGAACTAGAACTAGAATAGTACATGAGTCCATCACCTCTCCTATCCGGAGTATTCAAGGACCTGCCATCTCTGATCAGGTCATCTCTATTTGACATGTACTCACCATGAGACCTGATTCCATACGCCCCATTAGCTCGATTCTCCTTTTCATGGCTGATACGAAGTGGTATTTGTCGCTACAATTCTGACAAACTATGAAGTACCACTGCATTTACCTGTGCTTGTTTCTCCTATGCATGTATGATTATGTCATTGTCTACCTTACAACTCCTTATTTCTTCCTTTAAGCTTCTCAATGTGTTTGTCAAATCAGAAGAGTGCCCAACACCACGTTCCTCATATGATCCATAGGGAGAGTCTCAGGAACTATATTCTACCATCTTTCCAGTCATATTTTATATTCTTCCTGCAAGGTATATCATGTCAGCTAAACCAAATCACAATAAACCAACGTACCTTAGCATAATTCATGGAGGATACCTCATATGCAAGATCAACAAATCAATGTAATACATGTATAGCATAATCATAACAACATATAGAAATATAACACATAAGAATATAACCATCTAACCATCATTCTAGATAGATTCCAGTAATCCATGCATGACCATATCAACTACATGTATGATGACCTCATGCATGACAAAAACCACTGCATCATTTTACACTTGACCACATGTGAATACTAATGTGCATAAACAATGCATAATCAACCATACACTCATGATGACACACTCCACAACAACACCATTAACTTCCCATGGTGACCTAACTACAGCATAACCCATACCATACAAATACAACAAGCACGCAATCTTACAATACAAGAAACACATATGCAATATAAATGAATGCATGATCAACACACAACCCATCTAGTTCGAGGGGCGAACCATGCTCTGATACCACTCTGTAACACCCTCCTCCCACATCTACCCAAGTAACCGGCCAACTTGGGTAAACATGTTACAATAAGTTACTATGATATGATTGGACTCCCTATGTGTCAGTTAAGGAAGTGGAACCGATGGAAAAAAAACAATACAAACCTTCCACATTAGCAACAAAACTCCTAGGAACCATCCCAAACACTTAGGTAATTAGCCCCTCAGACCAACTAAGTTTTTAGACCATCAAACCCGTAGACGCTCCCTTGATATGGGAAAGCATGTGTCTAGGAGGCTCTAGACGCTCCCATAACATGGGTATACATGTGCCCAGGGGCTTTCCTACCTAGTTCAGTGCATGTGTCTACAAGAATTGAGCCACTTTTCAGGCCTAGAGCCTAGGTCACTTCCCGGAACTCAATGACACTTTCAGAAATGAATTATCATAATATAACAATGATACAAATGCAATTACTTGAACAAGGACTTGACTGGACCCCTACTAGCCATGACAAACATTTCTTCAAACATATCACATATATGTAATCTACATGTTTAAACAATATATCTGATCATAGGGGTCTCATACTCATATGAGAACCACTAAGAAGCATTGGTGCCTCAACTCATTAGCTGCAGTTTCATCCATTAGGCCATAGATACATTTTTAATTCATTTACAATTCAAAACAATGATGAGAGCCATACATATCCAGTGTCATAATACATGTTAATAACCAACATAATAACAATAGAAATACCAAGGAAACAACAACCATATAATCCACATATAAACCAGTACAATGCTCATGAAATAACAAGGATAAATAACCTCATATTAATGATGCAAAGACCAACTAGTTGTGGGACTTCTGCAAACCACTCGAACATAGACATGGTTGAGCCAAATCACACTGCATCTAGTCACCCCCCTGCCATACTCCAAGCATGGATGTGGGATCTCATAAAAAAATCAATCAAATCCATCCAAGGCATCTAGAGGACAACCACCTCAACCCATCAGACAATGATTCCACCTCATGGTCAAACATCACAAAACCATCATCAGATTGGTCTCTACCCAAGCCTTCTAGGGCTCCAAAGTGTTTGTTCCAACCAAGGATCCAGGATTAGTAACTCAACACATAGCTGATACAGGGCTCCAGAGCATTTTTCCAACCAAGGCTATAAGACTAGTAACTCAACCAAGGGCTATAGAGAATTTGTCCAACCAAGGCTCCAGGACTAGTAACTCAACCCTAACTATTACAGGTCTCCAAAGTTTGTTTTCTAGCCAAGGCTCCAGGAACTAATAACTCAACCCAAGTTAAAGGAAACTTTAGAATCAGCCATAAAAACAAAGAAATGAACCCACAACACCATGGTTATCAAGAAAATTTAAAGGCTAGGTAAATCCACTATCAATCTAGGAAATCATCCATGCCAATGAGAAATCATGACTAATAAACCACATGCATATGCCATGCATTCCAAAACTAGTGAGGAAAACATACATGAAAGTCGATACCTGTAAGAAAAACCCATTGTAGTTCTTGATTTTGATGTCCTCTTGCACTTTCCTGCTCTTCCTTTTCTTCCGTGCTCTAAAACTCCATGTATGTCACACTCCTCCAAGATTTCTCCAGTAAAACTCTAAGTTTCCAAGAGTATGAGAGAGAGAGAATAGAGAGAGAGCTCCAAAACTAAATTAAAAAAGTTTTTGAACCGATCCTAAGAAGCCTTTTTATTAATGAGGCCTCTATTTTCTTAATTTTCCATTATTTTCCTTAATTTTCCTCCTCACATGAAACCTGTTGCCTTTCACCTCCCTTTTCTTCTAATTTCCATTATTTTCATTAATAAATGTGCCAAAATTCCATTTTTTCTTTCCAAAGTCATTGCTATTTCCTTTGCCAATTTCCTTAGCCATTAATTAATCACGAGTGATCCCCATCACTGTGCTTTTGCCCAAAATTCAGCTTCGAATAAGTGTTCTGTCAATTGTGGTTATTATTTTTTCTTTATTAACTTTTATTACATGGAATTTCACTAGCATTGTTACAAATCCATTACAGTGGATCAACCTATCACTTGATTATGCAACATGGTTTTAGCATGGGAGCGGTGGAGGTAAAACTTCTAGAGTAGTTCAATTCATAGAGATCACCTCCATTGCAGTGGAAAAACCTATAACTTGAGTAGGTAGCATATATTTGGAGTGGGAGTGATGGAGGTCAAAATCCTAGGGTAGGTCATTTCCGTGAGGATTAGCTCGATCCACTTAATCCTGAGTTGAAAAAGGGCCTCATTATATAGGATTTTTGCAAACTTAGGAGGATGTATCTATACACTTGGGGCCATGAGAAATTAGGAAACTTCTATAATAATAGAACCCTACAAAACTTAGGATCAAGTAGGTTGAGATAATCTCCTTGGGAATGGCCTACAATAGAAGTTTGACCTCTATTGATCCCATGCCAAAGATATGTGACATACTAAAGTGCCATGATATTCCACTAAAATGGAGAAATGGGTGATAGGATGGTAATCCTATGGGAGAAATGGGCTATTAAAGGAGCAAAATTATGGAGAAAGAAGGATGCATTCATACCAACAACTTTGGTAGGTTGAGCTAGGGTTCTGTTGTAGAAAAACAACAAACCCCCATTTTTAGCTTGTTCCTAATAAATAATGGGGACTTGTTTTCTATTATACTTAGATTTTCAAATAAAATACTTTGTTTTACTTAATGAAGGACAATAGGGAAATTTGTTATGAGTGATTTTAGAAACAAAACTTTTATAAAGCTTAAGGTATTTTCCCTTTTTGAAACAAGTATTATTGGGGTTGTATTTCATAAACATTACGAAATAACGGAGTTCAGATGGGCTCACTCCCTCAAGTTCCCTTTGTATTGAAATTCCTTCATTATTGACTCTTCTCCATTTCACAAGTTTTATTAATAAATGTTACGAGAAATCTCATCCCCAAAGTCTGACCTCCCCATGCCTTTCTTAAGGTTTGAAGACTTTCCATCTCGGAGCTCTTAATATTGTAAAGTGTAATTTAGTTACTTTCTCGGCATTACAACATCCAAAAACTTCTTGATTTAATTATTTCATTTCAGAACTGTGTTTTTATTACACCTCTAAAAACAAACTCCCCAAAAATTCCCTCAAGTTTTGGTGAATATTATCGGAACCTCTTTAAAAGGAATGTTATGGAAAGTGGTACTTCTGAAATTATAACACTCGATACTCTTTTATGTTTGTAATATTCAACTATAGGTAATTATTTATCAGGATTCCATATTTCGAAAATATTATTTTTTAAGTCTTACGAAAATAATCCTCCCAATAAAATTTTCATATTTCTTGTTAGGACACTTACTTCGAGACCCTTTTCAAGATATCTCTTTATAACCTTTGTGTTATCAGGCACCTCTTATTTTACAGATTCAAAATATCGTAACTCTATTTTAAACAACTCTTTGATATCCCGTTCCCGAAACTAGCATGGCATCTTTCACATGGCTTCTCGTTAGTGTAATTAGTGGATTTAAGTGGATTTTAATAAGTATAAAAAACACAAAACTTTACATTTAATCCACTTTAGATCATAAAATGCATTTCAAAAGGGATTTTCATTGTAAAGCTTGTTTTTCTATCAACACGAGTTTCTTGCTAAGTAAGTGTCTCGGCTGATTTCCTATGTATCTCCATTACATGCAAGCTCTGATTTTCCTGTGTATCCTTTTATTTTGACTTTTGAAATTTTTAACAAAAAAGGTCATAATTGTTTAGTAGATTCAAGTGCTTCTTCTAATATCATGCCTTATTCAGTGTGCCTTAAATTAAATGTAACACCTCAGAAATCTATTGTGCAAATTGTTCAGCTAGACAAACCAAAATTCAAAGTTTTAGAAGAAATGAATGGTGTATTGATAAAACTATCTCTCAATTCAAAATTATTTCAAATCATTGATATATTGGTAGCTAATATCCTTGAATTTTATGGTCGCATATTAAGCAAGGATTGGTCCGAGAAGTTACATGGTTATTTTGCAACAGATTGGTCACACCTTTGGCTCCCTTACAACGGTAAACCAAATCAAATCAGAGTTGAGAGGGAGATACATATGAATTATTTTGTGATTGATTCAAATGAGGAGAACTAACCTGCAGCTTTTACCAATAACATTATGGGAAATTAATCTTCAGAATCTTTCTTTGGCAGTTTTCCTGCTAGTTGAAGTGAAAATCAAGCCCCCCATTTTTTACTTATTTATTTCAAATAATGGGGACCCTTTCCTTAATTTATGGCTAAATCACCTTTTCAATATTTTCTTTTGGTTAAGGGTCCTACAATTTTACCAATTTTTCAATTTCATCAGATTTCTATTTTGATTTCTTCATTGAGTTTGAATTTTCACTAGCTTTCCATCGATACTTATTTCATCTAATTTGGTTACATGGTTTGCAAATGGCGTTCACCAGAAGTTCGATAATTTTTACCACTAGGTTAAAAATTGTAAGAAATGTATATTATTTCAAGTTTTGTAGATAATTTTAGTAATTGATTGTAAATATTAATTCCTACTTAAGTTTTTCTTAATTAATTCTTTTCTCACTAAAGGTACTACAAAATCACCACATTCAAATTGTAGAACAATTAAAATTATGTGTTCCCAGGATCTTGGTAATTTATTCCAATTCCCAATTCTAAAAGAAATTGCGAGACATGAAATCTAAAAATTGCAAAGTGGATGTAGTTCATTTTGTCCGATTTTTAATTATCGTGTGGTTATAGTTTATGATGGATGAATCCCACTCCAAGTGGGCCCCACTTCACTTCACCTCCTCACTTACTCTCTTATAAAAATATCGATAAAAAAGTCTCGCTACAACAAACCTAATAAAAAAATTCTGATATAAAACTTCTCAAATATAAAAGAATAAATCTGATATATAAAAGTTATGATATAATATATTAGAACATCAGGGTCCATTGGATATGAGAGCATTCATTTTGAAACTTCTGATATTAGTCTTCTCCAATACTCTGATAATATTTCAATCTGTGGACACCCAAGGTCCTTTATAAACTCGTGACTTCTGTTATAAGCATGGTTTTTGTTTCATATACCAATTCATTGGTAAATATTAAATATAATATTGGTTTGATACTTTTTAATGAATTTGTTCATTAAAATAATTTTAATATAATTAATTTTTCTATTTAATACTCGTATATAATTTAATTAATTTGTAAATAAATTAAATTGCATTGAGTTTAGTTTAATTTACTTAATTATAATTTAATTTAATGATGAGTATCTTTAATTAGTTTAATAATTGTAATTAATTAATTTTAACTATATTGTTAAGTAATAGCTATTAATTTAATTTAGGATTAGATTTTAATTAAAATTTGGTCTACGTAGCAATTTTTCTAGAATTCCGACAATTTTGACACTTCAACTTTGGGAGCTCATAGGTTCAATGTTATTTGGCCAAATCAGGCCTAGAATGGCTTGTTAGATAGATAAAATCATGGAGAATATTTATCAAGCAGTTGCAAGACTAGAATCGATCATTAGATGAGTCTAAAATTTAGCATAAAATTAAGCTATGAATTTGTAACCAAATTAATTTTCTGAGTTTAATTTTTGCATTTCCATTTGCCCAAAGACTCTACTGATTGCAAATTCATTCGATTATGTTATATTTGACCAATAAAATATTTAAATGGATCAATATGAAAAACATATTTCTTTGTATTTATTTATTGAATTAAATTTTAATTGGAGATTTTTGTTTTCCAGATTTGGTATTTTTTATTTTGATTTGCATTTTAATTTAAATTTGATTAGTTTTTTGGAAGGAGAATAGTTGAGGAGATCAGGAAGAGAAGATTTGAATTAATGGAATTGTTCTAGCAAGATAAGAAAAATAATTTTGACCAATGAAAATTGTTGGATCAAATTTGTTCTTCAACAATTCTCCTATTTGGAATTCATTTTTGTAATTATAAATAGTGGTTTGAAGAATGGTAAAATGGCTCCTCTCTTCTGTAATTTTTAAATTCTTAAAGAACTATTATAACAGGGGTTTCATGTTGTAGGAAGGGAGGATCAATACATATATGAGAATCATTGGGATTAGTCGTTTTTCAAATCTAGACTTTATATTATAGGAAATACTTTCATTATTGGAGTTTTTCCTTTTGTGGCAGAGTGTTAAATTTGAAAGAGATTGTTGGAGGTAAGTTCAAGGAGCAAAGAATGAGTCCAAGCTTCATTAGTTTGTAATTTGAATACTATTGAATTGAGGCTTTTGTGATCCATATCAAATTTTTGAGAGATTCTTCGGCATAAATCACATGAAATTTCATTTGTCGACATGTTTCGAACCAACCAATGTGGTTCATTGTCAGGACAAGTTGAAGAATCAGATCTAGCTTTGCATGTTAAATAGTCAGAGCAGAACATCAAACGACTATATTTCTTGACCAAGCAACGACTAAATTTGACCAGGAGACAATTAGTTGGACATGATTAAGGGCAAGACCTATATTTTAATAATTAAGTTAATTCAACTAAATATCAAATTGTTAATTAGTTATATTCTTATTAAAATCAAGGATAAAGGGAATATAAACGAATATATCATAAAATAAATAAATTAATAGTTAGTTAATTAAATCCAAGGCTCTAAACTCGGCCCACCTCCTGCCGAAGCTTTGGAAAAGATATGTAGACGGCACTAATGTCATCTGGTCTCATGGCCAAGAGGAGTTAGATCTCTTCTTTGATCATCTTAATAGTCAATCCTCAGCCATTAAGTTCACCAAGGAACAAGAAGTCGATGGTTGCCTCCAGTTCCTTGATATTCTTATTTCTAAGAATAATGATGGTTTCCTCTCCCACCAAGTTTTTCGAAAGAAAACACATATGGAGCAGTATCTTCATGCCAATTCCCACCATTTCTCAGCTCAGAAGTTGGGTGTTCTGAACACCCTTGCTACTCATGCCCTTAGGATCTCTGATGAAAAATATTTGAGAAAGAGAAATCCCACCTCCTTAATGTCTTTGTTGAGAATGGTTATAGTAAGTACCTGGGTCAGAAAGCTTTCCTCAAAGCTACCAAAAATTCATTAACTAAAAGAAAACCGGAAAAGCGGGTCCCAGGTATCCATCTTCCATTTGTGCAGGGGACCACTGATAAGATTGCTAGGATTCTTAAGAAGCAGAATGTCCCCTCGACCTATAGACCCCTCAACACCATTCGTAAATCCCTCAGATTTGTGAAGGATCCTATTGGCCTTAAGGACATGAAAGGGGTTTATATTATTCCTTGTTCCTATGGGACCCCCTATATTGGTGAGACTAGTCGCTCCATTAATCAAAGGATTAGTGAGCATGCAGCTAACTTCAAGCATAGGAGAACCAAGTCTTCCGCTTTCGCTGAGCATGCGGAGAGTACCAAACATCATGTTCGTATAGAGGAGGCGAGTGTTATTGCTAAGGTTTCACAATTCCATCACTGCAAATTTAGGGAATCCCTTGAGATTGAGGAAAGACCGAACAATCTCAATTGAGAAGACAGATGGAAGATCAGTAGTTGCTGGATCCCAACCCTCTCTTCCTAGTTGTTTTCTTCCCTTCCTCCCCTCCCTCATTTTTTTTTTAGCTTGTTATCCTGTTTCCTTCTCTCATGGGCCTTTAGTCTTTGATGAGATTTTATATTAGTTATGAGTCCTGGCCCTCTCCTCTTAGTTGCTCTTTGAGGTTATGTTATTTACTATAAGATTTTTATATAGGATATTTAGGTTATAAGTATACATCTTTATTAATAAATTTATGATTATGATAACACTATTATATTAATCCTTTCAAAACTCTAATAATTTCTATACCTTGAAATCAATCTAGGATAATATAATAGCTTAACCCTTAATTAAATTTTTAATTAATTTAAAAAAAATAAAAAATTAATATTCTTTCTAACCCCCTAAAATTTTCTATAATAACTATCAATAACTACTAATTTAAAAATGATTTTATTTTATAATTAATTTATTTTAATATATAAAATAATTCCCTTTATCTTTAGAATATATATAACTAACTATGTGTATTCATTACTCTATTTAATAACTTTTTAACTAACTATTAATTTAAATTAATTAATTTATTTTATGATATATTCGTTTATAGTCTCTTTAACCTCGATTTTAATAAGAATATAACTAACAAACAATTTGATATTTAGTTGAAATAACTTAATTATTAAAATACGGGTCTTGCCCTTAATCCTGTCCAACTAACCGTCTCCTGGTCAAATTTAGCCGTTGCTTGGTCAAGAAATATAGCCATTGGATGTTCTGCTATGACTATTTAACACACAAAACTAGATCTGATTCTTCAACTTGTCTTGATGATGAACCATACTGGTTGGTTCGAAACGTGTCGACAAATGAAATTTCATGTGATTTACGCCGAAGAATCTCTCAAAAATTTGAATACTTTTATTTAATTGTAAATTGCATTTATGTAATGGTGGAGCTCTGTAAAATTTTCTAATTTTATGCGTTCATGTTTGATATGAGGAAAAATGTCTTTTGGATTAGCTATCCAATTCATAATCACATAGATCTGCTATTATTTTATCTTGACTCAAATATTTAAATCAGATTTCTAAGTAATTAGTTACTTAGAAATCTGTCATCAAAAATCAATTTAATTACTATTGAGATTATGAGAACTCTTTCTTGGTTTTGATAGTCAATTATTCATTGTTAAATGATATGAAAACAAAATATGTTTTGGTAATTATAATATCAACTAGTAGAACTATTTCATTAGCCGGATATTCATCATAAACTAGACATGTTAAAATATCAATTATGTTAACATCATGCTCTCTGTTGGGTTAGATCTACATCTTCCTAATCAAGATTCATTTAGGATATCTTTTCTTTTTGTTTGCATTATAGAATAAATTTGCATTTAGATTTAATTCTGCATTTCTAGAAGTCCTCTTATAAAAGAGGTAAAACCATAGTTGTGGTTTGGCTAAGCCTTAAATCAGCGTAAGGATTTGCTTCCTTGTCTATGCACAACGGGAAGGCTAATCCAATTGTTCTTTCTTTATTGGCAAGTTAAAGACATACTTTACGCCAACAAATATATAAAGCGAAGGTAATTGGACCTAGTTTAACTAGCTGGAACCAACATTTCAAAACAAAAAAGGAGCATCTTTAAGTTCCCAACTTGGGGGTCTCCCTTATAATGTTGAATGGTCATTTCGATCTTTCAACATTTTTGGTGCTAGAAGGAGGGCATAGTAAAATTGCGTCTCTGATGATTTTTCTTTTTAAGATTTTATTTTATTACTATGTCCCCATGTAAAAAACCTCCTTGGAGTTTCTTTATTGGAACTCATACAAAAACCACTCTGATAAAGGCAGTTGAGACCTTGTCTCGGGTAAAGTATAATGGTATGACATCTATTTTTTATCATCTCCTTCAATTTATGTTAAGTTGCAATAATTTCAATATTGACGAAGGTGTTCTTGGTAAGATTTTCACTGTTAGTTTGACAAGAAAATCCAAAGACTGATGCTTATCACTTCCAGTTGTCTCCATACATAGCTGGGATGGGTTTTCAAAGATTTTCCTTTATGCATTTTAGGAATATGACAATGAAAAGGTGTGTGATCAGTTAGAAGAATTGAATAGGATGGAAGAAGAGACTTTGGATATGTTTTATATTAGATTTAAATTAATTTTAATGCAATTTCAGTCCAAAGATTTGCCTCCTCAGTTCTAATTAATTGGATGGTTTAGACATTTAGTTTCTCTACCATGTGATAACCATGAAGAACCAAAAATTATATCCTTTTTTGATGATTCAATTGCTCAAAATAACAACTTTAATTCTTCACAAAATAAAATTGTAAATGCTAATCATTATGCTAGAAATGTTCCAAATTTACACAATGTTGATGAAGTATAAATTCAACAAGGTGAGTAAACTATTAGTAGAAATAAACAACAACTAAATCAGTAACAATTAAATCAACCAGAAAATGACAGAAACACACAATCTATTGCTGAAATTAATTCACAATTTCCTGATAATAAAATGGAGCAACTCAGTAAAAATTTGCACATTGATCAAATGCATGAGAAATATGATTTTTTGGAAGACAATAATCAACAATCTGAAAATGAAAACAACATAAGAATGGAAGAATCTAAAATTTCTATTTTGGACAATGAGCAAAATTCTTCAAGTAGGGAAATTTTCAGGTACATAAATGCATATTCTTATTTTTACCTCTATCTAGATCTTTTTGATAAATGGAATTCATTAAATAATTCTCCAACAATATCATTTTACACCAATATAATTTCATAAAATAGAAAAGTTGTCATTAATAATGAATTGCTTGCTAATTCTAGTTGGGATAGAAAGGATTTAATTGTCCATGCTTTTAAAAATCCTAAAAATTCTATTTATGCATGTAATTTTCTACTTTGTTCGGATTCACCTTATTTAAAGGAGATAGTTACTAATGAAATTATTTATAATGATGAATTGAAAAATGAAAATTCTGAACCTCAATCCTCTTTCTCTTCAAAAATAGTTTTGACTGAATCTCATATCCCTCAATCCATAAAAAAAAACTAGTTTTGAGGATAAAACAAAAATTAATCTAGATATTCTAGTTAATCCCTATCATCATAATGATTTTAGTAATCATGAATTTATCCCAATCTATGATTCCTATGATGATGACATACCTTGTTGGGATAATAATCTTGAAATTTTATCTTCTCCACAAGTGAATCCAAATAATCATTTTAATTTCATAATTTTTGTTGACAATTGTGGAAAGGAAATCTTTGCAAATGATTCTAAGCCATGTTATACAATTACTTGTAACATTAATGTAAATTATATTTTGCTTCATTTTCAGTTCCTTCAGTTTGAATTCATTTTTCTTTTGGATTTAATTTTTAAACATTTGAGCACATTATACTGGAAATTCGAGCATTCAAACTATAGACACTCGTCAATTACATTAGTAATCATTTATGAAAATCAATTTTAGAATTTCAAGCATGAAAATCATCTACTTATTATTTTGAAATTTTATTTGATGATCATGTTTGCCTAATTTATGTCTGATTTTCAAATGAGTTTTTCATAAATTCTTGCACTTGAGAGTACATCAATACATTATGGTCAGCAATGGAACACTTCTAGGAATATTTTAAATATTCATCCGTACCTTATCGATCCATTTGGGAAATATATGGAAGTTCCACTGCTCAAAAATATTTTGGATTTTGTCAATGTTCAACATGCTTAAATATTTAAAAATGTATCATCCAATGCAGGCCTAATGTTTCCTTTTCATTAAATTGAGCTTCTTCCAATCATTCACTAAAATAGATGTTAATTTCCATGATCCCACAAGAGTTTGGTTGGAAGAATTTTAGGATAGGAATTTTGTAAATATAATTATTTTTCCGAATTTGTCAGTTAGTCGGCTAATTTTTTCTTTTAATAATTTAGTTGCAGTTTTACTCCTGTTGATTGACCTGTACATACATGCAGGAGTTAAAACGAGAGAATGGTTACAATGGAAGTATAACTATACTTGGTCATGTTTCCTCTCATTCAATTACGATTAACAATATATTAATTTAGATTCAGTTTCTTTTCATGTTTGTAGTTATTTTATTATTGCAGACTTTCAATAAGAAAGTAACACGCCCAAGATTTTCCCTTGGAAATTCCCTTACAGTTTCTGACAAAGAGGCTTAGAACATATCAAATTTCTTATATCATCGAATCATGCACACTTGTGATTTGCTTTATTGTCTTGTTTTTCCAAAAATTCATCACATTGTTGAAATGTTCTTCTTATAAAATCATATATGGTGAAATTCCAAAGAATTGGTTATGGCTTGACAATTTTTTAGAATACCAAATTTTTAATTCACAAGTATTCTAGAGGATCACTTTCAAAAATTTTGTCCCTCAATGTAAATATGAAGCGGATGCAAATTTAAAGCTCATTACTTAGCATTTTAATTTAGATTGAATAAGTCAATGATTTTGAACATATGCAAACTTTGAGAAATGCACGGGAGAACTTGAAGATTCATAAGGTAAATTTACAGTCACATTTTTTCCAAGTATTCATTGACATGTTCATCTTTATCTATTATCAAATTATCTTGTTTATTAGTTTATTTCTTATTTTTTCTTTGTTACTTTTGTACGTCTTCATTAGCTTGATTTGGAGACATGATTTTTACTTAGGTTTACAATAAAGCAAGCAGTCAGACCTTTCCTGACCATTGACATGTTCAGGGAAGTATTTGTTTTCCATCAAAATCTTAGTATTCTATACCATTGCTTATTTTCTTATTTCCTTGCTTCACAAATACACAAGATGAGTCAATAATTGTTAATGCAACTGAAATGAAATGTTAGACTTTTTGTTGTCTAGATTTGCTATAAGCAAAGGAAATTGAAAAAAATCTTGCAACATTAATCTTATCCATGATTTTATCTCTGCCCCTTCTGAATCTCATATTTTCCAGGTTGAGTTGAACCATTTCAATTCACTCATTCATCTTGCATCCACTCTCATCACATTCCTTTCTATCAAGATGACTCAAATCCTTTAATTGGTAAATCTTGGAGTTTCGATCCTTCGTTATTCATTCTTCCAAGATTTCCATTTCTATATGTTTTGAGTGTTTTAATTCCTTAGACAAGTGAGATATCAAATTATATAATATTGTTGGCTCTCGTTAATTTAGACATTTCTATATAGTTTGACTTATCAGGTTATCATGATGTTTGAGAGCTTGGATGTATTTATAATTACAATTTTATCAAATCCCAAGTTTTTATTTCTTAAGATGACTTTATGAATTTAAGGATATACATTCTTCATGGGGTGTGCACTTGGGGCTCTTTTTTCTCTTCTTGGAAGTCTTCCTTTCTAATCAAAATTTCATCACTTATGGTTTGTTTTTGTTTATGCCTTTGTCCCACTATTGGATTCCCATTTCAGTATCTCAATCGTATTTTAGTGTGCATCTTCATTAGTTTTTCAAGACAATCTTGAGCAACCACTATGGTAATGCAACAATTTGTAAGGAATTTGGAACGGGAAAAGATAATGGATCATGGTTAAATCCTGTTTGATTTCTCTTATATTTTATTTTTGATATATCACTCTATATTTAGCATGCAAAATTTCAAGATCTCTTCATCTACACATATGCATTAGATTGTTTGGGTCTTGGTATTGATTCTTGATATTTTATGAAAATCATGGAGTTGGCATGAAATCTAAAATATAAAGAGAACAATCATCACTGCAAAAGCATATCTTCATTCTCATTTATGATGGATTTAGTTTACTGCTGATTCCTTGAACGCGAGACATCTTTTTTTTAGTTCATTGCTTGCTTTAGTTTAGATTTAATAAATGATGATTTTGGGTCAATGAAATTTCAAAAAGTTCAACTTATTCATGCTTTTACTTCCAATTAAAATAAGAGTTTATTTTATTGGAGAAAATGATATCTCTCAGGTAAAATTAAATGAAAATCTCCAATCATAAGATTCATATGGCCAAGGTCATCCTATTCCACTTCTTTATATTTTGTTTTTAGTGTTGTTTTTAGCTTTTGTTGATCTTAAACTCTATTTTGCAGGACTTCACACATTATTACGCACCTCATATTTGACACTCATTCTCCTTTGTTTGGTTTTCTTTCAAGATTTTGGGAGAAGCAGTAATGATCCTCATGAAATCGGCTAAACTAGGGAGTTTCAGAACCTTTAGTTTGTTTGTTAAGCGTTGCTTTTATAAGAAAATGATTAAGATGCTTTTATGTAGGATTATCTTTGAAACAAGAAAATTTGTGGTAGACATAGACTTCTCATTTAGCTTATTATTTCTCACGACTACTATTCACCCTTTAATTTCATAGGCCTAGTCACTTATAACTCCACAACATAAAATTTACTAGATTCTCAACATAAGATGAACACACACATGGTTTTATTCTTTTATTCATTTGTTGAGATATTTTATAGTTAATCTTGTTGGAGTTGGTTCTTTAGATTTGGGATTGTTCTTTTAGATTGTTCTTTCTTCATTTTAACATTTTTGGAGTTTAATGATTTCTTCTCTCCTTCAATTTCGAAATGTTTAAAATTTTCTTTTGGTTTTGGTTTGATTTTGGTGACTCCACTAAGATTTATGTGGAATGATTTTTCCTCACCGAACAATGGTTGGTAGACATGAGAAAGTTTTACTCTGTCGATTTCATGAATTTCATTTATCATTAAAGGTATATGTTTATGGAACCATAAATCCCTCTTTCTTTAAAATTTATTCATGGAGGAAAACACATCCTTTATAAGTCATATAGTTCACATTTTAAAGGAAAGAACTGACCTCAGTTTAACTCAATAGATCCCTCCCACCCCTCCACTTTATAAAAGCCTCTGATTGATAGTCACGGGAAAATAATTTGGAGTCAACATTATTGAAGTATTATATCCATTAACATAAGTATTTATTACCATCCCACCATTTTCACTCCGGTACATCATAAACTAAAATCTCGCAAATACGCTTATCAAAAGGGTGATTAAAAGAGGAAGCATGGGAAATACAAGTAAGCATGGTAGGGCTATGGATGCTAGCTGGAAGTAGGGTCATGCTTGTATGGCATAAAAGACAGCTTTGTCGAGGTACTGTTTAGGCTCGCTAGCAACGAAGCGATGTCAAAGACCATTCATAACAATGGATGTATAAAACTCCTCTATGTAACTTCTTTTATTTCTCATAAGAGGTAATTTTAAAATTAATTTTTCCAAAATTTTGGATTCATGATTTTTACTCACTCTGCTTTGATTACTTATCTTTTCAAACTCATATTACTTAATCTATGTATTTGGGACACATGGAAATGTTTTATTGTTTGACGATTCAATGAAATCGATTATTTTTAACATTTTGGTAAACTGAAGCTCATCATTTTTCAACTAGAGATAACTTGTTCTTCCCCATTTGTTCCAGTGTTAGAAGTGAGAACTCAACCCCCTCATTTTTTACTTATTTATTTCAAATACTTGGGACCCTTTCCATAAATTTAAGGCTAAATCACCTTTTTAATATTTTCTTTTGGTTAAATGTCATACAATTTTGCCAATTTTTTCATTAGATTTCTATTATGATTGTTTCATTGAGTTCAAAATTTTTGTTATATTTCCATCGATACTTATCTCATCTCATTTAGTTACACAGTTTGCAAATTATGCTCATCCAAAGTTCGATAATTTTTACCGTCTAAATTAAAAATGTACAAAATGTATATTATTTTAATTTTTGTAAATAAATTAGTAATTGATTGTAAATATTAATTTCTAGTTAAATTTTTACTAATTAATTCATTTTTCACTAATGATCCTACGAAATCGCCGCAGTCAAATTGTAGAACAATTAAAATTATGTAATTTCGGAATCTCAGAAATTTATTCCAATTCCCAATTTTAAAAGAAATTACGAGCCCTGGAATCTCAAAATTGCAAAATAAGTGTAGTTTAGTTTGTCATATTTTAAATTACCAAGTGACAGTAGTTTATAATGGATGAGTCCCACTCCAAATAGGCCCCACTTCACCTCACCTACTCCCTTATTCTTTTATAAAAAATCCCGTTAAAAAAAAAATCTCAAAAAAAAATTCCAATAAAAAAATCCCCATATAATACTTCTAATACAAAAAAGTCCTCATATAAAACAAATTCCAGTGTATAAAAGTTCTGATATAATATATCGAAACATTGGGTGCCTTTGAATATCGATGAATTCATTCTGAAACTTATGATATTAGTCTTCTCTCATATTCAAATAATATTTCAATTCATCGACGCCCAACATCCTTCATAAACCCATGACTTTTGTTGTAAGCACGGTTTTTGTTTGATATACCAACTCGTTAGTAAACATTAAATATAATATTGATTTGATACTTTCTAATGTATTTGTTTATTAAGCTAATTTTAATATAATTTAAATTTTAATTAATTTTTTTATTTAACACTGGTATATAATTTAACTAATTTGTTAATAAATTAAATTCTATTTATTTTAGTTTAATTTAATTAATTATAATTACAATTACAATTTAATTATTTGTATATTTAATTATTTTAATAATTGTAATTAATTAATTTTAACTATATGGTTAATTAATAGTTGTTAATTTAATTTAGGATTAGATTTTAATTAAAATTTCTTATTTTGGTTTATACAATGAATTTTCTAAAATTCTGACAATTTTGACATTTCAACTTTGGGAGCTTATAAGTTGAGTTTTACTTGGCCAAATTAGACCCAAGATGGGTCGTTAGATAGATAAAATCATGGAGAATATTCCTGAAGTGGTTGGATGACTAGATTCAATCATTAAAGGAGTTTAAAAGTTAACAAAAAATTAAGCTCTAAATTTGTAACAAAAATTAATTTTTTGAGTTTAATTTTTGCATTTTCATTTGCTCAAAGACTCTATTGATTGCAAATCCATTTGATTATGTTCTCTTTGAACAATAAAATCTTTACATGGATCAATGGGAAGAACAAATTTCTTTTTATTTATTTATTTAATTAAATTTTGATTAAAGATTTTTGTTTTCCATATTTGGTATTTTTTTTTATCTTGATTTGCATTTTAATTTAATTTTGAATTGTTTTTGGAAGGAGAATAGTTGAGGATATGAGTAAGATAAGATTTGAATCAATGGAATTGCTCCAACAAAAGAAAAAAAATTGAACAATGAAAATTGTTGGAGTATATTTTATCTTCAACAACTCTCCTATTTAGAATTCATTTTTGTAATTATAAATAGTGGTTTGAAGAATGGTTAAAGGGATCCTCTCTTCTGCAATTTTATAATTCTTAAAGCACTATTGTAATAGGGGTTTCATGTTGTAAGTAGGGAGGATCAATCTTAGATCTAGGAATCATTGGGATTTGTCTTTCTCCAAATTTGGACTTTGTATTATAAGAAAATCTTACACTATTGTAGCTTTTTCTTTTGATGGTAGAGTGTTCAATTTGAAAGAGATTGTTGGAGGTCAGTTCAAGGAATAGACAAAGAGACCAGATTTCATTAGTTTATAATTTGAATACTTATATTTAATTACAAGTTTCATTTATGTAATGGTGGATCTGTGTAAAATTTTCTCATTATATGCATTCATGTTTGATATGAGGAAAACTGTCTTTTGGATTAACTATCTAATTCATAATAACATAGATCTATTTTGAAGTTCTCTTGGCTCAAATATTTGATCAGATTTCTAAGTAACTATTTACTTAGAAATCCGTCATCAGAAGCCGATTTAATTACTATTGAAATTATGAAAATGTTTTCTTGGTTTTGATAGTCAATTATTCAATTATTCATTGTTAAATGATTTGCAAACATAATATGTTTTGGTAATTATAGTATCAGCTAGTAGAACTATTTCAGTAGGCAAATATTCATTATAAACCAAACATGTTAAAATCCCAATTCTATAAATATCTTTCTCTCGGTTGGGTTAGATCTACATCTTCTTAATCGAGATAGGTTTAGGATATTTTTTCTTTTTGTTTTCATTAGAGAATAAAGTTGCATTTAGATTTAATTATTTATTTCTAGAATTCCTCTTATAAAAGAGGAAAAACCATAGTTGTGGTTTGCCTGAGCCTTAAATAAGCTTAAGGACTTGCTTCCTTGTCTATGCACAGCAGGAAGGCTAATCCGATTTCTATTTCTTTGTTGGAAAGTTAAAGGCATAATTTTAGGCCAACAAAGATATAGAGAGAAGGTAACTAGAACTAGTTTAACCAGTTGGAACCACCATTCCAAAATGGAAAATTAGTTTCTTTAAGTTCCCAGCTGGGTGGTCTCCCTTAAAATGTTGAATGGTAATTTTGAGCTTTCAACACTACCCAAAGTTATCCTTTTCTTATTGATTTTGTTTCATCACAAATAGAAATTGTTTCACAAACAAATTCATCCAAATGTATTAATATTGTAGAAAAGTTTGTAAATAAGTTTGATGATTCATTTTGGACACTTTATTTTGACAAATCAAAATCGAGTGATGGTGCAGGAGCTGGTTGTATTCTAGTTAATCCAAATGGAGATAAAATGATGCTTTCCTGTAGGTTATAGTTTTATTGCACTAATAATGTAGCTGAATATGAACTTCTCGTCTAATGGTCACTGTTATCACTTAAGAATTCTAATTTCAAAACCACTCACATTAGTTTGATGGTAAAAATTCGGTGCTAGTCTAGGTTTGAGTTTTTGTTTGCCTTAGAGTCTGAGTCTTAGGAGTCCACTACATCCTTATTCACCACTGGTCTCACATCTCACATGGATATCATATGTCCAAACTCATTTCAAAACCGAAATTGTCTAGATGATTTTGTAGTGCCTGTAATCATTTTAAAGTGGTTTTGCAGCACATAAATCCTTTTTAGCAGTTTCGCAGCGCAACATGTTTGAGGTGATTTCGTAGCGCATAATTCATATTTTGCATTGGCTGCGCTACGAAATTGGGGATTTGTTCGAATCCATAGCCATTCTTTCACAGCTGTCATATCCATCAAAATCCATCAACAGTTGTCAGCCTATACACTTCGTCTATCATATCCGACCGCTTATCCTCATCATTAGGTCGTTAGGTGTCTTGGTACTGGCACATGTCTGCAGTTGTATTTTACTTAGCGGTTTTGGTCGTTCAATCAGGGTTTTCAAAATAGTATCAGAGCAATCGGGGAAATGTTCTTGTGGGTTTTGCTTCTATTCTTCGAATTTGGAGCAGTCTGAAATTATTCCTTGTAAACAATCTTGAGCTCAGTTTTCAGGGATATTCTCATTGTACTGGATATTCTGTTTTCTGAGATTTTTCACCCAGCTGAAAGACACACTTGAGATCCGCGATTTTTATAAGAACAGCCTCAAAATTACAGATTGGGAAATGCAAACTATCTCCTGGTCATCTGTGTTGGAAAAGACCGTTCAATTTCAAAATATTCAGCGACTCTGTGTTGTCAAAGATCTTTCAGCTCATGATGTTATAATGCGTATCATGCCCAAAGACAATTTCTTAATCAGGATGTAGAACAAGGGTGTGTTTGCCATGTCTATTCCTCGGTGGGTTCTTGGTGCAGGTCCTACGGTTCATAAAGCAAATGGCACCGAGAATTGCCTGATGTTGACAAAGACTCTGGAATGGACTAAAGCAGACCAGCAAAAAAAAGAACAGCCTGAGCTGGTTGTCTTGAACATGAAAATGGATGGGGAGCTAGATTGGAGTGAAATGGAGTTCTTGATTAAGTGGAAAGGATAGTCATATACGCACTGTCAATGGCAATCTTTGTCTGAGCTTCAAAATCTGAATGGTTTCAAAAAGGTGTTAAACTATATAAGGAAGAAGTATCTGACAACAGAGATGTCAGCGGAAGGAGATTCTCAGAGTGATTTCCAAAAGGAATACCATGAGATTATTTATGATATTTGTCAACAACCACTTCAGTTGCCTCTGCCAAATGTTTCAAGTACAGTTCAGGAATTTCAGAAAGTGGAGGACTATTTATCTATGGTGGAACAGTAACCTTCTGAGATAATGCAGGATGCAGTGATTCCATCCATAAGTGCGTTGGTAAAGCCAGAGCTTCTAAGGCACCAAGACAAAGATGTCAGGCTCATTGTTGTTACTTGCATTAGTGAAATCACTAGAATAACGGCACCTGAAGCACCATATAATGATGATTTAATGAGGAAAATATTTCAGTTGATTGTTGGAAGCCTTCAGGGACTAGATCAAATGAATAGTCCCACATTTGGAAGGAGGGTAACAATTTTAGAAACTGTCGCAAAAGTCAGGGCATGCGTTGTCATGCTGAACCTTCAGTGTGATAATCTCATCCTTGACATGTTTCAACATTTCCTTGCCAGTGCTAGTGAGAATCACACTGAAAACGTATCTGCTTCAATGCAAACAATTATGAGTTTGGTTTGAATGAGAGTGAAGACATATCACAACAACTGTTATCTGTTTTACTGAATAGCTTGAGAAGAGACAAGCAAAAAGCTTCACCAACTGCCCTTGCACTAGCCGTAAATGTTGTTAAACTTTGTGCAGAAAAGTTGAGGCTAATAGCTCTTTTACAGGTTGTTCCCATAACCTTGTCCAAAGCATCAAATATGCGAAGTGAATTTTTAGAGGCAGGGAAGAAGACTGTGCTTTTGAAATTACACAGCAGTTTCGTAGCGCGCTACGAAACTGCTGTAGCTGCATGTTACAATTCAGTTGATCAATCATGATTGACAAAGCGGCAAATCTTTTTGAAAGGTTTTGTCATCACACAGGTACATGAAAACGGTGGACAGCACATCAAGGAGTTGGCAGTCTGCTCTATTTTGGGTAATTAAAGGATAAAGGACATGCTTCTTTGGATTCGAACATTTTGAGGTAAACCAAAGACCAGTAAAACAGGGATAATTTCCTATGTTTCAGGACAATGGAAAATGTGTGACATTGAAGACCAACATGGAGCCTTGAAGATCCATCACAGCCAAACTAAAAGAGACCACTTGTCAGGGAATAAATCCTGATTGTAATAAATGCTACATTCAGCATGATGAAGAATTAGAATCCTAATTGTTTTAGGATTCTAGAGTTGTCAATTAGTAGTCAGTTGTATTTATTAGTTAGTTAAAGGGTTAATAGGTGTCATTAGAAGTAGTTTTCGAGTTCCCTTAATGTTTAAGGAGGAATCTCAATCAGTTAGAAGAAGAGCTCTATATATAGCTGAAACAGCAATGTAATCAGGGTTGGGAAATTTTATGGAAAAGCTTGTATTTGGCCTATTGGTATGGATGTATAATCACTCAGAACTCACTGAATGTGCTCTGGTGTGAGACTCATTTTCAGTAATACATGCTTGACTTTACTTCTCAGGATTCATGAAGGATTTTTTATGTTCAGAATATGTGATGTTGTCCTTTTCTTAATTCTTACAGTGGTATGGATGTATAATCACTCAGAATTCACTGAATGTGCTCTGACTTCCGGTATACATTTATAAACTGTGTGGTCCCATATGAGTTATGTTCTGAATGTTTAAATGCTGAATGCCCTGACTTCCATGTAAGGTTGAGTTCATTGTTATATTGAGGTGTTGTTGACTCCATAAGCCCAATGGATAGTTGGTTAATGTGTTCCCACCATTCATATTTTCCACAGTTGTTCTATAAGAGTTAGCCATCTTATCTTTATTCACAATCATTAATCCATCAAGAGAGAGCCCTCTCAGGTTGAGGAGGCTAAGCCTCAGCCTAAAGTAGGTTTGAAATAGTTACTTAGAGTCAACCTGACCAGCAGCCTATCAGGGTCTGATTTTGAGATAACATTTTGGTGCGTCTGCCGGGAGTCTGAAGATTATTCATTCCCGAAATCAAGAGGCTGAACTTCTGAAGGTAGCAGGAGCTCAGAAGAATTTTCGAGGCTGCAAATCTACCTTGGCGACTCCATTGTTGAAAAATTCGAAATTCATAGATTCGTGGTGATTCCACTGGAGTTATGAAGGACCCAGATGCTACCATTCTTATTTCAAGGTATGCATGCATAAATTTTTCAGGAATTCATGGTTTCCCAAATTATTTTCCCAAGGATGCATATTTTCTAAGGAATGGTCCAAAATTCAATGGAGAAGATTTGAGTTTAACTTTGAAGCATATATCAGATTTTTGTGAGTTTACAGAGCTTCTTAGAGTTAAACATGAGGATGTTTGCATTATGTTGTTCTATGATTCATTTCAAGGGAAATGTAAACAATGGATTGAAAGCTTTCCTACCAAATCCATTAAGTCATTTGAAGACTTTTGGCTTCTGTTTTTGGAGGAATGGATGGATAGATCAGATGCGGTGGCAAACTCTCCTTCAATTCAAGGTTTCAAACAGTGGAATGATCATCATATTAATGAAGAAATAGTTGAAAATTTTTCTTTGTCCTTGTCTTCTTATATAAAATCATTTGACTGCAAGGCAGAGGATAAGATGAAATTTTTGGATGAATTTGCCAAAGACATTGAGAAAGATATTGAACGTTTACAAGGTCAAATTCAACCATATAGTCTTCGTGGTTGTGATCATTCTTTTCAAAATATTTTTATGATAGCACATAAGGAGAGAGTGTTGCTTCCTTTCTCTTTCACGATTGAGGAAGAGTACACTGTTGTTGAAGATCAGTTTTCACAACCAGAAAGTTACAAGAATCATCAAGTTGATCATGTATTCTGGGATCCTATAGCCAAATATATGGAAGAGTTTTACTCTCCAGTGTTTCAGTTTTTCTATGAAGATCAGAGGCAATTTCAGTGGCACTGGTCATCACAATATCATTGTGGCTCTGAACTCCGATGCAGTCAAAAAACTCAAATATCAGATAAGACAAATGATTGGCTACATTGGAAATTTCACATTGATTGAGCAGAAAGAAGTTTGAAATTGATAGGGTAGGTAGGTAGGAAATTGCAAATAAGCTCAAGGTGGACTGAGCCTTTTTCAGTAGATATAGATTTCTTTCTCCTACAGTGATCATCAAGCTTAAGCCCGAGGTGAGGGCCCAAGAAGTTGGAAAGGGATGTTTGTCAAGCAAATTTCCGTTTGTTATAAAAAAAAAAAAAAAAGCACTGGACCTACGAGTTCTTAGTGTACTACATGAGCACACTATCCCAAGTGGAGCCACTGTTATCACTTAAGAATTCTAATTTCAAAACCACTCACATTAGTTTGATGGTAAAAATTCGGTGCTAGTCTAGGTTTGAGTTTTTGTTTGCCTTAGAGTCTGAGTCTTAGGAGTCCACTACATCCTTATTCACCACTGGTCTCACATCTCACATGGATATCATATGTCCAAACTCATTTCAAAACCGAAATTGTCTAGGTGATTTCGTAGCACCTGTAATCATTTTAAAGTGGTTTTGCAGCACATAAATCCTTTTTAGCAGTTTTGCAGCGCAACATGTTTGAGGTGATTTCGTAGCGCATAATTCAAATTTTGCACTGGCTGCGCCGAAATTGGGGATTTGTTCGAATCCATAGCCATTCTTTCACAGCTGTCATATCCATCAAAATCCATCAACAATTGTCATCCTATACACTTCGTCTATCATATCCGACCGCTTATCCTCATCATTAGGTCGTTAGGTGTCTTGGTACTGGCACATGTCTGCAGTTGTATTTTACTTAGCGGTTTTGGTCGTTCAATCAGGGGTTTCAAAATAGTATCAGAGCAATCGGGGAAATGTTCTTGTGGGTTTTGCTTCTATTCTTCGAATTTGGAGTAGCCTGAAATTATTCCTTGTAAACAATCTTGAGCTCAGTTTTCAGGGATATTCTCATTGTGTTGGATATTCTGTTTTCTGAGATTTTTCACCCAGCTGAAAGACACACTTGAGATCCGCGATTTTTATAAGAACAGCCTCAAAATTACAGATTGGGAAATGCAAACTATCTCCTGGTCATCTGTGTTGGAAAAGACCGTTCAATTTCAAAATATTCAGTGACTCTGTGTTGTCAAAGATCTTTCAGCTCATGATGTTATAATGCGTATCATGCGCAAAGACAATTTCTTAATCAGGATGTAGAACAAGGGTGTGTTTGCCATGTCTATTCCTCGGTGGGTTCTTGGTGCAGGTCCTATGGTTCATAAAGCAAATGGCATCGAGAATTGCCTGATGTTGACAAAGACTCTGGAATGGACTAAAGCAGACCAGCAAAAAAAAGAACAGCCTGAGCTGGTTGTCTTGAACATGAAAATGGATGGGGAGCTAGATTGGAGTGAAATGGAGTTCTTGATTAAGTGGAAAGGACAGTCATATACGCACTGTCAATGGCAATCTTTGTCTGAGCTTCAAAATCTGAATGGTTTCAAAAAGGTGTTAAACTATATAAGGAAGAAGTATCTGACAACAGAGATGTCAGCGGAAGGAGATTCTCAGAGTGATTTCCAAAATGAATACCATGAGATTATTTATGATATTTGTCAACAACCACTTCAGTTGCCTCTACCAAATGTTTCAAGTACAGTTCAGGAATTTCAAAAAGTGGAGGATTATTTATCTATGGTGGAACAGTAACCTTCTGAGATAATGCAGGATGCAGTGATTCCATCCATAAGTGCATTGGTAAAGCCAGAGCTTCTAAGGCACCAAGACAAAGATGTCAGGCTCATTGTTGTTACTTGCATTAGTGAAATCACTAGAATAACGGCACCTGAAGCACCATATAATGATGATTTAATGAGGGAAATATTTCAGTTGATTATTGGAAGCCTTCAGGGACTAGATCAAATGAATAGTCCCACATTTGGAAGGAGGGTAACAATTTTAGAAACTGTCGCAAAAGTCAGGGCATGCGTTGTCATGCTGAACCTTCAGTGTGATAATCTCATCCTTGACATGTTTCAACATTTCCTTGCCAGTGCTAGTGAGAATCACACTGAAAACGTATCTGCTTCAATGCAAACAATTATGAGTTTGGTTTGAATGAGAGTGAAGACATATCACAACAACTGTTATCTGTTTTACTGAATAGCTTGAGAAGAGACAAGCAAAAAGCTTCACCAGCTGCCCTTGCACTAGCCGTAAATGTTGTTAAACTTTGTGCAGAAAAGTTGAGGCTAATAGCTCTTTTACAGGTTGTTCCCATAACCTTGTCCAAAGCATCAACTATGCGAAGTGAATTTTTAGAGGCAGGGAAGAAGACTGTGCTTTTGAAATTACACAGCAGTTTCGTAGCGCGCTACGAAACTGCTGTAGCTGCATGTTACAATTCAGTTGATCAATCATGATTGACAAAGCGGCAAATCTTTTTGAAAGGTTTTGTCATCACACAGGTACATGAAAATGGTGGACAACACATCAAGGACGTGGCAGTCTGCTCTATTTTGGGTAATTAAAGGATAAAGGACATGCTTCTTTGGATTCGAACATTTTGAGGTAAACCAAAGACCAGTAAAACAGGGATAATTTCCTATGTTTCAGGACAATGGAAAACGTGTGACATTGAAGACCAACATGGAGCCTTGAAGATCCATCACAGCCAAACTAAAAGAGACCACTTGTCAGGGAATAAATCCTAATTGTAATAAATGCTACATTCAGCATGATGAAGAATTAGAATCCTAATTGTTTTAGGATTCTAGAGCTGTCAATTAGTAGTCAGTTGTATTTATTAGTTAGTTAAAGGGTTAATAGGTGTCATTAGAAGTAGTTTTCGAGTTCCCTTAATGTTTAAGGAGGAATCTCGATCAGTTAGAATAAGAGCTCTATATATAGCTGAAACAACAATGTAATCAGGGTTGGGAAATTTTATGGAAAAGCTTGTATTTGGCCTATTGGTATGGATGTATAATCACTCAGAATTCACTGAATGTGCTCTGATGTGAGACTCATTTTCAGTAATACATGCTTGACTTTACTTCTCAGGATTCATGAAGGATTTTTTATGTTCAGAATATGTGATGTTGTCCTTTTCTTAATTCTTACAGTGGTATGGATGTATAATCACTCAGAATTCACTGAATGTGCTCTGACTTCCTGTATACATTTATAAACTGTGTGGTCCCATATGAGTTTATGTTCTGAATGTTTAAATGCTGAATGCCCTGACTTCCATGTAAGGTTGTGTTCATTGTTATATTGAGGTGTTGTTGACTCCATAAGCCCAATGAATAGTTGGTTAATGTGTTCCCACCATTCATATTTTCCACAGTTGTTCTATAAGAGTTAGCCATCTTATCTTTATTCACAATCATTAATCCATCAAGAGAGAGCCCTCTCAGGTTGAGGAGGCTAAGCCTCAGCCTAAAGTAGGTTTGAAATAGTTACTTAGAGTCAACCTGACCAGCAGCCTATCAGGGTCTGATTTTGAGATAACAGTCACAAAAAGTTATTAATCTAGATATCAGATATCTTAAAGTTTTTAGTGATTACGAAATCATTATTAAATAGGTAAGGAATGCAATCCATTATGTTTATAATCACCTTAAGAATTACCAATACTTAATTCAATATTTGACTACACATTTTATGACATTCAATATAACTCCAATTCCTAGAATTCAAAATGCCAGTGCAAACCACTTAGCTAGTGTAGCTTCAAAACTCATACCTCCTGAGGACTTCAGTCTAGATAGATTTTCAGTAGAATTTATTTTTCACCCTTCTATTCCTGATAGCATCATGAATTGGTGAGTGTTTAATGATGATAATGATATTCTACGTTTTTTGACTTATGAAGGTTCTTATACAGATCATATCATTGACGAACATGAACATGATAGGTAGCCTAATAATTCTTCTGATAAAAATTCATTACCAAAACTTGTAGTAAAGTTAGATGATTTGTACGAATTAAAGGATAGATTCAAGAAATCAACCAATTGTAAATTCCAAAGTAGTACTTTAAGGTTTGAACTTATTAATTTAGGGTCCGAGGAAAAACCTCAAAATATTAACTTAGGACTTGGAATTTCTCCTGACGAAAGGCTTTCCTTCATACATTTGTTAAGGAGATACAAGGACATTTTTGCTTGGAGTTACAATGACTTGAATACATATGACACCTCTATCATCCAACATACCATACCCATGTTGTTCGATGTAAATCTAGTTCAACAAAAACTTAGAAAAATCCACCCTAATCTTGAAACTCAAATTAAGACCAAGCTGAATAAATTTCTTAAAGCCAAAATCATTTTTCCGGTTAGACATTCCAAGTGGGTGTCAAACCTCATCCATGTTAGAAAGAAGAATGAAAACATTTAAATTTATATTGATTTTAGGATTTTGAATAGAGCATCTAAAAAATGAAAACTTTCCTCTCCCTTCGATGGAACAAATCTTATAGTCTGTTGCAGTCTCTGAGCTTATGTCTTTTTTAGATGGTTTTTCAGGTTATAACCAGATCCTTGTAGACCCTATAGATTGATTAAATATGACATTTAGAACCAAATGGGGAACCTACATTTATCAAAAAATTCCTTCTAGTTTAATTAATGTTCGAGCTACATTCCAAAGAGCTATGAATATTGCTTTCAGAGGTATGATTAATAAATCGTTCATTGTTTATTTAGATGATATTACAATCTATTCAAAGAAAAGGATTAATCATCTTAATGATTTAAAGCACATCTTTGAAAGGTGCATGAAATTTGGAATATCTTTAAATCCTAAAAAATCATTCTTTGCTTTAAATGAAGAAAAATTCATGGGTTTTATTTTTCAAACTATGGAATCACCAAACACCCGAAAAGAGTCAAAGCCATCTCAGAAATTCCCATACCTCATAATACAAAATTGATGCAATATTTCCTTGGGAAAATCAATTTTGTTAAACATTTTGTTCCTGATTTTTCAAAGATTGTCATGCCACTTCAAAACATGATAAAAAAGAAAGTAATTTATAAGTGGGGACAAGCTAAGATACATATTTTGAATCAATTAAGAAAGACATTATCGATGCTCCTTCATTGTCATCTCATGATTATTCTAGGGAATTTGTCCTATATACTTTTTCCTCTGATCATTCTTACGTGGTAGTTTTAACTCAACAAAATCAAGAACAAGTTGAATCTCCTATTTCTTTATATAGTTCTACATTAAAAGAAGAAAAAATAAATTATTCAGAAGTGGAAAAACATGCTTTCATGATCTTTAAATCATTAAAAAAATTCAGACCTTTTCTCGTAAAATCACGCACAAAAGTGATTGTGTCTTTCCCAATAGTTAGGAAAATACTTATGTAAAAGGAATTAGGATAAAAGAGAGCTAACTAGGTCACATCTTTACAGGAATATGACCTTGAAATCAAATGAGCTAAGATTTTTAGAGGTCAAGGTTTTTATAGGTTGGTTATTGGTGCATCTGACAATACATCAAAAGTTGATTCAGGTAAAAGCATTCAGGTTTCAAAGGTATGTCCCATTGATACTGAATCTCAATATTTTGATTTGATTTTCTATTTAAAAAATGGCTATGCACTAGTTGAGGTAGATTTCAAAATGAAAAGAGCAATGAGATAGAAAGGAAACTAATATCAACTTGTTAATGATGTTTTATTCAGGAAAAATTATGATTATGTCATTCTTAGGTGTTTAGAAAAGCCCGAAGATGAAAAGGTGTTGCAAGAACTACATGATGTACCATCACGTGGGCATTAAAGTGGGGATACTACTTCCCAAAAAATACTTCACGCTGGATACTATTGGCTAACTTTGTTCAAATATACACATTCTTATGTGAGAAAATGTAAAATTTTCAAGGAGAGAAAAGAAAGCAGCCTTGCATCTACAACCCATGAATATTGAACAACCCTTTGAACAACGGGGGTTGGATATCATAGGTGAGATTGTTCCACATTCTTCTAAGTAACATAAATGTATTCTCACTGATATTGATTATTTCACTAAGTGGGTGGAGGCAGTACCGTTAAAGGTGGCCAATTATGAAATTGTTATTGATTTCATTGATCAACACATTATCACCAGGTTTGGCCTTCCTAATGCTCTAATGTTTGATAATTTTTCATATTTTTATGGTAATGTAATTACTAATTTTTCACTAAAGAGGGTTTTCAAAGTTAAATATGCTACAAATTATTATCCCCGAGGGAATGGATTAGCATAATCCACTAACAAAAACCTCTTGAGAATTATAAAGCGAACTATATATGAAAATCAAAATAATTGTCATAAAAATTTAATTTTTTCTCTATGGGCATACATAATTACTCACAAAGCTTCCTTAACGATTTCACCTTATTATCTAGTTTATGGAAAAGAAGTTGTGTTTCCTCCTAATGTAGCTTTACCTTCATTAGCCCTGGTGTAGTCAATTGAAGAACAACCCTACTCTTTTCTCCAATTAAGATTGTCTCATGTATTTAAATTAGAAGAAGGGATGGATAAGGCAAAATAGATTCTTGCCAAACACAAAAACATTATTAAATAATGATTTGATGCAAGTTCAGTTGGGAATGGAGATTTGGTTCTAAAATGGGATAAATCCCAAGAAGAAAATGGTAAACATACAAAGTTTCTGAAACTTTGCTTGGAATATTTCATATAGTCAAAAAACTGCCTCATCTACTTTTATTCTACAAGATTTACACGGTAGGAAAGAATCTCTTCCCATAAATGGGATAATTCTAAGAAATGTTTTTCTTGAAAACTCATGCCTTGTTGTAAATAATCATATGTAATTATCGATGTGTCTTTAGGATAATTTTGTTGTATGTTACTTTCTTAGCTATGTACTTGGGATGTTGTAGATTCTATGTTCATTTTCATGAAATTCATATGTAAAAAGGAAAATCCTTAAGAAAATGATTATTGTGTTGATGACAAAAAATTCATAGATATTGAAATCTCTCATTTTATTTCCATTCTTTTGTGAACTATTTATAGCTTGAATCACTAAAAGACAATTTTTTCTTATGACTAGTCATATTCTGGAACAATTATTGAAATAAATAAAGACTATAAAAGGTTTTAGCACTTTATAACTTTAATTTTCATCCACAACTCTTAAGGAGAAGAGTTACCTCCACATCTACTAATCAAATACTTTTAGAGTGTAATTAAAAAATATTTAACTTGAAAGAAAAGGGGTCTCTTTAAGAGCCAGCTTACCATGATCACGGGGAACTAATGTTATTGACATTATCACATCTAGTCACCAAGACAGGATAAAGGTCTCATTACCAGATAGCTTGTTCAATATCATTACAACCTGTAAATGGAATTATCAACATCTGGCTACTAAACCAGGGCAAGGGCTTTCAAGAAAAAGAAAAAAATCAAAATGTAAATTAAATAGCTCTAAAATATATTCTAGTGGATGGGATACTGGTATTTCTTGGTTAAACGGTAACCCTGTCGAGGCTATGGACCATTGTTGGCAGTAGTGGCACTACTAGTAACTAAAGAGTCTCTCTTAATGCAAAACTTTCAATAGTTCTTTATTTCATCATTACAATTGATAATATAAATTGACTGTTAAAGATAAATAGTTTCTTTAATAAATAACATGTTATGAAGTTTGCAAGTAAAGAATTTTATTTTATTCAGAGAAATTTTTATCAAAAATATGTTTTTCAACATTATACTATCTTCAAATTTTATCCTTTATTTCTTTAAATTTCATTTATTTAACAGAGATATATGTTTTTCCTAGTGTATCACAAATTGTTGTAGTATAACAACAATCCCCAGTTTTAGTTATTTCCTAATAAATAATGGGGATCCTTTTTCTAGTATCCTTAGTTTCTCAATTAAAATAATTTGTGTTATTTAATAAAGTACAATAAGGAAATTTGTTATGAGTACCTTTTAAAACAAAACTTTTATAAAACTTAAGGTCTTTTCCATTTTTGTAACAAATCTTATGGAAGTTGTATTTCATAAAAGTTACAAAATAATGGAATTCTGATGGGCCCACTCCCCAAAGTTACCTTTGTATTGAAAATCATTCATTATCGACTCTTCTCCATTTCCAAGTTTTATTAATAAACATCATGAAAATTCTCATCCCAGAAGTCCAACCTCTCGATGCATTTCTTAATGTTTGAATACTTTCCATTTCGAAGCTCTTAATATCGTAAAGTATAATTTAGTTACATTCCTGAAATTACAACCCCTGAAAACTTTTTGATTTAAATATTTAATTTTGGAATTGCATATTTATTACACCTCCGAAAACACACTACTCTGAAATTCTGTCAAGTTTTGATAATAATCTTATTGGAACCTCTATCATTCGAATCTCTTTAAAAATAATGTTACAAAAAGTGGTACTTCCAAAATCATAACACCCAATACTTTTTTACGTCTGTAATATTCGACTCCAGGTAATTCTATATTAGGGTTCCACATTCTAGAAACATTATTTTTTAAGTCTTATTAAAAAAATCCTACCGGTAAACTTTTCATATTTCTCAGTGGGACACTTACTTTGAGAATGTTTTCGAGATATCTCTTTATAGCCTTTGTATTATCAGGAGCCTCTCACTTTAGATATTTGAAATATTGCAACTCTATTTTAAACTATCAAAACTGACATCGACCCTTTCACATGGCATCTTGTTAGTGTACTTAGTGGATTTAAATGGATTTTAATAAGTCTTGAAAACAAAGAAAATTACATTTAATTCACTTTAGTCTCATAAAAAAATTTCTAAAAGGGATTTTCATTGTAGAGCTTATTTTTCTATCAGCATGAATTTCTAGCTAAGTAAGTGTCTTTGAATGATTTATTTTGTATCTCCATTACATGCAAGCTTTGATTCTCATCATCACGAAGAAACGAATAAAGGAGAGAAACCCAAGAAAAATGATCTGCCACAGCAACCTTCCGGCCCATTTGTTGAACATACTGATGAGAAGAGTCCAGGAGCGAGGTTATTTTCCAACACTGTTTGTACCAACGATTATGGATTTTCCTCTCGAGAGTTCATTTACTAATATTTTGAGGATGAAGGGCCTGAAGTCACAAAAAGAACAACTATTGAATATGACTCAATTCCCATCTTTGAGCATACAATAAGGGATGCTGCTAATTCATTCCTTCATATAATTTCCGTGAGACCCAAATTTGTTCCCTACACATATATGGTTCACTAGGTTATAGAGAACTTGGATATTTCAGGATGACACATAAAGATGTCAAAGGGAACAATCCTAGTATCTTTCCATAGCAAAGGTTTGCTAAAAAGTATAATCTACCAAATCCACAATATGTATGCAATAAGCAATATCCTGAAGCATTTATGAAGCAAAATGGACACCCATTAGAACATATTAGTCAGTGGCGCAAAGGCCCTAATAAGCATAAAGCCGAGGAGTCATGTGAATACTCAATTTATTCCCTTTCTCCTCGATTTTACTAAGTTGCATAGATGATATGTTTGTTGTATGGGCAACCTAACATGTCAAAATTTCTTGATGATTGGATTCCTTTAATTGATGGTGAAGTTGAGGGTTTCATTTTTAGTTGGGTGACCATGCTCTATGATAGGATGGTTACTCATATCTTGGAATTTAGGAAAGGCAGAAATATCTCCGAAAATAAGATTCTTCATTTCTATATGTCTGCATAAATTATGAACGCTCTTTTCTTTTCAATGGATTTCACAGCTATGGGATGGAAATGGACTATCCAGGAACCCAAACCCATTCATATCTACCATTATTTCCTATGGGAGTCTAAGTACTTAAAAAATTTCTATTGCATTTTCCATGGAGTGATAATTCTAGTTTATGAAGTTATTTTTGGATCAAATCTACCTCGGATGTCACAGGAAGATGAAGATGGTCTTCAAAACATTGGGAACTGGTTTGGAGAGGAGCTATTTAATTATATTAGAATTATGAAAATTTAACTAATCCTCATGTCCTACCTTTATACATACAATATAAGATTCTAAGAAGAGAAATAACCTATCAAATGATAGCTTATGGAATTTTCTAAAACATTGAAAGGTCCAAATAAAAGGATGTGGTCATCTTTTCCTTCTAAGTTTGGTATATTTTCCTTAGAAAATTATAAGCATGAAGAGAAGGAAATTTAGGTTATTTAGGCCCTCGACCTACCTACTATTCCCAACAGGAAATACAATCATGTTTCTGTAGTTAAAAAGTTCACTGCTTCCCAAAACCTTAGGAATTGTTTTCATGAATCTAATAGGTTGGATGACTTTTTTCTAGTAGTCCTCTTCTTATGCGCAGGAATTAAAGAGATTAGAATAACAATTTTCCCTATAGGAGAAGGCTCAATTTTCAAAATACTAAAATTCTAGAATATCCATCCTTCCTTTGGGTTTATTACAGCTAACTCAGGAAAAGGCTTTAACTGCTAATGTTCATATTGTCAGTTCATCACAGTTAGCAATACCTCCTCAAACAAAGGGTGGTGTGGTTTCCTCAACATCCCAAGAAGAAGGAATTGTATTTGGATCCTAATTGGATGAAATTTGGGAAGAGTTTAGTCAAACTCTAAATTCAAAAAATGATGACCCTCAGAGTGTAAAAGCTTCACAACAAAGTAATCCTTAGGATACTCCTAATAATTCTAAAGAAAAGAAGGCTATTAATAAATCTTAGGCTCAAGATGAGAAATATTTTTAAATTATTATTGCATTTGCTACCTCTAAAATTGATTTGAATACTAAAGAGATTCCTCCTTTGGATATTTTCTACAGTCCTCAACAGAAGGCTATAGTAAAAAGAGGAAGAAAGAAAATAAAGGTAGATCAATCACATACATTATTACCTAAATATATCTCCCCTTGTGAATTTTTATGGAAGGTATATATTGAGGAACCAATAGAGGAGTTAGGGAGCCCAACTCAGTTCATAGGTGCTTATGCCTCAACAAATATTGATAAGGCCACAAAAGTTCAAAGAGTTCTAAAGGAGAAAGAAGAAAAAATCCTCCTGTTGGAGAAGAATCTTGTTTATGAGAAGAACAGGATCAATGACCAATGGCAGTCAAAATTGACAAACTTACAACAAAGGTTTTACTCAATAAAGGTGCAATATGATAATGATTTGCAGATAAAAAATGATCAAATCTATGAAATGTAGAAGAAAATTGAAGAAATGCACCTTAGTCCTAAACTAACAGAATTTAAGAAGGAAGCCAAGGAGTTGAATGCTCTTCTCGGACATCAACAAAGGGTCTTCTACAATAAATTAATGTTAATTCAAGGTTAGTGTAAGGGTGTTGATTCTCTTGTTGATCAATTGTGTAAGAAATGAATGAGAAGCTCACAGGTTTCCTCAACTCGTAAGAAAGTGAAGAAGGTAGACATGTTAATCTATCAAAGATTGATGAAGCTCAGGAAATCATTATTTTCATGGAATGGGAGATCCAAATGAAACAGGCTAAAGCATCCGTAAATTAAGTCTGGAAACTTGCTAGTTATATTATCAAATCTGTTAATGATAATTTACTACAATCTAATCTCATTCTGAGTTGTCCCGAAGGTGTTATCACCAAAAAATGATCACCTATCCATCTCTAACTAAGTGGATCAAAATACACCACGTAGAATTAATTTTACCATAGTAAAATAACTTTCACGGTGGAAAATAATTTAGTAAACCACTTTTATTAAATTATTTCTGATTTAAATAAAAAAACCCCATGAGAGTAATTAGATAAATAAATATTTATTTAATTTTCTCTAGGAATGATTATTAAATCATTATTTAATAATTATTCCTTGTCCCATTTGACTAAATCCCTTGGGAATATTTAAATAAATCATTATTTATTTTAATTTCCTTATTTATGTTATTAGAATAATAATTAAATCACTATTTAATAATTGATTTGATGTCACACTTTTATTTGTTAATTGTTTCTAAATAAAGGTATTTAACCATTTTAAATTCCTTTCCCTCTCCAATAAATATAATAAAGTATTCCAAGTAGATAGATCTGAATTTGGTTCATAATATTTTATTATTCTCCATTTTCAAGATAAATTTCGTACTTGGCTATATAAAGGAGGGTTTTTCATTCATTCTTCACCATGATCATAATCACTGTCAACATTATCATCATTTTTCTTGAGCTCCCATTTTGAGTTCTTCACTTTTGTTTAGGTTTTTTCACATTGAGAGAGAAGATCAATTTTTTGAAGCGTCAAATATATCAAAGGACCCATCCCACGAAGGGGGAGTTACAGATGAATATGTAGATCTCCTTCACCAGGTGTTATCAATAAAAGATAAATTCATTTAAAATTGTCTTTCAAATTGGGTTATTATATTGGATTCTTTATATTGCTACTTTCTATTTTATGTTATACCTTCTTTTAGTACAGGTTTTCTATTTGTGTTTCGAATCTAAGAAAACAGCATGCATCAACTTGTTGTTAGGGTCACTTGTCACCTAGTGACTTAATTGAAGTATTTTTGGTACACCTTCCAGGAATTTTCACACTAACAAATGATGATTCCACTAGGTCTTTAGTTACACATTTGTCATCCAACAAATGACATCTCCACTGGTTTAATAACAACATTCTTGGGTGACTGAAGTTTTAGAAAATTTTAAGGTTTTCTTCAATTTTTTTTCTCTCAATTTCTATTTATAATGTTAAACCCTATTTTGTCAAATTTTCGGATTTTGTTGGGTTTCTCTTCTTTTCTGCATGTCACAGGTACTAGTCGAGTATGGGACAACAAAATTTGTGCAAGATTTTCCAACCGAGACTCCCAGGAACAAAGTGAACTTTTCAGTCCAATAAGTGAGTTGTAGAGCGCATGTTTTGGCTCAAAAACCATGTTTTCCTCATTTCCAGGTCAGTACCTGCATTTTGGAAATTTTCCGGAAATGTTTCACTTTTTTTTTTTACAGATTTTCCTTGAGTGTTGTTTGCATACTGGTTTGGGTTATTCATCTCTATTTTCCAGTCTCCCTTAGCCCTGTATCCACTTGATTTGTCTCTTTGAGGAAGGAAATAGCCCCATAGGGTTTAGAGTACACCTCCACATTGATAGGAAGAGATTTGTTGAGTGAGGAATCTAGGGTTTTCAACATTTTCATCCATTGTTTTTTAGATATAATCCATTACTTTAAAGATCCTTTTGATAGGTTTATTTTACCTTTTCTCCCTTTAGATTCTGGGTTTTCCTTTTTCCCCTTAGGATCTCCTTGAGTATATTAGGTCTTTGAGCTTCAGACCTATCTTTTGCAGCATTTTTCACTTCTAATTTTTGTTGTTTGGTGCATCATTTACAAAATGTTAGAGCCTTTAGATCCCATTCCCTTCACATTAGATCTTTTTGAATCTTCTTTGTGTCTTTGATTTGCTTGTTTTGCCTTCTCTTTCTTAGTTTCTTAGTAGCCCTTGTGGGTGGGGTTTTGTGTACTTGATTGGTTGTTTATCTATTTTGTCATTTTCATATTTATTTACAATATTTCAACATTTTACTTTCAGTAGCATATGGCATCATGAAACATGGTTAATTAACTCATCTACTTGACACATCATTCTCACACGCTCACACCTTAAGAAAATGTGAGTTTGGTTAACACCGCCAAGCCAAGACTTGAAACACTACACCTTAATAAATCAACACACATAGATTAACCCCACTTGGGCATCATGGCCAAACAATATTTGTAGTGTAGGTGTAGGGTTGGTGGGATAGGCTTCGAATAACACCCATTGATCACTTTTCATCAGACATAGAAGTTGACATATTAGGGAGCTTAAAATAATTCACCATCCCATGATTAAAGCTGAAGTGCATCAAAAACATGATTCAGAGGGGGTTAGACTAGGTCATCATGCGATCAGTTGTTCTTGGGGCTACCCAACCTATGGTAGGGAATTCCATGTGGTGGATAACTACCAAGAAGGTCAAGACTCGACCACACCTCGGTGAGGAAGGTAATCGTAGTGACCAATCTCCAGAAAATACCTTATAGGACTGGATTTGGGAAGAAATTTGTCCTCTACCCTACCTTTCTCTGGACAACTCTACTTGAGGGGATGAGATTCTATCAAGTAAGAAGTTCTTTGGAAGGTCATATAAAACAATAGATCTAGGATTGTTTGAGGATTTAGATCACCTATAGGCTAAAGGTCTTTTTCTTCAATAGGATGTGACTGCTTGTATTAGAGTAACATCATTAAATGGTTAGTTTACACTTGGCATCAATGCAATAGGTGTTTTCTTGTTGTTTTTCACTCTCTTATTCCTATAATTTCTCTTTAGTATAGAAACCATAGTGCCTCCAAGGTGTTTTTCATGTCAAATTCGAGGGCTTCACCTTCAGTTCCCATTAGGCCATATTACTCCTCCCTGTCGAGTTCGAGTTCATCCTCCTAGTCCTCCATCGAGTCATCATCCTGATTATGATTCTTGTTCTACTGATTCATCTCATTCATCCTCTGATTTCGCGTCTTCTCAACCCAATATCACCATCAATGCGGGCACTAATACAAGTGTAGGAACCTAGGGCGGTAACCGAGGTGCTAACCAGGTTGCCCCCACTAGAGGAACCTCAACTGGTTTGGTCACTCCTACTCCCTTACTTACTTTGATTTTTGGTTTAATTCTCTGAGATTTTAACCAGCTTATCAATGATCCTCTTCTCCACAATCCCACATGGTCAGCAATTCCCACTAAACTTCCTTCAGACATCCCAAAGTTTGAAGCTAATCCTCGAGAATATCCAACTAATCATGTTCACTTCTTCATATATGTTGTTCATCCAACTCCATTACTGAAGATTCCATTCATCTTCGATTGCTCCAATGGATGCTCACTTGGGCTCTTGCAAAGTGGTATGTAGACCAGCCCATGGAAACCCATTCCACTTTAGCGAATATCGTTATAACCTTTCTTTCATATTTCCAATTACTTCTCTGTTATGATACCAGTACCGAACTCTTGACTTCTTTCCACCAAACTTCTACAACTCGCCTTTCCGACCATGTTCAGGAACGACATAGAAGGAGGAGAATTTGTAGAGCTCCTAACTTTGAAGGCCGAGTCTATATGGATTGGTTTCTTATATCTTTGGTTGTCCCCCATTGAAAAATATGTCGCATCACACTTTTCTCAATGTTAGTAAGAACAAATCCAAATAGCTCTCAAATTTGATCTGATTTACGCCCAGTCAGGTTATGTTTACACTGTCATCCCCAATCTGCCTCAGCCTGGTGCTACTAATGCACTAGGGGCATCTCATGCCACTGATGGCATAGTTGGAATTCTATCACACCCTCATTCATATGCTCCACCTCATATGAGTTATGGTCACCCCCAAGGAGGTATCAATTCCTTGTACAATTATCCCTACTGCAATTTTCCTTAGGGAAATCCTTACCCAGGTCATATCATGCCATATGCATATCCTCTTTCACATCAATAGATGTGAAGGCCAGTTGTTTCTCATCTTTCTTATACCAATATTTCCCCATATCCCTATTATCTATATCCACAACCTAATGCTCCAACCCCTTTGGCACTAACGCCTTAGCCCCCCATGCCTTCTCCCCCTCCACCGTAGCAGCCACCTCCTCCACAAGGACAAGTGTATTCTCTTCACATTGGACCTAATCCCCCTAATCCCCAGAAAAGGAACAAGGGGAAGGGTAATAGGAACTAGAAGCCGCAAGGTAATCAAGGAAACGAGGGTCCTCCACCCAATGCCCCTCAAGGTACTCAACCTAATCCTGCAACCTAGCAACAGGAAGGTCAGCCCAACCAGAACAAAAATCTTCGTATGAACAAACCTCATTCTTATTACGAAGTCTATGGTTATTATACCCATGAGTTTCCTATTTTACCTCCGATATGACAAGCATGGGAAACTCAAACCACTTCTCAAGGATCAGAACCCACCATTCCTCCTCCTCCTTTTCCTTCATCCCAATCAACCATGCTTACCAATCCTTTTTCTCAACAAGGATACAAAGATTCTCAATCTACACAAGGTCAATCAACTCAACTAGCTCAACCACCTAGTCAACGTGATTATCATATTCTCATGATGAATTCTTATGGGGTAAATACCAAACAAGTTAACCTTGAGACTCAATCGTGCCAATATGACAAGCCACCTGCTATGTCTACGACTGAGTCACAAGCCAAAGGGTCTATTGAGCATCTATCATCACCCAACAGTACCTTATAGATCCCTCAACCTAAGGTTGAGGTCATACCCAAGATCCCCAAAGGTTTGTAACACTGAAATGCTGCTTCTACCAAAGTCACCTATACATATAGCATAGTAGATGACTTGGTGCACTCTCATGTTGCCATGTCAATGCTAGAAGTTCTCCAAACATGCCCATCGCAATGAAAAGATGTAATAAATTATCTAGGCACTATGGATCCTCAAGATGATCAAATGATTGTCTTTCATGTTGACATGTTGGATAACCCTCCCTTACCTTCATCTGCTTCTTTCGAAATTCCAGTCTCCATTCGAAATGCCATTGTCCAGCGGTGTATGAATGATGAAGGTGCATCCACTTGTGTGATTGCCGCTAGTTTTTGGAAACAAATTGGTTCCCCTAATCTATCCCCATCCACCATCACTTTGTGTGCATGGGATAGTCATCCTTCACATCCCCTTGGCTTATAATGCAACTGCCCAGTCACAGTTGCTGGCAAGAACGTCTGTATTGACATTGAAGTCATTGATGCTGCCCTCAACTATAACATCCTTTTGGGTCATAGCTATACTTATGCCATTTTAGATGTCACATCTGTGATTCATCGTAAGATGTGCTTTTCCCAAAATGGAAATATTGTCACAATTGATTAGTTGACGTATTATGATCCAAAAACCTAGACTTCACTTCAAACCAAAATTTCTTCTGTGGTTGAAAAAAATATTGTCTCATCTATTTCTCCAAGAGTCTATAAGATTCCTCTTTACTTGGTGCCTACTATGGCCCCCATCCTAATCCTTCTAAGCCTAGCTCATCGAGTGTTTTCATGCTCCAAGCATCGTGGGCCACCCACAAATGGGCCACTATTCCTTCACAATAGGTTGCACCTTCACGACTTGTTGTTCCTGAATTAACTCCACTTATCGGTACAACTCCTCAAGGATCACTTCCTTCTCCTAGTATCTCTCCTAATCCATTTCCTCCCAGAACCGTTCCTCTAAGCCTTAACCATTGTGGAGTAGTTCCTCTAGGCCACTATCCTTTTGGTCAGATACCCTTTTTATTCCCACCTCTTGGAGTCTTTTCTACACCTATCATGGCTATGTTGAGTCTACCCAATATTACCTTACGGATCTCGATCTAGTACTTTGATCCCCCAACAAACATTCCACCTAATCAATTGAAACCTTACACCTCTTTGACCACGGTCCAACCGGTTGTTCCTACCACTGTCTTTGCTTCAGTACCTCAACAACCTCAATAGGAGCCTACTCCCGTTGCAAAATTATATGGAAAGTGGACAAAGCCTAAAATAAGGGAACTCAAGATAAGGCTCCCCCAGAAACTCTAGCTCCCTCTAAGCCACCAAAGCCTCTTTCTCCTTGCACTTTGTGTGATGTTCTTGGTCATGCCACCAATAACTATCCTGATCTCCCTCATGTTAAGGATGTGGTAACTAATACCTTCCATGATTCAAACATTCCTAAGGTCCATGTTACCTTACCTATTTAAGCGAAGAAGATTCGATCATTACGCAAAAAACACCCTTGCACTTTGTGTGATAACAATGGCCACTTTTCCCACCACTGTCCTCGTCTCAAATATTTTTGTGATACACCTAAAGTGCTTCACGAATTAGAAGCCACTCATAATGAGTCTACTTCTCCTTTACTCGTGGATTCTGGTCCCACTTCTACACCAGAACAAGAGGTCTCTACAACACCCATTTTGATCCCTCCCCCTAATGTCGAGATGACATATAGTTCTACTCCTATTCTCTACTTGTCATCATTCATGAGATCATTACCTGGAAACTCCCTAGACATTTATTTTTGAGCTTCTGTTGAACCTTCCTCATCAATAACATTAGTCTCAACATTGGTAGATATTTCATCTACTAGTCATATGTTTCGAGATTTTGACAATGTGTATGTGAACCTTGTCTCTCATGAAGAGGATTCAAGTAGCTATTCGCCATCATGTGGTCTTTCTTCCTCCAGTATGCCCATATTCCATTCTAGTGAAGACATCATGGAAGTTATGACCATCACTGATTATCCTTTGGATGATATGCACCATTGTGCGTACTTCCTTTTGCAACAATCCCATGACCAATATGTTGTGGAGTCCAAAGACTTCATCCATAGTGAGGTCGATTGGTTTAATAACCCCTTAATTCGAACCGATGAATTTGAACCACATACACCTTGTGGACATTACATTGCCACACAATGTTTGGGTGAGGGGGCATTCATTTCTGAGAGTCTAGAAGAAGAGATTCTCACCAACCCTCCTAGTGAATCTGGTCGTCTCAACACTAGTACCATCATTGTTCCCCATTTAGAAGAACCTATAGAGTCTCATATCACTTCAGATCACTCTAGGGATGATTCATTTAATCATTCCTCCATCTTACATCAACAACCCTAGACATTGTTGATGTTCAACCACCATGTTTTGTAGGTGAGCATCAGTTCATTATATCTCAAGCCACTCTTTGGCATAGTGACACCATGTATGCGAACCCAAAAATTTAGTCCATTTGATTCACATATGTAGTACCTAACGAGATTCGTAATCCACCATTCCCTTTCTCTAATGATATCTATTTTCTCTTCCCATAAGAAGACATCCATAAAAAAATGGCGAACCACTTCATCAAAATATGTTTGGAATCCACCACTCTAAATACATTCGGTATGCCCATAGCATGACTAGGGGGAACATATGCCCCTACATTTCCTCATCATCCTCTGGAGGATATTTTGCCAGCTAGACTGAGATGCTTGAATCACGTACTCAAACACTTGGAACATAGTGGCACTGCACAAACTCCTCCTACTAGGGGGCATCATTCCCACCTTTGCATGCCAAATCAGTCCCCTCCATCACATATGGTAGGGGGCAGTATTCCATGTTTGGGGGCATGATGGTTCCCCCCTTAACCACATTCTCACTTGATCAACATAAGTCTTAGCCTAGACTCCAATGATCTAGTTATGGTCAATTATCCTTTCATTCCTTGGATAGTTTGTTCTACTGACCTCTCAGGTGAGCCATATTCACATCACATATCATAGATCATTGATACCACACATTCAAACAATCTACCCTATGTGATGCCACACTTACCACCTAGTCCCCATGTTTGACTTGGTTGGTGGGGATGATTCTATACCTTCTCTAGTACTCATTTCTATATTCCTTTCATTACCTTGATTCTTCACCAAGAACCATATTTTCAAGAAGCATTAAGCCCATTTTTAAACAAGTGAGGTCATTTCCCTCAAAGTCACAGATCCTGATTCTGGTGGTTAGTTTGTCCACTATGATATCCACAAGATTTAGGTTCGTCTCATCCTCTCCAAATTCTCCATAGCTCAGTATGCAAACGAATTTGATTTGGAGGCAAAAATCTCTTTTCTAGGAAAAACACTAGTTTTTTCTGTTGCCCATTGTGACCAAACCGTAGATCTGTTCAATGAACCATTAGCAACATTAGAAATCCCTCACCGATTTCTATAATGGGTCTTCATTTCTTTTGGTAATTTCAAACTTCACCTGGAAGGCATTTTTTTCTCACTTTATTGCCTCTTAAAACCGAATCACTACATTTGAGACACTCTTACTTTGGTACCACTTCACCTTTGAACTGGTTGACTCACATATTGATTTTGTCATGAGTAACCATCATTTACTCATGTTTTTATGGTCCCCACCAGGTCTCCTCCACATGGCGGCATCATGGATTCACCCTTGTTCAAAACATCTGACATCTTTCACCCTTGTAGCTATGGAGTCTATTCCGAGTCCCCATTGAGTCTCGTTACAATGTTTCATTTGTCGACATGCCGAACTTCTTCCATTTTATTCATATTTGACCTCTAGACCTTATGCTCCATCTTTGCAAACCCTCATTTGAGTCATCAACCATCCCCTTCGGAATTGAGTCAATCGCTGCCAGGTCAAACACTTTTTATTATGCTCTCACAAGAGAAGTCATTAGTCCGCCATCCATTTTGTTTCCTTCCATCATTATCCCTAGTGTTATCCAATCAGTCACTCTACTATATTCCCTCGTGCCTTTGTTGAGGCTTCGCCATTTCCTTAACTTTGGTGTGCTCTCTTCTTTCGACCTCAACACATTTTTTCGAGCAGAGTAGTCTAGAGGGCGATTTACCTTGGTTCCAAATTCCATCCTTATTCAGTGCCTCAGATCAAGAAAAGGGACTCGTTATTTCCCTTTAACTTGGTTGTTTCTCACGTTCTCGACATCATCTCCTTTTTGCATGATTGAGATTCATACATTTGATGGTTCGGTGATCCAGACGATTGTCCCAGTGATTCCTGTGTATGTGTGAAATTTTTTAGACCTCATGAGGGGGTGGCCCTTCCGGTAGTCCCCCACATGCCCGGATGACAACAGATGTTGATCTAGCCTTCGACGCAATTTTGAAGATTTGATGGGTTCGTTTTTTGCCACTTGCAGCACCCACATCATGCATGTCTCCTCTAGATGATCCATTCAGATCTTCAGATGACTTTCCTATTCAATAGGGCTTCCTTGGTTGTGATCCCCCCTCCCCATGTCAATTTGAGGGGAATTATATCTCATGTAATCAAATATTATTGTATTTAGTCTTGGCCTATGTTTTTTCAGGTGCATTATGTACATTGGATCCATTGTATTGGCCCATTGATTCTAGTGTATCATGTATCACATATCATGTACTTTGTAGCTCAATCCCACATTGTTGGGCTCACCATTATTCTTTGTACTCAATTATCTCGACGGGTATAGTTATGCCTCCCCCACCTCATTTGAGATCATGTAATACCACATAAAAGGAGACATCTATTAGTATTGTATGACTCGTCCCCTCCATTATTTGTCCAATCTTGACTTGGTTTAGATCTCTCTCTCTCTCTCTCTCTCTCTCTCTCTCTCTCTCTGTGACTCCCCTTTTGGCATCCGCGGAATTATAATTTACAACATATTTCTGTCATACAATTTTCTCCTAACATTCATACGTGTGGGGGCAATTTGTTATCACCAAAAAATGATCTCCTAGCCATTTCTAACTAGGTGAATCGAAATACACCATGTAGATTTAATTTTACCATAGTAAAATCACTTTCATTGTGGAAAATAATATAGTAAACCACCTTTATTAAATTAGTTTTTATTTAAATCAAAAAACCCCATGAGAATAATTAGACAAATAATTATTTATTTAATTTTCTCTAGGAATGATTATTAAATCATTATTTGATAATTATTCCTTGTCCCATTTGACTAAATGCCTTAGGAATATTTAAATAAATCATTATTTATTTGAATTTCCTTATTTTTTTATTATAATAATTATTAAATTACTATTTAATAATTATTTTGATTTCACACCATTTTTGTTTCTCGCGAAATAACTAATAAATCATTTTATTTGTTAAGTATGTCTAAATAAAGGTATTTAACCATTCTAAATTCATTTCCCCTCTCCAATAAATATAATAAAGTATTCCAAATAGTTAGATCTGAATTCGGTTAATAATATTTTACTATTTTCCATTTTCAAGATTAACTCCATACTTTTCTATATAAAGGAGGGTTTTTCATTCATTCTACATCATGATCATAATCATCGTCAACATTATCATCATTTTTCTTGAGCTCCCACTTTGAGTTCAATTTTTTTGGGGTTTTTCACATTAAGAGAGAAGGTCAATTTCTAAAGATTCAAGGATATCAAAGGACCTATCCCACGGAGGGGGACTTACAGGCCTATCTGTAGATCTCCTTCACCGAGCGTTATCAATAAAAGATTAATTCATTTAAAATTATCTTTCCAATTGCATTATTATATTGGATTCTTTATATTGTTTCTTTTTGTTTTAGGTTATATCTTTTTTTACTGCAGGTTTTCTATTTGTCTTTCAGATCTAAGACAACAACAACGATCAACTTGTTGTTACGGTCACTTGTCACCTAGTGACTTAAGTGAAGTATTTTTGGCACACCTTCTAGGAATTTTCACACTAACAAAAGGTAGCTTTACCAATGCCAAAGTGTTGTCAATGACGTGGCAGGAACACTGCAAGAAGATCACTGAAACAATCGATCAATTGACCAAGGTTAATCTTGAGCATCATTGACAGATTCTATTGAAGCATCACAGTCAATGGCTAGTCCTCCGTTTCCTTTCCAACATCACTATAAAAATGTTGTCATCCTTGAAAAATGTTATTTTTATAGGTCAAATGAGGATCAAGCCCAAATCCTCACCCGAGCTCAACAATTTGATAGATATATACAATCTGCGACAACTAACTATTGGACAATCTTCTTCCTAAGCTTGGAAATTTATTTCAACCATTCCCCGGTTTTCCTTTTATTGTTACTTTTGTTGAAGAGTTGTTTGAGATTTGTTAGATCAATCTATTTTTATCTTTTGTGAAAAACTATAAATTCCCTCTCCAAGATGGAGAAGGGGTTCTAAATTTTTGTAAGAAGAGACTTAAGTTGCACTACTGTAATTAATTTTTTCTTAATATTAAGCTGAACCACTTGATTTTCTGTGATGAGAAAATCTATGGTGTATTGGTAACTATTATCCTATTTCTATATTTTTTCTCTGAATGGAGTGATTTAATGTTATTGTTCACGTGTATGATTTAGTCAATCTTTGATTATCACTATTGATGTGCTACATTGAAATTTAAGTTACATTTGTGAATAATGAGATCTCAATATATGTGATGTTTTAACAAAATATTTTTTTAACTATTTAATAATAAAAAAAATTGTAATTGTATTAATATCATAATTCCATGATGATCTACATTGTTATGTTAATTGTCACATATTTATAACACGTATACTATCAACTTACCTGCTATTAATAGTAGTTTATATTAGTTTCTATTTCAGTTATTAGTTATATTAGAATACATATCCACATCCACCACATCTCATATAGTTTTATTTAAAGGGAAACTTGTTGCAAAATTCCAGTCAAAGCCATCATTCCAAATGGAAAAGGATCCAATTTAAGGTCCTGACGAGATGGTTTCCTCAATCTTGATGCAGTCATTTAGGGCCATCAATAGGTTCCTATACATGACATAAGGTGGAAAATAGGGCTATTACATTTTTTGATCCTCCATCAAGGAAAAGGAGGTAAATCACTATGTGTACTATCTATTTGACCAAGTTAGTTGAGTAAAAGTAGTTAAGGTGGCCACAAAGAAAAAGGTAGAAAAATTTCCAGGAGAGAAAATTTTATATAATTTAGGATTCCCAAGATATATGGTTATAAATCAAGGAACCTAGCTCAGTTACAACCTTATTGAAAGGATTATGGAGAAACATCACATAAATCACTAGAAATAGACTCCATATCAACCCAAATGTAATGGATAGGTTGAAGTAATAAATAGAGAGATAGAAAATATTCTCACCAAAGTGATCAACATGAGAATAAGAGATTAAGCTTATAGACTCATCGATGGAGCATGGTCCCATAACACCACATTGAAGACCACCTTAGGGGTTCACCCCCTATGAATTAGTTTATAGTAAGAAATCTAGAATTCTCAATGAGTTTGAGTTTTGCACATTGAGGATAGCCTCACATTGATGCTTAACAAGAAATGAGACAACAAATAAATGCATTACAAAAAATTGACGCGAGCTCTTTTTCATACTAAAATTATCCAAATGTAAAGAGAGATCTTGCATGATAAGGTTGTCATGACTAATGACTTCAAGGATGGTGATTTGACCTTACATTGTGGTTCTAAGATTATTTAAAATGAAAAATTCATGAATGGGTCATTAGGGCTATATGTGGTGGAAAAATGTTATGATAATGGCTCTATAAAAGTATGGCCATTGATGACGAAAATATCCCCCTCTTGGTGAATGGTTTTATACTAAGTCTTCAAGAAGCCTTTTTCAAAGGAAGAGTTCATAGAAGTGATTGGAAAATAGGATATAAATGTGATTGAGAGTAGTAATGCTCCTAATCCTTTTAGTTCTTGAAAATAGGAAAAAAGAAAAAAAAGAGAAAAAAATAATAAATTTCTTTGTTGAAAACCTCCTTTGATGCACCTCGAACAAAATCTCAAGCTAAAAAGCTCTTTGAGGTAGTTTCGAGTTTGAAAATTAAAAATACTTTATTAGAAAACCATTATAGGCATAATAGGGTATGGTGATGGTGAAAATCAAGAATGGAACCATTCATGTGTAGAACAAAAAAGGGGGAAAAACACGTTTTGGCTATTTTCTCATATTTTGGTTGACTAGTCTTCCTATTTTGTTGATGTTTGAATCAAACCTATAATAGTAGAAACATTAATTACGTTAAGGAAAAAAATCTTCAAGCGTAACTTCAAAAAGATACAAGGTCATTAAATACTTGCATATTACATCTTGTAGAAAAAATGGTGTATCAATACCATCACTTTCTTTCCATTTTCTAGGAATCCCCTTCCATTCTCATCAAATCTTATTTACCATTCACACCCATATTCACCCATCTCTAATCACCTTTTACTATTTCGCATTAAATCCACAAAATTTCTTTCCTTAGCTAAGCGTTTACAAGATGATTACAACAATCTTGTGTTTCCATAAAAAATCATGAGATCATAAGAAAGCTACAAGATAACAATATTTTGATAGATAAGCTCTGGAAACACCAGAAGGAAATCACTAAAATGTTTTTTTCTTTTTGTGTCCAGAGGATTTGGAAACTAGGTCAGTCTCTTACTAGTGTGACATGGGGTCAATTTTGACTACTACCACTATAACATCTAGGGCATATGGCTTGTCCTCCTCTTCATAGATCGGATTACATCTGGGGGAATTGAACCTTTGATTTTTTTCTCACAATTTTTTATTTTCACGGCAATCACCGATTGAGCTACATCCCGAGGACAACTTCACTGTAATTTTAACTACACTCAGGAAGTATTTAAAAAATTGAAGAACAATGTTTCTACATGATCCTCTGCAACTAGGAAATTTTCACAATAATACTCAACCTTGCACCAACTCAATCTTCATTAACTACTTCAGTTGCCCCAACAATGTATAACCAAAAATAAATATGAATTACTTAATCCTTTTTTCTTCCTAGGATACTTTTGAATTTTATTATGTATAAAGCAAGGTTGGGATAAGTAAAATAAGGGAGAAAGGTGAAAACGATAGTTAAGATATCGTGAAATTTTCAAAAGTCACCACATATGTTGACTTCAAATGACACAACAACAATCATCAAATCATGATCGGCAATAGGATATCCCACTTGGATACTTGGTTATAGAAATCAATAAAATTAAATGGAAGGTGTTGGTGTATTTTTATAGCAAAGGTTAGGAAAGAGAACTATATTATGGGTTGTAAATATTCCAACAAGTAAAATGTGAGGATTTGTACTTTAAATCATAGGTGGATTACCCATTAATATGTTATTCTTATAAAATTAGAAATAATAATGGAAATAAATATAAATACAAGACATATAAATAGAAAGTTAAAATCATTGCAACAATCTCTCTCTCTCTCTCTCTCTCTCTCTCACATGATGTGCTCCTAATGCTCATACATTGGGGGAAATATATCATCACACTCTCTCTCTCTCACTCTCTCTCACTCTCACTCTCTCTCTCTCTCTCTCTCTCTCTCTCTCTCTCTCTCTCTCTCTCTCTCACATGATGTGCTCCTAATGCTCATACATTGGGGGAAATATATCATCACACTCTCTCTCTCTCTCTCTCTCTCTCTCTCTCTCTCTCTCTCTCTCTCTCTCTCTCTCTCTCTCTCTCTCTCTCTCACATGATGTGCTCCTAATGCTCATACATTGGGGGAAATATATCATCACACAAAGTGGTCACCTAGTCATAATTACTAGGTGGATGAAAATACAACATGTTAATTTGGATTTTACACATTAAAACCTACTTTCACCTAAGAAAATAGCCCAATGAACCACTTCCCTAAGCTCTCTCTCTCTCTCACATGATGTTCTCCTAATGCTCATACATTGGGGGAAATATATCATCACACTCTCTCTCTCTCTCTCTCTCTCTCTCTCTCTCTCTCTCTCTCTCTCTCTCTCTCTCTCACACACACACACACACACACACACACACACATGATGTGCTCCTAATGCTCATACATTGGGGGAAATATATCATCACACAAAGTGGTCACCTAGTCATAATTACTAGGTGGATGAAAATACAACATGTTAATTTGGATTTTACACATTAAAACCTACTTTCACCTAAGGAAATAGCCCAATGAACCACTTCCCTAAGTTATTTCCATTAATTTATCCATTTACATGAGAATAACCCATAAATTCATTAATTTTATGCTATTCTCATAATTTCACCCATTTATGTGAAGGTAATATAATTATTTTTGTTCATTCTATTCATTCACATGGAAATAATTTAATAAATCATTTATGTATTAATTATTTCTAGTTATTTTACCTATGCAAATGAAAATAATGTAATAAATGATTCATTTATGGATTGTTATCATTGATTAACTCAATAAATAATTATTTCTTAGTAAGTTACTCAAATACATATAATTAACCATTATTCTTTACATTTTTCTTTCACAAAAAAATAAAAAAATACCAAATTAGTTAGATCTTGATTTTTTCCAATAAGCATTTTTAATAATTGACCTCATCTAATCTACCTAGCATTTTATTATAAATACGATAGGTATTTCTCCTTATTTAACCATGACCATTATCATTGTGAAAGTTATGATGTTATCACATTCGAACTCATCCCACTAATCAAGTTCCATTTTTCCTTTTTCTTCTTTTTGTTTCACTAGCTCTTTGGAGGGACAGGAGATATAATTTTCAAAGTACATGATTCACAAACAAACTCTCCCAAGGAGGAGGTCCATCGAATCATTCTTTAGCGAGCTTCTCCACAAGTGACATATTTTAATAAAAAAATCATCCTTGGGTTTCTATTTGGAGTTATATTGTTCATTATATGTCTTTTATTTCTACTTATTCCCATCATTATTTCCAAAATTACGAGAATATCGTATTTATAGGTAATCAGTCTTGGGTTTAGAGTATAAATCCTCACATTTTTATTGTTTGACTATGTACAACCCAAAATATTTTTTTTTCTAACTCTTGATGTAAAAAGACACCAACAAACTGGTGACTTCATTGGGGTTAAGAAAAAGAGTTATACTATGAGTAGCAAATAGTCCAACAAGTAACATGTAATGATTTATACTTTAACACTACAGTAATTACCCATTAATATATTATTCTCCTAGATCTAGAAATAAAAATGGAAAAAAATATAAATGTAAGGGATATGATGAGGAATATGACTACAAATAGAAATAAAGTCACTTGTTTTCATTGGAATTCCTCAATAGTGACACAATACTTTTAACCCATAGGCCTACCTAGGGCCTATGACAAACTATGTGTGTGATATTCTCATAACCCAAAAAACATATGAAACATGTTAGAAACTAGGATAATACTGAGAGGTAGTGAGTGAATCAATACTATGACCAAATTATCCAATTATTTCCAATTTACAGTTTTCAATCAATTTAGAAATAACTCATGTAATTGACATCATCAACATATATATGAAACACATATTAGCATACACATATTTAACACATAAATATGCAATACACACCACTAATATTTATCTTAATTCCTTTTGCAAAGGAAAGCTTCAACATGTTGTTAAAATATGTTTTCTGGCACCAACTAGAAGGAACCAACCACACGATTTATCAACACCAAGCCCTAATTTGATTTGTTGACAACAATCATTAGGAAGTACCAACTCCCTTTGTTGTTTCTTAGGAACCCACCTAAATAAAGCATTGAATCCCTAGTATGCAGGCACCAACCTAATGAACCTTGCAGATCCCTCTTTCATTCATTTTTAAACTCACATTAATAGGATATTATGATAATAATATTGATTCATCTCTTTCAACACTCAGTTCCTCATTTTCATAGATAAATTATTTATTTTTCTCACTCAATCACCTACATCAATTCATAAAACACCTTTGATTACCAAGGCATTCCACACAATGTTTCTTGTGCTCTTGTGCTCATACTAAGTTGCAACTTATAAGGATTTTAGAGCTACTAGTTTTGGTAATAACAATTAGTTTAACTTCAGTTGTATTTTTCAATTAATTATTGTTTTCCTTCTTTAATTTATCTTTTTCCTTGTTATTCATTCATTTATCAAATTTATTCATAGTTTGCATGTGAACAAATTTTCCATTCTCTACATGTTCTAAGATAAAACTTTGGACTCTTTTGTTAATTTTTGAAACTAGGGTAAAATTACACATTGGACAACTTAGATGATCAAGATAATATGTGCACTAAATTCATATTTTCGAGAGGACCAAAAACAACCTAAATATCACCTCATTCGGTTAAATAGGAATTAAATTTTGAATTATTTTATTCATGCATACATTATGGAATGGGTCGGCCCTAACCACATGAGTAATTGCTTGGGTAAATCTTAACCCCAAGTAAACCCTCAAGAAAAACTATAAAATGAAGAGACCTAAAGCTCAGACACACTCAATCAAGGCATGTTTTGTTCTTGTTTTTTGTTTTGGCTCACATAGGTTCATTGACAGAAGTTCATATTGGGTATGAAAGTATAAGCGTACAGTTTTCTCTGGGTTTGGGTAATCTAGATCTCAGTCGCTGTCACAGATCGGAGGTTTTTATCCACCGTCGTAGGCACAGAGTGGTAAAGAGAGTGACTTTGGCTCTTTGGTCACCCAGAAATAGTTTAGAGGCAGAGGCTCGGAGTTCTCAAGGGTTCAGTCCCTGGTCGCTCACACCAAGAAGCCTTGGGAGAGACTATGACAATACGATTGCTGGCATAACTCAGCTAGAGAGTGATTTTGGCCCTTCTAGTCTCTCGCACAACTCCTTAAGGGTGTGACTGTGGTTTTTATAGTCAAGTTCTAAGGCCGCATGTACAGTGACCTCTTGAGAGTGACTATGTAGTTACACTCGCATGCATATAGTCTTCATGAGAGCGACTCTAAAGTTTAAGTCACCCACAGATAGTGTTTATGAGGGCGAACCAGTCCAGATCTAATTTTTCAGCTTCTCGGCTTCAGTTATCTTCAGTAATCCGTTAGAAATGAGTTTCTCTATTATTATTACAGATATGTAGATATGATCTATTGTGTTCTGCTACAAATTATATGTATTGGACTCATTGTACTCTCTATTGTAAACGTTTCATGACGATCTACTAAAGAAGAACATTTGAAAGGGTTTCCCCTAGTGGGGTTTTTCCCCGGTCTTGGACCAATCTTCTATCTCTTATGGTTATGTTGTTATCATCTCTATCATTGCATATGTTGTTCTTTCTTCAGTTACGTTTATGATTGATTATACTACAAACAAATTGGATGCATTGTTAATGAAAAGATAAATTTGGATAAAGTAATTGATACAACATTGAACAATCTGAAAACTTAACATCTTCAGTCTATTTTATTTCTAGTTTTATTTTATCTCAATTAATATCTTCAATAGTACTTCTCTCTATTCTTTATTTGATCAAATAGTTATTTTAATCTCTATCTTTTCTTTATCTTGAACTGACTATTCATTTTTATTTCGACCTCAAGATTTGTTTTCAATTTAACTCGGTTGGATTGATACTCCATTATGTTCATGCACATTGTACTAATTTTCAATTTAACAACCTGTATTTTGGGTTTAAATGATGTCCATAATGTTCTTTCAATTTGTTTAATCTTAGTGTTCTCTTCTTGTTAATGAAAATATTTTTTATTTTTATTTTACTTATCTACATGTAAACATCTCACTCTTTATAAAGGTAACATTCTAGATTTTTTGTTTTTCAATTCATCATTCTATCTTAACTCCAGTTATGGTGTCTATACTATAATTTAGTGATATTCTAACTTTGGAAAAATGCCAAATTTATATTTGCAAAAATTAAATGCCAATGTAAAATTTCTAGAACCTTGTCCATCGTGGAACCACCAACCTTGTACAGTACATAACTACAAACCCTCTCCATTGTGAAGTGGTGTCCTTATTTTTCTGAGGTCATCTCCATGCTAACATCATGATGATGTCACCAATGTCGTGTGGCTGGTATGGTGCATTGCGAGGTATAAGTGGAACCTAGAAAGTTGTGACCCTAATCAACTTTAAACTACCATATCTTTCGATTCCTGAGGTGTTTTGAAGAGTGTCATATACAATTGGAAAGGTATTTCTAAAGGCTATCCATCTAAGAACTTTGTAGAAACATTTGAGCTAACCTTATGTAGCTAAAATACCTCCAAATATTTTCTCCATCATGGACCTTACTTAAGCAACAACTTACCAATAATACCAACAAATAACAAGTACTGAACAATCACTAACCACCTTTGACATAAGTGACAACATGTTTCTAACAATCTCCCCCTTTGTCATTGATGGCAATATTACTAAACATTGTTGGTCATTGATGGGAATATTATTTAACCAGTTTACTAATTTGTTCTCTTTCCCATTTTACTTCTCCTCCTAACATATTTGTATAAATGTTTTCTTATACTCTCCTATTTTTGACATCAATAGAAAAGAGGTTAGATACTCCCCCTACGACTAATCTCCCCCTGTGATTATTTTGTTCATGTGGACCTATTAGCTCCCCCTATGTTGATCTTTGTGGTTCAACTATCCCTTTTCTGATTTGGAAAAATGCCTCCTTGCCTTATGGAGAAGATTTAGTTGAGAGAGGAGAATACTCAATTACTATTGTACCAATGAGCCAAAAGACACTAATGTTTTCTAATCAAAGTATCATCTAGGCTTATAATTCTAATTGCGTAGCTCCCCCTAGGCTTATGCACTTTTTCTCTTCTTGTCATAAAAATTACCTTAACATTACCTAATACCTTATGTCCTTAATTCTTATTTAGTTCACACCACTCTTCTACTGCAACTCATCTTCAATGATTATTGTCTTCTTCATGTGACTCAAGATGATGATGTACACACCCATGAGACTATGTTGGTTGTTTTATCTTCTGCAAAGCTATTATATAATGCGTTCATCTACGTAACTACAAGTGGGCACAACTTACCTCAAACATTCAGATGTGTTGCTCTATACATTTCTTCTTTCTCTTTGCATCTGGCATCTTTGGCTTCACTTGAATCCATCCTCTTCTTTTTAATGAAGGGGGACAAGGGATCTACTCCCCCTAAGTATATTATATTCCCTTTTCTTCCATACCTTGGTGCATTGAGCCTTGATAGGGGCATCACATTCTTATGATATCCTATGTTGAGTAAGTTTTTTCCTTTTTTATGATTTGTCTTAAGAATTTGAGTAACTTACTATTACAACATGAGCATCTATACCATGGGTCATTCTTATTGTTACCACATAGAGATAAACTACATATTTCCTTTAGATATTCTTTATTTGTGCTCACTTTTTTCTTATTTTATGATGGAGGACTAATTGGACTGCTACTTATTTTACCTGTTTGGGGGCTGTTATTATTGTGGTTGATAGTTTCAAAGAGATCCATCATGGGAATATTAGAACGAGATATGTTAATTTTTGTCTGATTTTCTTTGAGATAAAACTCAAGCCTGTACTAATTTGTTTCTCCTTTTAGAACACTACTCATATTGTTGATAAGATGATGTCCTTGTTGGTCCTTAACAAGATTTATTCCTCTAATTGTATTGTTACAAGCAAGAGGTATATTCTTTCCATGTCTACATGTAGTTTCTTTCTGCCCATTATTCCACAATTGTAGAATTCAACATGATTTAAGACAGAAGCAAAGGAATTATATTTCCTAACATCATCCTCACAATATTTTCTATTACTACTAACATATCAATTCCATGGAATATTACATGCTTTCCTAGATACATTTTTTGTTTCAATATTTTGTCCTTGAGGGAGAAAGGACCTCTACTTATTCTTTTGAACTTTTCTATTATTTTGCTTAGATTCATGTCACTATTCTTCTTTTTTGGAAACTTAGAAGCATAATTACCTACTTCACCATAATTGAAAAACTTAAGGAGAAACTTACTTTTAACTTTATTGTTAGTAGACTGTTCTTACCATGGTTTTCTACCATTTTATATTTTCCCTTCTTAGAGAATGATTATTCTTTATACCCTAGTCCATTCCTCATAAGGGTAGATATCTAGCTACTGGGAATCTCATCCAATATTTTGATACTTTTTTCAAGCTTTTGACCTCGATACAAGTGACCATTAGCCTATCTTAATGCAACTATCTTAGCTTCTAGTTTCATATTTGTGGTTGTAAAATTCTTTGAAACATTACGTGCTCAACAGTTAAGAGGAGACTTCTTGATATCACCTGTAGGTTTAGTACCTTTATCATAGATGACCTCCAACTCATCCCATACCTCTTTTGTAGTCTCATAACAAACCAATTTTTTAGAATTTGGCTTAGATAATCCTTTCAATATTTCCCTAGCTTGTGCAATAAATTAAATGTTTTTTATTGCATAACCATACATCCAAGTCAAGACATTTTAAGTATATTTCCATTCTTACCTTCCAACCTTTATAATTTGATCCATTAAAAAACAGAACTCCATCTAAGGTGATGCCCTCTTGGTTTACCATGATCTCTAATATGCTTTCTAGCTATTAGACTAAACCTGAAAGAACCTTGCTCTTATACTAATTGCTTGAAACCAAGATAATACTGAGAGGGGGTTGTGAATAAATATTATGACCAAATTATACAACTATTTCCAATTAATAATTTTCAATCTATTTATCAACAATTCATGTAAGAAACATCAAAAAACAATACATGAAAGACATATTAGCATATATGTATGCAACACATAAAGACACCATATGTACAACTAATCTTATTCTTAATTCCTTGTGCAAAGGTAAGCTCCAAAAGTTGTTACAATATGTTTTCTAGGGCCAACCAGAAGGAAGCAACTACTCCATAATTTTTCAGCACCACCTGAAAGGAAGACCAACGTTTGATTTATTTTGCTAGAATCAACTAGTGAGAAGCACCAACTCCCTTTATTGTTTCTCAGGCACACAACTGAAGGAGGTACCAACTCCCTAGTATGTAAGCACTAGCTTGCTAAACCTTGCATATCCCTTTTTCATTCATTTTCAAACTTAGATCAATAAGATATTACTCATACCAATAACGTTTCATCTATTTCAACACTCAATACTTTCTCTACATAGATAAATTATTTATTCTACTCAATCAATCACCTATATCAATTCATAAAGCACCTATGATTACCAATGCAATCTCTAGAAATTTTTATTATGCTCTTGTCCTCATATTAAGGTGTTTCTTATAGAGATTATAGAGATACTAATTTTAATATTAATTGTTAGTTTCAATTCAACTCTATTTTTCAAATATATATTTTTTCTTTCTTTAATATATTTGTTCCTTTTTTGTTCAATCAATTAGAACATTTATTCACAGTTTGCATGTGAATAATTATTTTGGTAAATAATTTCACTATATTGTTTACTCCACACATGTATATGTAGAATGCGATGCACTATGAAAGAACTTATGGCAACTGGTTGTGGTACATTAAGCAAAGATCACTTTAAGAAAATAGTGTTATCCAAAACCTACTATTGAAGCAACCAATATACAACAATAGTAAAAATATTCTAAATCCTTTGGGTCTAGTTCAACTTGATGGAGATTAATAATACATTGTCTTGATTTACAACAATTATAGATAATTTTATAAATGAGATAATCACCAATAACATGGAATACAAATGGGAATAAGAATACATCATACATTTTGAATGCTACCATATGAGACTGTTGGTGGTACTAGACCCGCCAACATGTCAGGGGATCTCCTCGGTAAGATGTCCCAAGTAGACCTCAAACCGTTTAGTGTAGGAGTCCCAACAGTGGGTCGTATGGTAATGCCTTGACCGCGATTTCACACAGAGGCAAGTGAGATAACTCTGTTGGTAGCAAGGGTGTGACAGCTGCAGTGAGTCAAGGAAGGTAAATGAGAGGTTCTAACACATGGGGGTTGAGGTGAGTGCACCCCTTGGCAACCTGTAATAGTACTCGGCTTGGAAGGGAACACACGAGCAGAGATACACCATGTTAGGGTCCTATAAATTATAAGATCTCAAGGTGATTGAGTATTTTGTATTTGTGATTTCATATTGTACATAATTTCAATATTCAAATGATTTCCAAAAATATGAAGAAAAAAAATGAAAAGAGGGTATGTTAAAAAATAAATAAGAAAAAAGGAAATAAGAACCCCACAAAAGAAAAAATAGAAAATAATACTGAAAGTGTTGCAAGTCTAAGTGCCACTACTGATAAGTTAGTTCTTTTAATTCATTATCAAATAAGGTTGTGTGCAAATTAATTTTGAATGCCACAATGACTGAAATTATGTTAAGGTCATACATTTTAATCATGACTGAACACATTTAAATTTCTGTTAAGTAGGTTGGTGAATAAAGTTTTACCAAACATTTTAATCTTGGTAAATCAGTAGCTAGGTAGAAATAAAATTGATTCAATAGTTTAATCTGAACCAATGGTGAAATAAGTGATAGGATGAGGTAGATTTTTACAAAAGAAAAATGATTTGGGTTTGCTAGTTTAAATGCACCCTGCAAAATGAGAAGAGAATATGATAGCTTAGAAAAATAATTGAAATGAGAAGGGGTAGGTACAAGCACTATGGTGGTTAGAGGGAAAGCATGAAAGTTTTATTCTAAGATGAATTTCAAATGTATTTTCATGTACAGAGAAAAGGAAAAAATAATTAGAGTTTGAGTCTAAAGTTCAACATATCAATACATTTTGGTATATAATCCCTTATTCCTCAGTTTCATTACCCTACCATACACTCCAACCATTTCTCCCGTTATGCATTAAATATTTTTCCCGACCCCACCGAACACCTTGTCACATTGCATTATCATCCCGCCACTTCTCCCCTCATCCACACCCATCTTTCAAAATTTGACAACCCATGTTGCATTTTAGCCACCCCTCACCATCTGAAATTTACCATCAGGGGGGGAGGGGGTCCAAAATGGGTGGTATCCGAAACTGCACCCACTGCAACATGTCAGCACCATATGATTTCGCACCCCCCTCGGCTAAAACCATTAACCGCCTCGCCCCTTTTGAAAAGCAGTTTCTTCGCCTCTTGATACCACTTCTCTATCCGTTGCGCTCTCGCCACTCACTCTCCGCCACATCATCTACCCATTGATCCCACCAACCACCTCCACTCCCTCAAAAATTAAATTGTTAGGAAATTAAATGGCTTAATCGTTAATTCAATGGACCTACACCACCATTAACAGGAAAGCTCATAATTTTATATAATCCCTCCTTTTCACCTATTCACGATTACTGTTCTTATACACTCCTATTGCTCTATTACAGGTGTACCAGTCCAAGCTACAAAAACTTTGCCAGGCCATGGACAGTGCCAGCTAACTAAATTTCAGGCCATTACCTCTATGTTTTTCTGGAAATCTGAGCTCCTCTCTGTGTACTGTAAACCTGTAATCCAGATTTCACCACTCTCCTTAACTTTATCCAATCATGCCTCCAAAAGACAAGGGACCAGATGAACCTATGAGTCCTCTGATCCACACTCTCATTGATTTTCACCACATCCCTTTCGTAGACAGAGACTATAAAATTCATGAAACTCTCTATGAATTTCATCTTTTTGAGATGCATTGTTGGCTTGAGGACAAGTTCGTAGATAAATATGATGATATTAAACCGTGGGAATCCAATTTTCCCCACTATATCTTTCCTCCTACCCACAACACCCCTGAATTCATTAGGAAGTGTCACACTTGCTATCTACCCAGCCAAATAGCTATTATTTCCCTCACTCAAGAAACTATGTTCACTATCACTCCTCAAGCTATAGACCAAATGATGCAATCCCCTACAATAGAGAATGCCACTCCTTTTTCCCATCAAGCACTTGTTGAATTGTATGAGAAGTTGGACTTTCCTAGAAGAGCCAAAACCCTTGAACGCTTTTCTTGATTGAAGATGCAAGAAAAATACTCGCTATCCATCCTCCATTTTCCTTGAGAGGGACAAGAAAATCATGACAATCATCTCCTGCCTCCTTGGCTATTACTCAAATTAGTGGGTAGACGAGGCAATTATTGGATTTTCTATACAGATTCCAAGCCTTCCATCTTGTTTAATTTTAGCCAGTTTCTTGCATATTCTATCCATGACAAATTTATCAAATTCCAGAGTGAGGAAGTATTCAAATATGCTACTCTGTTAGTTTATATGTTTTTATATTTTTATGGAGACAACCTCAAGCTTGCCTTACAAAATCTAGATGAAGAAGGAAATTAGTAGTCAGTCATATTCTGGACTATGTTGGTAATGAAGGAACAAAAGGAATTTTCATACAAATAGTTCATAGAGATGTTTGTACATCCAACGCTCAGTCTCCTAAGCAGCAAGACAAAGCCAAGGATCGGTGAAGAAATTAGGAAAGTTTTACAACTATCAAACCAAATCCAGAAAGGGGATTGGTACCTTTATCAAATTTACACAGAGCTGAGGGTATTTGGGTGTGAGCTAGCCCCTCACAAGCTGCCAAGATTCCTCCCAATGAGGATGTTTTCTCTAGAGTACATCAGGAAAATGCTCAATATGGATGAAATTCACTTTGTAGCTGCCAAGAAGAAATCCCAATTCAAAATCGAAACTCAAATAGGGCCTTTCATTTGCAACAACAGGGCAGCAGGGGAAGAGGCAGATAAATTACTGAAAGAGATGCAGTTCAACCTTAGTTTCACCTCGTCATATGATCCATTAGGGGTCATATCAAAGTTAAGGGTAGAAAAAAAGTCTATTTCTTATTTTCACACATCCAAACCAAAGATTGAAAGATATAAAAACCAACTAGAATGGACTGGGAATACTCTACAGGAGGCAGAGGAGCAGTTAGTGTCCACTTCAACAGTGCAAACTCCTATCATAAAGGAGAAATCAGCAAAGAGGAGCAGAGAAGAAGAGTCACCTTCAGTGACTAAGATTTCTAGTGAAGGCTTTAAAATCATGTACAAAAAGAAGGCCAAGCTACATTCTAAAGTAAGCGTAAGCAAGGATTCAGAGCAAGAGAACATTATCAACACTAAAAATCCACTTGTTTCATCATTAGTGGGTGATCAGACTACACTATCTCCCACTACCTCCATAGCATCACAACATTAGCAACAAGTTATGCAGACCAACACATCTACCATAGGGGAGACAAAAAAGAGTATATTTGACATTTTCAAGGAGATTAAAGTGAGGAATGAGGCCTTGAAAATCAATGCATACACTCAGTTCTCGAAGTAGGCTGCTACAAGCCTTTGATTTAGAGAAAGGTAAAATGCAAATGGCATTCCTTCAAGCACATATTCCCCAGCCCAAGGTAGCATCAAACTAAAAGAAGACATCATTTGAATTTGATGTGAAAGATATACATATCATTTACCAAATGGAGATGCACAAGAATACTGGGCAGATGATTTCATTTACTCTCACTAACACTGCTATGATTTTGTCCAAATTGTAGGTTATGTTGGCCAATGTTCAATCACAATTGAAGATGGAGAAGGTCTCTGCACTTGCCAAATACACAAGGACCAAAGCTTTGGAGGACATGGTGATTAGAGTAGGTTATGATCCTACAAATATCAATGCTGCAAAAGAGCTTGTGAGGAAAAATAATACAGACATAGCAACATTAAGAAAGCAGTTGAAGTTACTAGCCACAGAAGATCCTCTAGCTAAGGACATTGAAGAAACAGAAACACAAAAGGCAGATTTGATGAAGCTCATCATGGAGTAGAGTGCACAGTTGAAGTAAATGGAGACAAAGATGGAAAAGATAATCAAAGAAAAGGAGCAAGCTACCAAAATGACTATTGTCCCTTTGGAAGCACTCCCTATCACAACAATTCCTACAACTACATCTTCTACAAAAAACACAAGGGCTACTGCAGATCAGTTAGAAAATATAGTGCAGAACATGTCTCTCCAGACTGAAGAAATCAAAAGATTGCAGGCTCAAATCAATATTCTACATGATTAGAAGACAAAGAGTCATACTTTCCATGCGGCTGAGCTACAGAGTGCTCAAAGATAGATAGAAATATGGAGGAAATCACCAAATGAGTCCTCTATTGGCCACCCATTGGCCCAAGTCAAAGATATTATATCGAAAAATACCATTGAGGCAATATTGGATGAAATCTGACCTTGTATCTAGATTATATTTGAGCAGAAAGAATTGATGGAGAAAGCCAGGAAGGCAATTTCCACTATCAACAATGAATTGGGAGAAATGCCTACCATAACTAACCACATCATCAAATTTCTTAACTCTAAAAACAGATATGAATTGGATGGTTTGGGAGTAGATGACAGAATAGAAACAATCTTAGAAGTAAAGCATGTTTTGACAAAGAAGAACTTGGTTGTGTAGCTAACAGAGGAATGTCACACTTTGGAGGTAGTAGTTAACAGGGTTTTCACCAGAATAGAAGCATTAAATAAGAAGGGCCTACCTTCTTTATTTGTGATCAATGACAAGCTGATGACCAGGGAAGACTATATGAAGAAGCTGAAAGACATTGCAAAGGATACGGCCAAGTCTTCCCACATCAAAGGTGCTATGACAGGGAGAGATTTTTATGAAGCTATCAACAACATGAGTTTCATCCAGCATGAGATAAAACACATTTTTGTAGTAAAACCCACATTCACTCGGTATACTGAGGTAGATGAGATCTACCACAAGGTAACAAAAATTTCCATTCTAGATGAGGAGCGGTGGGATAAATTGTGTGAATTCTAGGATTAAAGAAAGGGATAGCTTCACTAGTGTGACACACAAATAGTGGCCACTCAGCAACTGTTCTCCACCAAAGTAGTTCTAGATGTCTAGATGACTTTTCCAATTCACCTCTTTTGGTCGCATTATTTCATTTCTGTTAGTCTGAATTTAATAATAGAATGCCATGTTAATGAGGCATTAATTGTAATCTTTTTTGTAAATTTTGTTTAAATACTTCATTCTGTTGAAGTATTGAGGGTCGGTTCCTAATCATTGTAACTCTTTTTATTAAAGAAATATACTTTTCCACGTTGCTGGAGCATCATTAACAAACAAAAATATTCACAAGAAACTTGTGTTGCAATATACTGGTGATGTTTTTCCTTACTATAATTGTGTTTCCATTGTTATTCTCTATTTGTTTATCATCTAAAATCTAATTGTAAAACAGGAGATGTGAAAAATAAGATATGTTATTGAGCACCTTATTTGTACTGCGTTTACAATCTATATGTTTTCTTCTAAAGTTTGATTGAGAAATTCTTAAATTCTTTTCAATCACTACTAAATCAACTCTTTTCTCCATTCCATAATTCAATTTAAAGATCCAGTAAATGTAACTAGCTTTTCCTATGATTACTCCTTTGAAATTTTGATGCAGCATACAAATTAATTTGACTTCATAGCCCAATGGAAAGAAAGTAATTTGATTAGATCAACCAACCAACCAATCAAACAAATTCAAACAAACAATCAAGAAAAATCATAACTAACCTAAAATCAACTTAAAAACCAAGCTAGATCATAAAGAGAGATCCCTCTCTGAAGTTGGCAGGGCTAGATCCTAGCTTCAAAAGAGGTTTTGATGTTGTCCAATGTATTTACTCCCACAACCTCAAAAATACAGAACTATAACATAGTGGCGACCATACTGGGGAAGAATACATTTTAATACAAAACATTATTATTCCCTGGTTTAAAATCAATATTCCAGTAAGAAATTGTTGTATCAATATGAAATACATGATCTGAGGTTGTTTTTGTAGATATCTGTTGTATCTTTGATTTTAATTTTGAGTTTTGTGTGATGATTTTTCATAACCCTGGCTCCCAAAAGAATTCACACTAGATCTCACCCTGATCCCAACCCTACTAAAATTGTAGATGACCCTGAGAAACTGGTCAGAAAGAAAAGCTTTACTGAGAGTCAAGGTAGTAATAGTCCCTTGTCTAGATTCAATTCCCCTCTGGAAAATAACCCTTTGTCACGGTCTAATTCTCTCCCAGAGGAATTTGAAACATTACAAGATATATAATTTGATTTTCCTTTTCAGCAAAGTTTGTTTAGATCCAAGTCTGAGGATTTTATAGATCAAACTGTCATAGAAAAAGCCATACTATAACCATATGTTTCCCAAACCAAACACCTTGAAACAGATCATGATCTTGAATCTTCACAACAATTTGACAAACTACAAGGTCTAGTTTCAGTATTGGACCAAGCTATAGAAGAAGCTTTTATTCAGCATTCTGTTGAATTTTCTACTTTAACTATTGTGGTAGCCTCTTTGTCTAGTCAATATTCTCAGTCTATACATTTACAGCCTCCCAAGCCTATTCAATCTATAGTTTCAACTTTCCTACCTCTAGTTTCTCAAACTACTATACCTACTATCCCTGTAGTTATCCAGAATACACTTCCACTAGGTCCATCCTCAACTCAATCTACCAGGACAGTTATGGAAGGAAGGTATGCACCTTTGGTGTTACTAGGCCATATAAATGTTATGCATGCAGATTATCCATCCAAAATTGTGACTTTTGATAATACTAGTGCTTATATTGCCCAACAACATGTAGATAGGATGAATGATGTGTTTGATCTCCAAGAAGTGGATGAAGTCGATGTTTAAATGAGATTGTTTTCCCAGAGCTTAAGAGGTGATGTAAATAAGTGGTTTAGGGGTTTACTAACAGGAAGTATAGCCAACCTTGCTTCTTTCCATCAAGAGTTTTTAGCTAGATGGGAGATCAAGAAGAACCCACTTCAACTCCTAAACAAATATAAAAGGTTAAAAAGAAAACCCAATGAAACTGTGGAAGAGTATTGTGAAAGATTCAATACTATTTACAACACCATTCCACAAGACATCAAGCCCTCCCCTAGCCTAGCCCTAATTGATTTTCCAGATGATTTCGATGTTGATATGGAGTGTCAACTTAGGGAAAGAGACCCGACAACTTTGAAAGAAATGCAAGGAAATGAAATTAAATTTGAAGCGAACATCCTAGCCAAAAAAGCCAAATTGAAGTCTAAAAATAGAGTGACCATAAAAGAAGAACCTTCTACTTCTATTAATGACCATAAGATTGATAACCTAGTCAAAGTAGTGAATCAAATGATGCAAAGAGTTACCATCAATGAAAAAAATCAAGCAAGTCAAAACCAAAATGTCCAACAAACTAAAAACCAAAAATTTAGAAGAAATACTCCCCAAATTAAACAAAGAGAGAAAAAGGGACCAGATCAGTAGATTCAGCCTCCTTTTCAGGAAAATTACAGAGATGATGAGGGGAATATTGTCGAAGATTTTGATGATAACCAAATTAATTTTTTAGGGATAAGTGATGATGAAGAAATTGTTGGCATTATGTTATCTGGTATGACTGTATGTTACAGATGTTGTACTTGATGGCAACTCCAGTGGTAAGGCTCTCAGTTTGTTGAAAAATTAAGAAGGACGCAGGCAATCGGTTCAGAAAGTGCGTCCCCGCAGGTATACCATGCAGAACCTGCATCCAGGGACGCCGGCCAGCCGTTCAGGGGGTGCGTCTACCCAGTGCACACATTTCAAGGCAGAGAAAAGCACGTGGGGGTTTCTTGTGTGGTATCTAGCCGACGGTTTTATGTTTCTATGGTGTCGGCTCGTGGTATTGTTCCATGTTTTGGGGAGGAGCTTGCCTATATAAAGCAAAGGAGTTCATTTGGATTGTGCAATTGTCTTGGGTTGAATATCTTATTTGGTGAGATCTAGTCCAGATCTAAGAGGGCGAATCTTCTAATGGACTGTGATCTCTATGGCGCATGATCAGATCTGTAGATCTGACTGTTTGGGTTTGTCCTGAAGCCTTCATATCATTTATATCTAAAGGGTCGCAGGTTCAGTGAAGGGAAAGTGCGCCGGGACGCAGGTACTGTAAAGGGCAAGTGCGCCGAGACGCAGCACAGTAGAGAGAGACCTGCGTGGGGACGCAGGGCGATCAAGGTTCAGGTGCGTCTCTGAAGCAGAAGGACGCGGCGCGATAGTGTTTTCAGGTGCGTCTTTGTAGCGAAAGACGCGGCGCGATAGTATCTTTGGGTGCGTCCCTGAAGCAACAGAACGCAGAGCAGTCAAAGGAACAGTGCGTGGGCACGCAGCGGAGCAGAAGGATATCTGTGTGTGGACGCAGAGTAGCAGAAGGTTAACGGCGTCTGGTCGCAGGCCACAGAAAGAAAAACTGCGTCTCTGTTTTAAGATGTTCTGTTGATTGAATTTCTCTATTGATAAGGTGTTCTGGGTTAGTTCTGTTGTTGCTGATCTGATATCTGTAGTGATCTATATCTGTTATGTACTTGTTGATCATCTGATGCTTTATGAAAAGAAGTAGGGGGTTGTAGCTCCCTTCCAGGAGTAGACTGGAAAACGAGAGAGAGAGGGAGTTGTAGCTCTCTGCAGGTTGCAGCCTGCGTACTGGTAAAGGACTGCACCAGTACAAAATCATTGTAAAAGAAGTTTCTAAATTGAAAGAAGATAGAGACATATTGCAGCAGGTGGTTTTCACCCACATTGGGTTTCCACCTTACATCTTGTGTTCTTTGGTGTGACTATCTGTTTTTTCATGCTCATTATTTTATGGTACTGACATGCTAAAATAATTCAAAGATCAAATAAGATAATACTGATTCACCCCCCCTCTCAGTATTATTTCCAACAATTGGTATCAGAGCAGGTCCTTCAGAGAAGCTTGATCGCTTGAAGGTAGATCGTTCATCATGAGCAACTACGAGAGAGAAGCATCAATCAGGCCACCGATTTTTGATGGGACAAACTTCAACTATTGGAAGGTAAGAGTTACTGCATATCTTCAATCTCTTGGTACAGAAGTTTGGGACATTGTAGAAACAGGCTATGCTTTTCCTTCAGCTACTCCTACAGATCCAGCTGAGAAAAAGAAGTATGAAACAAATGCAAAAGCAGTCAGTACTCTATTAGGAAGTATATCCCAAACAGAATTCATGAAGGTAATGCACTTCAAATCAGCAAAAGAGATATGGGACAAAATGGTCACGAGCTATGAAGGAGATGAACAGGTAAAACAAGCTAAACTTCAAACTCTCAGGATTCAATATGAGACTCTCAAGATGTATAATGATGAAAGTGTGGCTAATTATTTTCTTCGGGTAGATGAGATTGTTAATTGTATGAAAAATTTGGGTGAAGAAATAAAAGAGGCTATAGTAGTTCAAAAGATTCTAAGATCATTATCCCCCAAGTTTGAATCTAAAGTATCTGCAATAGAAGAAAAGGAAAATCTCCGTGTTCTCACTATGTCTCAGCTACATGGAATTCTAACTGCTTATGAAATGAGAAAGGGAGGTCCATCAGACAGAAGGGAAGCTGCTTTTAAGGCATCAGGCAAAGAAGATTACTATGAAGCAAGCCATGTTCCAGAAGAAGAGGAAGAAGAATCAAATTTTGTCAGAAATCTTCAAAGGGGTTCTGGAAGGTTCAGAGGTAAGCTACCTTTCAAATGCTTTGCTTGTGGAAGAGTAGGTCATTATGCTGCAAAATGTCCTTATAAGGATAAAGGAAAGGAGTCTGCTAGATGGAACAAGAAACAAAGTGCAAATAAGAAAAGCTACTACACCCATGAAGATAGTGATGGTTTATCAAACAGTGATGAAGATGAACAAGGTAATAAATATAAGTTGTTAATGGCATTTGAAGATGATGATTATGAGGATGTTGTAGATGTGAATAACCTCTATGATGAAATTACTAGACTCAAGAGATGTATAGAAGAAAAGAATGTGATCATTGATACTCTACAATTTCAAATTGATGAAAAAGAAAAACATCTTGAAAAACTAGAAGGTGAAATTGTTGGTCTCAGAAAAGAAATTGAGAAAGCAAAAGCTATTAATCTTAAGTTTGTCAAAGGATCTGAAACTTTGGATGAGATTATCAATGTGCAGCGGTCTCCTCTAAACAAGACAGGTTTGGGTTACAATGGAGAAACCTCTCAAGCATCCACCTCAAAAAGTTATCTTGATGCGGCAAGAAGAAATGAGCAGAAGAACAATGAAGATAATCAGGTAAAGCAGGGACAAAATACAAACATAAACTATCAGGGGCAATCCATCTTAAGGGTGAACAAAAGCTACAACCAGCCACAGGTAAAATCTTCTCAGTTTGGTTCAAGAATAGATGAAAATAGAAATTACAATCAGTTGGCAGGTAGATTCAATAACCGCAGAAGCTTCTTCAATGGACAATGCTTTTCTTGCCATAATTTTGGTCACAAAGCAGCTCAATGTGTTGCATATAAAACAATCATGACTAGGGAAGCTCAAAAACAAAGAAGTATGACAGGGATGACAAAAAGGACCTATAACAACTTTTCGGTTCTTGAAAATGAAGTCGAATGTTCTATTTGCAATAACTTTGGTCATGAAGAATCTGAATGCAGGAGCAGGTTTCAGCAGAAAAAGGAGCAAGCCTCAAGCACCAAAACATGGAGAATAAAGGAACCTCAAACAGAAAGATGTGGAATAGCATTTTATGCAGAGGGACAGGAAAATCTATGGTACATTGACAGTGGATGTTCGAAGCATATGACAGGTGATAAAGAAAAACTTGAATCTTATTCTGTTCTAGAAAAAGGAAAGAAAGTCTCTTTTGGAAACGATACTCCTGCAACTATAAAAGGAAAAGGCATTGCTCAGTTAAAAGGAAAGGTCAAAGCTGGAAATGTTTTGTATGTTGATGGATTGAAGCATAATCTTCTAAGTGTCAGCCAGATGTGTGATCAAAGAACCGAGGTTATTTTCAGATCGAATGGATGTCTTGTTCGTGATCTTGATACAGGTAAAACAGTACTCAAAGGCAAAAGAACTCCAAATAATCTGTACATATTTGAAGAAGGACAACAACAATGCTATCTAAGCAAGGATGAAGAGCACTGGTTATGGCATCGAAGGTTGGGACATCTAAGCTTCTCACAAATAAGGAAAGCATGCAAATATCAGGCAGTTCGCGATCTTCCAGATATCAAAATTCCTGACAACACCATATGCAGATCATGTCAGTTTGGAAAACAAACCAGGACTAACTTTCCAGAGAAAGAAGGATCAGCTAGCATGCCTCTTGAGCTAGTACATACAGATACATGTGGTCCATTCAGGAAAAGAACACCTAGAGGAGAGGAATACTTGATATTATTTATTGACGATTTCTCCAGGTTTGTCTGGTTAGGACTTATGAAGCACAAAGATGAAGCATTCGAAAAATTCAAATCCTTCAAAGCCTTGGTTGAAAATGAATCAGGTCACAAAATTAAGTGCCTCAGATCCGACAGAGGTGGGGAATTTACTTCAAATGAATTTTTCGATTTCTGTGATGAACATGGGATAAGGAGAGAATTCTCTACAGCTAGAACTCCTCAGCAAAATGGAGTTGTTGAAAGAATGAACAGAACAATCCAACAAATGGCTTGTGCTGATGATGGACTCACCTAGTTAGTCCGAAACGTCGGTTTCTTAAATTTCTCACAGGTTTTTCCATTAACAAAAAAAAAAAAAAAAAAATGGCTTGTGCTATGCTTGATGAATCAGGAACTCCCGCAACTTTCTGGGGTGAAGCTGCACATGCTGCGGTTGTTATTCTCAACAAAACAAATGTCTGGGTGAACAGCACTCAAACTCCTCATGAGCTTTGGAGTGGCAGGACTCCTTCGGTAAAGCACTTCAAAATCTTTGGGAGCAAATGCTATATCAAGAACACTGATGAGCAGCTTGGCAAACTTGAACCTAGAGCAGATGAAGGCATTCTTCTTGGCTATTCTCCACATAGCAAAGCATACAAATGCTACAATAAAAGACTTGGCAGAATTGTTGACAGCATTGATGTAGTGGTTGATGAGAAGGGATATATTCCTAGGCAAGTACATCATGAAGATATAGAAGAAGATGAAGGCTACCCTCAAAGACAGAATAATGAAGAAGAAGAACCCCAAGGAGAACCTCAAGAAGAACCAGAGGAGCAGACAAGAATAGAAGAGAAAACTCCATCCAGATATGTTCAGAAGAATCATCCAGAATCTCAGATTGTGGGGCAGAAAGAAGCAGGTGTACAAACAAGAAGAACAGTTGCAGAAGCCTCAAGCTATTTGGCATTACTCTCCTCTACTGAACCACAAAATGTGAAAGAAGCATGCAAAGATGAATGTTGGGTGAAAGCAATGGATGAAGAACTTGAGCAAATCGAAAAGAACAACACTTGGGAGCTGGTTCCTAGACCAAAGGATAAGAATGTTATCGGAACAAAATGGGTCTTCAAAAATAAATTGAATGAAAATGGAGAAGTAATTAGAAACAAAGCCAGACTTGTTTGTAAAGGGTATGCGCAGCAAGAAGGAATAGACTTTGAAGAAACTTTTGCTCCTGTTGCAAGACTTGAGGCCATCCGAATGTTCCTTGCTCTCTCAAGTTTTCAAAACTTCAAAGTATTTCAAATGGACGTGAAATCAGCCTTTCTGAATGGAGACTTGGAAGAAGAAGTGTACATTGAACAGCCAGATGGGTTCATTCTTGGAAATGATCCAAATCTTGTATGCCGATTGAAAAAGGCTCTCTATGGTCTCAAACAAGCTCCAAGGGCTTGGTACTACCGGTTGGACAAATATCTTCATCAACAAGGTTTCTCAAAAGGTTCAGCAGATAGCAATCTGTATATAAAAGTTGAAAATGACAAATTGCTAATACTTGTTGTGTATGTAGATGACATTATTTTTGGCAGCAATGAAGAAGCTATGAGTCAAAGCTTTGCCTCGGTCATGCAGAAAGAATTTGAAATGTCCTTGCTAGGAGAACTGACATATTTCCTTGGTTTGCAAATCCAACAAAAGGAAGGAGGAATCTTTTTATCTCAAACCAAGTATCTCAAGCAGATTTTGAAGAAATATGGCATGGAAGATGCAAAACCAGTATGTACACCCATGGTCACAGGATGTAGTCTCAGTGCAAATGATGAATCTGCAGCAGTACATCAACCAACCTACAGATCTATGATTGGAAGTTTACTATATTTGACAGGTACCCGACCGGACATCATGCATGCAGTTGGAATAGTTGGAAGATTTCAGGCAAATCCGAAGGAGACTCATCTTCAGGCAGTAAAGAGAATTTTCAAATATCTTCAAGGGACTCAAAATTATGGCTTATGGTATCCTAGAGATACAGATCTTACTCTTCATGCTTATACAGATGCAGATTGGGCCGGAAGCGTGGATGACAGGAAAAGCACAAGTGGTGGTGCGTTCTTTATGGGTTCCAGACTGGTATCTTGGTTCAGCAAGAAACAGAGTTCCGTTGCCTTATCTACAGCTAAAGCAGAATATGTTGCTGCTGCATCTTGTTGCACCCAACTCCTTTGGATGATGCAGACTTTGCAGGATTTTCAAATCACTTGTACTCCACCAATCCCCATCTTATGTGATAATACAAGTGCAATCAGCATCTCAAAGAACCATGTTATGCATTCAAAAACCAAGCACATACCAATCAAGTACCATTTTCTCCGGGAACAAGTGCTTGAACAGAAAGTCAAGTTGGAGTATGTTCCTTCCAAGGAACAAGTTGCTGATATTCTCACCAAACCATTGCCCAGGGACACATTTGAATACCTCAGGCAAAAGCTGGGGGTTGTTGATGCATCATCTTATTGTTGAACATCTTCTTATTGGTGGTACAAGGCTCAGGGGGAGCACATAATGCATTGTTGGCATTATGGAGAAGGAGATCTTGGAAATAGCTGCAATATGTCTCTATCTCTTTCATGGTGGATTTCTGATTATTTGTTGCAGATCTGGAGGAGAATGAGCTAAGGGGGAGCATACCCTTTGCCCTTGATGTCAAAGGGGGAGAATGAAGCTGAAGCTTGTAAGGTTGAGGTTGCCAGGTTGAGGTTGCCATCAAGTCCAAAGGGGGAGATTGTTGGCATTATGTTATCTGGTATGACTGTATGTTACAGATGTTGTACTTGATGGCAACTCCAGTGGTAAGGCTCTCAGTTTGTTGAAAAATTAAGAAGGACGCAGGCAATCGGTTCAGAAAGTGCGTCCCCGCAGGTATACCATGCAGAACTCGCGTCCATGGACGCCGGCCAGCCGTTCAGGGGGTGCGTCTACCCAGTGCACACATTTCAAGGCAGAGAAAAGCACGTGGGGGTTTCTTGTGTGGTATCTAGCCGACGGTTTTATGTTTCTATGGTGTCGGCTCGTGGTATTGTTCCATGTTTTGGGGAGGAGCTTGCCTATATAAAGCAAAGGAGTTCATTTGGATTGTGCAATTGTCTTGGGTTGAATATCTTATTTGGTGAGATCTAGTCCAGATCTAAGAGGGCGAATCTTCTAATGGACTGTGATCTCTATGGCGCATGATCAGATCTGTAGATCTGACTGTTTGGGTTTGTCCTGAAGCCTTCATATCATTTATATCTAAAGGGTCGCAGGTTCAGTGAAGGGAAAGTGCGCCGGGACGCAGGTACTGTAAAGGGCAAGTGCGCCGAGACACAGCACAGTAGAGAGAGACCTGCGTGGGGACGCAGGGCGATCAAGGTTCAGGTGCGTCTCTGAAGCAGAAGGACGCGGCGCGATAGTGTTTTCAGGTGCGTCTCTGTAGCGAAAGACGCCGCGCGATAGTATCTTTGGGTGCGTCCCTGAAGCAACAGAACGCAGAGCAGTCAAAGGAACAGTGCGTGGGCACGCAGCAGAGCAGAAGGATATCTGCGTGTGGACGCAGAGTAGCAGAAGGTTAACGACGTCTGGTCGCAGGCCACAGAAAGAAAAACTGCGTCTCTGTTTTAAGATGTTCTGTTGATTGAATTTCTCTATTGATAAGGTGTTCTGGGTTAGTTCTGTTGTTGTTGATCTGATATCTGTAGTGATCTATATCTGTTATGTACTTGTTGATCATCTGATGCTTTATGAAAAGAAGTAGGGGGTTGTAGCTCCCTTCCAGGAGTAGACTGGAAAACGAGAGAGAGAGGGAGTTGTAGCTCTCTGTAGGTTGCAGCCTGCGTACTGGTAAAGGACTGCACCAGTACAAAATCATTGTAAAAGAAGTTTCTAAATTGAAAGAAGATAGAGACATATTGCAGCAGGTGGTTTTCACCCACATTGGGTTTCCACCTTACATCTTGTGTTCTTTGGTGTGACTATCTGTTTTTTCATGCTCATTATTTTATGGTACTGACATGCTAAAATAATTCAAAGATCAAATAAGATAATACTGATTCACCCCCCCTCTCAGTATTATTTCCAACATAAATTTTCCCCACTCAAGAGGAACAAGAACTTTTTTTATAGCCCAGACTGAAATAGATTCTCAAGAGTCAGAGGTATATAAACAAGGATTTGAAAATTCCATAATGGAAGTTCATAGGTAGTATAATCTTAGAAGTAAGAAAAATCAAGATACTACAAATAAAAATAATGTTGAAAATCCTGTTAAAAAGGTCTCTGATTCTGATCCCAAGAAAACAATAGAAAATTCCCCTAAGAAAACCACAGAAAATCTTGGAAAGAAGCCAGCAGAAGCTATTATGAAAAAGGCAATTGATACTTCTTCTAGAAATACTCAAACTGATCTACCTTCTACCAGCGAACAAACTAAACTAGCCACAAAACTAATCATCGATAAGTCTGATTTTTCAAATCTGTTTAAAAATCAAACACCGTTTAGTATAGAAAATGAACTTGCCAAGTTGAAAATTTCTATCCTCTTAACTGAATTAGCTAAGAAGAATGTATACAAGACTTTGGCCCTGAAGGCATTAAACATTGGGGAGAAAACCGATGATGTGAATTTGAGCGATGATTAGCCTGAGATCCTATTTGGGCCAGAAGTAGAAGGTAAACCACAAGGAGGAGTCCCTCCATTTTATGTCAGTTTGAATATTCATGATAAAATTCTTCATAATTCTACGCTAGATTCAGGTGCATCCCATAATTTAATGCCCAAAGCAATCATGGAGAACTAGGGCTATGCATTACTAGATGATACAAAGATTTTTATTCCTTTGATTCGAGCAAAGTTAGATGCCTAGGTCTTATCAAAGACCTATGTGTTACCTTAGCCCAAATCCCTGCTAAAAGTCTAGTGATCGATATAGTGGTAGCAGACATTCCGCAAAAGTATGGTATGTTGTTGTCACACTCATGGGGAGAAAAGTTACAAGGAACCCTGCAAATGGACATGAATTATGCCACTATACTAGTGTTTGTTCAATAGAGAAGATTGTATAGGGAAACTTTAATGAACTATATGGTCAACAGTCAAGATAAACAACATAACTACCCTCTCTACTATGTTCATTCTGACCTAGACTTTTTCATTCTTTACAATGATGAAGGCATTGATGCACAGGTTACTTAAGAAGAGAATGATATTGATAAAAATCATGAAAATCAAACTCTAATTGTGCAACAAAAAGTTGAAACTAAACCTTTTTGGAACATGAGCTTTGATGGTTCTTGTGGCAACACGTGTTCAGGGGCAGGTGTTTGGGTGTCCAATTTAGGGAACAACCATGCAAAGGGTCATTCCTATAAACTTAAATTTCATTGCATCAATAATATAATAGAATATAAGATACTTCTCTTAGGATTTCAATTATTTAATAAGTTAGGTGCTAAAATAATTGTTGCTCATGGGGATTCTGAATTAATTGTAAGACAGATCAATGGAGAGTATGTTGCCAAACATCCTAGATTGAGACCATACAGAAATGTTGTGCTTGAATTTCTAGGAACCTTTGAAGAGTATGATCTTGTTTTTATTCCCAAAAATTAGAATGTCTTGGCTAATGGTTTATCTTTTTCAGCTAGCACATGTAAAATGCCTCATCACAACAAATAATATACAGTGGAGGTTAAACACCGTCTAGTTGTACCTGACAATATGAGACATTGGCAAGTATTTGGAAGTGACAAAGAAATTGAAAGTTTTTTACAATCCAAGTATGAGTATGAAGAGTACACCATAGGTTTAGAGTGTGAAGTAGAAAATCATGTTGTTGAATGTGTTAGTATAGATAAGTAGCTTGATGATTCTCATGTAAATATTTCACTCAATAAAGATGTACATAAATTATAATTGCTTGAATTAGAAATAGAAAAGGAAGAATTTGAAGTACTAGAGCTTAAGGACAATGTTCTGACTAGGGGTTTAGTTCCATTAAAAGAACTTTCCGATTTTAATGATGTGGCAAAAAAGCAAAAAATGGAAGCCACAAAGACAGACATAGAAGAATGAAATATAGGTAGTGAGAAGAATCCCAAAATGATAAAACTCTCAAAATCACTTCATATTATCAAAAAACAACGATACATAGCCCTTTTCAAAGAGTTCATAGATGTCTCTGCCTGGAGTTATGAGGATCTAAAAGTATATGACACTAGCATCATACAACATAAAATCCCAATCAAGGAAGATCAAAAGCCATTCAAGAAAAAACTCCATAGGATAAATCTTGTTCTAATGTGTTTGATTGAGAAAGAAGTAAAAATGATGTATGATGATAAAATTATACTTCCCCTTAGATACTCTAAATGGGTGTCTAACATTGTGCCTACTAGAAAGAAAACTAGAGAAATCAGATTGTGTATTGATTTCAGAAATCTAAATAAGGTATCCGTTAAAGACAACTACCCATTACCGAAAATGGATCATATATTTCAAAGGGTGGTAGTGTCTAGTAGGATTTTCTTATTAGATGGTTTCTCAGGTTACAACCAAGTCTTAGTGCATCCTGATGATCAGGATAAAATTGCCTTCACTACACCATGGGGCACTTTCATGTATGTGAAAATCCCTTTGGGTTAATGAATGCTGGAGCCACTTTCCAAAGAGCAATGGATATTTCCTTTGCTGATGAAATTTGCCATTTTATTGTGATTTATCTAGGTGACATTACATTCTATTCTAAACTAATGAGCAACATTTAGCACATCTGAGGAGAGTGTTTGAAAAATGTAGGAAGTTTGGCATCTCACTCAATCCTAAGAAGACACTGTTTGGCTTTGAGGAAGGAAAACCTCTTGGTCACATTATTTCCAAGGATGGAATTAGGATTGATCTGAGTAGAATTGAAGCAATATTAAAAATCAGTCATCCAAGAAACATCAAAGAGCTTCAGTCTTTTATTGGAAAAATCAATTTCCTAAGGAGATTCATCCCTAACCTATCATAACTTCTTAGAAACATAACAAATATGCTTAAAAAGGATTCTGAAATCAAGTGGAGTATTGAGGCTAAACAATCCTTTGATTTAGTTAAACACGCATTGACCAAATCACCAGTATTGATCAGCCCAAATTTCACAAAAGATTTCATAATCTTCTCTTTTGCTTCTAAACACACTATTGTGGTAGTCTTACTATAGAAAAACAATGAAGGTTTTGAGAAGCCCATTGCATTCTTTAGTAAATATCTAAGAGATGCATATTTGAAATACAATATTATGGAAAAATAGGCCTTTGCATTGGTTAAAGCAATAAAAGATTTTAGAGTATATATTTTTCATTCCCATATTATTTCTTATGTACCTAATGAAGTGGTTAAGGACATCTTGACACAGAATGGACCTGATGGAAAGCGAGGCATATGGATTGCTGTCATTCTGGAATATGAATTAGAAATCAAACCCACCAAGTTAATCAAAGGTCGGGGACTAGCCAAATTGATGTCTGAGTTGAATTTCCATGCATTAGACATTAACTTGATTGATTCATTAGATAATCAAGAGGAACATGTGACTCCATAAATTGATGAGGCATTTCTGAACTCAACTTGGTATGCAAACTTGCTTTATGTTTTATTTAATTTAAATTCTTCTCCTAGTTTGACAAAAATGAAGGAAAGATTTCTAAAGTTAAGAGCAGCTAAATTTTGCATTATAGACAATGTCTTGTATTGGAAATATGTTGGGGGTATTTTACTTAAATTCTTGTTAAAGGACGATGTAGATAAAGTTATGCAGGAATTCCATGAAGGTGACTCTGGTGGACATCTTTATTTGAAAACCATTGCCAATAAAATCCTTAGAGTTGTTTTCTACTGACCTACCATTTTCCCTGACATTCACAAGAAAGTCACCTCATGTCATAAATGCTAGATTTTTTAGGGAAAGAGAAAATTGTTGCCCCTGCCCTTAAAGCCTATCTCTGTTGAAAGCCCTTTCCAACAATGGGGATTGGATTTCATTGGTGAAATTCATCCCTCTTCCTCTACCCAACATAAGTGGATTCTTACAGCCACTGACTACTTTACCAAGTGGATAGAGGTCACCCCTTCCAGAAATGTCATTGATGTTGTCATTATTAAATTCCTTGAGACTAATATCCTCTCTAGATTTGGTTGTCCTAGAAAACTCATCACCGATAATGTTGCAGCCATCAAATCTAAAAATATGGTTGAATTTTGCCATAAATACCACATTAATCTAGGACATTCAACAACTTATTACCCTCACAGTAATGGTTTGGCTGAATCCTCAAACAAAAGTTTGGTAAACATCATCAAAAATTTGTTAGAGGACAATAAAAAGTCTTGGAACAACAAGCTAGTCAATGCACTTTGGGCTGATAGACTTACTACTAAAAAATCAATTGGCATGTCACCATACCAATTGGTCTATGGGATGGATGCAGTTTTTCCATCCTCCTTAGGAGTTCCAGTCATGAATATCATTCAAGAAGTGCAAGTTGAACCCAATGATGTACAAAGAAGGATTAATCAAACTAACTAGTTGGAGTAGTCCAGGGAGGAAGTATACAACAGGGCCTAAGTTATTCAAGAAAATGTTAAAAGGATCTTTGACAAAATAACAAAATTTTATGACTTTAACATTGGGGACCAAGTTTTGAGATGGGATTCAAGGAGAGAAGACAAAGGAAAACATGGCAAGTTTGATAATCTTTGGAATGGGCCATATATTGTTCATGATTTCAGGGGAAATAATGCATTCTACCTTAAGGACCTAGATGGAGCAGAGATACCTGGAGGTCTTGTCAATGGCAAGATGCTGAAACACTACTTTTCTTAGCCTACAAATTTTCCTTTCATCATTGTAAATATCATAGTCTTTATGGTTTTGATTGGGTAACTTATTAACAAAGGTTGAAGCCTACAGTGAAGGCCCTAAGCCTGGATTGATGAGCTACCAATAATATCTTAAATAGAAAATAAATCAGATGAAGACATTACAGACATGGAGTACTCAAGGCTACTGATCATATGTTCTTGACACTTCACTTGGAGAAGTGCCATCCCCAGCTGGAGCCACTGTTAGGGTCCTATAAATTATAGGATCTCAAGGTGATTGAGTATTTTGTATTTTTGATTTCATATTGTACATAATTTCAATATTCAAATGATTTCCAGAAATATGAAAAATAAAATGAAAAGAAGGTTTATTAAAAAATAAATAAGAAAAGAGGAAATAAGAACCCCACAAAAGAAAAAATAGAAAATAATATTGAAAGTAATGTAAGTCTAAGAGCCACTACTGATAAGTTAGTTCTTTTAATTCATTATCAAATAAGGTTGTGTGAAAATTGTTTTTGAATGCCACAATGATTGAAATTTTGTTCAGGTCATACAATTTAATCATGACTGAACACATCTAAATTTATGTTAAATAGGTTAGTGAATAAAGGTTTACCAAACAGTTTAATCTTGGTAAATCAGTATCTAGGTAGAAATAAAATTCAATAGTTTGATCTCAATCAATGGTGAAATAAGTGATAGGATGAGGTAGATTTTTACAAAAGAAAAATGGTTTGGGTCTACTAGTTTAAATGCACCCTGCAAAACGAGAAGAGAAAATGTTAGCTTAGAAAAAGAATTGAAATGGGAAGGGGTAGGTAGAAGCACTATGGTGGTTAGAGGAAAAGCATGAAAGTTTTATTCTAATATGAATTACAAATGTATTTTCATGTACAGAGAAAATGAAAAAAGAATTAGAGTTTGACTCTAAAGTTCAGCATATCAAGTGATTTTGGTATATAATCCCCTATTCCTAAGTTTCATTACCCCACCATACACTCCAACCATTTCCCCCGCTATACATTAAATATTTTTCCTAACCCCACAGAACACCCTATCACATCCCATTATCATCTCTCCACTTCTCCCCTCATCCACGCCCACCTTTCAACATCCAATGGCCCACACTACATTTTGGCACCCCCTCATCATCCAAACTTTACCATCGGGAGGGTCCAAAATGGGCGGTCTTTGAAACCGCGCCCACTGCAACGTGTTAGCACCATATGATTCCGCACCCCCCTTGGCTGAAACCATTAACCACCTCCCCCCCTCCAAAAAGCAGTTTCTTTGCCTTCAGATACCATTTTTCTAGCTGTTGCACTCCCACCACTCACCCTATGCCACACCATCTTCCCGTTGATCCCATAAATCACCTCTGCTCCCTCCAAAATTAAAATGTTAGGTAATTAAATGGCTTAACCATTAATTCAACAGACCTGTGCCACCATCAACAGGAAAGACAAGAATATTATATAATGCCTCCCTTTCACCTATTCACGGTTACTGTTCTTATACACTCCTATTTCTATGTTACAGGTTTACTAGTCCAAGCTACAAAAACTTCACCAGGCTAGGGACAATGCTAGCTAACCTAATTTTAGACCATTACCTCTATTTTTGTCTGGAAATCTCAGCTCCTCTATGCATACTGTAAACTTCGAATCCAAATTTCAATTCTCTCCTTAACTTTACCCAATCATGCGTCCAAAATACAAGGGACAAGAAGAACCTGTGAGTCCTCTGATCCACCCTCCCATTGATTTTCACCACATCCATTTGGCAAACAGAGACTATAAAATTCATGAGACTCTTTGTGAATTTGATCTTTTTGAGATGTATTGCTGGCTTGAGGAAAAGTTCATAGATAAATCTGATGATATTAAACTATGGGAATCCAATTTACCCCACTATATCTTTCCTCATACCCACAACACCCCTGAATTCATTAGGAAGTTTCATGCTTGCTATCTACCCAGCCAAAGAGCTATTATTACCCCCACTAGAGAAATCATGTTCACTATCACTCCTCAAGCTATAAACCAAGTTATGCAAGCCCCTACAGTAGAGAAGGTCACTCCTTTTTCCCATGATGCAATAGTTCAATTGTATCCTAAGTTGGACTTTGCTAGAAGAGCAAAAACCCTTGAAATTTTCTTGACTGAAGATGGCCCGTTACCCAAGAAAAATCCTCCCTATCCATCCTCCATTTTCCCTGGGAGAGCCAAGAAAATCATCACAATCATCTCCTACCTCCTTGGCTATTACACATATTAGTGGGTAGATGAGGCAATTATAGGATTTCTTTCCATTTTCTCTGAAGATTCCAGGCATTCCATCTTGTTTAACTTTAGCCAGTTTCTTGCAAATTCTATCCATGAGCAGTTTATCAAATTATAAACTGAGGAAGTATTCAAATATGCTTCTGTGTTAGTTTAGATGTTGTTATATTTTCAGGGAGACAACCTCAAGCTTGCCTTACAAAAGTTGTATGAAGAAAGAAATCAGTAGTCAATCATCTCCTAGACTGCACTGGTAATGCAGGAAAAAAAAGAATTTTCATACAAACGATTCATAGAGATGTTTGTACATCCATCCCTTAGTCTCCTAAGCAACAGGATAGAGCCAAGGATCAGTGAAGAAATTAGGAAATTTTTACGGCTATCAAACCAAATCCAGATAGGGATTGGTACCTTTATCATAATTACACAAAGTTGAGGGTATTTAGGTGTGAGATATCCCCTTACAAGCTACCGAAATTCCTCTCAATCAAGATTTTTTCTCTAGAGTACATTAGGAAAATGCTCAATATGGATGAAATTCACTTTGTAGCTATCAAGAAGAAATCCCAATTCAAAATCAAAACTCAAATAGGGCCTTTCATTTGCAACAACTGGGAAAGAGGGGAAGAAGCAGATAAATTACTGAAAGAGATGCAGTTCAACCTTAGTTTCACCTGGTCATATGATCCATTAGGGGTCATCTCCAAGTTAAGGGTAAAAAACAAGTCTACTGCTTATTTTCACATAGCCAGACTAGAGATTGAAAGATATAAAAGCCAACTAGAATGGACTGAGAATACTCTATAGGAGGCAGAGGATCAGTTAGTGTCCACTTCAACAGTGAAAACTCCTATCATAAAGGAGAAATCAGCAAAAAGGAGCAGAGAAGAAGAGTCACCTTCAGTGACTGAGATTTCTAGTGAAGGCTTTAAAATCATGTACAGAAAGAAGGCCAAGATGCATTCTAAACTAAGCGTAAGCAAGGATTCAGAGCAAGAGAACATTATCACCACTAAAGAGCCACTTGTTTCCTCATTAGTGGGTGATCAGACTACACTCTCTCCCACTACCTCCACAACTTCACAACATCAATAGCATGTTATGCAGACCAACACATCTACCATTGGGGAGACAAAAAAGGGTATATTTGACATTTTCAAGAATATTAAAGTGAGGAATGAGGCCTTCAAAATAAAAAAATAGACTTAGTTCTGGAAGAATACTTCCAGTTCTCAAAGTAGGCTACTATCTGCCTTTGATTAAGAGAAAGGTAAGATACAAATGGCATTCATCCAAGCACAGATTACCCAGCCCAAGGTAGCATCCGACTACAGGAAGACATCATTTGAATTTGATGTGAAAGATATACATCCCATTCACCAAATGGAGATGCACAAGCAGACTGGGCAGATGATTTCATCTACTCTCACTAACACTGCTATGAGTTTGTCTAAATTGCAGGTCACATTGGCCAATGTTTAATCACAATTGAAGATGGAGAAGGTATTTGCACTTGCAAAAGACACAAGGATCAAAGCTTTGGAGGACTTGGTGATTAAAGTAGGTTATGATTCTACAAATATCAATGCTGCAGAAGAGCTCTTAAGGAAAAAGAATACAGACATAGTAGCATTAAGGAAGTAGTGGAAGTTACCAACCACAAAGATCCTCTGGCCAAGGACATTGAAGAAATAGAAACATAAAAGGTATATATGATGAAACTCATCATGGAGTAGATTGAAGAAAATGGAGATAGAGATGGAAATGATAATCAATGAAAAGGAGCAAGCTTCCAAAATGGTTGTTGTCCATTTGGAAGCACTCCGTATCACAACAATTCCTACAACTACATCTTCTACAAAAAACACAGGGGATATTACAGATCAATTGGAAAACGCAGTGCAGAACATGTCTCTCGAGACTAAAGAAATCAAAAGATTGTAGGCTCAAGTCAATATTCTACAAGATCAGAAGACAAAGGCTAAGACTTTCCATGCAACTGAGCTACAGAGAGCTCAAAACTAGATAGAAATATGGAGGAAATCAACGATTGAGTCCTCTATTGGCCACACATTGCACCAAGTCAAAGAAATTATATGGAATGACATCATTGAGGGAATGGATGAAATTTGGCCTTCTATCCATATTATATTTGAGCAAAAAGAATTGATGGAGAAAGCCAAGCACACCATTTCCACTATCAACAATGAATTGGGAGAAATTCCTACCACAACTAACAAGATCATCGAATTTCTCAACTCTAAAAACATATATGAATTGGATTGTTTGGAAGTAGATGATAGAACATAAACAATATTAGAAGTAAAGAAAGTTCTGACAAAGAAGAACTTGGTTGTGCAGCTGATAGAGAAATGTCACACTTTGGAGGTAGCAGTTAACAGGGTTTTCACTAGAATAGAAGCATTAAATAAGAAGGACCTACCTTCTTTATTTGTGATCACTGACACGCTGATGACTAGGGAAGACTATATGAAGAAGTTGAAAGATATTGAAAAGGATATGACCAAGTCTTCCCACATTAAAGGTGCTATTACAGGGAGATATTTTTATGAAGCTATTAGAAACATGAGTTTCATCCAACATGATATAAAATACATTTTTGTAGTAAAACCCACATTCGCTCGGTATAATGAGGTAGATTAGATCTACTAAAAGGTAACAAAAATTTCCATTCCAAATTAGGAGTGGTGGGATAAACTGTGTGAATTCCAGGATTAAAGAAAGGGCCAGCTTCACCAGCACGACACATAAATAGTGGCCACTCAGCAACTGTTCTCCACCAAAGCAGTGCTAGATGTCCATATCACTTTGCTAATTCACCTCTTTTGGTCGTATTATTTCATTTCTATTAGTATGAAGTTAATAATAGAATGTCATGTCAACGAGGCATTAATTGTAACCTTTTTTGTAAATTTTTTTAAATACTTCAATCGGTCGAAGTATTGAGGGTCGGTTCTTGGTCATTGTAAATCTTTTTATCAAAGCACTATACTCTTCCAAGTCCCTGGAGCATCATTAATAAAAAGACACTTCACAGGATACTTGTTTTGTGATATACTAGTGATGTTTTTTCTTACTGTAATTGTGTTTCCATTTTTATTCTCTGTCTGTTTATCATCTGAAATCTAATTGTAAAATTGGAGATGTGAAAAATAAGATATGTTATTGAGCACCTTATTTGGACTGCATTTAAAATATATATGTTTACTTCTGAAGTCTGATTGAGAAATTCTTAAATGCTTTTCAATCACTACTGAATAACCTATTTTCTCCATTCCATAATTCAATTTAAAGATCCAATAAATGTAACTAGCTTTCCTTGTGATTACTCTGAACTTTTGATGCAGCATCCAACTTAATTTGAATCCATAGCCCAAAGGAAAGAAATTAATTTGATCAGATCGACCAAACAACCAATCAAGCAAATTCAAAACAAACAACCAAGAAAAATCATAACTAGTCTAAAATAAACTTAAAAACCAAGCTAAATCACAAAGAGAGATCCCTCTCTGAAGCTGGCAGGGCTAGATCCGAGCTTCAAAAGTGGTTTTTATGTTGTCCAATGTATTTACTCCCACAACCTCAAAAATACAGAACGATAACACATCACAACATGGAAGGAAAGTTTGCGAGCAATCCAAAGTGATGGTTAAGTCGACAACACTTTTCAAAAATATTCATACATAGTTATACAGAGTAGTCCATACATACATGCGTAAGCAAACCAATACATATATCATTTAGAGTAAGCCAGATGGATAGAATACAATACAAAATATGCGTGAAACATGCTGGCTATTATTATATAAAGAAGTGTAAGTTCTAGTCATACAATACATCCATGTCCAACCACTAGTTCCAATAGTGGAATGTTACAACCACATCCGCCTGCTCCTCCAAAGAGATGTACTAGCTTTGTGCAGTGGAGAAGCTAATGTTCATTCCAATACGATCCAAGCTCTCTCCAAGATAGTCTTATTAGAAGCTTAGCTGACCAAAAGCCTTTACAATGAGTTATGAGGGACTATTTATAGCAAAGGGTGGGGTGACCCTTGACATTCCCCTTTGTGACAATTCAACTACCATCATGACTCTTCACCTACTCTATGACTATTACATCCAATTATCACAACTTGAATTACACTTGACATGATTTTACATTGCAATGCACATGTACCCCAAGTTGTCTTGAGCAAGCCAAGCTAGACATCACTCTGACTTAGACAACCATGGAAGTCCAACTCCTCAACATCCTCATGTTGATTGACAATAACATATTGATACCAAGATCGGTGGTTCTTGATGGTGTGCATGTGATCCATGGTGACAGCTATCTAAATCTTGACTCTTGCCTCCATAACATCTGGGTACACTACTCAGGTTCCTCTGTCCAACTCGTCTGAAATAATGCACACCGTTATCTTCAATGCGGCCCAACCAGCAACATACTTGTACATAATGTCTACACTGATGGGAAAGTATGGGCTCGTGGCAATGCGCATAAACTCGTCGAAGTATGAGTCAAGCTCTAGTTGGACTTGTTTCTTTGTCTTTGCCTCTGTGAGAGTCCCAATAGATGGGATCGTGTGTGTGAATGCCACAACATCCATACTCTTGAATACTCATGCATGGTGTTACACAAAATATTGTCACCATGACTATTTGCAGTCAGTATGGGTCTATCATCATTCATACTCTCCTCCTAAGCAAGTCTCAAACCTCAGCTCTTCATGTCAAGCTTTGAAAATGAGAGAAAGATTTTAAAAATCAATAAAGCTTTGGTTCTACACTTTCTCTCACTGTTACCTGCTGTCCCGCACCGCCTGTTCATATTACCTGCGGACCTGCCTGCTTTGTCCCTAAAGGAGTGGGTGCGGACCCCTGTGAAAGTCAAAAAGGTGCAAGTTTATTCTAAAAACTCACGTTGGGTTAATTCTAGATGATTCTAGAAGGAATTTTGACGTGGATGGTTCGATCCTAGGTGGTTCATGCATCCCAAAAGAGAAGGAGCTAATCCCTTGATGAGAGGAGCTTATCCCTTTGAAGAAGGGCTTTATCCCTGTTGAGGCCCCAAAAATCGGGTCGACAACAAGGGGGATACCCACCCGGTCCGGACCTTGGTTGGCAGCTCCTTATCCGTTTGGTATAGCGGGTCCGACTGGGGATAATGGGACCAGTTTCCCAATCTAAGGGTGTGTGTGTGCAGAGTTGGATTATGCTGATCTAAGAGTTCTGATCTAAGCTATTTTAATCTAATTCTATGATATTGTAATCTAATGAAAACAACACATCTAATCTATGCTAACCCGGGGTGTATTTCTTTATTATGCGATCTAAAGAGATTTCAAACAATAACTGGTAATAAAGATCATTCAGCTATCATAAGAATGGAAATCAATTAAGATGAACCACTTTGCATAAAAAGTTAGGCAAAACAGTTGTGAACAACATATCGCATAATAAGTTATTCATATATCAAACATAAATAAATGACTCCACCGTACAAAAGTGCCAAATGGTAACTCACACATTCATGCAATAACATATAAACAACTAAAAATTATATATCACTTTAAGAATATAAGCAGAAATGGTCAAGAGATAAAAGTACCATTTATGACTGGTTCTACTCATAAGCTTCAAGTAATAATGATTTATCTCTCCTTGTTCTGATATCTACTAAGAGTACAAAAGTGCAACATCAGTAGCAGACATCAAATGCAAAAAATTAATAAACCTTGATCCATTCATTCATCAAAACCTCCTCTGAGGGTGCAGAAGTGCATGTTCTGAGGACAAGTTTTTGACAAATTTCCGGACCCTTCTCCACATGCATGAGAAGGGTTTAAATACTGCTAACTAAATAACTTAATTACATGAATTTCAGATACGGTTCAAAATGACCGCCCTTTATCTAAGTAAACTTATTTCTAAAAACTGATTCTAATTTCTAACTCTTTCTGCATTCGCTCCTTAGTGCTGTGAGTATGCAACATTTTCCTGGGAAGAGTCGGCTGGTCGTCTTCTGCTTTTGTTTGAGCTATGAAAATAGAAATGACAAGCGCTGGCACCTATTTTTAGTAAACTGGAAGATATTTTTGAGGATTATCTCCTGGCTGAGCGAATTTACTGCGTGTATGCTTGGTAACAAACCAGATTCCTCTTAGCTGCCTCTGCTTTTGCTATTTAGGCTTTCCGGACTCGTGGATGACTAAGCAAGTTAGGGACTTTGCTTTCTGAACAATTTTCTTAGCGATGTGCGATTAGCGCTAGGCGCTAATCGCGCATCAAAAACTGCCTCCGTTCTTTGATCCGGGCCTTTCTCGTGCGTTTTCTGTCTTTAGCGCTTTTTTCTTTACGGGGCATGAGCTTCAGAATTTTGTAAACATGCTGCTTTTGTGAGTTTCTTGACCTTGAGTGTCGAATCACCTATTGATATCAGTATCTGTTCAGTAACACTCTGAAATCTGGGTTTCTGTTGTATGCGGCATCCGTGTATGAGAGCATATATTTTCTGTTCTCCGAGCATTGGCGCTTTCCCCTTTTTCCTTAGATGCTTCCTGCAGTTCACGCAAAGGAAAAAGTAATGGTATTAAATTTTGACATGAAAGCTTCAAGTTCTACGAATGTGTAAAATTATGACACCCACAGTGAACTGACTCTTTGAAAAACACAAAACTGTCCTCCGTGAATAGCTTGGCGTACATTCATTAATTTTCTTTAAGTTGTGCGCTCAATTTTTGGTTTAGGGATAGCTTTTCTTGGGTGCTGAGCCGAGGAAATTTGCGATGGGTGATTTCTGCGAATCGCAGATCGTAGATCGCATTGATCGCATATCGCATTGATCACATATCGCAGTTATCGCAGTGTCGCGGCATCGCAGATCGCAGATTGCTGCAATTTGTCAAGTTATTTGTGTGCTGCTTATGCGACGCTGTGATATGTGATATGCATATCGGCCATCGAAGATTTTCTTAAGATTAGTCATTTATGGGCGCTTCTCAATGTATGCGATGTGATGAATTTCGTGCCGCTTCTTCGCAGTTGCTTTAATGTGCTCATCAAGGAATGCTTGACTCTTCTCCGTGCGATGTATCTTTGAGGAGTATAATACAAAAAAAAATTATAAAATCTTTTTTGGATTTTTTATTACTAAGGGTCCCCACTTCTTTAGCATTATTACTAATACTGAAAAGAAGTAGGGGGGTTGTTGGTGGCCACAACAATCCCTTTGAAGGAGGACCTAGTAACTTCCCTCCATTGCACTATAAATTAAGGCATTGGGCTGGTTGCTAGGGAGGTTAGAAGCTGAACATTTTTGAGGGTAAATGCTGGTGGAATTGAGACTTCCTAGTTAAGCTTGAGAGGAGCGATCACATACCTTTTGGCTTCATTGGGAAGAGAGTGAAACTTGTCAAAGTAGAGGAGACTTCTTGCTGGACCCTGGGAGGAGCTTGTACAACATCAAGGCACAGGTTGTAAAGTTCTTCTTTGATTTAAATTAATACAATCAGATTCATTTTTCTCAACAAATTGTCTTATGTGATTTGTTTCATGAATTCCTTGATCATCATGATAGGTATGCTTTATTATATTGGCTTTTTAGGTGCTATTTAATTTGTGTGCTTGTTTGTGTTTGCAGATTCTCGCCAAAGGGAGCTCATTTGGATCAACGGAGCGAGGCTTCCACAAACTTGCATTGGACCCAAGGTAGGCCTAAAACACTTGTTTGCCTTTGTTTATAAATTGCATATTTAGAGAAAGATAGGATTTGATTGGCTTGCTTGTCACTAGATATCTTTAGATACTAGGGAGGTCGATCTTGCCCACAAGAACGACTCATTCCGTGCGACAAAATGGCGACTCCGCTGGGAAATTGATTTTTCCTTGCTTTTACTTTGACCTGAGAAACTGTGTTTTTTGTTTCTGTTTTTGGCTTGTTGTGTGTGGAATTGGGTAGGTTTAGTAGATCTTGGATTATTTTTTGTTTTACATACTTTTGGGAGAGGACCGCACCCTTGGCTTGCAACACAGTGCGGACCTATCCGCACTTTTGCTTTTCACACAGAGCGGTACCGCACCTGTGTGAACTGTGGGCCTGCGGACCCTGTCAAAATTTTGAAAAACTTAAGATTTTCTCTTTCAGTCAGCTTAGGATTTGTTTAGGTGTTTTTTGCCTCTGCCCAGACCTACATGTGACTTGTCAGGAATTTTTCTTAGGTTAATTCCGTTGGCATTATGGTTTTAGGTGAAATTCCTAGAAGTTTTGGTTGCCGGGCTTGATTTTCATTTTGGTCTTGTAGTAGCTCAGAGCTTAGAAGCTTTAGAAGCTTCAGATCACCTTGGTTTTTATTGGCCTTCTTATGAGTCTGACCATTTGCAAAATTTGCCTTTGTTGAGGAATCCATCTTGTGTTTCTCTTTGCGAAACTTTGAAAAGACTTGTGTTAAAAGTTTGGATTTCATTTTTAGAAAAGAAAACAAAAATTGGTTTATTTTTGACTGATTTGTGATTCTGGACAAATTAGTCCTTAGTTTTCTTATAGCTAAGTAAAACATCCTTGAAAAAGACATCTTGTAAGCTTTTACTTCAAATAGTTCTTAGAAATTTTAGATCTCAAGATTAGACTTTTCCATAGTTTTGAGTGTTTTATGAAAATAAAAATCTCTTTTGAAAAAGTTTGTATTTGTAGTATTTGAGTGTTTGAAAGAAAAGGGAAATTTTCGTGAACATAACTAGTTGTCTCATTTTTGAGTGCATTGGAAAAAACAAAAAGCTCTTCTTTTGATTTGTTTGTTAAGGAAAAGATTTGTTTTTACAAGTATTTGCATTCTCAACTCTTTCCTAGCTAGAAATTCATTGAAGGGAAAATATTTCTTATCATCTTAAGTGCATTTTTTAGTGATTTCGAGTCGAGTCTTCACACCATAAGTTTCATCTCCGCACCTTTTGGCTTAAGACAAAAAACAATAAAAATAACGCTTAAAGTAAAATCTATCTAGTAATATTTTTATTTCTAAGGCTCTATTACACCAACATCGCTTAGGCTAGTGTCTTGGAGTAGGGAGTAATTAACTCTCCAAGATAGTAAAACAAACAAGTAGCTGTATCTTGCGGTAGGAGATAAGATCCAATTGTTACATCTATGCTCTGAGAAAGCTCCTCTTAAAGGAGAAGCACGAGATCGTGTCCGAACCAGTGTGGGAATCAATCCTTCCTCATTGGGAATGACGCCAGATATTCATGTATTAAAAACGGTAAACCTCGGATTAACCATTATCGAGGAGCCTAGGGTCACTTGTTGGTAAACCTTGGATTATGTCAAGGAGCCTTCAAGGGGATTGAGCTTGTTACTCTGCCCTTGCGTGCGTATCGGATCATAGACTATTCCCCCAGGTATATTTGTTTCCGTTGGTAACCATAGTGACCATATTCTATAGGATTCTTTCCTAAGGTGACGATGGAGGGAAGATCCCACTATACCTAGAGCAGATGTCAGCTATACTCACTTGGATTTTCTGGGGGGTTCTCTTCACTCGAGACAGTTTAGTGGAGAAACTTGTGCCAGTCTATTCATTAAGCAGGATTCCGGGGTAACTGTTCCAACCACCATTTCTGTATTGAACTCTGCGACGTTGGATTTCATCACCAACTAGTGTTTTCAGTATGGAAAATTACTGTTTGTGTGTGGTTTGATCTCCTAGATTCTTTAGGCGTGTGATTCAAAATTGTTTGGTTCTTTAGAGGCTTCAGGTGGTTTTCATTGAGATTTTTCTTTTTTTGCGTGTGAAGTAGTTAAAATATTTAATCGTGGCTGAATTACCGAGGAAGTCCCGTAGACTTCGGGGCCAACCTCCTGAGTTTTCACCGAGCCAGCCTGAAGGGCTACGAGCCCTTGTAACTCCTAGAGACAGTAGAGTTGGGTCACCTGAAGAAGGAGAATCTTCTTTAGTGGTACATCCTGATTATCAAGATCTAGTAGCAGATTATAATCTACAATCCGTGTCTGTTTCCGAAGTTATAGGTAGTTTTTCATTTACTAGTGATTTAGGTGAGGAACCTGAAATATCTAAACCTAAAACTGAATTTGCTGCTACTCCAACATCGGGATTTACCTCTCCAACTTCTAGTGGTCCTAGTTCACCTAGGGTAGAAAGAATAATTACCCAAAATCTTCCTTCTAGACTTATAGCTATTGAAGAACTTGCTACTCCAGAAGAAGAAGGTATCCCTATCCCTGAAAATCAACCTGTTATAGAACTTAGGGAGCGTGAATCAATATTTTACAGTCCACCTAGGAGCAACGCTTGGTATCTTTCATTGACCAATTTTTTGGAAAACCTGGGACTAAGTTTTTCACCACCTCGCATTCCTTTTCACCCAACACCTAGGGGTTATTATCCTCTGTTAAATATGTCAAGACAGTCGTCCATGTTTTCTCAATCTCCAGAAACCTTTATATATGGCGGTCCTTCTGTTCCCTCTGGGTATCAGTCAGTCACTGGTACTTTTCGGGAGCATCTCCTCAACCTATTGAACAAGGGTTATTAATTGGAAATAATGGTACTAAGCCGTTGAGTGTAGAAGATATTCTTATGATGTCAGGTACTATTCCTAATCCTCAACCTCAAGGTGGCTAGTTACCGCCTGGGGGTAGCCTCAAAGTCCTCAAGTATAGCCTCGGGGGCAACCTCAAGGTACCCAATTTCTGCCTGGGGGGCAACCTCAAGGACAGTACATACCTACGGGACAATACGTTCCTCAAGGTCAACCCCAGACTCAATATGTACCTCAAGGTCAACCCCAGTATCAATATGTACCTCAAGGTCAACCCCAGTATCAGTACGTGCCTCAAGGTTATCAACCTCAAGGTTAGTACCCAACCCAAGGTTACCAACCACCTTCCGGTCAATCATTTGTCCAAGGAACTGGAAATGTACCTTTGAATTATCAACCCTAACCTCAACCCAGTTATGGTCCTCAATATTCTCAACCTGTTATGGGTCCGTACCCCAGAATGAACTTAGTGTGGGATCCATCTCAATCCCAATAGATCTTACAACCGAATATGCAGTTGTCATCTCAATCTGGACAACCCTTGGTTTCTGGTTCACCCCAGCAACCTGTCCAGTCTACTATTCAAACTTCTGCACCTTCTGTAGTTTCTCAGTCTGGGCCTAGTACGCCTCGTACTCTGCCTCAAACAACTGCTGCAACTGCTGCAACATATGTTCAATCTACCCCACCTACTTCTGGAGTATCAACAGCTTCGGTTTCTACTATTCCTGTATCAACTCCTTAGATGTCTTTACCTCAGTCTGGATCCACAATTTAGACTTCGGTTCAAATGCCTGTAGGATAACCTGGTCCAAGTACGATTGTCACAAGTCAACCTTAATTTACTTATCAACTGTACCAGGGACAGTACCAATTCGGTCCTGCTGTGCAACAACCAGTCTATCAGTATCAACCATACCCTGGGTATACATATCAACAACCTCAACAACCCCAGTACGGTCCGGTTAATCCTAGTTTTCCAAGAGGATATAATATCCCAAATGCAATTCCAATTCCTAGTTATCCTGGATATCCTCTTCCTGGGTCTGGTCTCATGACCCATGGTTTCAGGGACCCTAATCGTCAGTTACCGTTCATTGCAACTTTGGACGTGCCTGACTTGTCGCGCCTTACGAACGATCCAATTAACTATCTTTCGTTTTGGTCGCCAATGCCGAATAAGTTGCCTAGTGATATTCCTAAGTTTGAAGGCAAATTAGGAGAGGACCCATCGAACCATGTGATGACTTATCACCTCTGGTGTGCGTCTAATTCCATTTCAGATGATTCAATCCGTTTAAGGCTTTTCCAGCGCACTCTAATTGGTCTTGCGGCCAAGTGGTACATTGAGTTACCACGAGCCACTTTTTATAACTTTAGTCAGTTAGCTACTTCGTTTTTAACTCATTTTCAGTTGCCAGTCAGATATGAAAATGGCACAAAATTATTAACTTCATTAAATTAGTCAACGTCCGGTTACATTTCAGATCACATTCATGAATGGAGACGTCGACGACGTTTAGTGAAGGTTTTTATTCCGGATCAGATATTAGCCGAATGGTTTGTAAAATCTTTACTACCGAAGATCACTGAGGATGTAGCTAAGGCAGGAGTCGTTACTGAAGAGCAAGTAATTGCTCAAGCTCAGTACCTTGACTTAGTTTATACGCAGTCAAGTACGTTACACAAGAAAATCCCCAACCTTCCTAAACAAAATCAAATAACTGCAGCTCCTTCAGGGTCTCATGCCACTGATGGTATGATTGGTACGGTTAATACCAAAATTAAGAAGAAGTCTTCCAAGAATTCTTCTCCTATCATAACCTTGCCAGATTCCCCGATAGGAGATTCTTCCACAGAAATCTTCGCCGATATTCATGTTGTAGAGTCATCTACAGCCAAATCAAAATCCGGCGGTAAGAAGAAAGGGAAGAAGAAAAATAAAACAGATAAAAATTCGAAAGAGAAACCAGAAAAAGCGGAATCAACTGATGAGAAACGCAAACCTCGTTATCCTTGTCTCATTTGTGAGGAAGAGAATTTTACAAGAGACTACCCTCATCGTGCAGAGGTTGCAAAAATTGTCATAGGTTCCCAAACTCCTGCTGTTTTGAAGGATCCTTTTCCTAGTCAAGACAGTAAGATGATAGGTTCTTCCTCAAATGCCTCTGAAGAACCCATAATGATGATGTCCCATGTTAGGATTGCGACTCGATCGCAAGATTATGGAAGTAAAAGTCTTGTTGATGGTAAGGAAGCAGAATCTTCTCATTCGAATCCATCAACTTCAACTCCCGGTTCCGATCCACTACAGATCGAGAAACCTAACCCAGACTTAGTAATCAAACTGCCCACCAAGGATATACTTCAAAAGTTAGCTTTCAATCCACATGCGAGAGCGGCTTAGAACTATAACATTGTTTAAGATTTGGCTATTTCACCTTCAACAATGTCGGCTTTGGAAGTGCTGCAATCATGTCTAGCACAACGTAAATTGCTATTGTCGGCTATAGGAGCTATTGATGTTCAAGACTCGAACCTTATAATTTTCGATCTAGAAAATAGTACACCACGCTTACCTCATCAAATGGCTTTCCAGATCCCATTGTTAGTCAAAAAAAGACCTTGTTATAGGACTGTGATTGATGAAGGAGCCTCAACGTGTATTATGTCGATACAGTGTTGGAGATCGCTTGGTTCTCCTATGCTAAATCAATCCCTGATGATTCTAAAGGCCTTTGATGGTCGTGGGTTTCATCCTTTTGGCATTCTATAGGATTTACCTATATGGGTTGAAGGCAAAACTGTTAATCTAGATGTGGAGGTGGTTGATGCCCCTCTAGATTACAACCTTCTCTTGGGTCGTAGTTGGTCTTACGCTATGACAGATGTCGTTTCATCGGTCTTTCGGCTTATAAAGTTCCCTCATAATGGAAAGATCGTAACTATAGACCAGCTGACTTTTCATCTGACCCAACCTCTTCTGAAAGTATTCAGCATGTCTGCAAAACAACCATCCCGTATAAGGATGTTGGAGTAGGACTAGTTAAAGATTCTAGTTTACTAGGAACTTTTCCTTTTCCTCCTATCAACGCATCATCTTTTACTACAACCATTCATATGATTTCGTTAGACACTATTGTTTATGATGATCCTTGGATCATACCTTCCAAATCTGAGATAGACTCATTTGGTGATGTTATGCCTTTGAGTCCATATGAAATTGCGTATCAGGTCGTGCAGTCGTTTTAAGACCCATCTTCAACCAAAATTGACTTAATGAATGTGGTCGATGAGGAATCACTTTCAACATCAAACTCGGATCCAACAACGTTTTTCGAACTTGTTCACACTGATGAGCAAATTCGTGAAATCCTATGTGTCAATGATTTACCATGGGAAGATCTTCATCATATATCTTCATTTTTACCCGAGATTGATCATTTTGAAAATGATTTTTCATCTATTTTTACGACTGAATGTGTCAAGGAACCTCAGAATCCCATGAAAAATCTTGATTCTGAGTTAAATTTGGGAAACATTTCTCGAACTATTCCTTTTGACATTTCGGTTAAGCCTGGAATTGTTGAAAACATTCATATAGGTGCCTCTTGTACGAAAGATGAAATTCAAACATATAAGGCCCTATTTCAAGAATTTCGCGACGTGTTTGCCCGGTCATATGAGAAAATGCTAGGAATTGACCCAACAATTGTTGTTCATGAAATCAAAACTTACCCGGATGCTAAACCCGTCCGGCAACGTTTGCGTCAGATCCACCTGCGAAAAGCTGCTGCTATTAAAACAGAAGTTGAAAAATTACTCAAAGCAGGTTTCATTTATCTGATTCCGTTAACGGATTGGTATCGAATATTGTTCCTGTTAACAAAAAGCAAGGGACAATAAGAATATGTATCGATTATAGGGACATTAATCGAGCCTGTCCAAAAGAAAATTACCCAACTCCCTATATCAATCAAATCATTGATGATTGTGCCGGCAGTGAAATATTCTCCTTCATGGATGGTTTTTCCAGATACAACCAAATCAATATTCTACCTGCTGATCAACCAAAAACGGCTTTCATTTGTCCATGGGGACATTTTCTTATTGCAAATTACCTTTTGGGCTCAAGAACGCTGCAGCAACTTTTCAAAGAGCCATGTCTTATGCGTTTCATGACATCAAGCACATTGTGCAACCCTATCTCGATGATTTACCTACTCATTCATTACATCGAGCTGATCATCTCATCCATTTACGAGCAATCTTTATGAGGTGTAGGCATTATTGAATTAGGTTGAATCCACACAAGTGTGTTTTCTGTATAGAAATGGATCGGTTACTGGGGTTTGTTATTTCGAAAGCCAGCATTCACATCGATCCCTCGAAGGTTGAAGCTATTGTTAAATTGCCTCCTCCTTCGAGTCTTCGCCAACTCCAAAGTTTGCAAGGGAAAGAAAACTTTTTACGTCAATTCATTCCTAACTACGCTGAGATCACAAAGGGTTTTACCCAGTTGTTGAAACAGAATACTCCATTCTTTTGGGATGAGATAGCTGATAAATCTTTTGATGCACTCAAACACGCGTTGACCCATGCACCGTTATTGCATCCTCTCAACTACAACCAGGACTACTTCTTATATCTCGCTGCCTCGCATTCCACCATTGGAATGGTGTTAGTTCAGGAAGATGAATTCGGTACTGAACATGTGATATATTACCTTAGTCGAACTTTAAATCCAACTGAGCTAAAATACTCACATGTGGAGAAATTGGCATTGGCAGCTGTTCAAGCTGTCCAATGTTTTCGTCATTACATTTTACTATGCAAGACTACAGTAATTTCTGATTGCAACCCTATGATCTATATTTTGACCAAACAATTGCTAGGGGGCAAGTACTCCAAATGGATTGTGATCCTGCAGGAGTTCGACTTGGAATTTGAAAAGTCTAAGTCAAAGAAATCTTTAGTTTTTGCGGGGTTAATGTGTGACTTCCCGCGTGTTGACACGGAAACTGTGGCGGAAGAGCCCATTGCGGACGAATCCTTGTTTCTAATCAACACTTTAGATCTGTGGTATGGGGATATCATCATTTATCTCCAGACCCAATCCTTTCGGCCAGAAATTTCAAGGTCAGAATGTAAAAAAATACGATTCCAATCCCAACAATTCAAAATTATTGGAGATACACTTTATCGTCGTGGGGCAGACTTTGTTTTTCAACGTTGTTTAACTCATGAGGAAGCTGAAAGGGTTCTAAATGACTGTCACTCTGGACCATGTGGCGGTCATATGTCTGGGTTTGCCACAGCGCAAAAGATATTGCGCGCTGGCTACTTCTGGCCGTCTTTGTTAAAAGATTGTATTAACGTGGTCCGAAAATGCCACAACTGCCAAATTTTTGATCGAAATATGCGTGCTCCACCTGCTCCTCTCCACCCTATAATTTCCATTGGTCCTTTCGCAAAATGGGGTATCGATTTTATTACATGTAACCCTCACTCGGTCGAGGGGCACGTGTATATCATCCTTGTGGTAGATTATTTTACCAAGTGGGACGAGGCGATGCCTACATTTGAGGCAGATGGCAAAACTGCTGCAATTTTCGTGTTCAATAATATAATTTCTAGGTTTGGTGTTCCACAAGCGATTATTACTGATCATGGGCATCATTTTCAAAACATTATGATCACTGAACTTACATACCAACTTGGCTTGCATCACGATAGTTCAACTCCATATTATCCACAGGCTAATGGTCTGGTTGAAGCCATCAACAAATTTCTAATCATCATGATCCGACGAATCATTGGGATTCATAGGTCGAATTGGCATAACATGCTATTTTATCGCTTTGGACGTATCGAACCTCAGTAAAAACGTCAACTAGTTTCACTCCTTTCCAGCTAGTTTATGGTCTGGAAGCTGTGTTACCCATTGAATGCGAATCCCGTCATTGCAAATGGCCATCGAATTACTTCCAGCCACTTCCGAACAGGAAAAACATTTGTTATACTTGGCTCAGCTAGATGAGAATCGACGTGATGCTGCATTAGCGATCGAAACTCATGCCAAACATATTAAAGCTTAGTATGATCGAAATGTTACCCCTCAAAATTTTTCAGAAGGAGACCTAGTCTTATTGTACGATCAAGAAAATGATAAATTAGGCATTGGAAAATTTGTACCTATGTGGCATGGTCCTTATGTTGTCAAGCGAAAGCTGGCAAAAGGGGCCTATGAATTGGTAGACTTTGACGAGGTCTCTTTAGGTAAACCTAGAAATGGTCTTTACCTGAAGAGGTATTATGCTTAAAAATGGGTGTGGAGATTTTTAGTTAGGTTAGTTTTTTCTTTCTAGCTGGTGTGTTTTAGATTAAAAAGTGTGCTTATCTTAGAGATTTTTTTTCGTCATTATTCCTGCTTATCTTGGTTTTACTCTTGATATTGCAGATGTCGACGCCTCTCCAAACATACATTGGTTTTGCTGATGGTGCTTGTCGTAATACATAGAACATTTCTTCTGCAGCTTGGGTTATCTATTCGCCCTCTGACGAGTTGGTATCTATGCATGGGGTAAGCCTCGATCAAACAACGAACAACATTGCCGAGTATAGTGCAGTGATTGAGTTATTATCTGAATCTATTTCATTTTGGATTCAGAGTTTGATAGTGAGGTTAGATTCTGAACTCGTTGTATCACAGCTTAATAGAGTATATGCCATTAGAAATCTAGTGTTATTGAGATTATTTTTGAGAGTGCATCTCTTGGAACGTGAATTTGATTATATTGAATATCAGCATATTCCAAGATATTTAAATACATTAGCAGATGCAATTTCTTCTCGAATGTTAAGTAGACATTTGCAATAATCATACAAGTAAATTTAAAAACATTCCATAATATGTTTTGCAAGATAAGCAGGTAATAGTGATATAGTATAACATAGGAGTGTGTCAAAATATACATCATCTTCGATCATAGGTTGAAAAACACCTTATGATCGGCAAAAATGATAGTACAAAAAGAAAAAAATGTCATATGTGTCTACAACAGGAAATCATCCTATCACTGGTGATGATCTCGATAAGAAACCACTGTACGGGCCACCTTACAAAGGAACCTTCTGAAAGGTCCTGGGACCCCAATCACATAGCGTTATAGTCTAAGAGGAATGTCATCTATGCTAGTCTCTGGAATGTCCCCTGTCAAACGCTTTAGATGGCTCTCCAATTCGGCCAAGGTCTCTGCTGATTCGTCCTGTGGGGCTGGTGCTGCTGCAGCTGGTTGTTTCCTCTCATAGGGCCAGAGAGCGGCTGGTCGCCGTGGACCTACATCTACATTTGAAACTTTTACTATCAACTTTGGGATGAGATAAAAACAAAAAAAAATTAAATTAGGAAAATGTTGGAAATGATTTTACCTGAGTCATCCCATTGCTCTCCTGGTGGAAGAGCCATGTCTGGGTCATCACGAAAATCTACCCCAGCGTAAGGAAAGTCCTGAATAGCAAAAAATTGGTTTTCCAACTAATGGAAATACTCAGGAGTGAATCGAGTGACCTCTGTCCCCTCCTCAGGATGACGGGCCATAACTACAACCCATCGCATCAGTTTGGGCTCTCGAGGAAGTCCGGCTCCAAGAGTGAGGTGCTATGGGACCAGCATTGGAACCCTCTCTAGAATAAAGCTCACGACTAAAGCACCCTATCCAAAGTTCTTCAGTTGTCCATTCTTGGCTCTAGTTAGTTGGCCTTTTATATTAGCCAACACAGCATCGCACCAGTTGAAGATGGTGCCTCGAAAGCAGTCAACTGCCATCCGCATTTGGGATCCAGTGGCTACATGTAGTGCTGCGCTCCCGCAGAGCCTGGTAACAATAAACGCAATTACCTTGAGTTCAGGAAGGGATATGGTTTTGATATCTATCCCTTTGTCTCTAGTCTGGTTGTTACAGAACTCTAGCCGGAGGCTATCGACAGACTAGCCACCTGGCCTAGTCTCGAATAGAGTCAAGTGTTCACCTCTCTTAGGCAAACTAGTCAAAAAGTAAATGTCTACCGGCTCCATTTCGAGCTGGTGACCACCAATGAAGAAGCACTAGTCCTGTATGCTCCACCTGTCTACCAGCCACTGCAAAAAGTCCACCTGAGCCCTCATGCTAGGTATGGCCCAGAATTTGTATAAGCCGCATGCCTTCAATGCATCAATCGAAGGTTGATGATTTATCGCGGCAAGATCTACATCCTCATGCTCCTGTTCTCGCTAATCAAGAATGATGTATACTCTACATTCAACAAAAAGGTGAATTAGAATGTCTAAAAGAAAAAAATTTTGGTGAAATTTGAGAAATTTAGGTTTAAAAACCCTTGCTACGGGGACCGCACCCTCTCTATTAGAGACAGTGCGTGGGTCTGCACCTTGCCTTCACGGCAGGTGCAGACCCCTGACTTTTTTCCCTTTACGAAAAAGTTGGGGTCCACAGGTTACCTGTGCTGTGCCTGCGGACCCCCGCGCGCGGGTTTCTAACCTAAAAATCCCTTAAAAAATGAAATTAAAGCCTAAAAACAAATTTGAAATGGATGAAATGAAAGAGTAGGATGATGTGGATTACCTGGAGGAGATGGCGTTCGATTCCAACAGACGGAATTTCCACAATCTTCACGGGAAGATTCTGTTAACGGGAAAAGTGTCCATTCAGAACGACCCTATCCCACTAAGGTGTGACAGTGACCTTAGAAACAAACAGAGAAAACTACTTTTGTATTCTTCTTTATGAATTATAAATGAAGAGGAATAGGATGAACCAACCTGTGTCTTGCGCTAGTCCTTTGATCCAATCTCTCTCCTCTTTGACAGCTTCCAGCTACCTGCTCCCTTACTTGCCCAGCTTCACCAAGTTCCTGTAAGATCACAGAAGAAGAAAACTACACAAAGACATGGATTTATATTCATAAATAGCTTAGGATCAGATTTAAGCTAAACATACAAATGTAACAAACATCAATGATACACAAGCATGTAGGAGAAACTCAAATAGTTTTATTGATATAACAAGAAGATCCAGGAGGAGTTACAACCGATGATTCCTGATCCAGCATCAACCTCCTAGCAAAGAAGCCCCTCTTCACCTCCAACAAAGCATAAATCACCCAATACTCTGATATCTATCTCAAAACCAACAGCAATTCTTTGCAATGTACAAAATTCCAGCCTCTGGATCTCTGGGATGAGGGATCCATATATAGATGTATGCAAGGACGATGAGTCAGCTTATGATTTGACTAGTGTCTTCTCTCTGTCAGTTCTTGCTTCCACTTGGAGACTGAGAGCCTCTTACTCATCCTTGGTCGAACTCAGTGAGGTAAGTGTCATTGGAGGAGATTCTGGAAGCTTCCATTGTCTTTCCACCTCGCGGAATGGCACTGCCATTTGTCATTTCCCGCTCAACGCACCCTGGTAGTGCATTTAGGTGCGTTGCAACGCACCTAGCTAGTGTATTTGGGTGCTATGCAACGCAACTAGCCAGTGGAGCAGCTGAAATGATCCTGATTTGACAGATTCTGAGCAGTTTCTGGTGGAGAACTTCTGGGAGAAGCTGTAATTTGTTGACCTTGTTCCTTTAGGGGTCGGAACAACACTTTTAGGGAATTAGGATCCCTTGGTTTATGGACATTTCATGCTTAGAGCTGTAAGGCACAAAAATGTCTATAACAGTTGCCCCCTAAAGTATGAGGCCGTTTATCGGGTGAAATGCTTTATTAGGAGGATCCGAAGTTCTTTCAATGCTGGGAGGAGACCTGTAATAAGATACAATACGATACATTATCTTCATACTGTTTTCATGATCTAGCTGAGGCGGGCATTCCCATGCTCAGCTTTATAAATTCATTTTCATGTACATAAGACAGACAATTGTCTGATGGTAGACTGATGATTCTGATAGAGCCATCATCCTTTTGGTAGGATGATTATCTGTGTTGCAATGCTGTACATTTAATGTCTTTATTTCCCTGAATATATATCTCAGCCCGGATGGATGAAACTAGATCCGGGGTCTTCAATCTCATCCGATCTTCACTCGAAGTACAAGTCGATCCATGTGAGAAATGTTTTGAAGTCGAACATGGAAAGAAATCGCTTGATTACCAGTAAATGATGTAAACTGTTAACAAGCGCGAGAGGAATCACCAATAATGATGATGACCCTCAAGGTACTACAGTACAATTCACGTGGTGTGAATAAAGGATTTGGCGTCGAACACCACGCAAAATATTTCGGTCGAAGGTCATTGATGTATACCTATCGCCGGAAGTGAGAAACTTGCCATTGAGGCATGCAAGCTTCAAAGTACTGAATGGGGTGTTCCTAGATCAACTTCTTGGATAATGAGCTGATGTCGATAAGAAGCGATCTGTCAAAGGAGGGCCTTAATGAATCCCACATCAATGACATGGAATGGAGCAAATGATTTTGATGGAGGTGAAAACAATCTGATGATATATGGTTCAGGATGGCGGTCATGAAAGAATGAAGTATAATGTATGGTAGTGGATGGGACACAGGTGACTTCTCTGGATGACTTATCTTGAACATGTCGGTGACACTTATGTGATGGATTGGTAGCATTTACCCCAAATTTGGATGGTATGGCGTGACCATGGTGATGTGACTGGTGAATGAAACAACCCAACCCAACTCGGACACGGAGTGGAAGTGTCATGTTCAAGAGCGACTTGCTACCAATAAAGATTCTTTGAGTTTTCTTCCCAATTTTTCCCCAGTCATTGCTGACCAGTACCTCTTTATTTTTGTCAAGCTTGAGGAGGATAACATATGCTTGTTCTATAATTTGCCCTTCGGGCAAACCCATCGCTATGTTTTAACGAGCCTAGCGATAGTGAAACTCGTTCTCGTCTAAAGACAAGTTTGTCGCTATTAATCTTTTTAACGAGTTTAACGACAAAGATAACTCGGTCCTTTTCATTTTTAGAGAGTCTGAAAAGGTACCTAAAGGTAACTCCAAAATTCCTTTTTCGTCATCTAATCCCTTAAGTCCGAAAAGGTATAAAACAATACAGAAGGGATGAATTTTCGATAGTTCTAACGAGCCGAACAAACAAGCGCTCGATCTTTTTGTGCAATAATCCCTCAGGTCCAAAAAGATTAAAATCTAGAGGAGGGATAGCACTTCCCGTCGCTTTAACGAGCTAGAAGGCCAAAACTCGGCAATCTTTTCATATTTTACGAGTCAGTTGAAAAGAGCTTAAAGAAGACTCGTCTTCTGAGGAACGAGTGATAAAATGGGTAGCAGCTGATTCCAGGTAGGGTTTGGAATTTTCCAATCACGGCAGTGTCACAAGGATGGCTAGTGAAATCACTCTTCGCAGCTGTTCCTCAAAATGGGTAAACAATCAAATGGAGGTGAATGATCGGCCAATGGAAAAGTGGAGGTGACGGTGCAAACACGACCAAGGCTTTAATGGCTGAAATGTTACATTCACGGTGGTTATTTACCGGGGAATAGTTCATTTTTTAACGAGCTTAAACGCGGGTGGAAACATTTTCTCATGTCTTATGTTTATTTTTTAACGAGCCTGAACTATGTGCTAAAACTGCTCGATTAATCCAGTCATATGATAAGAAAGTCTCATATAAAAATGGCAATTTTTAGATTTTTGCCCCACATCCTTTCTTTATGCAAGTTAGGTGACGACTAATCCTACGAGTTTAAAGGGTTAGAGGTCCTAAAATTTAAAAAATAAATAGCCGCCCCTCGCTTGCACTCCAAAAGGTTTGCATGCCCCCAGGTATAAAATATGGTTTCAAGGTTACCCCTCAATTTGCAGACAAAACATTTGTTCTATCAGGGAAGGCCTACCTCTTACAGGTTACCCAAAGATTGTTCTATTCGCGGTGCAAACAAAACACTTCTCCGGCGATGTCTACCGAGATAAACAAAGGTGAGCGACGACGCCCGCCAACTCACATAACTTTGACAAGAGAATCTTATTCTAGAATAACCCCTCTTCCACTGACAGACGGGGTACAGACTAGTCATATTCTCCCGCGGAAACCTACCCTATACCCGAAGTTTTCCTGCCGAAGCAGACCAGGACACATGCCCCCTGGGTTTCAGTCATATCCCTTCGAATTACTCGCGCTCATCGGGAGGACGGACCGGGGATTGAGACATTTCTTGCGTGAAGAGACCATTTAGGGATGGTATATGACTATTTTCTATGCGTGATCCGGGAAATGAAAGTTGGTCCACGAGCTTGACCACTCTTCCTTCGTGCGGAAAACACATTACTCTAAAGAGTGAGGAGACAATGGCTCCCATGCAATAAATATAGTCTCGTCCAAGGAGTAGATTATAATCCAAGGGTCCTTGAACTACCATTACGTTCATGCGAACTGTCTTCCTTCTCAATGTTATGGGCACATTGGGAAGGATCCCTAAAGGTCGTTTGGTTCCTTTATCAAAGCCTGTCAGATTTCTCATCTCAGGCAAAAGCGATGGCGAACCAAGCGCTTTCCAAGAAATAGAGGAAAGGATACTCACAGAAGCCCCCTCATCTATGATGGTGCCTGTCAGGCCAGGTAACTCCAGCTATTGATGAACGCAAGACAACTTGATATTTCACATTAGATAACTATTATTTATATACAAAAGAAACGGATCAATTCATCTTCTAGATGACTGTCCGGCTTCACCTCATCCGTTTCGGATTAGGTGTCAACATTCCCCCCCTTAATCTGAAGGGATGTTGGTGAGTCCAAGCATCGTTCTGAATCTTTCAAGCTTTTCTCTTCCAAGCGCTTTGGTGAAGATGTCTGCAATTTGTTCGTTTGTGGAACAATGACGGAGATGGATTGTTTTGGCCTCAACATGATGTCGGATCAGATGATATTTAGTATTGATGTGCTTAGTACGATCATGGAACTTTGGATTTTTGGCCAACTTTATTGCAGATGTGTTATCAATCATGAGTGGAGTAGATTGTATTTGTTTTACTTGCAAATCTTCAAGAATTTTCCTGAGCCACACAATTTCTTTCGTTGCTTCAGCTGCTGCCACGTATTCTGCTTCTGTTGTGGAATCCGCTGGTACTGATTGTTTGCGTGATCTCCAAGAGACAGCTCCTGATCCAAGACTCATAGCATATCCTGAAGTAGATACCCCAGTTTCTTTGTCTCCATCGAAGTCTGAATCAGAGTATCCAATCAAGTTGAAGTCGTCCACCTGTGTATACTTGATTCCAAGGTCTTGAGTTCCCTTCAAGTACCTTAGAACTCTTTTTGCAGCAGACCAATGTCCCTCACAAGGCTTTTGCATAAACCTGGAGAGGATTCCAACAGCAAATGAAATGTCTGGTCTGGTAGTAGTGAGGTAGATGAGACTTCCTACAAGCTGTCTATACCTTGTTGCATCCTCAAATTCCTTTCCTTCAGTAGATGTGAGCTTCAAGTTTTGTTCCATTGGAGTAGAAAGGGGATTGCACTCTGTCATGCCAAATCTGTATAACAAATCTCCAATGTATTTCTTTTGAGAAAGAAATATGGACTTTGGATGTTGGGTTACTTCAATGCCAAGATAGTAATGAACATAGCCCAAATCAGTCATTTCAAAAATTTTTCCTAATTCTTTCTTTATGGATGCAATATAGCTTTCATTGTTCCCTGTCATTAAAAGATCATCTACATATACCACAAGATATACAACTGTTTTGCCAACTTTCTTGACAAATAAAGTTGCATCATCAAGATCAAAATGTTTGAAGTTGAGTTTCAGAAGATGCTCAGTTAGTTTTTCATACCAGGCTCGTGGTGCTTGTTTGAGGCCATACAAGGACTTCACAAGTTTGCATACTTTGTGTTCATGTCCTTTCACAGCAAATCCTTCAGGCTGGGACATAAAAACATTCTCTTTTAGATCTCCATTCAAGAATGCAGTTTTTACATCCATTTGATGGACTTTCCAACCGTTCTAAGCAGCTAGTGCAAAGAGTGTCCGGATGGTGGCCCATTTTGCTGTGGGAGCAAAAGTTTCCTCGTAATCGACCCCTTCTTTCTGTGCAAAACCTTTTGCCACAAGCCTAGCTTTGTGCTTGTCAAGTGAGCCATCAGCTTTGTACTTGTTCTTGTAGACCCACTTGCAGCCAATTGGTTTGGTTCCAAATGGAGGATCAACCAGCTTCCAAGTGCCATTCTTTATGAGGGCATCATACTCCTTCTGCATCGCTTCTTTCCATTCATCATAAGAAGCAGCTTCTTTGAAGGAAGTTGGTTCAAAATCTGTAGACAAGTTCAATTCACAATCATAAGTAACATCCATATCAACAGGTGAATTAGAGTTATCTACATCACCTCCATCTTGTCGATTTGAATTTCGGGTTCCTGTTTTTCCAATTTCATCAGGATGAACACTTTCAAGTGTCTTTGTCAGCCACTTTGGGGGACCTTTCTGAGATGGTCCAGGCTGTTCTGTTGATTGAGTTGGGTCTGTATCAAGATTGAGTCTCCCAATTCTATCAATTACATCACTTAAAGCATTATCCGTTGTTGGAGTGTCAGGCAGGGGAGATTGTTCTTCAGAAGAAGATTCCACATGTTGATCTAGTATAGGAATCCCCCCTTCAAGATGTGGAATCTGATTATCAAACTCTTGAAATGATTTCGGTTTTGTGAATCTATCCAAGCGATCAAGTTGCCGCTCAACAACACTGTCAGATTTGGATGATTCAAGAAAAATTACATCTCTAGATAAAACAAACTTTTTATTTACTTCATCATAAAGGCGGTATGCTTTAGATGTGTTTGAATACCCCAGGAAGATACACTTACGACTTCTTGCACCAAGTTTGTTTCTATGTACCTTTGGTATTAAAGCATAACAGGTGGAACCAAATATCCTGAGATGTTTTACCGAAGGAACATGTCCATACCACAATTCATAAGGAGTCTTGTTTCTTATAGCACTAGATGGACATCTATTCTTTATATATGCAGCACATAGAACAGCATCAGCCCAAAACATTGTCTTTACATTCTTGAAGAAAAGCATAGATCGTACCATATTCAAAATTGTTCTGTTCATTCTTTCAGCTACACCATTCTGTTGAGGATTATAAGGCACAGTTGTTTGATGTTTAATCCCATGTTGGCGAAGATAGTGTTCAAATTCATTTGATGTATATTCTTTTCCATTATCAGTGCGAATAGACCCAATATGAGATTGTGCATCATTTTCAATCCACTTATGAAAATTCTTAAATGTTTGAAAAGCATCAGATTTGTTCTTCAATAAGTAAACCCAACACATTCTGGTGTAATCATCAATAAATGTCATGATATATTTATTTCCATTTGCAGAAGGAACAGGCATTGGACCACATAAATCTGAATGAATAAGTTCAAGCTTCCTATGTGCTCTTGAATGTGAATCATGAAAAGACTGTTTGCTATGCTTTCCTAGAATGCAAGCATCACATTGTTTATGTTTTCTAGGAATTGTAGGCAAACCAGCAACACCATTTTTCTTCAACAAGCGGAGACTATCATAGTTTAAATGCCCAAATCTAGCATGCCATAATAAACTTGATGGAAGTGTACATTCTTCATGATGAGAAATATATGAGAAATGCTGTGCATGAGCAGAGGTTCCTTGCAGTTTAAGGAGTCTTTCTTCTTCTATACCCCTCATGACAAGTGAGTGGTCAGATGCCTTTCTTACCTCAAGCTTGCCATCAAACATGTGAATGGAGTGTCCTTGCTGGCGGATGTGAACCAGGGACAGCAAGTTTCTCTTCAGCTGTGGGAGATATAGAACATGATCCAGAAGAAAGTCTGGAAGACCAGGCAGTTTAAGCCTGATTGTGCCAAGCCCTGATGGCTTGATTTTTGACTGATCTGCAAAGTATACTGCTCCATCAACATTGTTAGTGAAATCTTCAAAGAAATCTCTCCTATGGGTCATATGACAGGTTGCTCCTGAATCAAGCAACCAGTCATTTTTCGAAGAAGCAAGTGAAGCATTAAACAAATCTTCATTTACTCCAATATTACATTGTGCCTCAATATAGTGTGCAGATTCGGGTGCTTTACCTTTGTCTGAGTCATCAGTTTTACCTTTCTGCTGATTTCTTCTCTGCTCAACTTTGTCCCATGGTAGCTTGCATGTAGAAGCATCATGTGATCCATTTCGTTTGCAGCGAACGCAATGCAGATCTGCCTTTTCTGCTTGAGAATGTCTGCCCCCCCTGCCTCTGAAGTATCTTCCTCTTCCTCTTCGTCCACCTCTTCCTCTTGCAGAATCTTGAGCAGGATGCTTTTCTTTGTGAGCAAGGCAAACAGTCTCTTCAGAAGATTCAGGGACTGTTTTCTTTCCAAAGGCTTTCTCTCTTTCAGCAAACTTTTTCACAAGAGAGTCAAAGGTTATATCTTTAAGGTTTCCATTTGCTTGTAAAGACTCAAGATAATTGGAGTAGGTAGGATAGAGTGCTTTGAGAAAGGCAATAAGGGAGATATCCAGCTCAACCTTAGTGGATTTTATATCATGCATTATAGACTTTATTTCAGATGCAAGAGCAAGAGGATCATTATTTTTCAGTTCAAGAGTGAAGAGTTTAATCATGAGCTGCACAACTTCAAGTGCAGAATGTGTATCATAGAGTTCTTTCAGCTTTTGTATAGCTTCAAAAGCAGTGGAATAGCAGGAAATATGACGACTTACTTCCTCATTGACAGATGCTGCGATCAATGCAAAGGCTTTGCTGTTCTTGTTTTCCCAAATGGCGAGTTCTTTGTCTGATGTGGGCTGCACAGGGTCTCTGTCTTCTTCTCCGACACACACACCTTTCCACAGCTCATTGTAGATGAGGGTGTGTTTTACCATCCGAGACCATTCAGAATAGTTCTCCTTGCCAGTGAGAACTATTCCGACCATAGAAATGATTGAATGCATTCTGTAAAAAAAAATTATCTCTGCCAAAAAAGCTTCTGTTGATAGAAAACTTCTGCTGGAAAAAAAAATCCTTATGTCACAGCAAGAATTCTGCTGGAAAAAAATCTTATATATATATTAGTGTTCAACAGAGAAAAAGAAAGCACTCATATGTATCTTCAACATATATCACTGTTCAATAGAGAAAAAGGAGAGTGCTGTATCTTCAACATATATCACTGTTCAATAGAGAAAAAGGAGAGTGCTGTATCTTCAACATATATCACTGTTCAATAGAGAAAAAGGAAAGTGTTGTATCTTCAACATATATCATTGTCTCAATGAAAAAATCAAGGGCGCTTACTGCTTATATCTTATATCTCGCATCAATATCTCACAACAAAACATATATCAATATATCACAGTTTAAAAAAGAGGGTGCTCTTCGTTGCCACAGATGTCTGGAAACTAGTATGAGGGCGCTCTTCAATGTCGCTTTTTCCTTTGCTGGAAAGTTATTGCAGTAAAACAAGAAATTAACAATATCAACAACCAATCTGGTGTAAACATTAGGTTAAGCCGTGCGTTTGCGTGTAATCCAATTCTGTTGGAGGCCTACATAGAAAGTCATTCTTATCTGAACACAGTTTCACACATACCAACACGATTTCTTGCCGAGAATAGTCCTTTTAAAAAACGATACCAACACGATTTCACACAGTTTCACACTTGGGCGCACCAATATATTCAATAATTAATATATCACTGCAACTTATATATTAATATAGCGGGCACGCTTGGCGGTCTCCTACTCTTCCTCGGGCACCGTCTTTCCATTCATCATAATGCAGCATTAAACGCATAAAACGCTCTTACCACCTTTACAAATAATGCAGCATTAAACGCAGGCTTATATCATGTTCTTACCACTGTTTTATTAAAAAAGATACCACTGTTTCAAAAAAAAACGATGCCGCAGTTCTTACAACGCAGGCAGGTATCACCATTCACCATATACCAGTCACCATATACACAGTCTCCCAATGTATTTCTCAAAAAAACACAGTCATGCAATGGTCATTAAAAATACGCATCCAACATTAAAAAACGCAGTCTTCAGCTTGCATCAATACACCATTAAAGTACGCATCCAGCATTTAAAAATCGCAGTCTTCAGCTTGCATCAATACATCATTAAAAAACGCAGTAATAAACCACAGTTCTTTTTAAACGCAGCATAAAATATATTCGAAACGCTGCATCAAATACATTCATAATGCAGGCTTTCCAGATGTACAAGACACACCATTAACGCAGTCATGAAGGCACCATCAGTTTCATTTGAACGGAAGGAGATAGATTTTTTTTTTTTTTTTACCAGCATCGAAAACGCTTCAACGTATACCACGGACAGAGGGCGCAGTCTCTGTCAGGAATCCCTCAGCAGCAGAGGGCGCAGTCTCTGTCACGAATCCCTCAGCAGCAGAGTGCGCAGTCTCATGAGAGGGCAGGCAGAGGCACAGAACAGACCAGGAGTTACAATCAATTTGGGACCTGTGCTCTGATACCATGTCAGGCCAGGTAACTCCAGCTATTGATGAACGCAAGACAACTTGATATTTCACATTAGATAACTATTATTTATATACAAAAGAAACGGATCAGTTCATCTTCTAGATGACTGTCCGGCTTCACCTCATCCGTTTCGGATTAGGTGTCAACAGTGCCAGCCATGACCATTCTATATATTTGAACGATAATTCGGAATGGTATGCTTGATGGTAAACGGGGTCTGCCTAGTTGATTCCAGTCGAGGGAGACAACTAGGTTGCTTGGAGGTGGGACCGAATAGACGGCCGGGTATGGCTCTGACGAACTTCCCTCCTGCGGTAAGGGAATGGGTAGATTGCCCCCATGTTCGTCGGAGTCTGTGTTGATGAAGAGAATTTGGATGGTGTCATCCTTGTTCTCTTCAGTGATCGTATCATCCGAAGATAAAAGCTCTGAAGGCAAGACCGGGTCAACTGCCGCCTCGACCTTTTGACTTTCGTCTGGTATGGATTTAGATGGTTTATCTTCAATGATAGGCGTTTTAGCCGACCACCTGAGCGGGCCAGCTGGATTCTCAACTAGTGAAGGACTCGGCAAGAGTTTTTTATATCCAGGAGGAAGTCGTAATAGTGAAACCGAACGATCATCCAAAACTCTTTTAGCTTCGTCTAAGAAGGGACAACGGTGGACGGCATGATTGCCTTCGCACAGTTTACAAGGAAATCTAGCTTTCCCTTTTTGTCCTGGGGTTTCACTTACACTAGTTGACGGTGTGCTTTCAACATGATCACCAGAGGTTGATGACACCAGATTGTGAAAACGAGGAGACCAATCCCTTAGTATCCGAGGGATGCAAGGAAAATCTCTGTGAAAGTGGTCTCCTTTGCAAATGACACATGGCGATTTAGGCCTGGTCGGTGCAGTGTGTGGATTTTTGTTAGACGACACTCGTTTTCCCCCATTCGCCTTTGGCTCCTTCTTCTTCTTCTCTTTCTTCTTCTTTTCCTTCTTCTCCTTAGGAACTTGACTTTTGGCTTTGCCAGCCCCATCAAGCGAAGAGGAAGGAGGAGAGGAAGATTTAGAGGAAGTAGAAGGTTGGTGGGCAACTCTGGACTCGTCTAATTGCTGATTCGATTGTTCAGGAATAGTGGTGTTTTGAACGACATTGGTTGAGAAGAGCCATACCGGCAAGCCAATTGTCAGTCCTGGAAGCGACAATGTGGCCATATGGGGTGCACCAACATCTCCCCAAGAGGAGAAGGGACTAGGATTTCCACCAAGGGGAATTCCTTGGTTGGTGGACTCCATTTTCTCAACCTAAGATCAACGTAGGAAAGGGGTAATGAATATTCCGTTTAAAATAAATTTTTAGACGCTTTGACACAACTTGTTTTTTCAGTTTTTAAGAGTCGAGAAAAAAAAAAAGATGACTCTAGTCTCCTTCGATTTTTAATGAGTCTGAAGTGACAAGTGCTCAGATGGACCTTTTCGTTAAGGAGTCTTAAAAGGAATGAAAGGGACTTCTTTGGAGATCTAGGTAGAGGGAGTACCAAACCAATTGCAAAACTGCAGAATACTTTTTACGGTATGACAGTCAATCTTCCTGAATGTTGTGTTCGGTGCATTGCGATCAGTAGGGCGGCCAACACGGCTTCCTATGGATAAAAGGTTTTAGGCCTATAGGGGTCTCCCAATATATACTCGACGGTACATGGGAGCACAAGTCTGTACTGGAACTTATCGTCTCAAAGTGGAGGAATCACCCAACCATCAGTGAGGACAACAGTTACCAGGATTTACGACGCCGGAATACATCTCTAGCCTAGACCTCTAAATGTTGTGCGTTAAGTTCCAAAGCGTTGTTAAGTTCATTGAATTTATTTTAAGTTGATCTTTCTTATGAAGTTTTCCTTTTGGGTTCACCACGAGATGTAGATGTAATTCCTAAAATGCAATCTAAAGATGATAAACAAACTTTTATCTCTTTTCAGCAATGAAAGTCCTAGCTACAAGGGGAAAAGAAAGACACAATCGTTTCACAAAGAGCAAAGAGCACACTGTAAATGCACTTTCCTAAATCAAGCCAAACAGACTGTCAATATGCAAATGCACATGTGCATGTATTTGTTTTTCACTTTCTTAATATTGATGCCTAAAAATAAAGTTGATGTACAAATATGAATTTGCTTTCAAGTGACTAACACAAACAAGCTTCTTTTCGAAATCAAAAGGTAGAGATGATTACGACACTTTATGATTTTGAAATAAATACTCGTTTCGACACTAGAAAGTCACAAATTCAAACCAAAGGCAAAAGTAAAAGCATAATCGACTGTCAAAAACAAATAAATTTTCTCCTATGATCAAAATCGACACTTGCGACAGATCTAAATCAAAGGACGACAGTATGACTATTCTACTTTCGCAATGGAAAACTGTAAATGATGTAACAAACACACAAAAACATCTACAGTCTTTTTGTACAAAGGAGGCGGAATTACGGCAAAGAAAAGGGGTTTTTAAACAGACACATACACTAATCACAGGCTGCAAAAATCAGAGACAAAACTGAAAAAATGAAGCAAAGAACCTCAGCTGCACAAGGCTAGGCTGATCAGCGCACCTGTTACACAGAGAAACTGCATTTCAGCGCAAGTAGCCCTCTCGGGAAGTGCGTTGAAATGCAGAACCTCTTCACAAAGCCTGCGCTGGGGCAGAAATGAGAATTCTATCCGGGTTCTGGGTCACAGTTTGCAGTTTAATCTATGGTTTTTGGCCGAGTAAAAGCAATCAGTACTGCACAATCAGAGGGTAGATTTAAAGGAAGGTGTAAGAGCTATCACAAAGGGCAATCAGATCATTTGTGAATCAGCTGTTCAAATCATAAACAGATCCAGTGAATGGATTGAAGTAGCAGATGTTTACTTTGCATTTGTTAATGGCAAATGCAGTTCGATTGCTACTTCTAAGTTTATGAAACAAACAACAAGTGAAACACAAACAAACTAACTAGAGAATCGTCCCCAGCGGAGTCGCCATTTTGTTAACGGGAAAAGTGTCTATTCAGAACGACCCTATCCCACTAAGGTGTGACAGTGACCTTAGAAACAAACAGAGAAAACTACTTTTGTATTCTTCTTTATGAATTATAAACAAAGAGGAATAGGATGAACCAACCTGTGTCTTGCGCTAGTCCTTTTATCCAATCTCTCTCCTCTTTGACAGCTTCCAGCTACCTGCTCCCTTACTTGCCCAGCTTCACCAAGTTCGTGTAAGATCACGGAAGAAGAAAACTACACAAAGACATGGATTTATATTCATAAATAGCTTAGGATCAGATTTAAGCTAAACATACAAATGTAACAAACATCAATGGTACACAAGCATGTAGGAGAAACTCAAATAGTTTTATCGATATAAAAAGAAGATCCAGGAGGAGTTACAACCGATGATTCCTGATCTAGCATCAACCTCCCAGCAAAGAAGCCCCTCTTCACCTCCAACAAAGCATAAATAACCCAATACTTTGATATCTATCTCAAAACCAACAGCAATTCTTTGCAATGTACAAAATTCCAGCCTCTGGATCTCTGGGATGAGGGATCCATATATAGATGTATGCAAGGACGATGAGTCAGCTTATGATTTGACTAGTGTCTTCTCTCTGTCAGTTCTTTCTTCCACTTGGAGACTGAGAGCCTCTTACTCATCCTTGGTCGAACTCAGTGAGGCAAGTTTCATTGGAGGAGATTCTGGAAGCTTCCATTGTCTTTCCACCTTGCGGAATGGCACTGCCATTTGTCATTTCCCGCTCAACGCACCCTGGTAGTGCATTTAGGTGCATTGCAACGCACCTAGCTAGTGTATTTGGGTGCTATGCAACGCAACTAGCCAGTGGAGCAGCTGAAATGATCCTCATTTGACTGATTCTGAGCAGTTTCTGGTGGAGAACTTCTGGGAGAAGCTGTAATTTGTTGACCTTGTTCCTTTAGGGGTCGGAAAAACACTTTTAGGGACTTAGGATCCCTTGGTTTATGGAAATTTCATGCTTTGAGCTGTAAGGCACAAAAATGTCTATAACAGTTTCTGACCAAAAGCTCTATTTTCTCACCCAAAACTCAAACGGTAAAAATGAATTTACAAAAGCCCTTTTTACAAGTTTTTTGAATAAATGAGTTTTTAATTTGTTTATGTTTCACTTTAAAGAGGTAACTTTTGAAGCGTTTTTATCCATTTTAAACAAGTATGAGTAATGTTTGAGTTTTTGTTCAGGATAACGGATTTTTCAGGCGAAATCGGTCATTTTCGACGAAAAACATTAGAGTCACATTTAAGCTCTTTTCTGACTCCTAAAACATGAAAAGATCGCCGAGTTTTTCTTTTTAAACTCGTTAAAATGGAACTAAAAATACGGTCCACTTACAGCTCTTTTCTGACTGTAAAAACATGAAAAGATTGTCGGATTTTTGTCATTTCAAATTCGATATTGGTTATAAAACGACGTGTCATTGATCACTTTTTTACTTTTTCGGATCATAGGCACTAATTACGAAAAGTACTCCTTGGTCGTAATGATCAAGCAGTTCTCTCAAGTATTATTTTATACTTTTTCGGGCTTGGGAGACACAAATTACAAAAAAGGACAACCATGGAGTCTTCTTAAGTTTTTTCAGACTCTCTAAAATTGGAAAACGTCAAGTTTCTCCTATACTGGACTCGTTAAAATTTAACAGTAAAGGACCTATACAATTACAAATAGGAACAGACCACTCCTTCTTAGGGTTCGAATTTAAACTAAGTTGGACTCATCCGAAGGATGAGCTTATAATCAAGCAAATGTTATCCTCCTCAAGCTTGTCAAAAATAAAGAGGTACTTGCCAGAAATGAAGGGGGAAAAGAGAGAAAAATGAGCCTGTTTGTCATACTTTGTAACCACTCTTGAACACTACACTTTTATTCACCTGGGTTGGGAAATCCTTTGCCTAACAGTTGATCAAAGCATATTGAAAGTCTTTAGCCGGTTTCTAGGTATTAACTTTGGGTCAATTGTCACCAAATCATCTGCTATGTCGTTATGTGTTCAAGAGGTCAGTGCAAATAAGCCATTCACTTGCAAAATATCTGTCATCCATCTTGACCATCCCTGAGTCAGTCCTTGCAACTAAATTTCTTCAAACTTGATCTATGATTTTGTGTTGTGGGCTTGCCTACGACAGATCGCTTTCTATCGACTTCAACTCATTATATAGAAAGATGATCTAGAAATCGTCAGTACCTTGGGATCTGCATGCCTCAATGGCAGGTTTCTCGCCTTCGACGATAGGTTGCATCATTGACCTTCGATCAAAGGATTCCGTGACATGTTCGACATCAACACATATATTCACATATCCTGGATTGTACTGAGTACTTTGAGAGCCATTGACATTACTGGTGGTTTCTCTCACACTTGTTAACAGTTTACATCATTGACTGGTAATCAAGTGGTTTCTACCATGTTCGACTTCAACACATTCATTCACATGGTTAGAAACGTACTATTTCGGGAAGTAGAAATGAAGACCCTAGATCTAGTTTCCACCATCCAGGTTGCGAGGAATTTTGTATTTATTATACAGTGGACAATTTATAAATAGATGGTTGCGTCCATACTGTGTCTACATGTATCTATACTTGTGATGTATTACAGGATCATTCCTATATCAGAGCAGTAGTTAGTTTTCTAGTCATTTTTGATCTGAGTATGGGAATGCCTATCTCAACGATGATATGATCTCATATATATATTTTGCATTGAATGTTTTTATAGGTTCCAACCAGGCTCTCCACAAGATGATCCTCGAAATGATAAAGTACTTCACTCTTCATAGATAATAAATGAAATCCTCATCTACTACAGACTTCGCACTTTAGGGGGCAATCTGTTACACAAAATATTTTCACCATGACTATTTGCAGTCAGTATGGGTCTATCATCATTCATATTGTCCTCCTAAGAAAGTCTCAAACCTCAGCTCTTCATGTCAAGCTTTGAAAATGAGAGAAAGATTTTAAAAATCAATAAAGCTCTGGTTCTGCACTTTCTCTCACTGTTACCTGCGGTCCCGCACTTTCTCTCACTGTTACCTGCGGTCCCGCACCCCCTGTTCATATTACCTGTGGACCTGCCTACTATGTCTCTAAAGGAGTGGGTGCGGACCCCTGTGAAAGTTAAAAAGGCGCAAGTTTATTCTAAAAAATCACTTTGGGTTAATTCTAGATGATTCTAGAAGGAATTTTGACGTGGATGGTTCGCTCTTAGGTGGTTCATGCATCCCAAAAGAGAAGGAGCTAATCCCTTGATGAGAGGAGCTTATCCCTTTAAAGGAGGGCTTTATCCCTTTGAAGGAGGACCTAGTAACTTCCCTCCATTGCAATATAAATTAAGGCATTGGGTTGGTTGTTAGGGAGGTTAGAAGCTGAAATTTTTTTAGGGTAAATGCTGGTGGAATTGAGACTTCCTAGTTAAGCTTGAGAGGAGGGATCACATACCTTTTGGTTTCATTGGGAAGAGAGTGAAACTTGTCAAAGTAGAGGAGACTTCTTGTTGGACCCTGGGAGGAGCTTGTACAGCATCAAGGCACAGGCTGTAAATTTCTTCTTTGATTTAAATTAATACAATCAGATTCATTTTTCTCAACAAATTGTCTTATGTGATTTGTTTCATGAATTCCTTGATCATCATGATAGGTATGCTTTATTATATTGGCTTTTCAAGTGCTCTTTAATTTGTGTTCTTGTTTGTGTTTGCAGATTCTCGCCAAAGGGAGCTCATTTGGATCAACGGAGCGAGGCTTCCACAAACTTGCATTGGACCCAAGGTAGGCCTAAAACACTTGTTTTCCTTTGTATATAAATTGCATATTTAGAGAAAGATAGGATTTGATTGGCTTGCTTGTCACTAGATATCTTTAGATACTAGGGAGGTCGATCTTGTCTGCAAGAACGACTCATTCTGTGTGACACATGGGGAAGCATGTATGCTAGTGATGAGCTGTGGGAGCTCTTCATAGTTCCGGATCTGACTCTCGATACATTATTTCAGCTCGACTGCATTAGCCCTCATCATCTTAGGAAAGTGAAGTGGGGCTCCCTTGTATTTCGTCATCCATGTTTGCATGTCATCAACAACAACATGAAAGTTCGTCAAGAGACGTGCTCTTCTAGCACATCGCTGCTACCATATGTTGACATCAATGACTGCCTTATGCATGGTACCAAACTTAGAATACAACACTCGCATGACTGTGTGAAGGGACAATACTTCATCTAGTATTTCCTTCTTCAATTCAGGTCAGGTAGACATTGTCACCAAGTCTCCTCCTTGCTTGGTCGTCTATAGTTCCTTTTCCATTCACTCATTCTTAGCTATCAGAGAGAAAACACTTAAGCTAGTGGCTTTGGCTTACACTCTGGTTACATTGGCCAAGGCTATTGGATGTTTGCGCACATCAGTCACAATTACTTATTCTTCAACTTGCATAGGAGATGTATGATCCTCTGGAGTTGATACTCTGCGAGATTGCAAAACTCTATTTTCATATTCGTCGAATGAGGTGTTGTGAATCTCTCCTTTGAGCTGAGCACCAAGGATCTTAGTGCCCCCTTCGTCACTCAAGACTTGGCTCATCATCTAGATGTGCTGAAGTGGGTAAGTCGACCTCTTGGTGATGAGGCATGAGGTGAGTGTCCTGTTCCAACTCTTACTGCTCCATGTCTACATCCAACAGTTGAAGTGATTTTTCTATCTCATGAGCAAAGTCTTGCTCCTAAGATGGTTCACCCTGTTGGCCTGATGCCAGTTGATATGATAATTCCACTACCTGTACGGGCATTGTTTCATCTGTTTTCACATGTTCTTCCCCCTGTTATATCTGCTGCTACTGCGCTTCCCTCTCCTATTTGCACAACTCTTGTTCTTCTTGGAGTTTCTCCCTAAGCTCACACAAATCCTTCTCTTCCTCTTCCATTCTTCTCTTATCCCTCTGCCTTTGCGTGATTCACATGTCGCACTAGTACCTCTTTGCCTCTATAGCCGTAGTTGCTTTGTCTACCAATGGATATGCTCAGAACTTGCAGCTTTTCTCCCCCTCCATGCAATCGACAATCTTCCTCTTACCTTTGTCGCACACTAGTATGCTTGCCTCTGCTACCACTGTTGCTACTGCTACTGCTAGTGCTATCCATGATGCTGCTTCGCTAACCACTCCATAGCGAACCCGACCTATTCATTGGGTCTGGAGAAACTATAGCAATATCTCCATGGGTTCTCCTTGGCACAATGACATGCCCTGTGGATCCAATTGAACTAAACTCTCGTGCAGTGATCTTTCACAATGCAATGTGGGTCATATAGTTTGTAGTTTCGGAGGTCAAATGGGTATTTCTTCATCAATTCTTCTTCAGCATTCACTTGCTAGATACTCTAGATCTCATATAACCCAATCCGCAATGGAAGAGTGGGCCAAGGTGTCTTCTTCTTTCGGTGCAATCTAGTTGTTAATCCTGCCGAGACGTGATAAGCTACTTCTTGCATGACAAGTATATCCAAGGAAAACTTCAGTAGAACATGTGGATGATTCTCTGCGCTCAACATTCGGATGAAGGTGTTGGACAGTGAGTCATACCAATTAGCAATGTCTAACAGTGCCTGCATTGCTTCCTTTGACATGTAGGGTGGATCCTATTCAAATATCATCTTGTAGACTAGGGTGACAAGATGATCGGACAACCGTGTGATTACTCCTCTAAAGATTCATTTGGACAACAACTTGAAATATGTGTTCACAGTAGTCTCCGCCAGTGACCATGCCCGCTCCAAGCCTAGGAACTCCTGTCAAGCACATATTGCATCTAAGATGTAGGCATAAATTTAAATCTCTCGATGCATATGTTATGAAACCAGATCACAAAAGGATAGAAAATATAGATCAACTCCTTAGAAATAAGCCTCTTTGAGGGGGCAACCTCCTTTACATTACACAAATGAATAATTCTTATATGATTCAAATGACAAAACCTCCTTTCTATATATAGGAGTCTAAGGGGTCACAATATAACCAAGCCGACCTAATAATAATAATATAAAGGCACAAAAATAACAATAGTGGGATTCTATGGGGCACAATAATAACAATATGGGGACAATAGGGGCACAACAATAACAACAAGGGATAAAATGACAATAGTAATGGGGGAATCACTAGTATTATAGGGCCGTAACATGCCCCTCTCCTTCAAAAAAGTGTTTTCCTTAATGCTTGAGTAGCTTTGGGTGCTTCTGTATAAAATTCTCATCGTCCCATGTGGAATCTTCAATGGGTAAGTTCTTCCACTTGATGAGATACTTTGAAATCGATCTATTTCATAGTTGTTAAGTTCTTGTTTCTTTGATTGCTTCAGGTTCCAATATGATTTTCCTTCCTCATCAAGTTCTGGAAATATTGTTTGAATTGGAATCTTGTCAGCTATAACCTTCTTTAAGCATGAAACATGGAAAACTGAGTGCATTCGGGAAGCTGTAGGAAGCTCCAATTTGTATGCCATAGTACCTATCTTTTTAAACACCTTGTATGGATCATAATACTTTGGTGATAATTTATTATCCTTCCTAGCTTGCTTGAGAGACATTTGTTTATATGGTTGTAGCCATAGGAATACCCAATCACCTACATCAAAACTTCTTTCACTGTGATGTTGAGTTGCCTGTTGTTTCATTCTATTTTGTGCCAAGGTGAGGTTATCCTTTAAGAGTTGGAGAACTTGTTACTAATGCTCAATGTGATATTACACTGCTTGAGCCTTAGAATTTTCTCTTAAATATGATGTGATGGGTGGTGGATGATATCCATAAAGTTCCATAAATGGGGTCATTTTTGTTGCAGTATGGAAGGATGTGTTATACCACCATTCAGCCAGAGGCAACCATTTGACCCGTTGTGTCTATTTATCAGATACAAAGCAACGAAGATATCCTTCCAAACATTTGTTTACTATCTCAGTTTGCCCATCAGATTGAGGATGATAAGATGAGCTATGAGCTAACTGAGTACCAAGACAAGAAAATAATTTTGTCCAAAAATTTCTAGTGAAAATGGAACCTATGTTGCTTGCAATAATCTTTGGGTTTCCATGTAGCTTTTGAATTGTTTCCATGAATGCAGTAGAAATTGTACTTGCTTTAAATGGATGAGATAATGCACAAAAGTGTGCATACATGGTAAGTCTATCAACTATCACCATGATAACACTCTTTCCTTCGGACTTCGGTAAACCTGTGATAAAATCCTTTGAAGCCTCCTCTCAACGTTGGCTTGGAATGAATAAAGGTTGTAATAGTCCTTGGGTATTAATTGTTTCAACTTTATTTTTTTGGCAAACCAAACATTCTGCGATAAACTTTTGAATATCCGATTTAAGGCCATCCCAAAAAAAATCCTTCTTAACCCTGTGGTAGGTTTTTAGAAATTCTGAGTGCCCTGCTAAGGGAGAGGCGTGCAATTCCCTAAGAATCTTTTGTTTGAGTTGGGACTTCTTACATAGGTATAACCAATCCTTGCACCACAACGAATCATTTTTCTGACTAAATGTATCAGATGTATTGGGTTCTTGTTGTATCTTTTGAATGAGTGCCCACACTTCCTCGCCATTCTTCCATTCATCCCTTGCTTTGTTTATCAAATCTGGTTGGATAATAGAAATGGTGCAAATAAATGCTTCCACATCCTCATCTTTTCTTGAGAGTGCATCTACCACAACATTTTGCTTCCCTTTTTTGTAGATGATTTCAAAGTCATAGCCCAACATCTTTGTGACCCATTTTTTCTACTCTTCTAAAGATAATCTTTGTTCTAAAGAGTATTTAAGACTATCATGATCTGTTTTTACCTTGAAGTGTCTTCCCATTAGGTAGGGTCGCCATTTTTTAAGTGCATGTAGTATTACCATCATTTCCTTCTCATAAATAGCTTTGTGTAAATACTTTCCTTTGATTGGATGACTTTCAAAAACAATGGGTCTTTCTTCTTTCATTAAAACCACCCCAAATCCATTTCGTGAGGCATCACATTCCACAATAAAGGTTTTTGTGAAGTTCGGTGTAGCTAAGACTGATTCTTGGCACATTACCTCTTTAAGATGTTCAAAGGCCTTCGTTGCTTTTGGAGTCCATGAGAATGCACCTTTCTTCAATAATGTTGTTAGAGGTGCTGCTATTCTCCCATAATTCTTAACAAACTTGCGATAATACCCTGTCAACCCTAGAAATCCTCATAGATGCTTTATGGAGGTGGGGATTTTCCATTCCTTAATGGTTTTAATTTTTCCAGGGTCTACCTTAACACCTTCATGAGATACAATATGACCCAGATATTCCACCTCTTGTACTCCAAAGAAACATTTGGATATTTTTGCATATAATAGTTTCTCTTCCAATAGTTTGAGCACCATGTCAACATGTTGGACATGATCCTTCCAAGACTTGATGTAGATTAGTATATCATCAAAAAATACTAACACAAATTTTCTAAGGAAGGGTTTGAAAATGGAATTCATCAAACCTTGAAACGTAGAAGGTGCATTAGTAAGGCCAAAAGGCATGACCAGAAATTCATAATGACCCTCATGAGTTCTAAATGCTATTTTTGGAATGTCTTCAGTCTTCATTCTAATTTGATGATATCCTAAATGAAGATCCAACTTGGTGAAGTAAATTGATCCATGCAATTCATCCGATAATTCATCAATGACAGGAATGGGAAATTTATCTTTAATAGTGAGCTTGTTGAGCTTCCTATAATCTGGACACATGTGCCATGATCCATTCTTCTTGTGAACCAATATTATTGGAGCAGAGAAGGAACTTTGACTAGGTTGAATTATACCAACCTCTAGCATTTTTGCAACCATACATTCAATTTTACTCTTTTGGACATAGGGATATATGTAAGGCCTGATGTTTGGAGGAACACTTTCTGGAATCAAATTGATAGCATGATCATGATCATGAATAAGTGGAGGCCTTTGGGAGTCTCAAATACCTTGGAATGATTTTCCAATACTTTTTGGAGATCCGGAGAAATGGATGATTTCAATATGGGAACCTCTAGTGAACATAATTGTGCAATTATGCCTAGTTGTTGTTTCCTTAGAAGCTTTGTCATTCCGTTAGAGCTAATTATCTTTCCTGGTTTCCCTACGATACCCCTTAATTCAACTTCCTTTCCGTCTGAAGAGAATTTCATGAAATTTTCTTGAAAATTAAAAGCTATTGTACCCAAGGATTGTAGCCATTGGACTCCTAGTACAACATCAACACCACCCATTGGAATGGAAAACATTGGGCTATTCAATACATATTCTCCCATGGATAGCATGATTTTATGGCACTCTCCTAAGAAATTTATGGTTCCTCCACTTGCAACCATCCTGGTGCTAGATATAGGAAGCAATTCAATTCCTTGGCTGTCTTACAATGAATAAAATTATGGGTACTTCCCGTATCAATCAACACTATTACGTTTTTCTTCTTGATATGCCCTTTTATCTTGATAGTTTGAGGAGTGGTAATTCCAGCCAATGCATTACAAGATATGGTCGGATTCATTTCTTCTTTTTATAGGGTTTGTTCCTGGTGTATATCCCCTTCTTTTGACGTTTCTTGTTCCTTTTCTTCCTCCTCTTCACAATCCATCTAAAACAATTTCTTCTCGGCACACTTATGACCTTTAGTGTATTTTCGATCACAACTGTAACAAAGCCCTTTTGCTATTTTTTCTTCCAATTGTTGTGGTGTCAAACTTGTAGGTTTTGGATGGCTAGGGGAAGCAACACTTCCATCTTTATGATTGTGAGTGTTAGGCTTCCTTGTTGCCATAATTTTACTTCCCATTTTTCTTTCCAACCTGAATGCCTTCTCCAATAATCTGGTTCCCAAAGGCGAACCTCATGTTGGATGTTATCTTTTAAAGTCCCTATGAACACATCAATACTATGCTCCTCTGGAATATCTTTTACCCTTATATTCAATTTTTGGAAGTCCTCAATGTCCTCCATCATTGAACCCTTTTGTTTGATATTTATCAATTGGCCTAAAAAAGTGTTGTTTTTTGTATCCTCATAATGTGCTATCATTTCATCCATAAAAATAGCCCAAGTGACAATTTGTTTAAGAGATCAAAGCCATCGATACCATACAAACTGGTTTGGTTCCAAATATAAAGTTGCAATGCGTACCTTTTGTTTGTTTTTCACATTATGGAGATAGAAAAATTGCTCCATTTGTAGTATCCATGTTCTGGGATCCTTGCCATCAAACTTCATCATATCAATATTTGGAACATGGTGGTTCTTCAATCTAATGTTAGAGTCTATGAAATCATGATTAAAATTTATTTTGTTCTCATCATGAGTTCCCTTTACTACCCTTTCACAATTACTAAACATCTCTTGTAGAAAATTTGTGAAATCGATCTTCAAATATTCCATGCCTATCTTCAAATCTGTATTCAAATCATCCATCTTAGCTTCCATGATGTCCATCGTAGCTTCCACACCGTCCATCTCAGTTTCCAAGTCATTCATCTTAGCTTGTATACCTTTATTTAAACCATCCATCTTAGCTTCTATGTCTTTCTTTAAACCATCCATCTTATTTTTGGTTACCTTTTGTACGAGTGAAATTTGTTGCACTTGGTTGCGTAATATTGATATATCATGTTGCATTTCTTCCTCTTCTTCATGAGTCATGCTCGAGCTTTCAGGTTGCTTACTAGGTGTTTCCATTTTCTTTCTTCGGGGCATCAATTATCGATAATAATGCTTCACTATGCCCTTTGAATTCCTTCAAACTATTTTTTCAAACCAAGCTTATGCAAAAATTTAAAAAAATACACACCTTTTTTCACTTTGTAGGAGCTCGATATTGAATCTGATGTACCTCTATTATTTTGGATCTACCAGTTCTGAAATTGTGACGTGCAGTAGCCCTTTGCATCCTCTTTCCAATGCCACCAGTCTTATCGAAATTGGAGTCTCCAAGGAAGATTTATGCCAAATCTTCAACGGTGACCTGATTATAGACTAGTTTAGTAGAGCAAACTTGTACGATGTACCACATGTCACTATTTTCACCTTAGTACCTAAAACTGATACACAGAAAACTAGAGGTCGTCCTCTTTCTGCAACTTCTGACGAGATTTCAATGTGATGCACAAAACAAAAGTTATGACAATTTTCCCCAAGTCACCTGTTTGGAATATAATTCAGGAGTATGCAAAAATGCCAAATTCCTCAGATCATATCTCTACAAATATAGTGATAAAAGCTCTGAAATTTGGACCCAAAGTTCAGAACTATTTTGGCACAAATGGGTTTTTTTTTAGCTTCTTAAATGTCGCCGAATTTTTTTTTATAGCGCAAATGCCACGATGACCTGTTTGGAGCAGCGAAACCCTAGAATCCAAAGCTCTGATACCAAATGTTATGAAACCAACTCACAAACAGATAGAAAAGATAGATCAACGCCTTAGAAATAAGCCTCTTCGAGGGGGAAACCTCCTTTACATTACACGAATGAATAATTCTTAGATGATCCAAATGACAAAACCTCCTTTCTATATATAGGAGTCTAAGGGGTCATAATATAACCAAGCCGACCTAACAATAATAATATAAAGGCACAAAAATAACAATAGTGGGATTCTATGGGGCACAATAATAACAATATGGGGACAACAGGGGCACAACAATAAAAATAAGGGATACAATGACAATATTAATTGGGAAATCACTAGTATTATAGGGCCCTAACAGCATACCTTTGGGTGACTGTTGAGCCTTTGTTACTTGTTCCTTCAGCTGATGAGCCAACATGTTGGACCAGTTACATGGTATTCCCTCTCTAGCCAGTTGGTCCAGTACGATCACCCAACTCTGTGGGAAGGTTTATGTGCTTTCTTGGCCATATAGTCCACATGCAAATATGACCAAGTATTGATAAGTCTTCTGCAATATCTTCATCTTATAGATCTGGTTGGGTGTCAGCCCGAATAGAGCTAACTCCTTTATCCAATACTTTAGAATGTATCAGGATTTAACATTGTTGTTGGGTAAGCTGAAGGGAGTCTTCATGATAGTCACGGGCTTTCACATTTTATACATCTCATCATAGTCTCGTGCCTAGAAGGTTGCAATCTTCATCCCACTGACACTACTCAAGCTCATCATCTTGGGATCAGTGTGAGAGACGATCTGTGTATCATATCCGTGCATGGGAATGCAGGGTATCTGCATACAATCCGGTATAAGCCAGACCTATGAATGTTCACTTACACCTGATGGTCTTCGAGCTATTCCTCAAAATTGCCTACAAATGCTTCATTGACCTCTTGGCACTTCAGCTTGATGTCCTTGTCTAGAAATTGCTTTTTATATTCATAGATTGGTAAACTATAGGAAACTCACTCAACTGCTACTCCAGCTGCCTTCCCGTCAGTGTCCTGTGATCCCACTCTCTTGGAAGCCATTGATCCTGTGCTACTAAGAGGTGGATGAACACCTGAAATATTTAGAGACAAAGCAACATGCTTGGCAAGAAATATATTATCAATAATCGAAGAAAATTTGGGAATGACATGGCACATACCTGGGGAACTGATAGGAAATATTGCGCAATTTCTTCTAGGAGACTAGGTGACCAGCTGCTAGAACAATGCAAAAGGTAGTGTGGGCTATCTGGGAGGCAAGACTTGCTATTGGATTTGCGCATTGTGCAATCCAGACTAGCTACTGGCTGTTGGGATTGGGCAATGTGCAATTCCAGCTAGGAGTGATTGCAGGCTTAGAGACTGCATTGCGCAATTTTCTGGGCCAGCAGTCACCGTCCCTCATAAATGCACAAAATAGTCTTAGAGGATAGTGTTGGGAAGAAATGCACATTTCTAGAGTGGAAGAGAGAGCCTTCCTTCCCCACATTGTGCAATGATGTCTCAGTGTAGGCAAAGTCTGACCCAAGGTTGGCCTGACTCATCGACAAGCAACTAAAAGCAAACAAGACAGTGAATGCATGGTGACACTATGTGAAAGAAGAAGTGATTGACAGTGCATGCAAACATGAATGAAAGATTCAGTAAATAGATCAACATGCATGTGGGTGAAGCAGGTGGGCGAATCGATGACTGATGAGCCTCATCATTGGGTAATTATATAGGCCTTAAATCACCTCCTAGCTTTGTCAAACCAACTCTTCTCAAAACTTATTACATGTTTTGATTATATTTTGTTTAATGAGATGAGTTAAAGTGATATTATGCCTAGTGGACTAATATGCATTGAGTGCAGGTTTGGAAGAGAAAATCAAGGAATTTTAGCAAGACTAAGGTTTGAAAGTTGAATGGGACAAGGGAGAGAGATTGTAGGAGGTAAATTTGCCTCATTTACTCCTTCCCTACTTGAATATTCCTCCATTAATCACACCAGCTCGGAGTGCAAGAAGCCAAGTCATGAAGATCAGAAGGGAGTCGAGCAACTAATAGATAAAGAGTTAGTTCATCTCAAGTTTGGGAGTCGAGCCTCCCTAAATTTAAGGAAGTCGTTGGGAACTTTAGTTTTATAAGTAGAGAGGCCTAGAGCCTCATTAGGATTCGAATTTTTGTTGTAAAAACTCTAGTTATTTTCGAGCTCCAAACTTGTGGAAGACTTTCATGTGATTTTCTGTTTTGGTAATAAGAATGAGTTTTTTCTTGATCCAGTGTTGAGTTAACTTAGAGGGCTGAAGTTCTTGGTTTAGGGCCTAACCCTAGTAACAAAGTCTCCTCTTCTTGTATATGTATGCTTAGCTTAGTTTCATAGATTCATGGTTAAACTGTCTTTAGAAGTATTTCATTGCAAGTAGAGAAGATTTGTTTAATTGTTTATTAGTTTTCTTCCATTTGTGCCTTACTTCAGTAGCAGGTTAGAAGGCATAAAAGAAGAACCACAAATTTGTAAGTAGGTGTCTTGGCATCACTTCTTCCTTCTAGGATAATGATTTGAGGAAAAGACCCTTATGCAACCCCAAAAGACAACTTTCCATTTCTTTCATAATATTTAGAGTTTATTGTGCTTGAACCAGAATTTGATCAGTTTTGAAAAGTAGGAATTTCATTTCCATCTCTTCTATCTTCATTCTTGTAGTAGATCTCATCCATGATTCCATTTTATTCAACAATTTCTTCATTCATAAGGTAGACAGTTAGTTCATTAAATTTTTCTTTTCTAGCTCATGAGAATTCTTCTTGTTTACATGACTTTTTTGGAAATTACACATGTTTGATGCAGAGCAGGCGCTTCACAAGTAGAAATAGATCCCATAGCAAGGAACCACCTTCCAACTTCATCCACCAATAGGAATTCCTTTTTTTCATCAGAACCTTCACCAATTTCATCATTTTACATAGAAATTTCTCCAAGCATGTTGAGCGAATCCAACCATCTCCTAAACTTGGTTTTGGGTTCTGAGTGATCCTAGGCCTTTTCTCACTCCATCCACCCATCAACCACCTTCCCTAAGTCTTCCATCACCTGCAACACCCATCATTTTTCTCACGACTGTATCCTGTAGAAATACGGGAAATCTTGTAGGTTTCTAGTACATCTTGTAGGTTGTCCTGTAGTGGCCCGTTTTGAGACCAAATTGAGGGAAAACCTCTAGGAAGCCTCCCAAGGTCACCCAAGTGTTATCTGGAAAACTAGTGTCTATTCAGAGCTGCTAGTCCCACTAAGACGGGTAGCTATCTTAGAAACAAACAAACTAAAGTCACTTGTGGTTTCCTTTATGAGAGATAGATGAGAAAGAAGCAGAGAGTACCAACCTTAGTCTTTCGCTTGGCTCCTTGCTTGTTTCCTTTCCCCTTTGATAGAATTTCACCACTCCTTCCTTACTTGTCCCGCTTCAAAGAGAAACTGTAGAGTCAAAGCAGCATAATACCATCAAAGCATAGAGATATATAACCATAAACAATATAGGATCAGATGTATATTAACCATACAAATGCATATATCTATACAAGATTCAAAGATATACAAGAATATGAAGGAAAACTAAAATAGCTTTATTGATAGAAGTGGTAGAAGAGAGGATTACAACTGACCAAGTGCCATCCTCCCAGCATGAAAGCCCTCTTCACCTCATATAAAGCAAGATCACCCAACAATGTCTTCAAAGAGAAACCAATAGCACTTCCTTGAAAATTACAAAATTCCTTCCTTTGGATCTCTGGGATGAGGGATCCATATATAGATATTTGCAGAGGGGTGAGTCAGCTTCTGGGATTCTGATTAGTGTCATCTCTCTGATAGTTATTGGTTCCAATTGGAGATTTCATGATCCCTTACTCATCCCTGGGCGAATTCAGAGAGGCAAGTGTCAAATGAGCATCTTCTAGAAGATTCTCAGGGTCTCCACCTAGCAAATTGCTTCTGCCATTTTTTTTCTCTTGCTCATCACACCCTACAGAAGGGCTTTCCAATATGCATCGCACCTTTTGCATGTGGTAGGTGAGATGCATCGCACCCTTAGCACCGGGCAGTCTGTATGGTCCTGTTTTGACCAGTTCTGAGTAGCTTTTCAGGAAGTACTTTTGGGAGATGATGTAATCAGTTGACCTTTCTCCTTTAGGGTATGAAACAACACTTTTAGGGACTTAGAAGCCTTTGGTTTATGGACATATGTGATTGGGGTTGCAGTGCCCAAATATGTCTATAACAGTTGCCCCCTAAAGCATGAGGTCGTAAATCTTTTTGATGTTGGGTGAAATGCTTTATCATGAGGATCTGAGGTTTTTTGAACTAGAAGGTGACCTGTAATAAGATATAATACAATACATTATCTTCATAATATTTTTCATGATCTAGCTGAGGTGGGCATTCCCATGCTCAGCTTTATAAACTCATTTTCATGTACATAGGACAAACAACTGTCTGTGTGGTAGACTGATGATTCGGGTAGAGCCATCATCCTTTGGTTTGGATGATTACCTGTGTAGAAATGATGTACATTTTATGTCTTTATTTTCGTGAATATATCGGAGCCCGGATGGATGAAACTAGATCTGGGGTCTTCAAAACTCGTTCAATCTTCACCCGGAGTACAATTCGGTCCATGTGAAAGATGTTTTGATGTTGAACATGGAAATACATCGCTTGATTACTAGCCAATGATGTAAGTTGTTAACAGGCGCGAGCGGAATCACCGATGATGATGATGACCCTCAAGGTACTGCAATACAATTCATGTGGTGTGAATACATGAGTCAATGTCGAACACCACAAAATCTTTTGGTCGAAGGCCATTAATGTAAACCTGTCACCGGAAGTGAGAAACTTGCCATTGAGGCATGCAAGCTTCAAAGTACTGAAAGGGTTGTTCCTAGGTCAACTTCTTGGATAATGAGCTAATGTCGACAAGAAGTGACCCATCGTAGGAGGGCATTAATGAATCCCACATCTACGACACGGAACAGAGCAAATGATTTTGTGGAGGTGAAAACGATCTGATGATACAAGGTTTAGGGTGGTGGTCGTGAAAGAATTAAGCGTGAAGGTATTGCAGCAGATGAGACATAAGCTAGGTTGGTGAATTCTCTGAGCGACTTCTCTTGAACATATCGGCAACATTGAAATGGATTGGTAGTGTTAACCCCAAAAGTGGATGGTATAGTGGACCAATGGTGATATGACCGGTGAACGGAATAACCCAACCCAACTCAATCATGGTGATGGAGTGAAAGTGTCATGTTCAAGAGTGACCTGCTACCAATAAAGTTTCTTCAAGTTTTCTTCCCAATTTTCCCTAGTCATTTCTGACCAGTATCTCTTTATTTTTTTCAAGCTTGAGGAGGATAACATATGCTCGTTCTATAATTTTCCCTTTGGGCAAACCCGTCGCTATGTTTTAACGAGCGTAGTGACAGTAAGACTCGCTCTTGTTTGCATGGACAAGTTTGTCGCTATTGTTTTAACGAGTATAATGACAAGGATAACTTGGTTCTTTTCAATTTTAGAGAGTCTGAAAAGAGACGGAAAGGAAACTCCAATATTCCCTTTTTGTAATATAATCCCTTAAGTCCGACAAAGTATAAAACAATGCGAAAGGGATGAATTTTCGATAGTTTTAACGAGGCGAACAAGACAAATGCTCGATCTTTTAGTGCAATAATCCCTCAGGTCCAAAAAGATTAAAATCTAGAGGAGGGATGCCACTTCCAATCACTTTAACGACCTGGAGAGGCCAATTGCTTGGAAATCTTTTCATATTTTATGAGTCAGATGAAAAGAGCTTAAAGGAGACTCGTTTGTTGAGGAATGAGTGATGTTTTCAGATAGCAGTTGGTTCCAGGTAATGTTTGGAACTTTTTCAATCACGGCAGTGTAAAGAAAGTGGCTAATAGGATCACTCATTTCAGCTGTTCCTCAAAAGGGGTAAACAATCAAATGGAGGCATATGATAGGCTAAAAAAGAGTGGAGGTGATGGTAAGAACACGACCAAGGCTCAAAAGTTGATAATTATGCGATTGAAATGGTTATTTACCGAAGGTGGGTTCATTTTTTAATGAGCTTAAAATTTGGTGGAACATATGCTCATTGCTAGGTTTATTCTTTAATGAGCTTGAACTTTGCGTAAAACTGCTCATGATAATGGTCATTGATATTCGATTCACCATTAACACTATGTTCTTTTGACGGTCGTACTACCTATTCAATTGCTCCATCAAACTAATTAGAAATGAGAATACATGTTTGAAAAATGAGTTAAAAAACTAATACCCTACTTAAATTACATAAAAAGTAACTTAAAAGTAGTTTTTTACCCCTCATTTTACCATTTCATTTGGATTTGGGATTGTTGGAGATCTGGAGGCGTTTTCCCCCTTGATTTTCATCACATGATTTCAAAAGATTCTGTGGACGATTTTCAGCGCCGTCTGTACTAGGTAGGAGCTAAACCTGAGCTCTTCAATTGCATTCTTTCCTTTTTGAATTCTGTGCATGTTTTCCTGCTTTTCTGAGCCTCTGGGGTTTGAACATTTCATTATGCCCATCGCACCTAGTATACATCGAAAGGTGTGATGCATACTAGGCTAGCCACTGGCCAGTCAGTATGCATCCCACCTAGTAAATAGCTAGGGTGCGATGGGCGCAAGGAGGAAAAATTTTGCACTGATTTTTCATGGAAATTTTTCCTGTTTTTTGCCAAATCAGGATCTTAATTCTTCTCTTTTTGTTTTTCAGAGATTCATTGGAGCAAAATGTTCGTTACATGGTGTGAATGCAAGCATGAAGAAGAGGACATGGTTGCCTTACATGATCCGGGTACGGTAATTACATTGCGGAACTGTGGTTTGCTCAAGTTCTTCTGCATATCTAGCATGAGGCAACAAATCAACTTGTTGCAATATTTCCTCGATGCATGGGATCCTACCAACCAAGTGTTCCAGATTAGAGGCAAATCCATCTCCTTGACTGTTGAGGACATCTACTTCTTGACCGGTTTATCGAGGCGTGGTGCCCCTCTCTCATTATCAGGTTCCGTCCGTGGGGGCAAATCCGTGAGGGATTATATTCACCGACACTGTAGAGAAGGATCTCAGTCGAGCAAGGACGGGAAGATCAATATTCGAGATGTCACCGACTAATCCTTGAGGACTATTTTATTAACCTTTTCTAGATTGGCTAGTAGCGCGGCCCTTCACTTGGCCAACAGGTCATATATGCAGTATGCCTTGGAATGCCTCGAACCCAAGGTATTCAACTGGTGTGATGCAGTACTTCCAGTGGTAAAAGAACAACTTACCAAGGTGAAAAATAGAAGATCCAATAACTTAGGCTATGGTTCCATTCTGACCGCTTTTGCCTTGGAGAAGATGCCACTAATGTAGCCAGAGTACATTTCTCTTGGACCATCAGTACCAACGAAACCATGGATGTAGAGATAGGTCGATCTTATGGCTAGACATGTTGGTCAGCCATATATTTCATTCTCTGATGGAGATGGTCTTTACTGAGTATCCATATGCTGGGATGGATTTCCGGGGTGACCCAGATTTGGTGCTGCCGGCTAGCGAGCAGTGGGGTGTTATAGGTAAATGTTCTGACCATATCCCTGTTTATTGATTTTATAATTTTCTTGTGCTTTTTAAATGTTTATCAAGACTAATCAAAACTCATGTGTTCATGCAGATATCGGGCCAGTGCAACCAATAGTGCGCCTGAGAGCAGCAGTTGTCGTCCTAGCAGGAGAGGTTGTAGGGAGGGTTGTCCTTTGCAATCTTGATGTAGCTGAGACTCTTGCAGTGTTGCAAGATCAAATCGAGGGTCTCACCCTTGGTATTCCGGATGTGAGGACCGACGAGTTGCCTCTGATATTACAGCACCATACCACTGGCATGCCGAGCTGATGGACTAGGCTCTTACACATGATTGCACAGGCAGTGACTTGTTATCACCAACACCATTAGACTAGTGTGCCCCCTTGCATTTTGAGTTTTTGGGTCATATGACCGATTTTGTCCTAGACACAAAACGCTATGTACAAACTATAAATAGTTATATATATTTTTTATTTTCGGAGCTTTATTTTGGTTGAGTTATATGATCCTGATACAAATATTGATGAAATTATTTTCTTTTACAAATTTTGTAAATGTCTATATAACACATAACTTGCTAATGAATCAGTTAATGTGTTTAAGTTTCTGGAAATATGTTGATATTGAATAGAATCAAACTGCCTTTCCAAAATCTTGACCCTTAGGAACATACGATAGATAGTTGGATTTCGAATGGAATAGATGCCGGTAAGCTGTACAATGACGAGTTGTGAGTCTAACCTGACGACAAGTCAGCGTATGCCATGCGCGATGGAATCAGAGAGGAGTTCTATCAACGCGTTGTATTCAGCGATGTTGTTTGTCGATTGACCAATACACACCCCTCTAAAACTCACTAACTCACCGCTTGGATCAAAGATGGCCCAAGTTGTAGAAGATAGGTTCCGCATACTACGACTTGCTCCGTCAGTGTATCCAACAAATGATTCCAATAGGTTCGACATCTGCAACAAAATGCAAAAGTGGATTACCTAACCAAAACGATCACTCTTGATGAAAACAAAAATGTAACAAAAGCATATGAAGGGGTTAATATGCTGAGTCAAGCATAGTAATGCTTATGATACAACCCGTTTTGGGGTTGCGACAGTGGAATCCCGTCGTAATCTACTAGCTCGTAGGCTCCTTTTGTTAATACACGCTTAACAATATAGGGACCCATCCACAAAGACTGGAACTTACTTGATCTCAATTTATCGAATTCTTGATCATAAAGCAAGACTAGGTCACCTTCTGAGAAAACATGGGGTTTGACATTCTTGTCAAATTGTTCTTTGACTCATTTCTTATGTGCTTTGTTAGCCAAGGTGGTGTCACGATGGGTTTCATCCAATTGGATTAATTCTAAGAAATGAGCCTCTTCCTTTGAAGTTCCGGGGAGGAGGTCAACTGCGAGCTTGAGAGACGAAATTTCACACTGAACTGGTAAGATCGCTTCCAGGCCATACACTAGCTGAAAGGGTGTAAACTCGATCGAATTTCTCACCGATGTTCGGTATGCCCACAAGGCTGAGTACAGGATTAGGTGCCAACTCCGTTTATGGACTCCAATTATCCTTTGCAGCATGCGCTTCAGAACTTTGTTGACCGCCTCAACTTGCCCGTTAGCTTGCAGATAATATGGAGTAGAGCTGTCGTGGGACAATCCTAATTTGGCATCCAATTCAACCATCATGTGATTGTGGAAATGTGATCCATGATCTGTGACTATAGCTTGTGGAATGTCGAATCTGGAGACTACATGATTGAAAAATAAAAGAGCAGCCGTTTCACCGTTGTTGCTTAATGTAGGCATCACCTCGGCCCATTTCGTAAAATAGTCAATTGCGACTATGATACACCCATGCCCCCCAGCTGAGGTGGGGTTACATGTCATGAAATCTATGCCCCATTTGGCGAATGGCCCAACAATAAATACTAGTTGCAGAGGTGCGGGTGGTATTCTGGTTTTGCGGTCGAAGATTTGACAAGCATGGAAACTTATGATTGCGGTTATGCAATCCTTGAACATTGTTGGCTAAAAGTATCCTTTCCCCAGTGGAGTCGCCATTTTGTTATTGGGAAAACTAGTGTCTATTCAGAGCTGCTAGTCCCACTAAGACGGGTGTCTATCTTAGAAACAACAAACTAAAGTCACTTGTGTTTTACTTTATGAGAGATAGATGAGAAAGAAGCAGAGAGTACCAAACTCAGTCTTTCTCTTGGCTCCTTGCCTGTTTCCTTTCACCTTTGACAAAATTTCGCCACTCCTTCCTTGCTTGTCCCACTTCAAAGAGCACCTGTAGAGTCAAAGCTGCATAATACCATCAAAGCATAGATATCTATAACCATAAACAATATAGGATCAGATGTATATTAACCATACAAATGCATATATCAATACAAGATTCAGAGATATAGAAGAATATGGAGGAAAACTCAAATAGCTTTATTGATAGAAGTTGTAGAAGAGAGGATTACAACCCATTGATCTGACCCAGTTCCATCCTCCCAGCATGAAAGACCTCTTCACCTCATACAAAGCAAGATTACCCAACAATGTCTTCAAAGAGAAACCAACAGCACTTCCTTGCAAATTACAAAATTCCCGCCTTTGGATCTTTGGGATGAGGGATCCATATATAGATGTTTGCAGAGGGGTGAGTCAGCTTCTGGGATTTTGATTAGTGTCATCTCTCTGATAGTACTTGGTTCCACTTGGAGATTCCATGATCCCTTACTCATCCTTGGGCGAATTCAGAGAGGCAAGTGTCAAATGAGCAACTTCTAGAAGATTCTCAGGGTCTCCGCCTAGCAAACTGCTTCTGCCATTGGTCTGCTCTCTCTCATTGCACCCTATAGAAGGGCTTTCCTGTACGCATCACAGTTTTTGCATGTGGCAGGTGAGATGCATCGCACCCTTAGCACTGGGCAGTTTGTATGGTCCTGTTTTGACCAGTTCTGAGTAGTTTTTTAGGGAGAACTTCTGGGAGATGATGTAATTAGCTGACCTTGCTCCTTTAGGGTATGAAACAACACTTTTAGGGACTTAGAAGCCTTTGGTTTATGGACATATGTGATTGGGGTTACAGTGCCCAAATATTTCTATAACACCAAGGGTCTCCCAAACCTTCCAAGCATCTCTTGAACCTTCCAGCCATCCTCCAACATCCCTAGTCCACCTGCGACATCACCAAAAGAGATTAGATTGCACACTTGATTTTTCATGAAAAGCATAAAAAGAAAAAACAGATTTATTACTGTCCTTTACATGCATAATAGTGATGTTTTATATTTTTGACTTTCATGCTTAGGACAGTAGCATTTTGTTCATGTTAATTTAGCATTATTGCAAAGCATAGCTCTTAGCAATTAATTAGGAAATGTTGTGCCTTAGCATTGAATTTCAGTCTTTTTCATTATTATAGTAGATCAACTCTCTCTTAGAGTAGATTTCTATTTCTTTCATCAAGGAACCAAGATTCTTTTAAATCCATAGGAGTCTAACTTGAAAACCCTAGTGGTCTCTTGCCAATTGAACAGTGACAAAAGGCAGAACCATCACTTTTACTTGTGTATACAACACTGTCACCTCCAAGTTTGTATGAACCATGGTTTGATAAAGTAAAGTTGGTAGCTCCACAAGTTTCAACATTCTTGCTACAATACTGGTGCTCATCACTTTTTGGCGGCGTTGCCGAGGAGGTGTCCAAGTAATATGTGATTACTACTTTCTTTCTTCTATTTCTTGTTTCTAATATTCTGCCATTAGTTTCATTTCCGCAAAATTAATTTAGTTTACCTCCTTTTCATTTTGCATTATTTGCTTTCCTTTCCATTCTAAAAGTTAGATTTCAATCAAGTAGTTAATATTTTCATTCAGTCAGTAGTTTTCATTCAGTTTGCAATTTCAATTCTGCAATCACTTTCAAAGTTTGAAAAAAATTACAAAACAAAACCAAAAACATTTCCTTTCATGCCTCATAGGAATAGGGATAACTTAGGGAATTTTTTTCCAAATACCCCCATTGCATCAAACAGGAAACCTTCGCACTTCTTCAGTGGCTATGAACTAGAGGAACCCTTAGGTGAACGACCAGACATATTTGAAGAACCTACAGGGGAAGAGGAGGAAGAAGAAGAACCCATTCCTACCGAGCCAATGGTTGACATAGAAAATGACAGAGGGAATAGAGAGAGAGTTGAGGGTGCCTTCCCCATCAGGGAAACCAATGGGGACACTAAGATGAAAAATATAAGCCCCTTTTCCCTCCCTCATTTCCATGGCTTGACCACAGAAGATCTCGATACTTTCCTATTTGAGTTTGTTGTTATATGCTGAACCTATGACTATACAGATGATGAGTAGAAGTTGAAACTATTTCTATCTACCCTCAAGGATGTAGCTTTGCGTTGGTTCATGGGTTTACCCAGGGATAGCATCACAAATTGGGCTACTGTAAGCCTAAAGACACTAAAGAGGAAATTTTTAGGATGACCTTAGGTAATGATGAATCCCTAGAGGATTATGAAAAAAGATTCCAGCTTAGTTACAAAATGGATAGGTGCACACTTGACCCTGAGTCATTGAAGCTGGTCCTGCTTAGAGGAGTAAGGGAAGACCTTTTGGATACCCTACACTTGTTAGCAGGAGGAGATATATACCAGTTATCCTATGAGGATATCAAGACTGTCTTTAGAAACCATTCTAGGGCAGCTTGGAAAAAGAGTAGGGAAAGTCAACCTATGGTCAGTATATCCTCTTCCAATTCGTCCATCAAGGGTGAAATTAGAAACATGCTAGAAGATTTCAAGAGTGAGATGCTACAAACCCTTGCCTTATATATGGACACTATGCAAATTAGGAGAAAGTAGGAGGAAGAAGAGAGAGCCTTGGCCATTTTTTTCCTAGATGCACCAGGAGGCACCCTAGGAATGAATGTCCATTGAATTCTATTGAAATTTGCTCACTCTGTGAAAAAAACCACTCCAGAAACAACTGCTCTTCTTTTCTTTGACCCAAAGTTGTATATAAAGGAGCTGAAGAGGTCACTGAGCAGCTCTGCTACATAAACCAAGGAGACCTCATGGGCCTAGGCCATACCAACAGGGCATGCAAGGATCTTCCCATGCATATTACAACCCAAACTAGACCACATCCATACCTTCTTGGGGACTCCCTACTCATCCTTCCTAGTCTACACCTCCTCCTTGGTCCTTTACATCTCAGTATCATTCCCAGCCAGCTAGCCAGTCCTTTCAACCATATGCTCCACCACAGCCTCAATGGAATGCACCATCCTAAGGGTGGAGGCCCCAATACAACAATGTTCCTTCTTTATTTCCTTTACCACTTGCCCAACCATGGTTGTTACACTCTGCTCCACCTAAACAACCCCATATGCCTTTCCAGCCAAATCTAAACCTGAAAAACAGACATGCATAGCAAGTATACAGTGGAGAGACATCATATCTAGCTTATGCCATGGAGATCCAAAAAATTAACCTTAGATCTGGGAGAGTTCTCTCAGATAACCAACCTCCACCTCCACCTAGGGAGGTTGAATAAGAAAGAAAGGAAAGTAGTCTTAAATTAAATCCACCCTTTCCTGAGAGATTAACTCAACCACTCCAACCTACCCCAAAAGAGACTGGACTTCTACGAAAATTGAAAAACCTATGTGTCAAGATTCCACTTCTCCAAGCCATCAAAGATGTACCTATTTACAACAAGTTGATTAAGGAGAAGTGTTTCAAGAATCCAAGGAGGTGAAAAAGAGATGCCCCTACCATTAATGTCATTGGATAATTGTCTGACTTAATGCTAGTGCCGGTAATTTGTCCAAAGTATTTGGACCCTGGAAGCCCTGTAGTAGATGTGTCCAACAATGGCACCACTATCCTACACACTTTGATCGATCTTGGGGTTGCCATTAGTGTGATGACCAAGGACACCATGCTCAATCTCAGCCTCCAAGGTTCATTGAGAAAGACCACAACAGTTCTACAACTTGTAGACTGCTCCACAGTTACCCATGAGGGGATTGTGGAGGATGTGATGGTCTCCATTGAGTCTTGGTAGTACCCTGCATATTTCCTAGTTCTCCAGCCTAAGGCTAAGCTTACTGGTTACCCTCTCATCCTTAGGAGGCCCTGGTTGGCCACTGCCAATGCTTACATCAGCTGCGAAGCTAGGAATATGACAATCAAGAATGGGCATATGTCCAAGCAGTTAGTCTTATACCCTCCTGCTCAGCCATCTCTAGAACAAGATATACCTTTATGGCTGGAAGAGGAGGAAGAAGATGATGTTTATTCTACCCAGAATAATCATCCAATTAATCTATACTTGGCTGATTCCAACCCTCTCTATGTCAAAACCATAGAATTCGGCCCTGAGAGAGCTTTGAAAATAAATTCATCTCTTTTTGTTCTCCAAGAGGAGAAATTGTGCAACATGCTAAAGGAACATTTGGATGCCTTCGCTTGGAGTTACAAAGAAATGAAAGGAGTACACCCCTCAGTGTGTACTCACCACATTTACATCAAAGAAGGTTGCAAGCCAGTCCGGAAAACCCAAAGGAGGATGAATCCAGCTCTTAAAGATATAGTCAAAGAAGAACTGCAAAAATTGCTAGATGTGGGATTCATTTATCCTTTCTTCGACAGTGAGTGGATCTCTCCTATGGTGTTATTTCCCAAGAAAAATGGTAAGTGGAGGATTTGTGTCGATTACAGGGAATTGAACATAGCCACAAAGAAGGAACATTTCCCTCTACCCTTCATCGACCAAGTGTTAGATGGTCTGGCAGGGAAAAAGTTTTTCTCTTTCCTAGATGGATTCAACGAGTACAATCAAATCCAGATTAACGCGAAAGACTAGGATAAAACCACCTTTACTTGTCCTTGGGGAAATTTTGCCTATAGGGTCCTTCCTTTTTGCTTATGCAATGCTCCTGCCACTTTTTAGAGAGAAATCATGAGCATCTTTGCTAAGTTAGTCCATGATGCAGTATAAATCTATATGGATGATTTCACACCTTATGGGGGTGATTTCAAGGAGGCTTTGTCCAACTTAGGTAAGGTTTTGCACAAACGCATTGAGATGAACCTATCTCTCAATCATGAGAAATGTGAATTATTGATGACTGCAGAGACCGTGCTAGGTCATTCAATATCTCAGCAAGGACTGTAGGTGGACCCAAACAAAATAGTTATCATCTAAAGGGTCCCACCAACTCAAAAGTAGAGAGATGTCAGAAGTTTCCTAGGGTTAGCTAGATACTATTGAAGGTTCATAAAGGACTTAAGAAAGTTGGTCTCTCCTTTATTTGGGTTTTTGGCCTCTGAGTTTATATGGTCAAAAAGTTGTCAAGAGGCCTTGGACATCCTGAAGAACAAGTTAACCACTGCACCAATTCTCCGAGGCCCAAATTGGGCCCTTCCTTTTCATATTCATGTTGATGCCTCACACAAAGCCATAGGAGCAACCCTAGGTCAAAAATATGAAAAATTTCCCTATGCCATTTACTTTATCAATAATAATCTGTCAAAGGCCAAACTAAACTACACAGTGATCGAAAAGGAGCTCCTCGTTGTTCTACATTCATTGAACAAATTTAGGAATTATATTACAGGCTATCAAAAATTTTCCCATACTGACCATGCTGCAATCAAATATTTAATGAATAAACTTGATGTGAATGCTTGTATTATAAGATGGTTACTTTTACTACAACAGTTTAATCTAACTATTGTTGATAAGATTAGTAAGGAAAATGTTGTTGCAGAATTTTTGTCAAGATTAACTTTTCCTGTAGGTGAAGAGGGAATGGTTGATGACCAGTTACTGGATGAGCACTTATTTTCCATTTCAGTTCTCTCTCCATGGTTTGCTGACATAGCAAACTATTTTGTATCACCACAGTTCCCATCGAACATGTCCTCCAAAGAGAAAAGCAAGATTATAAGGAAGAGGGCCCCCTTCAATTGGATTGGGGGAAATATCTTCAAACTTGGCCTAGATCAAATCTTGAGAAGGTGTGTCATGGAGGAGGAAGTCCTTGACATCCTTGGGCCCTGTCATGATGGGGCTTTTGGAGATCACTTTGCAACAAAGAGGATAGCATTCAAAGTGTTACAAGTAGGATATTATTGGTCTACTCTTCATCACGATGTGAAAATATATACTAGTCAGTGTGATCAGTGCCTAAGGATGGGAAAGCCTACACCAAGGGATGAAATGCCTCTATAGCCTCAATTGAATTTCGAGCCATTTGACAAGTGGGGGATGGACTTCATCGGACCTATTTACCCTCCTTCCAAGCAAAAACAATACATCATTGTCTGCATTGACTCTTTCACTAAGTGGGCTAAAACCAAGGCAATTAAGGAAACAACATAGGAGAAGGTAGATGAGTTCTTAAGGGAGAATTTATTTTACAAATTTGGGTACCCTATAGAGCTAGTCACTGATCAAGGCAGTCAGTTTACCTCCAACATGATTGAAGACTTTCCCAGCCAGCACAAGATCAAGCATAGAACCTCCACTCCCTATCACCCACAAGATAATGGGCAAGTGGAGGTGACCAACAGAGCGCTAGAGGGCATCTTGCCCAAAGTGGTTAACAACAGTAGGACAGATTGGGCAGATGGACTAGTTGAGGCCACCTAGGCCTATAATACCACTTGGAAGACCACCACTAGATTCATACCCTATGAGCTAGTCTATGGGAAAAAGGCCCTACTGTCCATTGAGTTTGAGTATAACACATTAAGGATGACAGCCCAACTAGATCTAGATCTCAACAGTGCACAAAAAGAGAGATTGTTGCAGTTGAATGGTTTGGATGAGTTCAGAATGCAGGCCCTCCTACACACAGAGGTAACCCAACACTAGAGGAAGATCTGGCATGATAAGAACATTAAGGATAAGAAATTTCAAGAAGGTCAAGGATAAGAAATGTCAAGAAGGTGATTGGGATTTGTTATATGATTCTAGATATAAATAATTTAAGGATAAGTTAAGGACAAGATGGCTAGGGCCTTATGTTATAGAAAGATGTCATGATAATGGTTCAGTGCAGATAAGAACCATAGATGCAGAGGCCATTCCTTTACTTGTTAATGGGCACAGACTGAAATTTTACAAGAGGTCATTGTCAAAGAAATAGATCATTGAGGGTATCAATAAAAGAGTGATGGTGGTGGAGAAAGTTTCATCTCCTGCCTCATCAAATCATTGAGAGAGAGAAAAAAATAAGGACTCAGGTGAAAACCTGCATGAGGCGCTTGAGTCCCACTATTGGGCTAAAAAACTCTTGAGGTGGCCCAATGGCGTCGAAAAAAAATAAAAAAAAAATGAGAAAATGAAAATATCTCTAGGTGAAAACCTCTCTTGGGGCATTGAGGGCAAACAACTAGGATGAAAACCTCTTAGAGGCAAACTAGTTGTTTTCAAAAAAAAAAAAAAATCATGAAAATTTCTATTTGCAAGTCAGCAAGAGGACGATCAAAGAACAAAGGAGGATAAAAAAGGGACCTATTTCACTCACATTTTTATTTTTCCACTCATCATCATTCATCACTCCACCATTTATTTCATTTTTTCACTCCTTTGCTTTAGTTTACAAGGGGAATGTGTTTTCTACAGGATCCCCTGAAAATCTACAGGATGATCCTGTAGGAATTACAGTGGCTCTGGAATCCTATAGAAATTTACCCTTGGGCGATAAAATGAGCTTCCATGTTAAAAAATAACATCCCTACATCACCACTTCATTACCATACCTCTCTTCACCTTGAACGCCCTTGCAATCATCATAAAAAAAATCAATTTCCAAAAATTTTTCACAGTCCTCAAGAGAAAACACAGAGAGAAAAAATGAAATAGAGAGTAGAGGGGAGAAGCACCTAAGTATTTCTCATTCTCCACAGTCCTAGCCTTCCTCTCAATCCAAGTCATCATCCTCAAAATCCCATCAAAGTGTATGATTAAAAGTTCTGAGGGAGAATCAGTTATAGGATATCCCGTAGGAAATCCTGTAGCAACGTATCCCATAGAATACAAATCATGATTGCAGCAAGCTTCTAGCATGACGATCCACATTCAGAAGGAGCTCTAGAGTAGAAAAATAACCACCATATTCAACACTAGGTACTTGCACATAAAAGGAATCATCAGAGAGAAATAAAAAAGGAAGTAAAAATAGCATGCAGCCAACACACAGCAAGCATCTCCGGTCTTCAACAACTGTAGCAAGGTATCAACACCATAAGTAAGTATCTCGCTTCACTCTATCATTTTCATAATGTAGTGAAAATATGTAAAAGCTACGAGCAAGTTGGTTTATAAGTGAAAGGTGGCCATTTAACTTGGCCACCTTCTTGAGTCAACGAAGACAAAATAGTTGGTCCTCCCACACGTGGCAGCAATCAAGCCAAAGAGAGATAGGAGAAGGACAGAAGCAGTTAAGTCTACGGAGGCATGAACTAGGAGTTGATTACAAGGAGAGGGGAATGATGAGGTGGTAGTGGGGACCAATGGTCTAAAAATAGAAAATGTACCTCCACTGCCAGCACACCACCTCACATAACTCAACCATAAGAGTAAATATTCGTTGATCCCCATGCACTCATGCATTAATTTCCTCAAGGTTCACTCTAGCAAAGTCACTCTCATACCTAGGCAACCTACAAAAGAGCAAAATTTCATCTATCTCCTATGCAGGACTTCTAATAGGATTACAAAGGAAATCCTATAGGATCGCACAAGAATCCTACAAGATATAGACAGACAGTCTACAAGATTGGCCGAGAGGAGTTTCAGAGGGAAAAACATGGGGGTTGGCTACAAAAAACACTATGAGGAGGTAGGCTCTATAATTACTTCCCTTTTTAAAAGTGAATTGAACAATAAAATCCCCTAGTATTGAGTGAATTTGGTAGTTCTGTAATGGAATTGTCTCCACAATTCTTTCAGTTATTTACTTCTACATTCAAAATCTGTGTCAACCATCTCAGCTCCTCAAAATTCACCAACAAAATGATAGGGGGGTTTAATAGAAGGGAGCCCATTAACATTGTGATAATCCACCAACACCCTCAGGTGTTAGAAATCTTCACAAGGCATAATTGGATGGAGTATTTTGAAAAATTAAGAGGGTATGATGATGAAGTGGCCCGATATTTTTCTCTCTCCCTCATTCCACTGACCAGAGTCCATGCGACTATTGTGGTGATAGGAATCTCCATAGAGATCACCCCTAAACTCATAAGTAGAATTACCACACTTCCCCTAGGAGTGCCTTAGAGAAGGGAAGACAAGGGAGATAGCTAAATTGCCAAGAAGAAGTTCTTTTTAGAGGGAGAAGAGCCCACTGAGGACAAAAATGGAGTAAGGAGAGCAAGCCTACCATACCCCTGGAATGAGGTGATCTACCACCTTATCAAATAAATATCATGTGAGGGTATGTAGAGTGTGGTTTATGGGTATCAGCATACCATACTTCCTTCTGCAATCACTGATAGATACAAGCATAAAGGTGCAAGAGGGAAACCACCAACAGTTAGCCTGCCATAGGTTAATTAGAATCATCATAGAATATGCCCTCCACAACCTCATTATTCCTATCCAATGGTCAATTTTCAGAGACATGCAGACAGAGGAGGATATCAAAGCCCTCACATATGAAATTAATCCCACGACCAGTGAAAAATATGAGGAAGAAACTAAAACAGATGGAGAAGAAGAAGAGGGGGAATAATATGAGATAGATGAGGAGGAAGAATAGGAGAAAGAGAGGGAAAATGATGAGGAAATAGAGGAAGATGTCAAGGAGGAGACTGATAAGCAAGATGAGGATCTAGAAGGAGGAGAAGAGGGGAAAAACATAGAGGAAAAGGGTAATGGAAAAGAGGAGGCAAAAGACAAGGAGGAGTCACCTAGGGTGTCTCCTCAACCCACTAAGAGAGAAGCAGCAGCTGCCCTCACTGCTCTTAGCACCCCTATCAAACAAAAAGGCAAAAGATAGAGGCAGCCCCCCTTATATTTCAAAACAAGGAAAAGCACAAGGATAAGATAGGGGAAATCCCAAACTCCAACCAAAATTCCCATTGTAAACGAGGACTCACCTAAACAACAGGATAAAATGCCTCTTGTTAAGTCTCCTATCACCTATATGAGAAGGCCTATAACTATATCCACCTCATCTGAAGGAAAAGAAATCCTACAGGATACACAACAGAACCTACAGGAAGCAGAAGAAGTCATGCAGGAGACTCTTCTAAACCTACAGGAGACTCAAAAATTGGATAAGGAGGGAATCCTACAACAAGAAACTAAATAAGAGGACCCGGAGCTAAGGGAACCTAGCCCCCAACCTAACCTTGATTCCTACTACAAATTTATTGAAGGGGGTAGGGTCATTCCACAAAAATGTTCTATTCCATTATTCCTTTAGCTTGAGAAGGAGAGAGACAGAAATCATATATGGATGTAGATTGTGAATTCCAAGGGGGTGGAGGACATTGGTCACATGGAGGAGAAGCTCAAGGAGATGGGCAGAGAACTAAGTAGCTTGAGAGAGAGAGAGGCCATAATGACAAATTAGTTAGAGATAGAAAATGCATGGTTGAAAGGATAGCTACAAGAAAAAGAGAACCAATTGGCATGTATGGCCAGTCTCTCTTTGGAAGCAATCCAGTATAGGATGGCAGCTAAATCTTATGCCCTATACCTTAAGGAATAGTGGTTTGAGTTACAAATCAAGACCCTAGCATAGAGAGGCATTATGCCATCTCAGGATTATAGAAAATTCATTTATGTTTGTGATAAAAGTACATTGGAATAGAGGGCCAAGATGTCTAAGTTTTATTTGCATAACATGGCCTTAACAGACATGAATGTATGGGACACTAATGTCAAGCTAGGAGATTTACAGTTAATGGCTTTGGCATCATGGATGAACCATGAGGAAGCAAGGGCTACATAAATGAAGAAGATATTGGCACGAGAACAAACAGAGCCTCTTATGATCAGAGCTGAGCAGTCAATCCAATGGCCCTCATCAGTACCCATAATGTAATTGCAAATGATCTTCAGCTTACACCCAGGTATCTTGCTACCCAAGAGAAAGCAATTTCACATTTTGAGGACATGTTTAGGTTGCTAGGGGATGATAGCATGCAAGCTTTCCTGAGGAGATGGAACACATTTCCATACAGTTTAAAGATAAGAGAGTACCACTCTCCTCAAATAATGAGAGAAGCACTGAACAGGACACTCATGTACAAGCAATCTATGCAAAGGATCAAAGTCAATTGGATTGGCTTGAGACTCAGTCCACCATTGCTCTTAGGGATGCTAGAAGGAAGGAAGGAAGAAGAAGAAAGGAGATAGTGGGAAGAGGTAGAAAAGAAGGAAGTTTTATATGCACAAGAAGAGGAAACCACAGCAGAGGCATGGGATGTCAGGGAGGCCACTAGAGCTATGAAATACATGGATATTGATTGAGTTGCTCAGAGGATGAGCAACACTTTCAGTAGGGGGTGATGATGAGCCTCATCATTGGGTAATTATATGGGCCTTAATTCACCACCTAGGTTAGTCAAACCAACTCTTATCACAACTTATTACATGTTTTTATTATATTTTGTATAAGAGATGAGTTAAAGTGAGATATTATGCCTAGTGGAATAATATGCATTGAATGCAGGTTTGGAAGAGAAAATCAAGGAATTTTGCAGAGACTAAGGTTTTAAACTCGAATGCGACAAGGGAGAGAGATTGTAGGAGGTAAATCCTCCTCATTTACTCCTCCCCCACTCGAATATTCCTCCATTAATCACACCAACTTGGAGTGCAAGTAGCCAAGTCATGAAGATCAGAAGGCAACCGAGCAAGTGATAGATAAAGAGTTAGTTCATCTTGAGTTTGGGAGTCGAGCCTCCCTAAATTTAAGGAAGTTGTTGGGGATTTCAGTTGTATAAGTAGAGAGGACTAGAGCCTCATTAGGATTTGAATTTTTGTTGTAAAAACTCTTGTTATTTTTGAGCTCCAAACTTGCGGAAGACTTTGATGTAATTTTAAATTTTGGCAATAAGAATGATATTTTTCTTGATCCAGTGCTGAGTTAACTTAGAGGGCTGAAGCTCTTGGGTTAGGGCCAAACACTAGAAGTAAAGGTTCCTCTTCTTGTCTATGTATGCTTAGCTTAGTTTAATAGATTCATAGTTAAACTGTCTTTAGAATTATTTCATTGCAAATAGTGTAGAATTGTTTATTAGTTTGCTTCCATTAGTGCCTTACTTTAGTAGAAGGTTAGAAGGGATAAAAGAAGAAACAAAAAGCTTCCAGTAGTTATCTTGGCCTCACTTCTTCCTTTTGGGATCATGATTTGCTGAAAATACCCTTATGCAACCCCAAAAAGACATATTTCCATTTCTTTCATAATATTTAGAGTTTACTGTACTTGAACCAGCATTTGATCAGTTCTGCAAAGTAGTATTTTCATTGGGTTAGGGCCAAAAACTAGAAGCAAAGGCTCCTCTTCTTGTATCTGTATGCTTAGCTTAGTTTAATAGATTCATGGTTAAACTGTCTTTAGAATTATTTCATTGCAAGTAGTGTAGAATTGTTTATTAGTTTGCTTCCATTACTGCCTTACTTTAGTAGAAGGTTAGAATGGATAATAGAAGAAACAAAAAGCTTCCAGTAGGTGTCTTGGCCTCACTTCTTCCTTCCGGGATCATGATTTGATGAAAATACCCTTATGCAACCCCAAAAAGACATATTTCCATTTCTTTCATAATATTTAGAGTTTACTGTACTTGAACCAGTATTTGATCAGTTTTGCAAGTAGTATTTTCATTGCCATCTATTCTATATTCATTCTTGCAGTAGATATCATCAATGATTCCATTTTATTCAGCAATTTCTTCATGCTTAAGGTAGAAAATTAGTTCATTAAATTCTGCTTTTCTAGCTCATGAGAATTATTCTTGTTTACATGATTTTTTTGGAAATTACACATGTTTGATGAAGAGTAGGTGCTTCACAAGTAGAAAGAGATATCATAGCAATAAACCACCTTCCAACTTCATCCACCCATAGGCATTCCTTGTTTTCATCAAAACCTTCACCAATTTCATCATTTTACATAGAAAATTCCCCAAGCATGTTGACTGAATCCAACCATCTCCTAAACTTGGTTTTTGGTTATGAGTGATCCTAGACCTTTTCTCACTCCATTACATGCATCAATCTCCTTCCCTAAGCCTTCCATCACCTCCAACACCCATCGTTTTTCTCACAGCTGTATCTTGTAGAAATACAGGGAATCGTGTAGGTTTCTAGTACTTCCTGTAGGTTTTCCTGTAGTGGCCTGTTTTGAGGCTGAATTGAGGGAAAACCTCTAGGAATCCTCCCAAGGTCACCCAAGGGTCTCCCAAACCTTCTATCCATCCTCCAGTATCCCTAAACCACCTACAACATCACCAAAAGATATTAGCTTGCACATTTGTTTTTTCATGAAAAGCATAAAAAGACAAAACAGATTTATTACAGTCCTTTACATGCATAACGGTGATGTTTGATATTTTTGAATTTCATGCTTAGGACAGTAGCATTTTGTTCATGCTAATTTATCATTATTGCAAAGCATAGCTCTTAGCAGTTAATTAGGAAATGGCGTGCCTTAGCATTGAATTTCAGTCTTTTTCATTATTACAGTAGATCAGCTTTCTCTTAGATTAGAATTCTATTTCTTTCATCAAGGAACCAAGCTTCTTCTGAATCCATAGATGTCTGGCTTGAAAACCCTAGTGGTTTCTTGCTAGCTGAAAAGTGACAAAAGCCAGAACCATCACTTTTAATTGTGTATACAACACTTTCACCTCCAAGTTTGTATGAACCCTGGGTTGATAAAGTAAAGCTGGTAGCTCTAGGAGTTGTAGCATTCTTGCTGTAATATTGGTGCTCATCAGTGACCGTTTGTGCAAAACAGTTTCATGCATGTGACAGCATTGAGATAGCAATGAAAACTAAAATAGTTCTAGGACAATCTAGTATACATGTAAATGACAACAAGCATTCAAATAAATTAAGCAAACAACACTCACATAAGTGAAAACACAAAAAGTGATAGAAATGCTGAAAAAGGAAGTTGAGACCACTTACCCATGAATAGCTGAGCTGGAATTGTCGAAAAGTCTTGGATGTGATGTGGGATGTCAAAGCTCCAAGATCGATGTGAAAGAATGAGCTTTGATGTGTCGAATAAATAAGTTTTGAGCTCATGACGTGCATGCCACAAATCTAGGAAAAAGCAACACTTGGAGGAAAGTTTCTAAAACAAATTTTCCTATAACCTCTAGCTGCTAAAAATAGCTCCCTGAATCATGGGATGTCTTTTTCTATTCCAGGAAAAATCAAGCCATGCATGCAAGTCAAGTTTCCTTGGTCCCGGGTGGAACTGGTCAACTCAACTGCTCATGCATGAAGCTGCTCAACTACTTGAAGGAAATGCACATTTCTAGCTGCCCAGTATATTTGTGCAATTTTTGGGTATGTCAGCTAACTGTTGCCTAGATTTGTGCAAATTCTGGGCTGAGCAGCCCCGCTAGGGAAAATTGCACAATTTTCACTGTTAGTGTTGACTAGCAGAATTGCGCAATTCTGGTGCCCGGCAGGCTGCCAGATAGGATTACCCAATTTTTGGAGGGAAGGCTAGTTGCACTCCAAAAATGCACAATTTCTTGGGAGAGCTTCTCAGCCTGTAGCTGGACCAAGTCTGGATGAACAACCTATGAGGGGAATGCATCAAGTTGTGATCGATAGGCTACCTTTGTGCAAGAAAAACATTGAAGCTTGTGTCCTTGAAGAAGCAAGACAAGGTGTTGTGAAAAGTTGGTAGGGAGGCTCCAAAACGAAGCTAAGGAAAAACTTTGGAGGGTGGTTGTAGCCACTAAAACACTTGGAGGCACATTGGTAGAACTCCAGCTCTCTGAATGGAACTTATTCTTGAAAAGCAAGTCTAACACCTACGGAAGTATTGTTCAGTTCTCAGTTCGTCTTGGTTTCACACTAGATTGATTGTGAGATGTAGCATCTGCCAAGCTCTTGGTCAATTAACACACATTATAATCCAACACAACACAGTTGTTTTGATTGGGGTTGAGGGGTATATTGGTGCACAAGCAGTATAGTCATCAGAGTCTTAGTTTCATCTCTGGTGTGGCTCTGCTGCCAGCAGCCCTCGATAGTACCTCGGCGGAGTCACATAGGAACATAAGCATGGCTCCACTGCTAGTGACCCTGGTCAGTACCCCAGCGGAGTTACTTGCATCACCTCTTTGCATAGGAAGCCTTTCTCTTATTTCACCTTATTCATTTTTATTTTGATTTTTCTTAGTTTTCATTTTTTTCAACTGTGCATAGCATATATTCATTTTAGAGGCAGAAGAGGGATCCCAACTTATTGAGAGAAGAAGAGGTTGTTCCAATAGAGAAGTAGTTTATTATACCTTTGATGTGCTTATTAAGGTTTTCCCCCTCACCTTACTCTTCTTGACTGAGATGACAAGGGTTAACCCAAAAACAACCGACTAGCATAGGTGATACTAGTTAGCATGCAAGCATTGTGTTTTCATGAAGGTTCACTTCGAACAGTTTGTATTTTCCTTCAACGTATCATGGACTAAAAGTAATAATTTCTTCATACAGAGGCAAGATGACATATAACCAAGTATTGATAGTTGTACAAAGCCTCTTGTACTTTACCCATCTTTTTTCAAGAGTCATACATGGTTTCATGTGAAACTAACCTACGAATGAAACAAGTGCACTAACAAACAACAAAGAAAAGCAAGAGCATAAGCGGAAGTGAAAGCAAAAAAGGTAAGAAAACAAGCAAGTAGACAAAAAAACAAACAAGGAAAGTAAGCAAACAAGCATGCAAGAAAACGGACTGAAAGCAGACACTACTCCTACTCCTAAGCTAACGGTGCATGGGCCTGATCACATGAAGTGATATTTCCAATGCAACCACCAACACATTGGTTGACCCATGTTTGTGAAGGCTTGGTTGACGAGAAACCTAGTTATTCGAACTAGCAAGAAATAAAGATATAACAATGAAGACAACCACACTTCATGTTTCAAAGTGCCCACAGGACATATGTGAGTGCAAGTGCATGGAAAACAGTCTGCAGACTTATCATGAAGCTGTGTGATACTGCGTGCAACTTTGAAGCATAAGAACACTCTTGCATGTGACATGGAAGGAAATGAAAGAAACAAATATAACTTGTATCATTCACATGTGCTTGCAATGTAAGATTCCTCCAATGCATAAGTGATAATATCATATAGTTTGAGTGGAGGAAGTATGATCCGTGTGTGAGAGGATCTTCAATGCATACAAATGAGTGATGAGGAGTCTTGGGTGATTGAAAAAATTCTTGATTAGAAGTGAGACTAACCCCAAGAGAGCAAAGTGCTGACATAACCATCAGCTCGGGCTGAAGTGCCTCAACAGTCTTGGGTGTTTCAACTTCATCATTGTTGTGGGGAAAAATGCCTATGCAGGACGATCCTATCCACCTAAGGTGTGACAGTGCCTTAGCAACAAACAGAGACAGCTATTCTAGTATTCTTCCTTTATGAATTAAGAATGAAGAGAGATGGATGGACTAACCGGTGTCTTCCGTTTATCCCTCGATCCGGTTTCTCTTCTCTTGGAGAGTTCCCAGCTACTTGCCTTCTCGCTCGCCCAGCTTCAAGAGGTTTCTGCAAGATCACAAGAAGAGAACACTACACAAGACATGGATTCATATTCATAACTAGTTCAGGATTAGAAATAAACTAAACATACTAATGCAATCATACATCAAAGATACATCAGTATATAGGAGAAACCAAGATAGATTTATTGATGAATAACAAGGTTCAGGAAGAGATACAACCCAGAGGGCTCCAATCCAGCATCTCCTTCCCAGCAAATGGAATTCCTATCTTCACCCCCTTCAAAGCATTAAGCACCCAATCATTCCAATCTCAAACCAACAACAATTCTTTGCAATAACAAAATTCCAGCCCCTAGATCTCATGGAGGAGAGATCCATATATAGATGTTTGGAGAGAGGATGAGTCAGCTTGAGATCTGACTAGTGTCCTCTCCCTCTGTCAGTTCTTGATTCCACTTGGAGGTTCTTGCTTCCACTTGGAGATTTGGAACCTCTTACTCATCACCAGTCGAATTCCCTGAGGCAAGTGTCATTGAGGAAGATTTTGGAAGCTTCCTGGGTTTTGACACCTCGTGGAATGAACTTGCCACATGTCAACTCTCGCTCAGCGCAGGTAGCCAGTGTTGGCTTTGACATTTAGCACAGGTAGCCAGTGTTGGCTTTGACATTCAGCGTAGACAGCTAGTGGAGCCACTGAATTGATCCTGAATTGACTTGTTTTTGAGCAGTTTCTGGTGGAGAACTTCTGTGAATTGCTGTGGTTTGTTAGCCTTGTTCCTCTAGGGGTAGGAACAACATGTTTAGGGACTTTGGATCCCTTATATTATGGACATTTCATGCTCAATGCTGTAAGGCACAAAAATGTCTATAACAGTTGCCCCCTAAAGTATGAGGTCGTTTATCGGGTGAAATGCTTTATCAGGGGGATCCGAAGTTCATCCAATGCTGGGAGGAGACCAGTAATAAGATACAATACAATACATTATTTTTCATACTGCTTTCATGATCTAGCTGAGGCGGGCATTCCCATGCTCAGCTTTATAAATTCATTTTTCTGTACATAGAACAGACAATCGTCTGATGGTAGACTGATAATTTTGATGAAATTATCATCCTTTGAGTAGGATGATTATCTGCTGCAATGATGTACATGTCAATGTCTTTATCTTTCCTGAATATATATCGCAGCCCGGATGGATGGAACTAGATCCGGGGTCTTCAAACTCATTCGATCTTCACTCTAAGTACAAGTCGATCCATGTGAGAAATGTTCTGAAGTAGAACATGGAAAGACATCGCTTGATTACCGGTCAATGAGGTAAACCGTTAACAAGCGCGAGAGGAATCACCGATAATGATAATGACCCTCAAGGTACTGCAGTACAATTCACGTGGTGTGAATAAAGGACTTGGCATCGAACACCACGCAAAATCTTTCGGTCGAAGGTCATTGATGTATACCTGTTGCCGGAAGTGAGAAACTTGCCATTGAGGCATGCAAGCTTCAAAGTACTGAAGGGGTTGTTCCTAGATCAACTTCTTGGATAATGAGCTGACGTCGACAAGAAGCGATCTGTCAAAGGAGGGCCTTAATGAATCCCACATCAATGACGTGGAACGGAGCTAATGATTTTGATGGAGGTGAAAACGATCTGTGACATATGATTCAGGGTGGCGGTCATGGAAGGATGAAGGATAATGTATGGCAGTGGATGGGACACGGTTGACTTTTCTGAACGACTTCTCTTGAACATATGGCGACACTGATGCGATGGATCAGTAGCATTACCCCAAATATGGATGGTATGGCGAGACCATGGATGTGACCGGTGAATGAAACAACCCAACTCGATTATGGTACGGAGGAAAAGTGTCATGTTCAAGAGCGACTTGCTACCATCAAAGTTTTCTTGAGTTTCTCCCAATTTTTCCCCAGTCATTGCTGACCAGTACCTCTTTATTTTTGTCAAGCTTGAGGAGGATAACATATGCTTGTTCTATAACTTGCCCTTTGGGCAAGCCCATCGCTATGTTTTAACGAGCCTAGCGATGGTGAAACTCGTTCTCGTCTAAAGACAAGTTTGTCGCTATTTAATGCTTTTAACGAGTCTAACGACAAAGATAACTCAGTCCTTTTCATTTTTAGAGAGTCTGAAAAGGTACATAAAGTTAACTCCAAAAGTCCTTTTTCGTCATCTAATCCCTTAAGTCCGAAAAAGTATAAAACAATACAGAAGGGATGAGTTTTCGATAGTTTTAACGAGCCGAATAAACAAGCGCTCGATCTTTTTGTGCAATAATCCCTCAGGTCCAAAAAGATTAAAATCTAGAAGAGGGATAGCTCTTCCTATCCCTTTAACGAGCTGGAAGGCCAAGGACTCGGCAATCTTTTCATATTTTATGAGTCAGATGAAAAGAGCTTAAAGAAGACTCGTCTTTTGAGGAACGAGTGATGAAACAGGTTAGCAGCTGATTCCAGGTACAGGTTGGAATTTTCCAATCACGGCAGTGTCACAAGGATGGCTAGTGAAATCACTCTTCGCAGCTGTTCCTCAAAATGGGTAAACAATCATATGGAGGTGAATGATCGGCCAATGGAAAAGTGGAGGTGACGGTGCAAACACGACCAAGGCTTTAATGGCTGATAATATTACATTCACAGTGGTTATTTACCGGAATAGTTCATTTTTTAACGAGCTTAAACGCGGGTGGAAACATTTGCTCGGTCTTATGTTTATTTTTTAACGAGCATGAACTATGTGCTAAAACTGCTCGGATCTTGCGTTTATTTTTTAACGAGCATGAACTGTGTGCTAAAACTGCTCAATAACCCAGTCATATGATAAGAGTGTCTCATCAAGATTTTATTTTTTATGGAGCTTCATCTCACTAAGCTTTGCTCCGGATCCTTTCATTATGCAAGTTCGGAAACGACTAATCCTACGAGTTTAAAGGGTTAGACCTACAGGTTTAAAGGGAGGACCTAAAAATTTAAAAAATAAATAGTCGCCCCTTGCTTGCACTCCAAAAGGTTTGCATGCCCCCATGCATAAAGTACGATTTCAAGGTTACCCCTTCTTATGTCCAATAAAACATTTGTTTTACCGGGAGAGGCCTACCTCTTTCAGGCTACCCAAAGATTGTTCTGTTATTCTTTCAACAAAACACTTCTTCGGCGGTGTCTACCGAGATAAACAAAGGTGAGTGACGACTCCCGCCCTCTCACATAACTTTGACAAAAGAATCTTATTCTAGAACAACCCCTCTTACAACCACGGACGGGGTACGGACTAGTCATATTCTCCCGCGGAAACCTACCCTATACCCAAAGTTTTCCTGCCGAAGCAGACCAGGACGCATGCCCCCTGGGGTCCAATCATATCCTCCCGGATTACTTGCGCTCATCAGGAGGACGGACCGTGGGTTGAGACACTTCTTGCGTGAAGAGACCATTTAGGGATGGTACATGACTATTTGCGATGCGTGATCTGGGAAATGAAAGTTGGTCCACGAGCTTGACCACTCTTCCTTCATGCGGAAAACACATTACTCTAAAGAGTGAGGAGACGATGGCTCCCATGCAATATATATAGTCTCGTCCAAGGAGTAGGTTATAATCCAAGGGTCCTTGAACGACTATCACGTTCATTTGAACGGTCTTCCCTTTCAATGTGATGGGCACATTGGGGAGGATCCCTAAAGGTCGACTGGTTCCTTTATCAAAGCCTGATAGATTTCTTATTTTAGGCAAAAGCGCTGGCGAACCAAGCGCTTTCCAAGCAATAGAGGAAAGGATACTCACAGATGCCCCTTCATCAATGATAGTGCCAGCCATTACCATTCTGTATATTTGAACGATAATTCTGAATGGTATGCTTGCTGGCAACCGGGGTCTGCCTAGTTGGTTCCAGTCGAACGAGACAACTAGGTTGCTTGGTGGTGGGACCGAATAGACGGCCGGGTACGACTCTGACGAAGTTCCTTCCTGCGATAAAGGAATGGGCAAATTTCCCCCTTGTTCGTCGGAGTCTGTGTTGATGAAGAGAATTTGGACGGTGTCGTCTTTACTCTCCTCTGTGATGGTATCATTCGAAGATAGAGCCTCTGAAGGCAAAACCGGGTCAACTGCCGTCTCAAACTTTAGACTTTCGTCAGGTATGGATTCAGATGGTTCATCTTCAATGATAGGTGCTTCGGCTGACCACCTAGGCGGGCCAGCCGGGTTCTCAACTAGTGAAGGACTTGGCAGGAGTTTTTGATATCCAGGAGGAAGTTGCGCTCGTAAAATTGGGCGATCTTCCAAAACTCTTTTAGCCTCGTCTAAGAAGGGACAACGGTGGATGGCATGGTCGCCTTCACATAGTTTGCAGGGAAATCTAGCTTTCCCTCTCCATCCTGTGGCTTCACTTTCACTAGTTGACGGTGAGCAGTCAGCATGGCTATCAGAGGTTGACGCCACCGAATTGTGCAAACGGGGAGACCAGTCCCTTAGTATTCGAGGGATGCAGGGACAATCTCTGTGGAAGTGGTCTCCCTTGCATATGACACATGGCGATTTAGGCCTAGTCAGTGCTGTGTGTGGATTTTTGTCAGACGACACTTGTTTGCCCCCAGTCGATTTTGGCTCCTTCTTCTTCTTCTCTTTCTTCTTCTTTTCCTTCTTCTCCTTAGGAACTTGGTTTTTTGTTTTACCAGTTCCGTCAAGCGAAGAGGAAGGAGGAGAGGAAGAATTAGATGAAGTAGAAGGCTGGTGGGTAACTCTGGTCTGGTCTAACTGTTGACTCGACTGTTTAGGAATGGTGGTGTTCTGAACGACATTGGTTGAAAAGAGCCAGACCGGCAGGCCAATTGTCAGTCCTGGAAGCGACAATGTGGCCATATGGGGCGCACCAACATCTCCCCAAGAGGAGAAGGGACTAGGATTTCCACCAAGGGGAATTCCTTGGTTGGTGTGCTCCATTTTCTCAACCTAAAGATCAACGCAGGAATAAAGGGTGATTGTTCCGTTTAAAATAAATTTTAACGACGCTTTAGACACAACTTGCTTTTTCAATTTTAAAGAGTCGAGAAAAAGCTAAAGATGACTCTAGTCTCCTTCGATATTTTAACGAGCCCGAAGTGACAAATGCTCGGATGGACTTTTTCTGTTATAGAGTCTGAAAAAGGCCAAAAGGAACTGCTCTGGAGTTCTAGGCAGAGGGTGTGCCAAACTTTTCGCAAAACCGCAGAATACTTTTTAAGGTACGGGCGGTCGATCTTCCTGAATGCTGTGTTCAGTGCATTGCGATCAGTAGGGCGGTCGACATGGCTTCCTAAGGATAAAGGTTTTATGCCTATAGGGGTCTCCCAATATATACGCGACGGTACATGGGAGCACAATCCGTACTGGCGCTATCGTCCCTCAGGAGGAATCACCCACCATCAACGAGATCGACAGTCACCAGGCTTTACGACGCTAGAACACGTCTCTAGCCTAGACCTCTATGTTGTGCGTTATGTTGCAAAGCGCTGTTAAGTTCATTCAATTTATTTTAGGTTGATCTTTTTAGAAGTTTGCCTTTTGAGGTTCACCACGAGATGTATGATACAATTCCTAAATGCAGTCTAAAGATGATAAGCAAGCTTTATATCTTTTCAACTTTGAAAATCCTAGCTACTAAGGGAAAAGAAAGACACCATCTTTTCTCAAAGAGCAATCAACACACTCTAATGCACTTTTCCTAAATCAAACATGCAAACTATCAAGATGCAAATGCACAATGCAGGTGTTTGTTTTCCGCTTTCTTAGTATTGATGCCTACAAAGAAAGCTTTTTGTACAACTTTGAATTTGCTTTTAAATGACAAATACAAACAAGTTTACTTTTCCGAAATCAGAGAGGGTAGAAGAGATTACAACACTTAACGATTTTCAAAATGAATACTTGTTTCGACACTTAAAAGAGACAAACTCAAACCAATAAGCAAAAGCAAATGTATAATCAACTGTAAACAGCCAATGAACTCTCTCCTAAGATCACAATCAACAGATCTGAATCAAGGGCTACAGGATGATTATTTCACTCTTGCAAAGGAAAACTGCGAATGACGCCACAAACACATAAAAACACTCACAATATTTTTGTACAAAAGGAGGCGGAATTTAAGCAGAGAAAAGGAGTTATCAGACTAGTACCTATGCTGGTTACAGGCTGCAAAACAGAGCAGAGAACCCCAGCTGCACAAGGCCTAACTGGTTCAGCGCAACCTCAACACAGGGGTTTTGACATTCAACGCAGGTAGCCTTCACGGGACCTGCGTTGAAATGCAGAACCTCTTCACAGCTGTCGCGCTGAAGGAGAAACGAGAGTTTCTCACTGGGTTCTGGGTCACAGATTGCTATTTAATCTACTGTTTCAGGCCAAATCAAAGCAAAAAGCAAGGTGCAATCAAAGGGATGCTTTAAGGGAGTACTAAGATCTATCACAAAGGATCATCAAATCATTTGTGAGTCCATTGTTCAGATCATAGACAATTCCAGTGATTGGATCAAAGCAGCAACTGTCTACTTTGCATCCGGGAATAGCAGATGCAGTTCGATTGTTGCTGTCGAGTCTATGAAACAAACAATGATAGAAACACAAATAAAATGACTAAAAAAATGTCCCCAGCAGAGTCGCCAATTTGTTGTGGGGAAAAATGCCTATGCAGGACGATCCTATCCACCTAAGGTGTGACAGTGCCTTAGCAACAAACAGAGACAGCTATTCTAGTATTCTTCCTTTATGAATTAAGAATGAAGAGAGATGGATGGACTAACCGGTGTCTTCCGTTTATCCCTCGATCCGGTTTCTCTTCTCTTGGAGAGTTCCCAGCTACTTGCCTTCTCGCTCGCCCAGCTTCAAGAGGTTTCTACAAGATCACAAGAAGAGAACACTACACAAGACATGGATTCATATTCATAACTAGTTCAGGATTAGAAATAAACTAAACATACTAATGCAATCATACATCAAAGATACATCAGTATATAGGAGAAACCAAGATAGCTTTATTGATGAATAACAAGGTTCAGGAAGAGATACAACCCAGAGGGCTCCAATCCAGCATCTCCTTCCCAGCAAATGGAATTCCTATCTTCACCCCCTTCAAAGCATTAAGCACCCAATAATTCCAATCTCAAACCAACAACAATTCTTTGCAATAACAAAATTCCAGCCCCTAGATCTCATGGAGGAGAGATCCATATATAGATGTTTGGAGAGAGGATGAGTCAGCTTGAGATTTGACTAGTGTCCTCTCCCTCTGGCAGTTCTTGATTCCACTTGGAGGTTCTTGCTTCCACTTGGAGATTTGGAACCTCTTACTCATCACCAGTCGAATTCCCTGAGGCAAGTGTCATTGAGGAAGATTTTGGAAGCTTCCTGGGTTTTGACACCTCGTGGAATGAACTTGCCACATGTCAACTCTCGCTCAGCGCAGGTAGCCAGTGTTGGCTTCGACATTCAGTGCAGGTAGCCAGTGTTGGCTTTGACATTCAGCGTAGACAGCTAGTGGAGCCACTGAATTGATCCTGAATTGACTTGTTTTTGAGCAGTTTCTGGTGGAGAACTTCTGTGAATTGCTGTGGTTTGTTAGCCTTGTTCCTCTAGGGGTAGGAACAACATGTTTAGGGACTTTGGATCCCTTAGATTATGGACATTTCATGCTCAATGCTGTAAGGCACAAAAATGTCTATAACAATCATCAGGTGGATCATCATAAACCGGTGGCTTCAAAATATCAACTGTGATAGAGTCATGACCATGATAAAATATGGTAGTAAATGGATCATGACTGCCACGATTAGAAAAATCAATGATTTCATCGGCATCCTCATGAGCAGATGAATCAAACGGAGGGGTATATGAAAAGAGAACAATCTCATCCTCTGTGTTTCCAGAAAAGGAAGACGAAAGATCAAGTGGATTTTCATTGAATAACTTATCCTCTCCATTGTCAAATGATGGACCAACATCCAGTGTGTCCTGTGAGTGATCAACAATGGGTGCATCTGTGGATGAAGACACACATGGATGGCAGGTTCACCAAAGATGTTAGGAAAGAATGGAGGGGGCTCGGATGGAAGGGAGTCATCCTTCTCCAAGTGTTGATGTTCAAGCTCCCACTCATACTCTTCATGAATGATAGCACATGTTGCTTGTGCAACACCAATTCTATCAATGGCTTGTTCCTCATTCATAACAAGTGAAGAGTCCGGAATGGAAGAACATAAGATAGTATCATCCGAAGGAACAACCGAGTGAAAATACGAAGGTTGTGGAACATAATGCTTATGACAACTCAATGGAATCACAACCAAATATGCACAAAAATTAAGTGAAGTGATGTTTGTAGGATGTGAAAGATGAATAGGTGTGTGAGCATGATCCTCAACATAACTCGGCAGTGGTGGAGCTGTTGGATAAGGGGATGGCAGACAGTCAGTCGTGACAGTGACCGCATTCACATGAGATTTCACAACACCATCAGTGAAGAATGTTGAGCGAGGCTTGATTTCAGACTTCTTCTTGGGACAAGAATATTTCGTAAGGAAATACTTGAATCAGTCCCAAAGATAGGAAAATTTCATCTGGATCCTCAAAGCTTGAAACTGCAAGTCACAGAAGCACTGCCTAAAATCCTGTTGTGCTGTACAACAACCCCCCATTTCATAAAATTTTACTTAAAAAAAAAATCATAATATGAAATGGGTCCCTTCTAAAATTAGATGTGTGAATAAATTGGTATTAACCCATCATTAGAAAATCCATCATCAAAAGGTTCAATGGAGATGATATATTTTAAAATAAACCTTTTTTAATAGAAATAAAGTCGGTCTTGTAAATAAATATAAAGTTCTTTGTTATTGCGATAAAGCGATCACAATGATAAGGAAAACATATATAAAGACCCATTGACTTACTCCGATCCAAAAAGAAAATAACTATCAGATATTGGGAAAGGCAAATCATAAAGTATAATGGAAGACCCTCCCTGATTTCTTCTATGTGATATCACTATCGGAAATTGGGGGTAACAATCGAACACATGTTTAATGGCACATTCAAATCCTCCGATGCGATAAGGCATATCGCAATCGGTGATCGGCGAAGTTACAATAGCATAAGTAATAAGACCCGAATCCATCTCCGATTGCGATGTGTTAAATCAAGGTGCGTGTTTCGAAAAAGTAATTAAAAGTCTTGCATGCATTGTATCACCTTTCGACGATCGAAAGATATTTTGGACAAATATTGAAGCCTTTCTGTTCACATTACCAATCGCTGATTGCAATTTACTTCTGATTATCCGCCAAAGAATCTAAGCCACGCTTGAATGGATCATTCATCATATAAACGATATAATGGGTATTTAAAAACTCTTTTACCATGATTGACAGGTTAAACGGCTAATTAATGAGGCAGTTATGGCAAGATTTTCCTTTAGATTGTATCTATGGAAGTTTTACTATAATCCTTTATTATCCACTAATCGACATAATTCTTTCATATTGGTTCATACTAGCTATTCTCTATATCATTTTGATTTTATTCCTTGTGAAGAACTCTGCTGAAATAACGAATTTGAAACAAATGGGAAATAAATCCAAGAAATCCGTAGCAGCAGCGGCTCCTACAGCAACAGTGCAGCCAACCAATGATCCAGGACCAAGTAAAAAATGGTTAATCTCAGACACTACGTGTCTCGGCCTTGGAAATACTAGTTGGCAAAGCATTTACAATTTAATTAAAGCAGAGGAGCCTAAGGAAGTATCGGAAGAAGCTACTGCAGACTCAGCTAATAAATCGGAAGCTTCCCTTAAAGATTTAGCCGATTCATATTTACATAGGATAGCATCACACGAGAAAATTCTTCCATACACTGATGTAGTGAGATGGGTGGTAGAAGAAATTCCAGTTTCAAATATAACGTTTTGCACAGTTGACGGAAGGATTTTTGGCTCATTTCAGCCTAATGACTTAAGGAAGATGTATCACTTACCTGAACCTGAAAAGAAATACAACAAAGCCTTCCTTGAAAAGTTTGCAGAGGAGAACGAGACTGAATCAGCCCCAATTAAGCAGTGGAGACAGAATTCTGCAAAGCACAAACATGAATCATCGGGTAAGTACTCTGTGGAATCATTGTCATCTCCTTACTGTTATGCTGGGGAAATGATGTGTAGAATGTGGGGAATGCATGACTCTGCAAAGTTCACTATTGAAATGGTTCCTTTAATGGAAGCAGCAGTCAATAGTTATGTGATGGATTGGGCAAACATATTGTCCGATAAATTAGCCACTGCAATTCTTGAATTTAGATCAAATTCACGTAAAACCACTAGGACCATTCCCATTTTTTATTACAGTGCTTATATTATGGATATTCTTTGCTTTAATTCTGAGTATCAGGTATTCCGGTGGAGATGGACTTCCCAATACCCTAAGCCAATCCACATTTATCATCAGATGTTATGGAAAGCTCACTATAAAGACCACTTGTACCAAATCTATAATGGTTTCATGTTGCCTATCTATTATGCTATTTTTGATAAGCCTGCCCCAAGGATTTCTGAGGAAGCAGGGATTGACTTGACTGCTGTAGGGAATTGGTTCGGGGAAGACAAGTTCACATATGTAAGGGTTTATGGTAGCCTTGCAAGACCTCATGTGCTTCCTTTGTATGTACCTGATACGCTGTTAGCTCGAGAATTGGCCTACCAGATAACAACAGCAGGAACATCCAAAACTCTTAGGAATTCTAAAAAGTAGGCGTGGCCTTCATTTCCTTTGAGATGTGGTGTTTACACTCTACATGATTACAAACATGCAGAAAAGGAGGTGGAAAAATTAAACATGCTCAATCTTGCAACCATTCCTAACAGGCAATACGATCCAAGGAATGTTTCCTATAATGTTCTTGAACAAGCAAAACTAACAAAGTTTGATCATGAAAAAGATGAATTTGATGACCTATTTTCTTCAGTAGAATTATTATTTCATGTAAAAACATTGGCCAAAATGAGATATAAAGATGAAGGGCTGGTAGAATTTAATAGGCTCAGAGAACAGAGGTTGCAAACTCTGCCTCTGGACTTATTAGCTACTACCCCAACAACCCAGTCAAGTGAGCCTGAACAACAAATTTTTGACAAACCTCCTACTATGGAGAAGATTTCTGAGAAAGGAAAAGAGATAGAACAGGAGAAAGAACATGAAAAATAAAGGAACAGGATAGTGAGCATATCTATATAGATACTTAGATTGATCCCAAACTCCTTAAAGAATGGAAACAATTTGATTCCATTATAAGCAATCCTGAAAGTTCACAAGGTTTCAGCACACCTCAAGTAACAGTTGGTCAGGAGACAACGACAACTATGGTTCCAATTGAAGGAACCAACAGCCTACCCACCAGCAAAGATGTAGAAATAATTCTTAAGGATCCATCTGATCAAATTGTTTTACAGATAGAAGACATACAACCATTAGATGTCTTTTACAGTCCCAAACATAGGGTTGTAGTGAAAAGACAAAGGAAAATGAGAAGACTTGATCAATCTTCCCTTTTACTATCACAAACAGAGATGGCTAATGTCGTATGGAAAGAAGAATTCAATCCTTCTGATGACCTCACAAAACTTTCTCAGTATGCTGGAGCCTATTCGGCAGCTACTATGGACAAAGCATCGAAGTAAGCAATCTACTTAAGGAAAAAGACCAAACAATTATTTCATTACAGTCATAGGTATCCGAAAGACAGTAAAAAATAGAATAGTTAGAACAACAACTATCAACACAGCAGTAGATAAACAATGAATTAAATGAGCAATTTCTCAAGGAGAAGCAGAGGATAGACCAAAGCACAGTACAGAAACAAAAAGAATTATCCGAAGCATTGGCCAAGCTGAAGACAATGAATGAACAAATGAGTAAGACAAAAGATGAGCAAATCGCTCAACTGTCACACCAAGTAGAAAAGTTCAAGAGTCTTCCTCAACCAACAGACTTCAGGTCCGAAGCTCTCTAGATCAATAAAGCATTGATTAAACAGCTAAAATTGCTATGTCATAATATTTCCCTAGTTGAGCCCCTCTGTGAGATTACTTCATCAATAATTGACAAATCAGTCGATGCCAGGCAAGATTTGGAACAGGCCGATGAGACTTTAACCAACTTTCTTGCTTGGCAAGAAACCAGTGAAGGGCAAGCCGCAAATCTGCCTAAAATTCTAGAGTCACACAAAGAAATCCTTTTCCTAGAATGGCAGTCACAATTGATGAAAGCAGAAAGAGAAACCTCAAGATGCAGATTATCAACCAGTAATTTAATTGAGTTAATCAATGATACTCTTTATCTGTCTAACTTGATTTCACAGTGCACTCCAGGTAAATTTCCGTCAGCCAAAGCATTGGAACAAACATGCAATCAAGAATTGGAGAAGAATGGAAGATTAATCGCCGACATCCAAAGTTTAACTTGGGATACCTTTTGGTTTTTCCTAGTTAAACCATACAGTCAAAAGGCAGCACTCAAATGTTTAACCGATGCAATCGGTTACATGATTCCTGAAATCCATGATGCCACATACTTAGCCCAATTGTATTCTCGTTTGAGTCACCCTCCAGAATTACAACCAATGCTTGCTATTTGCCAGCTCAAGCCAAAGCAAGATCATCCAAAACAGTGAATCATGCTACCGACTGCAAATAGGCCTATTTCGAGGAGATTCTCATGATTTAGTTATACCACCTAATAGCATTTTTATTTCATAATTAGTTAGCTTAGATAGTATTTATAGACTCTTTCATTGTCTTTAGAAAGGGTCCTTAGTTTTTGTATAAACTCAAATCAGTAAGTCACACTATTGTGCTTCTAATATATTTTTATGAAGACTGGGCCAATATTTTGAATTTTAACGAAGAAAGCTTTGATGAGATGTGCACTATTGCTTTTCTATGGAAGTGTTTCTAAGTTAGAAGAAGGAATCTGAATGCGATTGATATCAGGAATGATCCAAATAACATATGTTACTATTATCTATGCTTTTGCTTCACTCTTTCATGTGAATCAACATTTATTTAATCTGGCTATCATTGGATATATGTATGTGTTTTAATAGCAGTCCTTATATTTATCACTATTGAATGTCTGAGTGTTATTCTTTCAATCATATTTATGTCAATGATATATGGAGAATATTGTAATAATGTTTTCATGATTACTTTGTTCAACTACTTGAACAAAGTAATTATCATATGAATAAATGTCTTTGTTTACCAATAGAGTCATCTATATGCCTGTTTGTAGATAAAGATCATCAAACGTTACACTAAAGCATAAATTTCCCAGGATAAGATAGTTGTTTATAATTTTACTTTTTTAGATTAAATCATTCATCCATTATCATTATATATTAGAGAATCAACCACTTATCCATCCTATTTACCAATTATTGGGAAACTGGTCCCATTATATCTAGTCGGAGCCACCACACCAAACGGAAAAGAAGCTGCCTTTAAGGTCCGGACTAGGTGGTTTTCCTCGATGTTTTTGTAGCGATTTTCGAGGCATCAACAAATCCATAATCGATTCATGCAAAGCCTTCCACTGTTGTAACAGTTTTTGGTCAAGATGGTCTGGATCAAATTGATAGAAAGTGTCTTCAATGAGATCACATAATAGCTCAAGTGAGTGCATGCTGTGAACCGGTACGCTGAACAACCATCAAAGTGGAGATTCACGAAGTGTGTATGCAAGTAGCAAGCTGGAATGTTCATCAAAACACCCATCTTCCTCATGGAGCATGGAAAGAAAGTCATGTAAGTACTCAGGTGAGGCCACTTCGCCTTCACCATCATACATGTAAGTGGACAAGTTATCAAAAAAATCCCTCGTGATGGTGACATCTTCATGATTCGAAAAACATCGCGGAGGGGGAAGAGTGCAATAATCCATGAAATATACACAAAGATTCAAAATAGGATGAGAGGGCACAACTTTTCATCTGGCCCTCCTTCTAGCACTAGAAATGTTGAAGGTGATGGACCTGCATACATGTCAGGGGATCTCCCTGGTAAGAAGTTCCAATTAGACTTCAGACCATTTGGTGTAGGAGTCCCAATAGTGGGTAGTATGGTAATTCCTTGACCGTGATTTTGCACAGAGGTAAGTGAGGTAACTCTGTTGGTAGAAAGGGTGTGAGAACTATAGTGAGTCAAAGAAGGTGCATGAGAGGTTCTAACACATGGGGGTTGAGGTGAGTGTGCTCCTTGACAACTTGTAATAGTACTTGGCTTGGAAGGGAACACACGAGCAAAGATACATCACAACATGGAAGGAAAGTTAGCGAGCAATCCAAAGTGATGCTTAAACCAACAACATATTTCCAAAAGATTCATACATTCTTATACAAAAGAATCCATACAATCATGTGCAAGAAAACCAATACATATATCATTTAGAGTAAACCAGATAGCATATAATATAATACAACATATGCATGAAACGTGTTGGCTCTTTAAATATAAATAAGTGTAAGTTCCATTCATACAATACGTCCATGTCCAACCACTAGTTCCAATAGTGGAACATTACAGACACATCTACCTGCTCCTCTAAAGAGATGTACTAGGTCTGTGCAGTGGAGAAGCCAAGGCTCGTTACAATATTGTCCAAGCTCTCTCCAAGAGAGTCTTATTGGAAGCTTGGCTGACCAAAAGCCTTTACAATGAGTTATGAGGTACTATTTATAGAAAAGGGTGGGGTGACCCTTCACATTCCCCTTTGTGACAATTCAACTACCCTCATGACTCTTAACCTACCCTATGAATGTTACATCGAGCTATCACAACTTGACTTACACTTGACATGACTTTACATTACAATGCACATGTACCCATGTGAAACAAAATGGCTTGAGAAAGCCAAGCTAGACATCACTCTGACTTAGACAACCCTAGAAGTCCAACTCCTCAACATCCTCATGATGATTGACAGTAACATACTAATTCCATGATCGATAGTCCTTGATGGTGTCTGTGTGCTTCGCAGTGACATCTATTTGAAACCTGACTCTTCCCTCCATAGCATCTGGGTACACTACCTGGGCTCCTCTGTCCAACTTGTCTCTAAGCATGCGCATCATTGTCTTCAATGTGGCCAGACTAGCAACATACTTGTGCATGATGTCTACACTGATGGACAAGTCTGCGCTAGTGGCAATGTGCATCAACTCATCGAAGTACAAGTCAAGCTCTAGTTGGACTTTTTTCTTTGTCTTTGCCTAGGTGAGAGTCCCAATAGATGGGATCACATGTGTGTGCACCACAACATCCATACTCTTGAATACTCATGCATGGGAAGCCTGTATGCTAGTGATGATCTACGAGAACTCTTCATAGTTTCGGATCTAACTCTGGATACATGATTTCAGCTTGACCACATTGGCCCTCATCATCTTAGGCAAGTGAAGTGGGGCTCCCTTGTATTTCATCGTCCATGTTTGCATGTCATCAACAAAAGCATGCAATTTCGACAAGATACATGCTCTTCTAGCACATCGCTACTACCATCCATTGAGATGGATGATTGTCTTATGCACTGTACCAAACTTGGAGTACAATGCTCGCATGACTGTGTCAATGGAAAATACTTCATCTATTATTTCCTTCTTCAGTTCAGCGTGGGCAAACATTATCACCAAGTCTCCTCCTTTCTTTTCCGTATGTAGTTCCTTTTCCATTCACTCATTCTCAGCTATCAGAAAGCAAACACTTGAGCTAGTGGCTTCGGCATACACTCTGATTGCATTGGCTAAGGTTTGTTGATGTTTGTATATATTAGTCATGATCGCTCATTCCTCACTTGTGAAGGAGATGTATGATCCTACAGAGTTGATACTCTGCGAGACTACACAACTATATGTTGAGATTCGTTGAATGAGATGTTGTGCATCTCTCCGTTGGGTTGGTCACCAAGGATATCAGTGCCTCCTTGGTCACTCGAGACTTGCTCATCATTTGGATGCGGTGAAGTGGGTAAGTCAACTTCTTGGTGATGAGGCATGAGGTCGATGGCCTGTTCCAACTCTTGTTGCTCCATGTTTGCATACAACTATTGAAGTGCTTGTTCTATCTCATAAGAAAAGTCTTGATCTTGTGATGATTCACCCTGTTGGCCTGATGCGAGCTGATCTGATAATTCCACTACCTGTATGGGAAATGTTTCATCTATTTGCAAATGTTGTGCCCCCTGTTGTATCTGTTGCTACTGCACTTCCCTCTCCTATTTGCGCAAGTCTTGTTCTTTTTGGAGTTTCTCCCTGAGCTCATGTAACTCCTTCTCTGCTTCTTCCATTATTCTCTTATCCCTCTACCTTTGCGCGATTTGCATGCCATGTTGGTGCCTCTTTGACTCTATAGCCGTATCTTGTTTCTTTACCAATGGATCCACTCAGAACTTGTAGCTTTTCTCCTCCTCCATGTGATCGACAATCTTCCTCTTACCTTTGTCACGCACTGATATGATTTTCTCTATGACCACTACTAGTACTGCTACTGATGGTGCTCCTTGTGATGCTACTTCATGTTGCTTCTCTAACCACTCCACAGTGAAGCCGCCCTGTTCATTGGGTCTGGAGAAACTGTAGCAAAATATCCATGGGTCCTCCTCGGCCCAATGACATGCCCCGTGGATCCAGTTGAACCTCCAGCTGACTATTGAGCCTTTGTTACTTGTTCCTTCTGCTGGTGAGCCAACATGCCGAACCAGTTACATGGTTTTCCCTCTCTAGCTAGTTGGTCCAGCGTGATCACCCAACTATGTGGGAAGGCTTCCATGCTTTCTTGGCCATACAGTTGACATGAAAATATGACCAAGTATTGATACGCCTTCTACAGTATCTTCATCTTATAGATCTGGTTGGGTGTCAACCTAAATCGAGCCATCTCCTTTACCCGCTTCTTTAGAATGTCTCTGGAGTTAGCACTGTTGTTGGGTAAGCTTAAGGGAATCTTCATGATAGTCATGGGCTTTGAAATCTAATACATATCATCATAGTCTCGTGCCTAAAAGGTTGTAAGCTTCGTTCCACTGACACTGCTCAAGGTCATCATCTTGGAATCACTGTGATAGATGATCCAGTGTATCATGTCCGTGCATGGGAACGTGGGGTATCTACATGCAATCCGGTACATGCCAAACTTGTGAATATTCACATAAACCTGATGATGTTCGAGGTCTTCCTAAAAAGTGCCTGCAAATGTTTCATTGACCTCTTGCCCCTGCAACTTGATTTCCTTGTCTAGAAACAAATTTGTATCTTCTTAGATCGCTAGACTAGAGGACACTTGCTCAACTGCTGCTCCAACTACCTTCCCATTAGTGTACTATGATCCCACTCTCTTGGAAGCCATTGATCCTGTACTGCTAAGAGGTGGATGAAAGATATGGAGACAAAGAAACATGTGTTGTGAATGGGTCCCTTGGGGTCAATTTTGGGGTTAAAAGCCCAAGTTTTGGGGCTAAAGGCCCAAGTTTTATGTAAAGAATGTAAAGTCTCCGCATTTTATGGCTAAGGAGCGTGAAGATGTAAAGAGTTACCGAGGATTTTCTTCTCTTGTTTTGTATAAGTCATGTCAGCTTTAGAGGTCTACCCATGGCCCGCAGACCATGGGATTGTATAAAAAGGGTGTCTTAGAAGAGTCTAAGGTAGTTCAACTCAGTTGAGTCTTGTTATGTTTTATGGATGGGTCTGTGAGAGCTAAAAGTGAAGAGTCTTAGCATAGGAAGAGGCCCTACAGCTGAGTTCACAAAGGCATACGGTATAAGTACACATTTGAGTGTGCAGACCCCTGTAGCTATGTGCATAGGGTAGTCAGAGTCGGTACTGGAATTCTAGATTATCAATAAAGAGAATTATTCTAGAATCATCTATGTATGTGTTATTTTACTTCTGTTATGAATGTTGTGATTATGTTATGTTGAATACTAAGGTTATGAATTAATTCTATATTGATGCGCGAATCTATGTATTTTACTTTGTCATATGAAAGGAAGTAAGAATATTTGTTTATGCAAAGATAACCATAATGCATGTTAAAGTTAGAAGATACTTAAGCAAATCTGAGTGAATAAATAAGTAGAGTAATTATAGGGGGATGTAAGTGCCTAATCTATATATTTAGGGTCCGCGAAGGACAATCAGAGACTTTCGTGGAGGCTTTGAGGACGAATAAGAGACGCACTTTGATAAGCCCTGAAGGGCTTATCGGTCTGCGCGAAGGAAGGGGTAGGGAAAATAACTAACATCACAACCATCACAGGGTGTGGAAACTTGGTTCTTGCATCCCTGCATACTGCTTCAGGTGAGACTTCAGTCCGCGCTCCGCGGATTGATGCTGAAAGGGCCAATAATGTAGGGATTTGTTTGGTTGCTTAAAGTTGAACCTAGGTCAGGGCCCATCAAGCCAAAAAATGGTTCCGTTGCCAAGACTGGGATCTTCATAACGGTATGTGTGATGTCGCATCATTGGAATCCAAGTAAGAAGGAGATTGAAGACTAGTTGGATAGAAAGATCCATGAATTCGCGGTGCAAGAGAACAAGAATCAACGATTGATGAAAGAACAGTGGTTGGATAGATATCTGTACACAGAGATACATGAAATCTTCTTTTGTTCCTTCCTGGTTGAATTATACGAGTGGATCGCGAAATTAGCAAATGGTCAAGGCAGGTGGAGGCATGACGGTCCAATTGTCTGGACCCCAGAGTTAGTGCAGAAATTGGAAGCCTCTGAAGATAAGATCGTGTGCTTTGTTGATCATTGGCTTGACTGTATCATAGGAGGGTTTGTGACAGAGTTCGCGGTTGATACTTCGGTTAGTTACAGCAAAGCAGAGTGACGCTTCTTCAAAGGGTCCTGAGGTAAGTATTCGAAATTGTTAAATACTTGGATTATTCTCTTGTGTGAAAAGTGGGTCACGATGAGTGCAATTGCTGGAGTTACAAATTGATGATGGACATGACACCTTCATATAGGGTGCAGGTAGAAACACAACCCCCAAAACATGGCACTGGAGGAACATGAGGTGAGTATCAAGGGCGTGGACGAGGCTGAGGTGGAGGAGGACCTGGTAGAGGTCGAAGGCAGATTATTTGTTACAATTGTGGAGGACCAGGACACTACATGTGAGATTTCCCGAATCCAACGTGACTTTCATGCTACTATTGTACTCAGTTTGACCATATGATGAAGGATTTCCCTATATTGTTAACTAAGATATGCGAGAAGGGGGCGCAACCTCAACAATCGTCTCAAAACCTGCAGATGATAAGGGATGAGCCTCGTGAGGAAGACCCTAAGGTAAATATTGTGCTACAGAGTGGAGTGATGAGTGGTGAGGATAAGGGGAAGAAACCCGAAGAAGTTGAGTAGGTCCACAAAGCACCAGAAAAGGAGACTGGGTTTGATCTAGAACACACAAAATAAACGAATAGCAAAGAAAAGTTTCAATGAGGCCTCTACTTGAGGGAGTTAGGAGAAACCAGCTGAAGAAATGGACCCATCCATGATTACCACGTTCTTGGAGATCTGCATGAAACTGCTTTTCCATAGTAAGGTTGTGAAGGGACTGCAGGAGCTGATCAATAGGTGTGCTAGCAAGGAAACCGCTACTGACAGATCATGCGTAGTTAGGAAGCTTTGTAAGCATAAGGCATGCACTAGATGTGAGATGAGACTCATCGTGTAGATAGGATAATATGAAATGGACCAAGTTATCTTAGACCTAGGGTCTGACGTGAATGTTTTGCTGAAATAGACATGGGAAAGAATGGGCAGACCTATGCTACAGTGGTCTCCGATTCAGTTAAGGATGGCGAATCAATAGAAAATCATCCCAATGGGGAGGTTTTAGGGGGTAACAATTGATATCGAAGGTGCGAGCGCACTAGCGTATTTTGAAGTGATAGAGATTGTGGATGACAGCAATCCCTACCCCATGCTCCTTGGGATAGATTGCGCCACTAACATGAATGGGGTAATCAATCTGAAGAAGCGAAAGATGATATTTGAGAATAAATCACTCTATGTAGTGGTGCCACTGAACCCTACAGAAGGACCGCAATTATGAAAGTGATGATGATTTGGAGCAGATTTACAAGATAACGACATGAGATCAGGGTTGGGTGAATCCAACAGCAGATGGATGTATTGCATGGGATTGCGAGAGCTCGTGCAAATAAAATTTAGATGAAGAAATGGAGCACTGGTAGAATTGACTGGATGAAGTATCTACCCTGCACTCTAATATGGTGACCAATTCGTTGCATTTTGTATCATCAGAGGTAAGAAATCTACCTCACTATGATGTGTTAAATGATGTTGATCACTTTTTGGATGCATTTGAAAGGGAAGTACCAGAGAAGCATTGCTTCTAGGAATTGGATTGGGCCCTATGCACTACACCCGCAAGATGGTGTGGTACGCACAAAGATAGTTTTGATGATTGGCACGGATATAGGAGGATGATGAGGGTACACTTTAGTCATCCAAAGGTGTGACTAATAGAAAAATATGATGGGAGAAATGACCCATGTGACCATTTGGCTAGGTGGATTGAAGTTTACGGAGCGAAGCCTCAACTGAAATGGTTCCATTTGTTTTGTCATACCTTGGATGTTATATCAATGAATTGGTAATTGGAGAAGAAACTGCACCATGGCACCAAAGAATGGGATATTTTGTGCCAAGGATTTTTTATGATGTTCAGTTTTGAGGATAGATTTGAATCTCTAGACGAAGCGTTACAGGACATTAAGATGACAACTTTTAGGATACCACAGGATCCTCTAGATTTGATTCAACCTGATTGGACCACCCAGCTGAGCCACGCTTTGGAGTGCTACAATGTCATAGCAGAAGAATAAGAGGAAGACCCGAGGAAGATTAATATCCCAGAGACTGAAGGTCACTGCAAAGTTGAAGGACCACAACTAAAGAATCCAGAGATAACCGAGCCACTCAAAACCAAATAGGTGAACATTGGCACAGAGGCAGAGCCGAAGTTTGCAAATATTAGGGACTATTGGGATGACGCGATAGTAGATAAGGTCATTGAGCTACTCCGTGAATATCAGGGTCTATTCCTGTTAAGTTATGGTATGTTCTATGCTTATAACAGTTTACTTCTTTTTCTTATTATATTCCACCGATTAGCAATCACATGTACATAAAGTAAAGTGCAGATAGAACATTAAACGATCGACAAAAAACAAGCCAAGACAAGAGACACAAGATGTGGCGGCTAGCTAGGGACAAACCCCACAATGTGTGGGGAAACCCTTTGATCAAATCTTATTTTATCTTCGATAATTCAGCAGAGAGAAGTAGTACAATAAATCTAATTCATATCAGCAGTAGCAAACCCTAGATCAGCAGCATCAACATTAGCGGCTTCATTATCAAACTAGGGCAGACCATATCTCACAAACCGACCGTCGGATTGACTTCATTCCACCACCAAAAGTTTCGGCTTCCAGAGGAGGTTCAGATGAACCTACAGCGCAGTTCAGATGAGGAGATATTCTAGGCCACGCAAGTCAATCTTTACTTCTGCAATTGCAGCTTCAGTTTCAGCAGTTTCCGGCTTCAAACTAGGGCAGTCGATATCTTGCAAACCGTTCGTCAGATTGACTTCATTCCACCACCAAAAGTTGCGGCTTTCAAAGGAGGTTCAGATGAACCTACAACACAGTTCCAAGGAGGAGATATTCTAGGCCACGCAAGTCAATCTTTACTTCTGCAGTTGCAGCTTCAAATTCAATAGCTTCCGGCTTCACATGTGTGAGAGAGAGAGACCCATTTCAGCGCAGTAGAGAAGAGACTCATATCTGTGCAGTAGAGAGAGAGAGATGTGATGAGATGAGTGAGTCCAAATGAGGAAAAGTCCTCTTATATTTATACACAACGTTGGTGGGTGAATAGATGCGACTGTTGGGCTTCTGAGCCTACATGAGTTGTAGGTCGGCTTGATAAAATTTCCATAATCAAAACAAATTCATATCTCCATGAATACTTATCGGAATTGGATGATCTTTATATCAATCCTACACCTCTCGACGAGAGGAATCTAATAAAAATATTATTAGCCATGAATAAGATGACCCACATGAAGTTTTGCCCTAGTTGCCAATTTTAACACTCCCTCTCAACCATGGAGAACTTCATCTGCAATCTGTCTATCAGTCGTTACTATTCATCCATCAAATGCACTACCTTGTACAGCCTGACCCTTGCCCTGCTCTGCTCTATTTTTCCTGTTCTGCTTTGTCTTGTTCTGCCCTGCACTGATCTGTACTGTTTTGTTCTGTTCTGCTCTGCTCTTGCATTGTTCTGTTCTACTCTACTTTTGTCCGAATTATGAAGAAGAAGAAATGATCGAGGACGTATCATACTGACTCAAAGTCAGTCTCAGAGTATGTACCACTGGTCCCAGACCAGTCTCAACCAACCCAAAGTCAGCGTCATAGTGAGTACAACTCCAATGGTCCCAGACCAATATCATCCTCCACTGACTCAAAGTCAGTCTCAGAGTATGTACCACTGATCCCAGACCAGTCTCAACCGACCCGAAGTCAGCGTCATAGTATGGTACAACTCCTACCACTGGTCCCAGACCAGTATCATTGATCCAGATCAATGGAGGTCATCCTAGCGTAGGGAGTACGGTAGTTACAACGATGCATCCATCGGTACTACTATGGTCCCTAACTTCATTTCCTTGCTCATTGATCAGATGAGAGGTACTTCCCATGAGTCCCAGACTGCATGGGTAGGATGCCTCGACAGGAGAACTAATCAATCCTGTCCTCACAGGAGAACACATCAATCCTGCTACAATCGCCATGGAGAACACATCAATCCAGGCCGCCATGGAGAACACATCAATCCAGGCCTCACAGGAGAACACATCAATCCTGCTACAATCGCCATGGAGAACACATCAATCCGGGCCTCACAGGTGAACTAATCATCCTGCTACACAGGAGAGTGAGTCTTCCTGTTCCACAAGAGAGTGAATCATCTTGTCCCACAAGAGAGCGAATCATCTTGTTCCACAAGAGAGCGAATCATCTTGTTCAACAATAGAGCGAATCATCTTGTTCCACAAGAGAGCGAATCATCTTGTTCTAGTGCACACCACCAGGGGAGGGTGAGTCACCCTGTGGTCGTATGTTGCTCCAGTAAGAACCACAAGCCCTCAGAGTTCCCAGAGCTCAATGTATGCAACATGCAGGACCCTTGTACAAGGGTTTCTTGATGACTCCAAGTCGTTTGGGAAAATCACAGATTAGATCTTTCCTCGGGGCTTTGACAAGGTGTATCAACCTGTACATCATCTTAATGTGATGGAGATTCCTTGCTCATCGACTTACCATATCCCAGATGATGTCTATCTGCTGGATCAATTGACGAATACGGGATTCCTCAATAATCGAATCCCACCTCTGGTTGTTACAGAGAATCACAGTGGTATCCAATGTAAATCCAAACAGCTCACTAAAGAGCTTTCACAACCAGACTGCCTCACACGAGGTTATGCTAGCAACAATATATCTTGCTTCGGTGGTGCTCAAAGCCACCGACTTCTGCTTCCTGCTCATCCAGGATATCGAAGCAGATCCCAAGGTGAAACAGTACCCAGAAGTGCTATTACGGTCCACCACACTGCCTGCCCAATCAACATCAGTATATCCAAGTAGTCTCACATCTCCGGCAGTGTATCTTAATCCACGAGAGATTGTGTCCTGAAGACATCTCAGAAGATTCCTGGCATCAATCCAGTGAGGCTCAACCAAATATGAGCTCACAATGCTAACTGCAAAAACATATGTTCGAACGAAGGTTCACCAAGAACAGCAATGCGAATGAGTTTTTGAAACTCAGAGGCATTTCCCAAGTCTGGTCCGACATCACTACCATATAACTTCTAAAAGTTAAGATCCTAGAGGTAGTCACAGGCTTGCAGTCCATCATACTGAATCTTTCCAATATATTTACCACATATTTTCCTTGAGATAGGAAAATTTCCCTTGGCTTCTGCCATACTTCAAGTCCTTAGTCCTTCATTTCAAATTCAGAAGCCATCTCCCTCTTACATTTGTGAATGAGAGGGTTTGCACCTGTTAAAAAGAGGTCATCCACGTACAACACCAGTATGAGAGGCTTGTCATCTTCAACCTTAAAGTAAAGGTTAGGATCAGCTTCACTCCTAGTGAATTCCAACTTCATCAAGTAGCTATCGATCCTCTCATACCATGCTCGAGGTGCTTGCTTCAGCCCATAGAGAGCCTTCTTCAACCTGCATACATGAGATTTTCAATCATAAATCTCAAATCCTTCAGGTTGCTCCACATAGACCTCTTCTTTGATAGAACCATGCAAGAACGCGGTCTTAACATCCATCTGATGTAGGTTCCATCCTGGTGAAGCCACAAGGGCTATGATCAAGCGGATGGTCGTATATCTGGAAACAGGTGCAAATATCATAGTCTATACCTCCCTTCTGGGATAAACCACGAGCAACAAAATGAACCTTATACTTTTCCATACTTCCATTTGTTGCATGCTTTATCTTGTAAATCCATTTTGAAGTAACAATTGTCTTGTCCAAGGTCTGGGAACTACTTCCCAGACATCATTCTCCATAATAGACCCATATTCTATGGTCATAGCATCCTTCCATAGTTAATGCTTGATGACATCTGATAATGATGAAGGTTCATTTTGTATGATCGTGCTCATGATGGTCAGGTATCCCTGATACCTGTTAAGTTTCTTACTTTGATGGAAGGTTCCTCAGGGTGCAGCATGTCCTTCAGCATCATCAAGTATCCCCCTAAGCCATGAAGGCCTCTTCCTAGAAGAGGAAGGCTCATGTGGATGAGGATCAATCGGATCCATGGCTTCTTCTACATCAGGCATTGATTCATCATCCTTTTCTTTCGGTTCCCTGGTGTCGGCTTCTTGAGAGCTACTCAAAGTCAGCAGATTGTCCACCTTGCTGAGGGCCATATCTTTGTCAAAGGTGACATCATGACTAATCACGACTTCCCTTTGACCGATGGTGAACATTTCTTCAAGAGTTTAGGAACCCAATGCTTGATGAGGGCATCGATTTTGTACATATACAACGGTGATTGTAGTTTCAGCCCATAGAAACTTCGGAAGTCTTTGATCATGTAGCATGGCCCGGACAGCTTCCATCATCGTGCGGTTCTTCCTTCCCACCACATCATTCTGCTCAGGAGTATGTGGTGTAGTAGTCTCCCTCTTAATTCCAACCTCAGGTATGCCTGAGTAAACCAATTGTAATATATCGGAGGTCTTGCTTTGGCTTGAGGGGAATGGTCCCCTTTTGAGCTTTCGTTTGGCACATCCCGGACATACACCTTCTTTCTCTACTTGGAATTCGGGCATCCCTGTTACCATCTGTCTTACATCGGGTAGAGCTTTGTAATGAAGGTGGGCAAACCTCTGATGCCAAAGTTCGGACTAAAGAGTTGTGTCACAAGACATGACACCTAGTGGACTTCCATCGACCTGATATAATGAATCAACACTAAACCCAAGAGTAAAGGCATCTTTAACATTATTTTTCCATATACATACCTTGCCATTGTTGAAGGTTACCTTGTAGCCTCTGTCTTCCATTGCTGAGATGGACACTAGGTTCTTTTTGAGGTCAGGGCATTTAATACATCTTGGAATTTCTAGCCTTCTTGAATGCTTGTCCTCTTCCTTGATTCCCAGCTCTCCTCTTACCTTTGCTGTTGAATTTGTCATTCCTTTGATTGCCATCAGAGGGATTTCGAGTTGCACCACTGCATACTGTACCATGCTTCTCTAATCATGATTATCATCATGCTGCCCATGTCCATGATTTTATCCATCATAATGCTGCTCAAAATAGTGTGCATCATCATCATGCTATCCTATATGTCCATGATCTCATGTTTCCCTTTATCGCAAATGTAACATCGTCATTTTCTTCTAGCCTTAGGTCCAGCCTTTCCTTTTGATTTAGTCCCGAAATTATTTCTTTTCTTTGCATGAGAAGAAAAGGCAGCAGGAGGACCTTTAGGCATGGGCATTTCTTGCACTTCTTCCCTTGTTTCTTCTTGAATGCATCTAGCCATTAATTCCTCGAAACTAGGAATTACTCAAAAAGAGTAGTCCTTAACACATACCATTCAGATGGTAATCCTCCAAGAGTTGTGAGTGCCATTTCTCTATCAGTAATAGTTTCCCCAATAGATAGGAGATCGTTCTTGATCTCGGTGATTCTTAAGAAGTATGCTTGCATACTTTCATCCTTACTCTTCTTGATTTACCTCAACTTATTTCTAAGAAACAAAACTTGATTTGCATCATTAACTTTAAATAAACTCACCAGTCTGTCGTAGATTTCCTTGGAGGTGTCTAGATCAGAGATGTAGGCCACCAAGCGCTTGTCGATAGAGTCCCGGATGATCTTCTTTGTTTTGACTTCTCCATTCTTCCATTTGTTCCAGGCAGCAGCAGATGTATTTGATGAAGGCTCAACAATATTGCCTCTTACATGGTCCAGCACTCTTTGATCTTCAAGGGTTAAATCGATAGACATCTTCCATCCGTGATAGTCAGCTTTCTCACGGAGCTTGTCTTTGGCAGGAAAGAGTGTTGAGGACCCCATAGTTCTTTTAGGATAGCCTTGCCAATCTTCTCTTCAATGGTTGCTCTTGCTCTTGCTCGGGCTTTGTCTTCACCTCAGCTTTGATACCATGTTAAGTTATGGTATGTTCTATGCTTATAACAGTTTACTTTTTTTTATTATTATATTCCACCGATTAGCAATCACATGTACATAAAGTAAAGTGCAGATAGAACATTAAACGATCGACAGAAAACAAGCCAAGACAAGAGACACAAGATGTGGCGGCTAGCCAGGGACAAACCCCACAATGTGTGGGGAAACCCTTTGATCAAATCTTCTTTTATCTTCAATAATTCAGCAGAGAGAAATAGTACAATAAATCTGATTCATATCAGCAGTAGCAAACCCTAGATCAGCAGCATCAACATTAGCGGCTTCATTATCAAACTAGGGCAGACCATATCTCACAAACCGACCGTCGGATTGACTTCATTCCACCACCAAAAGTTTCGGCTTCTAGAGGAGGTTCAGATGAACCTACAACATAGTTCAGATGAGGAGATCTTCTAGGCCACACAAGTCAATCTTTACTTCTGCAGTTGCAGCTTCAGTTTCAGCAGTTTCCGGCTTCAAACTAGGGCAGCCGATATCTCGCAAACCGTTCGTCAGATTGACTTCATTCCACCACCAAAAGTTGCGGCTTTCAAAGGAGGTTCATATGAACCTATAGCGCAGTTCCAAGTAGGAGATCTTCTAGGCCACGTAAGTCAATCTTTACTTCTGTAGTTGCAATTTCAAATTCAACAGCTTCCGGCTTCACATGTGTGAGAGAGAGAGACCCATTTTAGCGCAGTAGAGAAGAGACTCATATCTGCGCAGTAGAGAGAGAGAGAGATGTGATGAGATGAGTGAGTCCAAATGAGGAAAAGTCCTCTTATATTTATACACAACGTTGGTGGGTGAATAGATGCGACTGTTGGGCTTATGAGCCTACATGAGTTGTAGGTCGGCTTGATAATAATTCCATAATCGAAATAAATTCATATCTCCATGAATACTTATCAGAATTGGATGATCTTTATATCAATCCTACACCTCTCGACGAGAGGAATCTAATAAAAATATTATTAGCCATGAATAAGATGACCCACATGAAGTTTTTCCCTAGTTGCCAATTTTAACAGTTCCCCACAAAATTTTCAGATCTAAAAGGGATAATAGGAGACCTAGGTGTCATGAAGATCACCCTATAATTGGATGAGAAACCTGTGAAGCAAAGACCTTACTGCCTCAATCCAAAGTACAAAGAAAGGGTCCACTTAGAGTTAGACAAGATGCTCGCAGTAGGTATTATTGAACTAATGAAAGAATCCAATTGGGTGAGCCCAATATTGGTCCAGGAAAAGAAGCAGAAGGAAGAAATAAGGATATGCATACATCTCAGGAAGTTGAATGATGCCTGCATGCATGATCCCTTCCCAAATGTGTTCAGTGATGAGGTCCTGGATAATGTTGGGGGCCAAGAAGCATATTTATTCACCGATGAGTTCTCATGGTACCATCAGATCAAGATCACATTGGAGGATAGAAGTAAGAAGACCTTCACGACAGAATGGGGATGCTTCCAGTATACAGTGATGCCTTTTGGGCTGAAGAATGTGCAGGCAATCCTTTTGTGTGTAGTCATCGCAGCGTTCAAGGACTTCATTCATAAATTTATAGAAGTATACTTTGACGATTAGATAGTGTTTGGACTGGTAACGTGCCATATGACAACTCTACACTTGATGCTAGATACATGTCGAAGGTACCAAACCATGCTTAGTCTGAAGAAATGTTTGTTTTGTGTTCCTTTTGGGATCTTGCTGGGCTATGTAGTATGCAGATAGGGCTTGATGGTAGACCCAGTGAAGATCATGTTCATCATCTATTTGGAGGCACCAAGGAGTGTGAAACAGTTGCGTGCAATGTTGGGACATACAGGATACTGTAGGAAATTCATCAAGAGCTATGCCCAGATCACCATGCCGATGGAAAAAATTCTAAAGAAGGATGTTACGCTCTGTTGGAATGAAGAATGGCAGAAGAGCTTCGATGTGCTAAAGGAGAAAATGGTCACTGCATCGATCCTAGTTTTCTCGGATTGGAAGAAGGAATTTCATGTGCATTTGGATGTGTCATGTATTGCACTGGGAGTAGTATTGACACAGGCCGATGAAGGGGACTTGGATCATCCTATAGTGTTCGCAAGTAGAAATTTTTCCAAAACTGAGATAAATTATTCCACGACAGAGCGCGAAGGATTAGCTATGGTGTATGTGCTCCAGAAGTTCAGGCATTATTTGTTGGGTAGGCAATTTAAGATGTATACAAACCATTCTGCATTGAGATACCTAGTCAATAAGCCTGTGTTGGGGAGAAAGATATGCAGGTGGTTGTTGTTGTTCCAGGAATATGATTTTGAAGTCATTGTGAAACCAGGATGATTGAATGCAGGACCTGATCATCTGTCGCGCATTAAAACTGGTGAATAGCCTACTAATTTGGAGGAAGGACTGCCTGACGCACAACTCTTTATAGTGCGTGTCATAGAAAACCACTTTGAAGATGTTATACACTTCCTAATGATAAGTACGGCTCTAGAAGGACATACAAGCCAACAGAAGAAGGAACTGGTAGTGCGCACGACAGAATTTTCTATAATTGCAGGGCACTTGTACAAAATGGGAACATATGAATATTGTGATGTTATGTGCTAGAGTTTGAATGAAACAACATCCTCACTGAGGCTCATGGAGGAGTTGCGGGAGGTCATTATGCAGGAAAAGCAACAACGCAGAAGATTCTACGTGTTGGGTTGTGGTGGTCGACATTGCATAAGGACTCAAAACCATATTGTAGGGCATGCAATGCATGCCAAAATACTGGCAAACCCTTGTGTAAGGATGAGCTACCGCTGAATCTGTAGATATCACTAAATACCTTCGAGAGGTGGGCGATTGACTTTGTAGGACCAAGTCAGCCTCCAGGGAAGAAGATGGGTGTGCGATACATCATCACCACGACTAAGTACTTAACCAAATGGGCAGAGGTGCAGCCTATGAAGGACTATCCAAGTGCGACAATAGCCAAATTCATCTTTGAGTACGTGCTGAGAAGGTTTGGTTGTCCAAAAATTTTAATGAACGATCGCGGTACACACTTTATTAGTGAGATGATTAGCACGACAACAGAGGAATTTTAGGTTTACAATCAGAAGAGCATGCCATATCATCCATAGGCTAATGGGATGATAGAAGTGTTTAATAAAATATTGGAGAGCACACGAACAAAGGTTTGCAATGCTCAAATAAATGATTGGGATGTTCCCATGCCCGCCGTGCTATGGGCTTATATAATGACTTGCAAGAAGTTGATTGGACAAACACCATTCAGACTGGTTTATGGCATGGAAGTTGTGATGCCGATGGAGTACATTGTACCTATTCTATGCATAGCAGCATTGACAGGAATGGCGGATCGTGTATCCTTGGAGGAGAGGCCCACACAACTAACAGAGCTTGAAGAAGATAGATTTCTAGCTGGACTCCATCAACAAGTTCAAAATGAGTGCAAAAAGGCATGGCACGATCGGCACATCAAACTGCGCTCCTTCAAAGTAAATGATTTAGTTTTATTATATGACAACAAGTTTGATAAATTCCCAGGAAATTTTCGGATGCATTGGCTAGGGCCATATGTCATTAAGGAGATTACCGATGGTGGAGTAGTTTAGTTGGTAAAGTTGAATGGAGAACCATTCCCAAGGCGAGTGAATGGCAACCGATTGAAGCCATACACCAGTGATTTGGTTAGATGACTACATGATGGAAGCATAGTCTTAGTGCTCCAGGAAGCTGAAAGGGGGCATGGGACTATAAACTACACTGCCTGGGTTGGGGAGTTGCGCGATTGGGAAATTGCGTGGAATGTAGGAATGTCACAGTGTCAGCAGAAATGTGTAGGGAACTATTTTATCCAAGAAGGGACCATGTAGGGTAGCAAAAAAGTGACCGTTATGGTCACTGTTCATGACTTGACTATGGGAAAATGGCTAAATGGAGCGGGAGGGTGGCATTTAAGTCGAAATTTAAGGGAAAAATCTATGAAAATCTACCGCCAATCTAGCATTTATGAATGAATTTTTAGGGGAATGGTCGAATTTGAATTCGAAAATGCCTATAAATTACATGTGGCTGCCCAATGAAAAACACTTAGCATTTTGAGAATTGAGGTGTTGAGCTCTCAGGCACGTTTGAACCGTGAGTACCTTGAAGCTTTGATAGCGAGTTCAGTGTTTGATAAGTTACCAAAGGATACGCAGGAGTTGTTGTCTGGTATCATGTCGGTGCCCACAAAAGCTGTGATCACTGGAGAAGTAATGGTAGCTGAGGGAACTACACCAGAAGTAGCAATGGAAGCTGAGGAAGTTGCCCCAGAGGTTACGAGCATCGAAGCACCAACAGAAGTGCCTAAATCACTGAGGTCAGCCAGGTTGAGGCCTACAAAGAATGAAGTGGGTCCAAAAAAAAAGAAAGATAAGCAGAAAGCGCCATAGCCGATGCGTGTATCACCCGGAAAGCACCGGTAGAAGGAAAATCCCACCGTGCAAGAGAAGGGAAAGCTAATTGACCTGGAGCCTAAAGAGGATGTTGAAGAAATCCATATGGATGGGGAAGACATTGACATGGGGGTGGAGGACATTGACGTTGAGGGGTTCGACCCTATCTCTAAGTTGCCCAAGTACATTACTCTACGCAAAGGCAAGACAAAGGTTCTGAAGGACATTGATGAAAGCAAGGTCACACTGCATACACCCTTGCTGCTAAACAAAATATTCTTTAAAGGACCGCACCTGGGACACATCCCCCATTTAAAATTGGAGGATTGGGATTTGGATGATATGGAGCACTTTCCCCACTTAGCCACAGATAAACTCATGCACCATGTCTTCTATAAAGACTCTGGTGTGACCACGCATTAGCCAAGGCTACTGGATGTTTGTGCACATCAGTCATGATCACTCATTCCTCAACTTGTGTAGGAGATGTATGATCCTCCAGAGTTGATACTCTGCGAGACTACACAACTCTATGTTGAGATTCTTTGAATGAGATGTTGTGCATCTCTCCTTCGGGTTGATAACCAAGGATCTCAATGCCCCCTTGGTCACTCGAGACTTGGTCATCATTTGGATGCGGTGAAGTGGGTAAGTCAACTTCTTGGTGATGAGGCATGAGGTCGATGTCTTGTTCCAACTCTTGTTGCTCCATGTCTACATAAACCTGTTGAAGTTCTTGTTTTATCTCATGAGAAAAGTGTTGATCTTACAATGATTCACCCTGTTGGCTTGATGCCAGCTGATCTGATAAGTCCACTACCTATACGGGCGTTGTTTCATCTGTTTGCACATGTTGTGCCCCCTCTTGTATCTACTACTGCTGCACTTCCCTCTCCTGTTTGTGCAAGACTTGTTCTTTTCGAAGTTGCTCCCTTAGCTCATGTAACTCCTTCTTTGCTTCTTCCATTCTTCTCTTATCTCTCTGCCTTTTCTCTATTTGCATGTCGTGGTGGTGCCTCTTTGCCTCTATAGCAATAGCTTCTTTCTCTACCAATGGATCTGCTCAGAACTTGTAGATTTTCTCCTCTTCCATGCGATACAATCTTCCTCTTACCTTTGTCACACATTGGTATGCTTTCCTCTGCTACCACTACTACTACTGTTGCTGCTAGTGCTCTCTGTGATGCTGCTTCATGTTGCTTTGCTAACTACTCCATAGCAAAGCCGCCCTATTCATTGGGTCTGGAGAAACTATAGCAAAATCTCCATGGGTCCTCCTCATCCCAATGACATGCCCCATGGATCCAGTTGAACCTCTGGCTGACTATTGAGCTTTTGTTACTTGTTCCTTCAGCTGATGAGCCAACATGCGGAACCAGTTACATGGTTTTCCCTTTCTAGCAAGTTGGTCCAGTGTGATCACCCAACTCTGTGGGAAGGTTTCTATGCTTTCTTGGCCATACAATTGACATGAAAATATGACCAAGTATTGTTGGTTTCTTGGGGCTTGACCCAGGTTCAACGTTAATTAGCCAAACATATCTCTACACTACTAGCCCTTTCGGCAATAGTTCGCAGAGTGCAGACTGAGGTCTCACTCGAAGTAGTATAGGAGGCTAGAACTAGGTTTTCGCACCCTTGAGATGTCTGAGAGGTTTGACTGGTCCCATTGTTTGTCCCTGTGCACAGGTCACTTCGCACACTTCCATGTTCCTCATGCCCTGATACACTGCCATCGCGCAGCCCTAACCAAGGGTTGTGGAGCTTATGTGCTACTAGAGCCGCACTCTATGCTATTACCCAAGATCTTACTTATCTTCCTATATCAGTTAATTACCTTCGTGTACTTGGATGTCTTACGTTATAATTAGTTATACAAAGCATTCATATAAGTTCACATAGCAAATAAACATTATACTTGCAAATTATACCCAATCATATATTAAAACAAGAAAAGATGCACAAAAGTATGGTAAACTTCTCTTTATTGATTCTTTCAATGGTTACAGACTCGACCTGCCCTGCGCACTCAGCTGCAGACTACTACACCTCTACGCAATCAGCTACAGAGCCTTCCCCTACCTTATGACCCAAAGACACACTTTACACTTAAGCTTAATCACTTAGACTTTTTATCCTCTTTTTCCTTCTTCGTTATATTATACACTTAGAACCTCGCTCTATTTATACAATCCCATGGTTTGCAGACCATGGGTAGGTCTATCTGGCTGACATTACATTACAAAAACTAGGGCGGACAACCCTATGACTCGATTATGATTTCGTGCTCTGTGCCCGCAATTCACGGAGTTTTTACAAAATGATTTGGGAAAAACTTCGGCTTTAAGCCCCAAAACATGCCTTGGGGGGATTCCATGCCAAACAGGCCCCCAACACAATCATTGTGACTTGCCCTCGAGTCACTCTGCCGGTGTGGAGATCTTCACGTGGAGTCCTCCCAACTCTGCTCGAACTGCTGCAAGGTTGGCAGTGCATTGAGATGCTGCCTGCTGGATTTGCTGCATGCACTGTTCCAACATTGCAGTGTCAGAAGTGTTTCTCTGCATCTGTGCCTGTATCCCCTGCATGTGTGCGAGCTTGCCTTCAATTTTTGTTGTGATGGTGAAGGCCTCATCGATCCAAGGTTGAACGCGCGCCTTCAGGATTTCTTCCTTGTGTCTTGTTGCATCCACCTATTCTTTCAGTGCTTTTTCCTATTGCATCCACATGAGCCTCTGAGTGAGGGCCACCGTTTGTGCAGTTCCTTTGACACTGTCATACTGCTATTGGAATTCTCGCACCTCTGTCTCTGAGCACTAGATGTTGGGGTCCTTTTGCAGCTTTGTGAGGACCTCAAATGATTCTTCCAACATGCTGGTGCAGTCTCGCGTTACACTGCCAATCTCATCTAGTCCCACTATAATAGCACTAGCACGTTGTTCTCTGACTTCTGGAGGGTTGGATGGCTGCGCCTTTAACCGCAGCTTGGCGAATTGAAGGTTCAGCTCCAGCTGAACCTTTGTCACTTTCTCCCATGCCTCATGCACGCTTGCTACTAATCTATGGATGCATGCCTCTACTGGTGTGTCTGCTGAGATGGCTAGCTCCGGGACACTTTGACAAGCTTCATCTATTACCCGTACCAGCTGTCGATTCTACAACACCACTTTGTCACGCTACAAGCTCAACTATTACATATTGATATTCTACTCATTGAGGACTTGCAATGTGCGGCTCTCCCTAGCCTGCAGTTCTATAGTTATCAAATCCTGCAAAACGTATAAGGTCTCCCGTGGGAGTGTAGCCATGTTGATGCCAAGACCCTTCAATGTGCTAACCATAGGCCTACCGGCCTTATTTGTTGTCACTAGTGCCCCTTCTGGCAGCACTATGATATTCGTCACTTGAGCGCACAACATCTATTCTGCTATCGTTGTTCCGACTACGAGGCTGGTCGAAAGGGTACCAATCTAGGGAGGGCGCACCTGCAACTCCTGCAACTACACTATGAGGTCCCACAACACAATCTGGTTCTCCTACATAAAACCTTGGAGGGCTTCGGAGGTGACATCGTGCACTTTCTCGCCGATGTTACACAGATCACCCTCGGTTAGGGTGATCGTGTCAATAGACAACTTCGATGCCTTGACCTTCTTGTGCGGCCTTATCCGCTCGGTTGGGTGCAGGCGCTTCAACAGTGTTGATGTAGTTTGTGGGTCCACGCCTCCCTCTTCTTCCTTTGTTTCCTGCCCATGTGAAGGAGACGTTTGGCCCTCGCATGCCTTCATGGCTACCTCTTGCGCTGCTACTGCTGTTGTGACCTTTTCCTGTTCAGTTGTTGTCTGTGCAGCATCCCACGCTCCCCACGCTTCTACTGTCGCTGCCTCCTTCCTTCTCTTTTTAGCTATCTGTATGATGCATAGTTTTGCCTCTTCTTTCTTCCTTTGTGCTTCCGACTTCTCTATCTCTGCGATGTTTGGGGCACTCCACTTTAGTGGCCATGTCTCCAGGACATTAAAGATAACATCGTTTGTGGCTAAAAAGGGTATCTTTCTCCATTGTTTGGCTAGGTCCTTGCATGCTCTAATGTATATGCTATGGATGTCCACTTTAAATTCAACAAAAACTCTGCAGGTTATTGTAGACTGTGGGCGACAACCACAACTTTTGATTGATCCCCATTTTTAGGTTGATCTCCATGAACACCTAGAATATTTTACTGTCGCAGATCCTATTGGCATCCTTTGTGGCCCAGAGCAAAGCGTACTTTGTGGCCTCCAACAGATCCTTGTCAATTGCGGGGAATTGACTACCTTTTGACAATTCCCCTACCACAAGCATTATGGATAGCAGAAGCCATGCATAGTGGAACGTTTTTCCCTGTTCCTAAGCTTCGCGTCAATTCTCCAAGAATTTCTTGCAGAGGAACTCTGACTAGTTAAATTGGACCCCCTCTATGCACTGTTCAGCAAGCGCTACCACCAGCGCGGGTACCGTGTCCGTGCGGCACTTATGCATAACCTTACCAGCCAATATTTGGGTTACCACTCTCACTGCTTTATCGTTGATGTTGGATATGGCGTAGACCCTTTTCTTCTTCGCCAACTTGTATTCCTTCTTCATGGCCTCCACGATGGCCAAGTCACTGCTCTTCCCTTCCGAGATGTCTGTGGGGTCCTCTCCCTTGCATGGAAGCTAGGAAATGTGGTGAATCAAGTCTATCGTGATGGGGATGGGCTCCTCCAGCCACAAACACCCATCATGCACTAGGCAAAGTAGCTGCTTGACGATAATTTTTTTTATTGGGGCACAGTGGAAATGCAGCACCTAGAGCAGGTTAAGTAGCCCGACCTTTTCCACTCTGCGCAACCACTTTTGCAGTTCTAATTCTATAACCCCCATAGTGGTGTTCTTCTTGGGCTTCATGAGGTGCGAGGTCTCAAGGTGAGGGAACTTATCATGGTCAGCAAGGTCCCTATCTTCAAATTTTAAGCTTGACACACGTCCCAGGTGCGTGCCCTCAAAAATAATGTTGTCTGGGAGGAATGGGGTCTAGAGCGAGCTCTTGGTCTCATCAAGGTCCTTGGGCACTTTAGACTTCGATTTCCACGGGGGGACATAGGCAGGCACTGTTGTCAGGGGGTGCGCAGGCTCAGTTTCCTCCTTCATGCCTTCATCCTCGTCTTCTTTGATGATTAGGTCCTCCATGTCTTTTTCTTCTTCATCGGTCTCTATGGTGACGACTTTCTCCTTTTCCTCCATTGAAATCTTGGTGTGTAGCGGGTTTCATGGGGACACATGTATGTGAACCATCACTTGTTTGTCCTTCTTTGGTCTTGGCGTGTGCGGTGATTTCGAGATTTCTGCCACAATCCCAATGCCCTTTGAAACATCCCCAATAGTCAGGACCTACACGGCCTCTTTGACGGTCATTTCTATTATTTCCATAACTTCCTCAGCTGCTGCCATCGTGTCTATCCAGAAATTGATCACTTGCAAACTCAGGTGATCAATCAACACTTGGCACAAAACAAATAAGGCTTTTCTCAATATATCACTTCGCAAATGACCAAGTGTTGTTTGTTGGGCAGCCCCTTGTAATTTATAATTCTTTTTGAATTTGAATTTGACAGTTCCCCCAGATCTAGTTCATTAATGCTCCCTTGGTAGTATATTTTCCCAAATCTTGCCCACAAATAGGGTCTTAAATTCCTGCCGCCCGCTCCATTTGGTCTCAAGTCGAGCATCCCATCATGAATAGTGACTTCAACAGTCCCTTTCTAGCCAACCCATGCGACAGTGTACTCCAACGTGCGCGGTCATGGACCTTGTGAATCTTTGCTTCTGCGCGCAGCTCCAACATCGCGCAGCTCCTAGGTAGAATAGTTTATAGTCCCGCACTTCCTTTCAATTGCCTGGAGCACTAAGACTGTACTTCCCTCTACTAGTCAGGTGGTTGGACCACCTGTGTAAATTTTCATCCGTCATCCATCATGTTTCCTGGAAAATACCCACCTTTTATTATTATGGGCACCATCACACACTTTATCATCTGCAATGCGCTACCCTGGTCGATTCACTTAGTAATGTGCAGTCCAAGCCAAGGCATCAGACTGATCAATTCGTGGCGATAGGCCTCAAACCTGTCATCGTGATCATGTGCATCCTGCCTTATCACCCTGGTCTTTTTACCAAGAGAATATTCCTTTATCTTGTCCTCTAGCTTCTTGACTTCCATGTCCACCAAAGTGCTTTTCTTCTTTAATCATACCCTTTCTTCCTCAAGTTTTTGGAGCCTAGACTTTCCTTGTTGGATTTCTTGTTCCAAGGTTCTGTGAACAGTCATATTTACTGGTGCTATCATGTGCGGTCTAAACTTTTCATGTACTATAGGGCTTACAGTGTTTGCTTTATACTCCAACCTTGACGGTGCCTGTGCGGTCAGGTTCTTGCATGTGGTCCTATAAGCCCATAGAAACGCTAGTATGCGCAGGTCCCACTCAATCCGCTTTGCATTGTGGACCTTGTCCAGTGTTTCGCGTATTTTTTTAAAGGATTCTGCGTGCATATTATTTTGCACACATGGTTTTTCCATACTTTGTGTCCCAACAGGAGGGGTCATTCGCACCATTTCCTTACCCGCACATGCTTACTGATCATGTCTCCTACCACGAGGACTGTGTGCATTCATGCAGGTTTGCACCATATACCTGTATCCACCTAGATAGGTGGCTGCGTGGGTCGTTTCATCCGACAATCTTGTCTATTAATTTCACTGGAGGCTTCACAAACCGTGAGCACATCATTCTTCTGTAGTTGTGCCAGTCCTCAAAACTTCTTTGGTGTGTACCCCACCATCTTGCAGGCGTAGCTCACAATACCCATTTCAGAGCATCGAAGCACTGCTATTCCGACAATTTTCTTGCAAATCTATTCAAGAAGTCATCCACCTTACTTAATCCATCATACATAGGCAAATCTCTTACCTCTGTTGCTACGCAGCGCAGCAATCTCGTTATCATGTTACAATTGAGCGTGGTTACCTTGTGTAACCGGTTCTGCCAGCGTTCTATCTCCTCGTCAAAATTTGATGTGCAGGAGATTTCGTGCTCCCATGAGAGTGTGGTTACCTTGTGTAACTGGTTCTGCCATCGTTCTATCTCCTCATCAAAATCTGATGTGCAGGAGCTTTCACGCTCCCATGAGATTCGGCCATCCACGGTTGGATTTACCTAGTCTTGCTCCCGCACGATTATCTTGTAGATGCAGTCCAGATCGTCATCGCTGTCACATTCACGCACTGGCTCCATGTAGTGCAATCCTTCTGTAGGTCTAAAGGTACCAATATGCGCAGAGACTTTTTCTCAAAGATCGTCTTTCACTTCTTTAGATTTATCACTCCATTCATGTTAGTGGCCCAATCTATTCCCAATAGCGTGGGGTAGGGATTGTTGTCATCAACAATCTCTATCACTTCTAAATGTCCTAGCATGTTTGCTACTTCGATATCTATTATGATTCCTTGCAATCTCCCCATAGGTGAGATCTTTTGCTAGTTCGCCATTTTCAATTGGCTAGGAGACCATTGCAACCCAGGCCTGCCCATGCACTCTCATGTCTGCTTTTGTAGGAAGTTCGAATCTGATTCTAGATCTAGAATCACTTGGTCCATATCATATTCCCCAATCTACGTGGTCAATCTCATCTCCCTTCCTGTTTGCGTCGTGTGCTTCCCAAGCTTCTGGACTACATGCGGTTCTCCTGGTGCAGTCCCAGTGCATCTAGTTATGAGTTCTTGCAGCCCCTTTACAACCTTGGTGTCACACAGAAGCTTCATGCATGTCTCCAAGAATGTAGTGAGCATCGATGGGTCCATTTCTGGCTCCAATCTATCTTTACTTTCTCAAGTGGAGGCATCAGTGAAGCTCTTCTTAGCTTCCATGAAGGTCTCCTTAGTGCACTCCAAATCGAATTATGGTTCCTTCATTAGAGCCTTGAAAACCCAGGTAGTTTCTTTAGGCTACTTGCCTTTGTCATCCCCTGTTGTAATTCCACTCTAGAGCACGATATTTACGTTAGGGTCTTCCTCGTGCAACTCAAACCTCATCATTTGTAGGTTCTAAGTCAGGGGAGGTTGGAGTGCTCCTTTATCGCGCAACCTCAATATCGGTGTGGGACAATCCTCCATCTCATGATCAAACAACGTACAATACAAGCATGATGGTTGCATTCGATTCATACAATCGCGGGCATAATTCCCTAGCCCTCCGCAATTGTAATATATCAGCGGTCCACAACCTCTTCCTGGTGCCCCTCCACCTCGGCCTCATCCACACCCCTGAAATTTGGTGCGTGCTATTCCTACGTTTTGATCGAGGGGCCGTGTTTCAGCCTAAAATCTGTAGGTAGGAGTTCGATTGATCATCAGCTCATAACTTCTACAAGTGTTCTCATCATGTCCCATTGACCTACATAAATTATAGAACAACTGCTATGAATTCTGCATATACTTCTGTAATAGATGGCAGTTATCTATAGCATGCTTTCCTTCTATTTGACAAATCATGCACCATAGTGCAAGCGCTGTGCTTGATCCTTCTCATGCCTCCGATCTTAGTGGCATTGGCCCTCTTCCCGCAAGGTAATTTGCGAACACCGGGTAGTGGTCCTTGTCGTGGCCCTAGCCCTTGCATTTTACGCACCATAACTCATTGCACATCTCTGAGCGGGTTGTCCTGTCTTGTTTCAAACTCTACATCTCAAGGCATAGGTTTTTCAACTACGCATGAATCTACTGAACTCCTAGGTTGGGATCTTGTATTTGGGTCTCGTGCAATCTCATTGCAACCTCCAAGGCCTCGACCTGCTAATTCCGTAGATGCAGCGTTAACGATGCTACAAACCATTCGCGGTGTTCCCATCTGTTAATGTCATGTTCGCTTCACGAATTGTGCACTTCAATCTTTTGATCCAACTCCCACGGGGTCTCACCTAGTAGTATTGTGATTTCCTTGAATCCAATGATCGATTGGGCCTTCGACTTTGGCCTGCTAAATTATTTATTTAGTGTAGCTTGGATATTTGCGATCCCTGCCTTCGGATTGTCATTAGAATGCTCAATGTACCAGGTCATCGTGCGATCCTGCAGAGCGTTGACCAACATTGCCTTCTTTATATTGTCATCTGTGACTCCCTGTGCTTCCCATACAGCTTTTATCATGAACCAAAATTGGTTTGAATCTTCAAACCCTACTCCCTTGAACACTGGTAGCTTTATCGTGCTTGCCATACTGCTTCGCGGTAGTGGCAGAGGTGGTATGGGCGAAGACGAGGGTTAATATGGTGAAACTGATGGTGGTGTGGGTGGAGGTGGTATGCGTAGAATTCTCTGTCTTATCATATTGATCGCACTTCTTGGCAAGAACTTCACGAGCTCTTCTTCGCCCCCTCGTGGAGGTGAAATCAAGGGGCTAGTTTCTAGTTCTATGCTACCTTCATTTCTGTAGATCATCCCACTCCGCATAGCCCCAAACATCAATTTATTCACCTAACTCGTTTTTCACACAGTAGCATTTTAATTCAAGTGTTCAAAGATTTAACGTACTTACCTTGCGGTCCTTTGAGGAAGCATCATTCTGCCTCGCTATAACTGACTGAAGTATCTACCATGAATTCAGTGATGAATCCTCCTATGATTTGATCGAGCTAGTGATTGACAATGTGCACGATCTTATCTTTCGATGCTTCCAGTATGTGAACCAATTCTGGAGTCCACACAATAGGTTTGTCAAGTTTACACCTTCCTTGGCTATCTTCTAGCTTCGCGATCCACTCGTACAACTCAGTGGGGAAGGATGCAAAGAAAATTTCATGGATATTTGTACATAAGTAGTAGTCTAACCACTCTTCCTTTGATAGTCATGGATTCCTGTTTTCCTCCGTTGCGAACTCGTGAATCTTCCTGTCCAACCAATCTTCAATTCCTTTCTTTATCGGATTCCAGTGATATGACATTAGACATCTCTATGCAGATCCCGGTCCCAACAACAGAACCATTTGTTGGCTCGTAGGGGCTGACCCGGGTTTGGAGTTAATTAGCCAAACAAATCCATGTACTATTGGCCCTTTCGGCAATAGTCCACGGAGCGCGGACTGAGGTCTCACCCGAAGTAGTATGAGAGGGTGCTAGAACTAGGTTTCTGCACCCTTGAGATGTCTGAGAGGTCCGACTGGTCCCACTGTTTGTCCCTATGTGTAGGTCACTTCACGCACTTCCCTGTTCCTCACGCCCTGATACACTACCTTCGCGCAGCCCTAACCAGGGGTTTTGGATATTCTGCGCTGCTAGAGCCGTGCTCTACACTATTACCTAAGATCTTACCTATCTTCCTATACCCGTTAATTACCTTCATGTATTTTTATGTCTTACGTTATAATTAGTTATACAAATCATTCATATAAGTTCGCATAGTAAATAAACAATATACTTGCAAATTATACCCAATCATATAGTAAAACAGGGAAAGATGTACAGAAATATGGTAATCTTCTCTTTATTGATACTTTCAATGGTTACAGACTTGACCTGCCCTGCGCACTCAGCTACAGGGGTCCGCGCACTTAGTTGCGCACTACTATGCCTCTGTGCACTCAGCTGCAGAGCCTTTCTCTACCTTACGACCCAAAGACACACTTTACACTTAAACTTAATCACTTAGACTTTTTATCCTCTTTTTCCTTCTTCATTATCTTATACAGTTAGAGCCTTGCTCTATTTATACAATCCTGTGGTCCGCGGACCATGGGTAGGTCTATCCGGCCGGCATTACATTACAAAAACTAGGGCGGACAACCCTGTGACTCGATTATGATTTCGCGCTCCGCGCTTGCAATTCGCGGGGCTTTTATAAAAGGATTTGGTAAAAACTTGGGCTTCAAGCCCCAAAACATGCCTTCGGGGGATTCCATGCCCAAGAATTATTGATACGCCTTCTACAATATCTTCGTCTTACAGATCTGGTTGGGTGTCAACCTAAATCGAGCCGTCTCCTTTACCCGGTTCTTCAAAATGTCTCTAGAGTTACCATTGCTGTTGGGTAAGCTGAAGGGAATCTTCATGATAGTCACAGGTTCTGACATCTGATAATTTCATCATAATCTTGTGCCTAGAAGGTTGCAAGATTCGTCCCACAGACACTGCTCAAGGTCATCGCCTCATAATCATTGTGAGAGATGATCTAGTGTATCACGTCCGCGCATGGGAACGTGGGGTATCTACATGCAATCCGGTACATGTCAGACTTTTGAATGTTCACATACACCTGGTGATATTTGAGGTCTTCCTAAAAAGTGCCAGCAAATGCTTCATTGGCCTCTTGCCACTTCAGCTTGATTTCCTTGTCTAGAAACAACTTTGTATCTTCTTAGATTAGTAGACTAGAGGACACTCGCTTAACTGCTGCTCTAGCTGCCTTCCCGTCAGTGTCCTCTGATCCCACTCTCTTAAAAGCCATTGATCCTGTACTACTAAGAGGTGGATGTACATGTGAAAGATATGGAGACAAAGCAATATGTGTTGAGAACGGTCCCCTGGGGTCAATTTTGGGGTTAAAAGCCCAAGTTTTGGGCCAAAGGCCCAAGTTTTGTGTAAAGAATGTAAAGTCTCCGCATTTTATCGGCATGGAGCATGAAGATGTAAAGATTTACTAAGGGTTTTCTGCCTTTCTTTTGTATAAGTCATGTTGGCTTTAGAGGTCTACCCATGGCCCACGGACCATGGGACTGTATAAAAATAGTGTCTTAGAAGAGTCTAAGACAATTCAATTCAGTTGAGTCATGTTATGTTTTATGCATGGGTCTATGAGAGCTAAAAGCGAAGAGATTTAGTGTAGGAAGAGGCTCTGCAACTGAGTGCACAGAGGCCTAGGGTATAAGTACATCGCTGAGTGCGCAGACCCCTGCAGCTATGTGCGCAGGGTAGTCAGAGTCGGTATTGGAAATCTGGATTATCAATAAAGAGAAGTATTCTAGAATTATCTGTGTATGCATTATTTTACTTCTGTGATGAATGTTGTGATGATGTTATGTTGAATACTAAGGTTATGAATTAATTCTATATTGATGCGTAAATCTATGTATTTTACTTTGTCATATGAATGAAAGTAAGAATATTTGTTTATGTAAAGATAATCATAATGCATGTTAAAGTTAACCGATACTTAAGTGAATCCGATTGAATAAAGAAGTAGAGTAATTACAGGGGCACGTAAGTGCCTGATCTATCTACTTAGGGTCCGCGAAAGACAATCAGTACTGGTAGATTATCAATAAAGAGAAGTATTTTGGAATTATCTAAGTATGCATTATTTTACTTTTGTTATGAATGTTGTGATTATGTTATGTTGAATACTGAAGTTATCAATTAATGCTATATTGATGCGCGAATCTATGTATTTTACTTTGTCATATGAAAGCAAGTAAGAATATCTGCTTACGCGAAGATAACCTTAATGCATGCTAAAGTTAACTGATAGATAAGCGAATCTAAGTGAATATAGAAGTAGAGTAATTGTAGGGGTATGTAAGTTCCTAATCTATCTATTTAGGGTCTGCGAAGGACAATCAGAGACTTTCAAGGAAAAATAAGAGACATACTTTGATAATCCATAAAGGGCTTATCAGCTTGTTCAAAGGAAGGGGTAGGGAAAATAACCGACATCACAACCATCTCAGGGTGCAGAAACTTGGTTCCTACATCCCCCCACACTGCTTCGGGTGAGACTTCAGTCTATGCTTCACGGATTGATGATGAAAGGGTCAGTAGTGTAGGGATTTTCTTGGTTGCTTAACACTGAACTTGGGTTAGGGCCCATCAAGTCAATACCATGCATGGAAAGAAATCTATCAGTGAAAACCAAAGAAAATTTGGGAATGACACAACACATACCAGGGGAATTGATAGGCAAGATTTCATAATTTCTTCTGGGAAGGTGGGTGACCAACTGCCAAAACTGCGGAAAAGGTAGTCTCGGCTGTCTAGGAGGCAAGACTGGTTGTTGGATTTGCACAATCCAAATTGGCTGCTGGGATTGCACAATGCATAATTCTAGTTGGGAGTGAGTGTAGGCTCAGGGACTGCATTGTGCAATTTTCAGGGCTAATAGTCACTATCCCTCAGAAATGCACAAAATAGTCCTTGAGGATAGTGTTGGGCAGAAATGTGCATTTCTGGAGAGGAAGATAGAGCCTTCCTTCCTCATTTGCGCAATGTTGTCTCAGTGCAGGCAGAGTCCGGGCCAAGGTTGGCCGACTCGCCGACGTGAAACTGAAAGAAAATAAGACAGTGAATGCATGGTGACACTAAGTGAAAGCAGAAGTGATTGAAAATGCATGAAAACATGGATTAAAGATTCAATAAACAAATCAACATGCATGTGGGTGAAGTGAGTCACCGAATCAGTGACCGTTCGTGCAAAACAGTTTCATGCATGTGACAACAGTGAGATAGCAACGAAAATTGAAAGAATGCTAGTACAAGCTAGTATAAATCTAAACGATAACAAACGTTCAAATAAATCAAGAAAACAATACTCATACAAGCGAAAACATAGAAAAGCGACAAAAATTATGAAAAAGACAAGTTGATGACACTTACCCATGAATAGCAGAGCTAGATGTGTCGAAGAGTCCTGGATGTATTGTGGGATGTCAGAGCTCCAAGATTGATGTGAAATAATGAGCTTTAATGCATTGAATAAATAAGTTTTGAGCTCATGACGCGCATACCACAAATCTAAGAAAAAACGACACTTGGAGGAACGTGTCTAAAACAACTTTGCATGTAACCTCCAACTGCTAAAAATAGCTCCCTGAATCATGGGATGCCTTTTGCTATTCTAGGAAAAAGCAAGCTATGCATGCAAGTCAAGTTTCCTTGGTCCTGGGTGGAACTGGTTAACTCAACTGCTCATGTATGAAGCTACTTAACTGCTTGAAGGAAATGTGCATTTCTAGCTGGGAGCTCGGTTGGCTTCCAAGGAGATTTGCGCAATTTTTAGGTTGAGCAGCCCTGCTGGGGAAAATTGCACAATTTTCCCTATAAGTGTTGACTGACAGAATTGCACAATTGTTGAGCTGAGAAGGCTGCGAAGCAGGATTGCGCAATTTCTGGAGGGAAGGTTGGTTGCCCTCCAGAAATGTGCATTTTTTGGGAGGAGCTGCTCAACTTGTAGTTGGACCAATTCTGGATGAACAACCTATGAGGGGAATGCATCAAGTTGTGATCGACAAGTTGCCTTTGTGCAAGAAAAACATTGAAGCTTGTGTAGTTGACGAAGCAAGACAAGGTGGTCTCAAAAGTTGCTAGGGAGGCTCCAAAATAAAGCTAAGGAAAAATTTTGGAGGGTGGTTGTAGCCGCTACAACATAGACATAGACACATTTTTTTATTAAATGCCCTTCATCAAACTACATAGGACTCCTAAAATGAGACAAACATAATGTATATCTAAGGTTTCTTTTTAGTAGAAATTGCCCATTCTAGAAAAACAATATTTTTTCACAATGGTTTTAAATTTTTCATTGGTAAAATAAGTGCTAAATTATATCTCATTGAACTTTCATCATTTCAATATTTTAATTGTTATTTTAATTGTGTATTACCAACTTAACACAAATACATTAAACAACTTAAATCTAATACAACAATAATTATTTCAAACTAAAGTATATTTTTTCTAATTTAATAATCTTATCAACCTTCCTTTGCACCTTTTGAAACAATTATGTGTTAAATAAAAAATTCCCGACAACCTATATTGATTCCCTTCAAACTCATCATAGGCACTCGTCATAGGAGAGCCGGAGGTGTTGTGTGATTCCCTTCAAACTCGCCCAGCAGAGAAGTGACCGAGGTGTTGTGTTGTGTTGGGTCCCAAAAATGGGAAACTGTTATTCTACATGATACCTAAAATAATTTACCACATTTGTAGTTCAGCGAGTTGGATCCATATCATGGAGGAAATAGGATCTGCAAGTGCTGCCACGTTTGAATGGGGTCTTACTGGGGCCTATCATGAATCTGGCAACATTATATGTAACTAAGCTTTTATTTAATTCACTAACACATTATTTTAGGGAGCGTTGTTTACAGAACCAGCCATTTCACCCCTTTTAGTTGGAATTACATTATTTTTTTTCATTTTTTTAAGGGTGGGAATGTTTAAATTGTTTTTTTAAATAGTGTTAATATATTTAACACTACTAAAAATCTCTCATATATTTCAAATAAATCTCTCATATATCTAAAATTTTGGATCTTTATAGATGTAATTAAAATTACCAAAATTTTAACCAAATTTTTATCCAAAACAAACTGTAGTTTTCATTATTTTAAGCAGCTTGAGCCTGATAATCTGATCGTTGAGATAAACTGAACGAGGGTATGAGCTGCTAGTAAGTAGAATTGTTTTGAAAATAAACTTAGTTAATTACTTGATCTCCAACTTTTGAAAAATGAATTACGTAAGTCAACTATGAAAATAATAGTAACTATCAGATAAATCATAATTATTCTTCTCTAAATGGTAGATTCTGAAGTCCAACAGATGGAAGCTATTTCAACCATAATTCCCAATTTTCCACGAAAATATATGTGATTCGTATTTTTCCACAGATCGTGGAATCCGTTGGAAATAAAAAGGCTTCGCAATATTCCAAAATTTGACATATTGTGCCAATCTAAACGGACATATACCGGGAGGATTGCGATCCCAAAACTGATTCACAGTAGTCGAAAAGAATAGACGGGCGGTGGAGCATATTATTGTGATATGGGAGCTTTAGCATCCGGTGGCCATTATTATTCCTTCATTCCTCAGCTAACTGCCGAATATGTTCGGAGCAGTGCACTGTAGCCGACTCGAACTGAATCTTGGCAGACTGATCAGCGCGAGAAAGGCGAAGCATCTACGCCAGAGTCCCCACAAATCGCTCAAAATTACCGATTTAAAGCCTGTAGAATAAAGTTGATGAGCAATTCGTGACTATTTCAATCACATGAATAAACTGCTTTCGGAATACAGTTTCAACTCCAGACAGCGATGCGTTTCAATTGTATTGTCGGCTTTGTATTCGAATAATGAGTTACTTGTCAACTATGATTGATTCGAATAAAGTTGGACTCTCATCTACTGTTGGAACTCCGTTGGCAAATCAGTTTTAGAATAATAATCATTTAAGCGTAGCGCATTTGTATTAAGTTAAATTGAAAGATTATAATTGGATTAAAAATTATATCAGTATAATCAGGTAAGTGATTTTTTGGAGGGTTCGGAGTATGCTTTAAAATTGTTTATGTTTGGTTAAGAATTCGTTTTTTTGAAGTAAAGAAACACTTTATCTACCTAAGATCCAAAGGTTAGTGAAAAACTGCCCTCTTATGGACCAGCAGCTAGTTATTCCTGATAAAGTGGTTTCCTTGAATAAATAAGGGTGATGAGTCACGATGCATTCCCCATTAGCGGTGTATGATAGGTTTGGTTTTCCTACTTCTCATAAAAAAAGGAGTTGTCTTTAGTGCGATTTTTTGTAAGCTTTTCCCGTGGGTTTTTCCATCTAATTTCTCTAAAATCCGGCAGCAATTTATTGAAATGACACGCTTGATGGGTAATACTTGCATAATTGAAGTGCCCTACGTAGATGTTTTCGAGGGAGTTGAATCCATATATATAGTCAAAAAAACCACTTTAAATAACACAAATCAAGATTTCACCTCAAATTTGGTGGATTCCGACACCGGAAAGTCCAAAAAGTCACACTAAAGACAACTCTAAAAAAAATGGCCTTCAATAAATGTTTAATTTAATATGTATATATTAATCAATATAGATCCATCTTAACCACAGATTTAACATGAGTTGAGAGAGATCAAATTTCTTCATGTGTAAACTTATTTTAGAGTGCAAAAACAATGTGTAATTAGGTTTTTTTGTTATTAATATATTTTTAAGTATAATCAATATTAAAATATTAAAATATTTTATTCATAAGTGACAATGAATATTTTATTATATACAACATTAAAATGATTTTTTTTTTAACTTATATACAACATTATTATATATAGAGATATATATGAGGTTGATATCAGGTGTTGAATTATTTTTGAAAGCTATAAGGTTTAAACACATTTTTTTTTTTTTTTTTACTTCTAATTACTTTATATTACTTTACATGAAATTATATTAGGTCATATGGACAACTAATATGATAGTGTCTTTTTTAATTTGAGAATACTTTATTTTTGTAGAACCAACATAGATCCATGTTAAGTAGGGATGTAACATGAACCAAGAGGGATCAAATTTCTTAGTTCTTTAGAGTGCAAAATACAGTGTGTTATTTTTCATTGTTTAAACTGTATTTTTGAATGTTAAATAGATTATATATAGGACCAAATAAACATTTTAACCATAAAAAATTAATTTTTTGAAAATGGTTTTTTATTATTAATATATATTTTAAGTATATGTCAATATTAATTTTTATTAAAATATTTTATTTATAAAATTTTATTTATAACCTACATTCAATATTTATTTATATACAACATTAAAATGTTTCATTTTAAACAATTTGAAAAATATATAAATTTAAACATTTTTTACTTTTATTCATTTTTTTTGTTATAGACAAAATTATTTTTTTATTTAAAATACAATTTTTAATTTTAATTTTATTTTAAAAGGGACTTATCCCCTCCTCATGAGTTATAAAATAAGTCGCTAGGCTCAACATATAATTAGTTTAAATACATTTTAAGTAAAAAACTTAATTTGAGTGCAAAAAAAAATTGTAAATCTAAAAAAAATCTAAAATTAGAATAAATTAAATTTGTTTTAATTAAACTATATGCATATTTAATTATATTTTATTATAATGAATATGATTTTATTTTATAAAATATTTTATTAAAAACGAATATAACTCCAAATAGAATAAGAAAGAAATTACACATACATTATTAAATGTTTCTACTTTTAAATAAATCAGCATTAAAGCATCGTATTTATGTAATTTGTTTATAAATGGTTTAATTCTTTTCTTCTCTATTGAGTAAATAAATTACAACCTACGTCAAACTATTCTATACGAATTATAAAGTACATGCTGCTTGAATTAAGATCGGGAAATTTCCTAACTTTTAACTAAAAAATTCATTCCAATATGGGAATTTCATTTTTTTAAACCAAAGTTTCATTTATAGGCACTTTTTTAAAGTTTTATCGTGCAATGTTAAATGACTTTACTCATTCTAGACATTGTTATTCGGAAATTCGAACCGTTACACACTTTTATAAATTATTTTTCTTAAATGTATTTTTAAAAAATTTAGTGGACATTTTCATATTAAAATCAATTTTTTATTAACCTTCAAATTTTGTCTCATTTAAAAAGATTATTATAAAATATATTAATTAAATAATAGTTTATAGTTTAGTAAAATTTAATGTTGGATGTGATAATTACCAGTAACTAGGATCTTCATGGTGGAAATTACGGATTCCAGATTCCATAGAGGTGACGTGATTCTTCCAACACCCCCCTCAAATGCAACTCGAGGGAATTGAACCTGAACCTGGATCCAAGCTCTGATACCATGAAGAGGTTTTTTGTTACACCAAAACCGCAAGTGTTGGTAAACATTCCAAACCAGTGACTAGAATCTCCAAAATGGAAATTATAGATTCCATAGCACTATCATGATTCTTCCAACATCGAAACTCTCTCTTAAATTTATTTATTGAAATTTTATATTTTTAAATATGTTATATTATAAAAGAATATTATAAATTATCAATATTTTAAATAGTTTATGAGTTATTAAAATTTTGGTCTTAAAATTACTTATATTTATATAATATCTTTTACAATAGAATAAACTAAAAACTCTTCTCATAATATAAATATGAAAATATAATCATAAATTTAAAGATACAATAAAAATATTATTAAAAATATTAAAATACAAAAAACCACAATAAAAATAAATAAATAAAAGAATACAGTTTTTTTTTTTTTCTTTAATATTCCAACTTTAAGTAAACAAGCAGTATCATCAACTTGATAAGAAACACAGACGACTACACCTTTTTGTCTGTAAATTTTGTATTTATAACTTCCCACTAAAAAACCTTGTCAATTCCCAGAACGTACACGCTACCTTTAGTGAATTGATTTGAAGTACAGATTTAGATGATTTTGTGAAGATCACTCTAAACTTCAGGGACTACAAAGTAATTTTTATTCCAAAATTAGAGGAGAGGGCATGATCATCAACTTGTTGGGAGAGGTAGACACGTACATGGTCCTGTTTGTAATCTTTTCTTTCCCAACTTATTGCTAAAAAGCGTAGCCAATTCCCAAAACGTTGACACTACCTTTACAGAATTAGTTGAACTAAAGATTTAGGTGATTTTGCGAAGACCACTCTAAACTTTGGGGAGTGACAATAAATTTTATATTCCAAGAGTAGCAAAGGGGTAGGATCATCAAACTTTTAGGGGAGAGAGACGACTACACATTACTATTTGTAATTAGTTTCTAAACCTTCTATTAGAAAACCTTCTCAACTCCGAAACCTACATTCTAATACATTTAGAGAGTGATTTGAATTAAAGATTTGGCTCATCTTGTGAAAATCACTTAACTTCAGCGAGTATGAATCCGAAATATTTTATATATATAATACAAATATTACATTAATTTTTATTTTAATTATAAAACCTGTTAACTAATTAAAGAAAATTAATTTTGTTGTGCTTAATATAATTTGCTTAGTGCATATTCATAATCTCATTATTGACAATGTCTTTTAGGTGGACACTTATTAGTTGAGTTAATTTTGTAAATATGATTTTGATTTTATTATTTGTATTACTATTTTAAGAATATTATATGATTATAATAATTTTTGGACTAGGTATATGGAACTAAGTGTCTATTCAAGGTAATGTTATGAATTTGAAAGTATGATAATGCCAATTTTTTTTAGTGTAATGGAAAGCCTTAACATGGTATCAGAGCCTTCACCTAGTCTCCATTCCATGAAGTTAAGTTGGAGAGGGAGTATGAGGCTACCCATTATATCTACAAGAATCAGTCATGCGGACTAACCACAACCTTAGGAACATGGAACTAACTACCCACTCAAGGTTATGTTATAGGTTTTAGAGTTTACTAATGCTTGCGGGTTTTTGTGGAAACTTCAACAATAACCCAAAAATGCACTCACTTACACACTAATTGATTGATTATGTAACTCAATGATCACACCAACCAAAATCCTTCTAACCTAATGACCTCATCAATCCTCCACCCTCCTTAAACATATTAACCACCATTGCTTGTCATTGTCATTGATACATAGTGACCATGGTTTATCTCTATTAACCATTTTGTCTCCGTAGATTGTATGAGTCATTGTAACACCGGAACTCAACCCATGGATTGTAAATAACATGTAGATATGAGACTTAGATTGGTGAGTTGGTAGTTGGTACATATTACTTAGGCTGGTGAGTAGATGATTACTTTTGGGATTGGTGTGCCCATGTCCACATATGTTTATATGTTTTGGGGCCAATGTTCCCATATGCATATGTTTTTATATGTTTTAAAGCCAAATATCCTCGTTTTGTAAATATGAAGTTTCATGCATGTCAATAAAATACATTATTGTTCTAGACCAAGTTAGGTGATAATAGCATAGCGAGATAAGACTCCATGTGTATTAAACTAGGTCTTTGTACTACTTAATAATGATTAAAGGGCACATGTTTTTAATTAAAGTACTTCAAGTAAAGTTTAGGTGTGCCATGTGTCAAGAAAGCCACATGCACGTAAAAGTAAGGATATTAATACTAAAGAATAGGAATCTTTGAGGATTTGATAGGGAAGGAGGGACTGGATGCCTGGCATGGAAAATAGGGGATGACCCTATCACAATTTGAATTGATTTCCTAGTATGTGAGGACCTAGAGGTTACCTAGAGACCCCAGAGGCCAATAGGAACTCTTGGATCCATAGTGCATTGAGACATCCATCGCTGGTAGTGGCACATCCTAAGGAATTGTTGGTGCAAAGAAAGGGGTGCACTACTTGAGTGTGTGGAAAATGGAGGAGTTGAGTTTGTTTCTTGGAGGTTGTTGGGGTTTGGTACCTTGGACATATTTATTTATGGTAGTCAACATCTTCCTAGTTTTAGGTAATTTGTTGAACCATAGAGATGAAGCTCTAGCTTAGGGGTGACCCACTATTGAGAGAAATGAGTAGCATGGTCTATCGCTAGTAGGAACATGTGGGGTTTGAATTCAATCGAAAACTTTTATTAGATAAGTGATACTGTTAATATTTATTTGTGTTATGTTATAAATTAGTTATAAATTTTTCTTATATTGTGTGTGATTTGTGTATTAAATGATATTATTATGTAATTATATCCACATACGTGATTGCATTGCATTATAGAATGCATTAGACATGCATAACATATGTCACTTGAAGTAAATTAAATGAAATTTGTTAAAAAGATAGGATACAATGGTCATAGGGGTGTGGACATGTCCCAAAAGATGGTTGAAATGCACCAGCAAGTGGCTAGGGGCATTACAAAGTGGTATCACAACCGAGGTTTACCACACTCGAGCCATATGGGTCGAACTATGTTATAGAGAAAATCATAGATTATGGGAAATTGTTTGACAAAATTTGTAGGGAATGGTGATCAACAGAATCCCAAGTTTGGAATGAAATCCCCAAGAATGATAGATATATAAATTGATATTATTATTGCTCACTTAGGAAATTCCATATTGATGGATACATATTAGTAGCGAAGATGCTAATTTTGTGTCGATAAAGATTCAACCAAAGTAAATATTCTGAAACAGAAAGAAAATAGTGAAATTAAAAGTAACAAAAACAATCCATATTTTGACGTCAATAGTGGAACCTTCCTATTTGACCATTGGAATGTAAATAACATGTATATGTTGAACTAGGATGGTGACTTGAGGACATCTTTTGAGGGTTGCAACATCCATGCTTATGTGTGTATATGTGTAATGGGTTGTTGTGCCCACATGTACATGCTTTATATTTTGAGGCTAGAAGGACTTGCAATGTAATTATGTAACACATGTATATTAATAAAATAAATGGTTGCGGAAAAAAGAGAAGTAAATGTGTATGGAGAGTTGAGACTTCATGGATGAGTGGAAAGGAGGCTTAAATGATTTAATTATCTTAAAAATAAGTTCCCATGCATATAAACAATGTCCATTAAGGGCTTGGATGGTGTTGTAGTAGCTACAACAACTCCAAAATTATTACACAAGAGTGAAAATTTAGAGTCCCATCTCATTCAAAAATATAAACATCCATATGGGGTTACGGTTCATATGTTGAGTCAGCATGGTTAATGGATTTCAACATAATTATATTTTAAAAGTTGCATTTCCCATGGCACTCTCACATCACAGTGCAACACAAAATCACAAGTATAGTTCATTTCCCTTTACCAATAATCATATCACATGTGTAAAACAACTTTGCAACTTAACACATCACACTTCCTTAAGTCTCTTGTCGGAAATTCTTTTGTGAAAGCGAATTTATTGTGCAACTAATTCACTTTCATGTGTGAAAACCTATATAAATCCTCTACCCCCATTCATTTACACAGTGAGTTTTGCTGCAAATTTCTCTAGCTTTCTCTATGCATCACATCTCAATAGTGCTTCCCAAGCTTCTGGAGTTGTGCCACACTACTAGCCTACATATCACTCATGCCACATGACAGGTAAGTTTTTCACCTCTATCCTTGCAATATGATTTCGTCTGTATTTTTGCATTGCCTTTTTTTTTTCTAGACTATTAGTCTTCCCTAACCTTCCACATTTTCATAAATGTATGTAAACATAAACAAATTCCATTTCCCCTCTATTAACCACTTAGTCATTTTTTTCCCTTTAACTTTGCATCATTTTTCTACCACATCACAACCACGATGAGTTACCTATCTCTTTTTATTACACAAAAACAGATTCCCATTGTGATTTTTTTATCAATACATGTCTTGCTCCTATCCAATGTACTCTCTTCGAATCCACCACAAAGAGTGTTGATCATGAAACAAATGTATGGTCATGTGTTGACCAAATACATGAGAGATCTTATGAGATTCCTACACAAGGTTGGGTCCACATATTCATCATCTAATGCATCTATCTTCCTCCAGTTGGTAATCGTATGCATGGACATGGGCCTACAATCTTGCATCCTAATCCTCTTTAGGATCTCCATAGTATATTTTCATTACCCAAGGAATATCTCCCCATTTGTTTGTCATACATGAAATCCTAGGAAGTAATTCATCATTCCCAAGTCCTTCTCTCAAAAGTCACCTACCAAGTCCCTCTTGCAGTCCTTTATGAGCCTTGATGACCCTGTGAGGAATAAGTCATCTACATACAAAACTAGGATGAGTGACTCACCTTGTATAATCATATAGTATAGGTTGGAATCTATCTCACTCTTCATGAATCCTATCTACTACAAGTAGCTATTAATCTGACCGTACCATACCCTCGGAGTTTGTTTGAGTTTGTATATAACCCTCTTCAACCTACATATATGTGTGTCTCTCTCATGCATATCAAGTTCATCTAGTTGTTCGATATACACCTCGTCTTTTATTACCCTATTCAAGAAAGTTGTCATGACATATATTTGGTGAATCTACCATCCCATCTGCATTGTTAATGAGATCAATACACTGATAGAGGTATATTTGGCCACTATTATGAGGGTCTCCTTGTAATCTATGTCTTCTTTGTGCACATACCCTTTGGCCATGAACCTATCCTTATACTTCTCCATGTTTCCATCTATAGCATACTTGATCTTATAGATCCATTGAGATCCAACTACATATTTTTCCATTGGTCTAGGTGTTGGCTTATATGGGCCTGACCCAGGTTCGGAAGAGTTATTTAGCCAAACAAATCCTGCAGCTACTGGCCCTTTCGGCAACAGCCCGCGGAGCGTGGACTAAGGTCTCACCGGAGGTAGTAGGGGAGGGTGCTGGAACTAGGTTTTTGCACCCTAGGGATGTCTTGATGTGGTCTGGAAGATTCGCGCACCGTTCTATGGTCTTACGCTATTCTGCCTCCGCATAGATCCGAAACAAGATAAATCTTTACTACTTATTCTTAATGAGCTGGCATAGATTAGATCTTCAGTTTACAGTCTTTAAGCAAACATTTAATGGAGATAACTAGTTCGCGCATACAGAAACATTATAGGTTTGCATAAACTCACAACATAAGAATAAACGCGTAGATCCAATAGTTAGATCAATCATGAATTAACCAGATCCACAATATTTCAAATTTAACACAGTATTTCAGAAGCAACTTATCTTTATTCAGTTCCATGCTATTACAACCAGATCTTCCCTGCTACTCAGCTGCAGGGGTCCGCGCACACAGTTGTGGACTCTACCAGGTCTCTCCGCACACAGCTGCTGAGCTTATATCTATATACCAACACCCTTGACTCAGACTTATAGACACAGAAGACACTGTCTTTACCAAACCATAACACCAAGATTCATCCAAAAAACTAACTGCCTTTTTTCGCTTAGTGCCACACTCTATTTATACATTCCCATGGTCTGCGGACCAAGGGTAGGCCTACTTACTTCCTATTATTCTATACTATTTCTTGGGCAGACAACTCTTTGACTCGATCTATTACATTCCGTGCTTTGCATATTTCAGAGATTTACAATATTATTCTCCTATCGGTTTTAAGCCCCAAAAACTATTACACTGGACCTCCGCTACCCAACAAGCCCCCAACACAATCATCATGACTCATCTCGAGTCACTCGTCGGTGTGGCGATACGCGCTTCCTAGGCTCCGCGGTTCACCTTCCTATGAGTGACATGCTGCTCCCTCTTTGTCTCTTGCAACGCTTCTTCCAGCTCCAGCTCCAATGTCGCTACCACCTCACGCAACTGATACTGCTCATTTTACTCTTCTCAATTAACACAGAACACCCCCTCATAGGATTTTAGCTCTATCTCGGGTGCCGCATACGGGAATTCCTCGTATCCATTTTCCAATTTCCTATCTTCTGTACATACTTTCTTCTGCAGCTTGTGTTGTAATTTTGCAAGACCATTGCTATTATCCGCGGGATCGCAATCTTCAAGGTGCATCAGAGACGATATATTAACTGCAATTCCATCATTTGTCTCTGTATTTACAGCCTTTCCCTTAACTTTCATGGTTCACCATCCAGCCCATGCTTGAGGTAGCGACATCCGAACCAGTTCTGCTTCATGTCTACAAATTTCTAGCACATCCCTTACTGGCGATGCCGAAATCTGCGTGGTGCCTGCAGCTATTGCCACTGTCCTTTTCAAAACATCCAGCACCTCCAATAACCAGATCACAACCATCGGCCTCACTCCTTGAGCATCGATAATGAATAGTTCCATAGCGGCAGGAAGGCACAATAGCTCATGGTTTTCAGAAGCATAACTTGTTTGGTGGATGCCCCCTTGTGATTTATAAGTGTCCCGAAGTTCAAATTCGTTGGCTCCCGCCTTTTCCGCTGCTCTCATGCTAAGCCTATGGCAGATTTTTCCAAATCTGGCTCGTACCCCGTCTCTTAATTTCCCGTCGCCCACTCCCTTTTTCCATAACTCAGACATCTTGTCATGAATAGTGATAGAAATGGTCACCTCTCTGCTTGTCTCCGCAGCAGCGTAGCCCTTTTCGTGCATCCGCAACCCTTGTGACAGATCAAATCTACGTGTATCCCAGTTGTTACGCAGGTTCTACCTAGACTGCTTTACCGTCTTGCGCTCTCTTTCAACTGGCTGGAGTGGTGAGACTGTCGTTTGGATGGTTAGTCAGGTGGTCAGCCCACTCGTGTAGAGCTTCAGGCAATTTCCATTTACTCTTCCTGGGAAGGGGTCTCCATTGAGCTTAGCAAGCTGGATCGCACCTCCATCTGTAACTTCTTTGAAAACATAAGGTCCCAACCAGTGCATACGAAGCTTACTAGGGAATTTTTCGAACTTGCTGTCATATAGTAGTACTAGATCATTTTCTTTGAACGTGCACATCTTGATATGGCGATCATGCCAATCCTTCTCTCACTGCTTTTGTACTTGCTGATGAAATCCTGCAAGAAATTGATTCTCCTCTAGTTCCTCTAGTTTTGCAATGCTTTCTTCCAAAGCCGTGCAGTCTGCCATACCTGTCGCTGCTACTATTCGCAAACTAGGTACAATGTACTCCATGGGCATGACGACTTCCTTGCTGTAGACTAACCGGAAGGGTGTTTGGTCTGTCAATTTTTTGCATGTTGTTCGGTATGCCCATAACACAGTAGGTATGTGTAAATTCCAATCGTTGCACTACGCATTACATACCTTGGTCAACGTTGTCTCCAAAATTTTGTTAAATGCTTCAACAGTCCCATTTTCTTGCGGATGATACGGCGTACTTTGCTGATGATATATCTGAAATTCCTCAGTGAGCGCGCTGATAGTCTCATTGAGAAAATGCATTCTGCGGTTGCTCATTAGAATTCTTGGACATCCAAATCGTGTTAACACATTCTCGAACAAGAATTTCGTAGCTGTAGCGGTCGTACAGTCTTTAACTGGTTGTGCTTCTACTAATTTGGTAAGGTAGTTTGTCGCCATGATAATATAGCGTGCCCCCGTCTTTCCTGGAGGTGTGATTGGTCCCACAAAATCAATCTCTCATTTCTCAAATGGTTGCAGCGTCATCTATGGCTTGAGTGGCATTTCATGCCTCTACGATGGTTTCCCAGTTCGTTGACATACGTCGTAGGCCCGACAGTATGCTTTTGAATCTTGATGTAGAGTTGGCCACCATAGTCGAGCATGAAGAATCTTCTGTGCTATGGCGCGGCCCACATAATGTCCTCCAGCAACCCCCCCATGTGCTTTAGCCAGAATCTATCTTTGCTCTAATTTAGGTACATATCTGCATAATATTTCATCATTGTCCATTTTGTAGCAGTGCCCTGCAATAGCAGTAAAATTTGTTGCGTGTATCACCAATTCTTTCTTTTGTTGAATGGAATATCCCTGTGGCATAGTTCCTGTGGTTAAGAAGTGTATTATATCCTGAAAATGGCCATCTGCGACCCGTACTGCATACAGTTGTGCATTCGGTAGCCCTTCCTATAAGTTTGTGGGCTCTTCGTCGTTCTCAATCTGGGATAGGTGATCTGGGCCTGCGTTTAGACGTCCCAGCTTTACGATGACCTCAAAATCATATTCTTGAAATAATAACAACCATCTGCAAATGTGCCCCCCCAACACAGGCTTGTTCGCTAGGTATTTGAGTGCAGAGTGATCAATGTACATCTTAAAGTGTCCTCCAAGTAGGTAGTGGCGGTATTTCTGGAGCGCGTACACCATCGCCAATCCCTCCTGCTCTGTAGTGGAGTAGTTCTTCTCGACTTTGGATAATCGTCGACTTGCGAATGCTATCAGGTGATCAATTCCTTCTGCTCCTTCTTGTGTGAGTACTGCGCCCAACGCGATACACGACGTGTCAACATGTACATGAAACTCGATGTCCCATTTTGGAAAGACCAAGATCAGAGCTGATGCCATCTTTTCCTTAAGCGTTTCCATACTTTTTTTACATTCCTTATTCCAACAGTAAGTAGCGTCCTTCTTCAGCAATTGTTCCATTGGTGCCGTGATCTACGCATAACTCTTGATGAACTTCCGATAATAACTAGTGTGTCCTAGTGTGGCGCGCAGCTGCTTGACACTTCACGGTGCTTGTAGATTGAGTATAACAGTAATCTTTGTTGGATCCACCATGAGGCCTTGCCTACAGACCACATGGTCAAGCAAGTTCCTAAAGGGGATGAGGAAAGTACACTTCTTTAGGTTTAGCACAATCTGGTGTCGTCGGCACATATCCAACATTAGGAGTAAGCTCGCGGTATGTTTCTTAACTAGCCCAAATATAGTCCAATCATCAAGATATACCTCTAAGAACTTATATATGAATTCCTTGAAGGTAGCTACCATGACACGCGAGAATATCACCGGCGTGTTCTTTAAGCCAAAGGGCATCATCGTATACTTAAAATAGCCCCATTCGGTAGCGAATGTTGTTTTACTCCTATCTTCTGGTGCAATCTTGATCTGGTGATACCCCAAGAAGCCGTCCGTAAAGGAGTAGGCTTCCTGTCCTCCCACATTTTCCAGTACCTCATCTATAAATGGCGTCAGAAATGGATCGTTAACACATGCATAATTGAGCTTCCGGAGGTCCACACAGATATGAATTTCACCTTTCTATTTTTTATCCTGCGCAACCATAAGACTTACCCAGTCGGACTCCTCCAGTAGTTCGATTATTCCTGCTGTAAGCATATTGTCCAATTCTTCGCGGACCTTTGCTTTGTATTTTGGATTCAACCAATAAGGATGCTACTTTGCTGGCTTCGTTTTCGGCTTCAGGGTTATTTTCATTATTCCTAGGTCATCGAGAATCCCTTTTAACTCCATGATTTTAGTCAGGAATAATTCTTGATATTCTCGAAGTATTTCAATGAATTTTTCCATCATGGCATCATCCCAATAGTCCCCAAGCATTGCATACTTTGGCTCTTCCTCTGTTCTAATGTTTACTTGTTTCATTTTTAGCAGCGTTGTGATGTTAAGATCCTCAATTTTGGGTCCACGAACCTCGTGATTCCCCTCTGTTTCTGGAATATTGATGTTCCTGGGGTCGTCCTCATCATCTTCTACCTACACATTGTAACATTCCAGGGCCTGGCTCAATTGTCGCGACCAATCTGGCTGCATGACTTCTTCTGGTTCCAATGGTATTTTGAAAATCGTGGCCTTGACCACCTGCAATGCATCATCCACCGTATCCATCCATTGATCTTCAAAGAGGAACGTTAACAAAAAGCCTTTGCGCAAGATATCCCACTCGCCTGTTCCATGTCGGAGCTCGGTTTTGGTATACCAGTTCCTTGGAATGATGTCCAGGGTATGATAGAATAAGTGTACCCACTCTAGTTGAGGCTCTTCCCCATAGGCTTGGACCCATCTGGTAAGGTGCCTACGCAGGTCATCACGTCCATCGTATTTCTCGGCTATTTGTAGCTCTGGCTTCCCAAATATTATCTGCATCATGCGCTTATAACTGCACCAGTCATCGAAAGTTCCTTCATGTGTTCCCCACCAACACACAGGCGTCACGAGCAGTGCCTATTGCGACGCATCAAACCATTGGGGCTTTGGAACCACGGTTTCAAATTTGGTCAAGAATTCCTCTACTGCTATGAGCCCATCATACATTGATAGTTCGCGATCCTGAGTTTTGACGCAATACATCAAATTAGCCATCATATTGTAGTTTAACATGGTTACCCTGTTCAACCGATTATGCCACCGCTCGTCTTCCTCATCATAATCTTCGGTGCAGGATTCTGCATGCCCCCGTGATATTCTTCCTCCCGTAGTTGGATTAACCCAATCTTGATTTTGTGCGGTTATTTTGTAGATATAGTCTAACTCATCATCACTTCCCTCGTCATGCACAGGCTCAATGTACTGTGGTCCTTCAGCTGGGTCTAGCAGAATGACTACGAAGAGTGACTTCTTCTCAAATATCATTTTCCACTTCTTTAAATTGATAATCCCATTCATATCCATGGCCTAGTCTATCCCTAACAACGCAGGATATGGGCTAGTTTTATCCACGATTTATATTACCTCAAAGTCTGTTGGGGTGCTCACACCTTCCATATGTACTGTAATTCCTTTCAGTCTTCCCATGGGAAAAATCTCTTGTTGATTCGCCATCTACAATTGAATAGGCGACCATTGTAGTGTAGGTTTGACCATGCATTCCCAAGTCTGTTTAGGTAGTACATTTGCATCTGAGCCCAAGTCCAGAATCATCTGATCCATCTCAAAGTCACCAATTTTCACCGTTACCCACATTTCCCACCTAGTCCACGATGCTTGTTTTCCTAATTTTCAGACCACGCAAGGTTCCCCTGACCCTGCGTACCTAGTTATCAATTCTTGTAACCCTTTAACCACCTGATTGTTGCGAAGCAATTTCATACATGTCTCTAAAAAGGTAGTTAACATTGAGGGATCCCTCTTTGGCTCGGTTTGATAGAGACTTCTGCGAAGCTCTCCCTAGCTTCCAGATCTGTTTCCTTATGAACCCTGGCATCGTCATTGGTCACTTTCCTCTTATCTTCCCCTGTAGCTGTGCCACTTTAGAGCACCATGTTTATGTTGGGGTCTTCTTCACATGGTTTAGTCCTCATCATCTGGATGTTCTGCGTCATCATGGGTTGCACCGCCCTCTTCTCATGTATATGTGCTATCAATGTGGGGAAATCTATCATCTCATGATCGAACTGCTAGCAGTAAATGCATGATATTCTAGTCGGGTTGGTATAGTCCCATGCGTAGTGTCCTGGTCCCCCACAATTGTAGCAGATTAGCTGCCTGAGACCCCCTCTTGGCCCCATTCCTCCCCGTCCTCATCCTCGTCCCTGGAATCCACTGCGCGCTATCGTCGTGGTTGTATCTTGACCTCGCGCTTCAGTTTGCATTCTGTAGGCAGGTGACTGGTCCATCAATAATTGATAACTTTGGTAATCTCACTCCTCGTGGCTCACTGATCATAAAAAGTTGCAAAATAGATGCTGGGGGGTTTGGTTAAATTTTGGCAATAGATGACAGTTGTCCGTGTTGTGCTTTCCTCCCACTTGGCAGATTGCGCACCAGAGTGAGGGTGCCATGCTCGGCCCTACTTATGCCTCTAGTCTCAATAGCGTTGGCCCCCCTACTGAGATTTACAATATTATTCTCCTATTTTATCGACTTTAAGCCCCAAAAACTATTACGCGAGACCTCTGCTACCCAACACTAGGCATGACCTCCCATAAATTATTGATCATGATGGAGTTTTAATCCTCCACCATTGCATCCTGCCATAGCCAATGTTGTGCATCCTCCTCATAATTGGAAGGATCCCTGTCAATGAACTTTGTCACCAATTCCTTGTACATGTTTAGATGTCTGCACTCTCTAGTGCTTGCCCTAGGAGCTCCCATGAACTCCTGTGCATTCTTCAATGTTTGAAGCATCTCTCTACTCCTTCTTCTGCTAGTGGTGGATTGAGCTTCATGCGCCTTATCCTGGCCCCACTACTCCATTTGTTATTAAATAACTAGACCTCTTTCACCTAAGCTAGTGCTCGTATTCATAACTAAAATTGTGCTTTTTTGTCCTTGTAGCTACTACTCAACCTTTGGAGATTTTGTTAGCCCACTCTAATCATCTTCTAGCAACTCATGAGAGCTTCGATTGGCCCACTTTGATCATTTGTTGATCATCTACTAGGAACTTGGAATCTGATCTCATGATGATCCTCCTACTACCAAGAATACAAATCATGTACACCTTGGATGTTTCATTGTATCCAATGAAAACTACCTTCTCTGCAGTATGTTCCAACTTGTTTTGTTATCATATGACATGTGACAATGAGATATATTACCAAAGATCTTGAAATTTCCAACCTCTATCTTATTCCCTATGAATATCTCTTCTGGAGTTATCTTCCCCGATGCTTTGTGAGGAAGCCTATTCTGTATGTACACAATTATGCTACATGCCTCTACCCATAGAAACTTAGGCATATCCTGGTCATATGGAATCTCCCTCACTACTCCAACTATTGTCCTCTTTATTTTTAGCAACCCCATTCTATTATGTGTTGTATGGAGTTGTCCACTCTCTCCTGATGCACTACTTTACATAGAACTCTATGAATATCTTATCTATATACTCTCTTGTAACCACCCCTCCCACATTTACCCACTTTCACCAGCTTGTTGGGTAAATATGAGCTTAGGGATACTATGCCATTACTCAACCTCCTATTTATCGTTGAGGAAGTGGAATTGAAAAACTAAAACTTTACTGACCTTCCTCAAGAGATACAAGATCCGTAGGAGCTAAAAAACCACTTCAGGTGACATAACCCTAAGTTAACTTACCTTTTTAGTGATATGTACTCCCAATCACTTCCATAACAAGGCAAGCCAATGATTGCAATCCTCTAGTTGCATGGATAACCCTGCCTCCAAGTGACTGCAGTCTAGATTTCCTAGTTCTAAGCATGTGACCCTGGAATTTGAGCCACTTTTTTAGGGCTAGTATCTAGAACTTTGTTCAAAACTTCATAGAACTTTCCAAAATTATTAATGACACAAGGACAAAGCAATTAATACAAAACTTAGTCAATAAATTGACCTAACTAGACCTAACTATGATAGACATTCTGTCAAACACATAGTGAACATGAAATTTACAGGTCATGAATGCATATCTAAACATAGGGGTTTGATACTTATATGAGAATAATCAAGAAGGTCTGATACCCTCTCACAATAGATGCAGTAAAATCTATTAGGTGATGCATTCAATGACCATTCATTTACCAATCAAAACACGATAAGAGCCAAAATTGGAATTTGCCATAAAACCATGCTTATAACCAACATATAACAAAAATAATAACAACGATAGAACAACCATCAAAGCCAAATCATAACAAGTACATTTACTTGTAAAATACAAGATGAAAATAGATCTTATTAAGATATGCAAAATCCAACCAAGTCAGGGCCTTCCATGAACCACTTGACCATAGATTGGGTTGAACCAAATCTTTCTTCAACCAATCACCCTCGTGCCATATTCCAAGCATGAATATGGGATCCCATGGGATAAACCAATACATAAACAACCAAGTGAATCTAGAGGTTAAACCACCTCCACCCTCACACTACTATGATCTCACCTAAACCGGTCCTGAGATCCCAAAACCAAACCAATCTTGGATGCCTCTGAATTCCTTCACCATCTGTTGAGGAATTTTCCTATCTCCACCCACTTGTTGAGGGCTTCCCAGAGAAAACCATCTCCACCCCAAACCCTTGGGATTTTCCTGAGACCACCTCACCTACATCCAAAACCTTCCAACAATCCAAATATCAACCAAGAATGAATTCCATCACACCATGGCTATACGAAAATGACATGGAAAGGTTAAAACCACAGTCACACTTGGAAAAACCCATGCCAATGACAACAATAGAACCAACTACATGCATGCATGTACCAGGCCTTCACGAACCCGCTAGGAAGTCACACATGGAACCTGTTACCTACAAGTATTTCTCCATAAGCTACTTGATCAAAATTTTCCTTGCTTGTATTTTTATTTCCTTGTCCTTCCTTTGCTTTCCTCACTTTCCTTTCTTGATTTATCCTCTTGGTGCTCTTCTCCTATCTGAAACCAATTCCAAGACTAAATTGAAAAAAGGCCCTAAACTGATGCTCTGATGCCTTTTTATTACTCATGCCTCTAATTTCTTCATTTCCCTTTATTTTCTTTCAATTTCATACTCACATGCAACTTGTGACCTTTCATCTCCTTGTTCTCCTATTTTCTTTATTAGCATAAATAAATTCCAATAATTGCCACTTCTCAATTTCCAAAGCATTTTCCAATTTCCTTAGCCATAATAGACAATAAGTGATGCCCACTAGGATTTTTTGTCGAACATTCATTCTGGAATAAGTGTCCCATGGACTTGGTCTTATTTTTCCTTTATTAACTTTATTACATGAACTTTTAACCCAGGGTTGTTACATACCCTTCCCCCTTAGGGGAACATCATCCTCTGTGTTTTATGATGCCTAAAACCAGCAAATATGTTGTAAACCAAAACATACTACCCTTGGAGCTTTATAACTTAGCTCGATGTAGTATTTACAATGAACAACTTGTTGAAAAGAAAACCAACATGACCAATTATTGGATCTTTATAACACATATCATTGTTGTATTTACAACAAAAACCTGTTGATGGTGTTGGACCTGCCAACATTCAGGGGATCACCTCGGTATGAAGTCCCAACTAGACCTCACACCATTTGGTGTGCGAGTCCCATCCAGTATGATGACCCGGTTGCCATTGTCTTAAGGATTTGCCTCAACTCTTGCTTGTCAGCACAGAAGAGTGGTTCGCTTTGTCTTTAAGAAGTGAGGTTCGCATGCTTGGTGAGTGTAAGTGTACTTGTGTCAATGGTTCTTTCACTGTGAGGGGAAGAAGGTGCAGGTGAGTTCTAGGTTGAAAGGGATCAATCCCAACTCGGCTAGGAACACACAACACAAAAGGACATACAAAACTTCTGGTGGAGAAGTCTACTCGGATGCGGAAGTCACAACATACAATGTAAGATAACACATACAACACTCATGGATCAATCCAAACGAGTGCAATGGTTGTTACAACAAGATTCATGTGAAAGGTCTGTCTAATGTCCCATAGAGTAGTCGACATGGAAGGGAAAGCATTAGCAACATATACAACACAATTCCACTAATAGATTATGCATTACAACATATGAATAAGTTCAGATGTAGAAAACGGGTTAAGGCAACATGTATTACAATTGTTAAATATCGGTCTTACAACAAATACAATACATGTGTGAAAACGTGTTGGCATGTTAACATGCTTTTGAATTAAGCGAAATTTCCAAGACACATCGTTACACCATACATCACTAACCCCGTCAGCGGGGCGTTGGAGCCACTACTTACTCCTCAAAGAAAATATTACAGACTCTCTTGGCTATGTCGGAGGAGCTGAGGTGAAAATTCCTTTCATGTACAAATGAGGGTGGTATTTATTGCCAAGGGTGAAACTAACCCTTGTGGTTGTTCCACTACCCTCATGACCATTCGAATTCCATGACTTTCTGACTTACATGACTCTATGTTCAACAAGTGGGTCTCCTGGACTTCCACGTTACATCAAATTTATTGACAACAAGCCCATAGTGGAGATGTGGGCAACATGACTCATGAATTGACTTGACATGACTTGACATGACAATGATGGTACATTCGAGCTGCTGTTAGAGTGCATGTCGAGCTACAGTGTTGCTGAGTGATGGATGCCTTCATGGTGTATCATAGCTTCAGGTCCAGATGGCAAAGTGTGTGGAGTCTTCGATGGTCCTTGGTTCGCTTGATGAATCTCTAGCATGTTGTTCCTTGCTTTCATGTTGTAAGGCTTGACAGGTTCAGTTGTTCGTGAAGGTGCATGTTCATTGCATTCATCCACTTCACATGCTTTGTTTGTTCGTCCATTGGTGAATCGGTCCATCTGCATGCGCTCCCTTCGTTCATCTTGTTTGTTGTCTTGACATGTTTGTTGGTGTACTTGTACCTTCACGCACTCATTATGAGGTGACATTAAATCCAAAACCTCCAAGTCTACCATGACACATGATCATCCAGATGTCGATGACCGGGAGAGGGAGTAGGGCTTTGATGCAGGATGATGGCTCTAGGAAACTACTGATGAAAACTGTGCAAGGGTCAATGAGGGATGGAGACATACAATTTGAGTTGACAATGGTTGTTTGCAAGGTTTGGCTTAGCTGGGAGGAAAAATTGCAAAAAAAAATTGGAGGGACAGTCTGGGTTGTAGGAGGGTAGGGAAAGCATGCTTTGTGCATTTTCCGGAATGAGCAGTCAGCAGGGGCTGGACATCCAAATTTGTGTAATTTCCCAGAGAAACGGGTCGGGCTGCATGAAGGGTTAGCAGGCAGGGATTACACAATTTTTCATGAGAACTTCCTAGGATACTGGCAGCCAAAACTGCACAATTCCCAAAGGGAACTACTAGTTGGCTGTTGAGGTCACTAGCAGCTAGAATTGTGCAATTCCCAGAGGGAACCTCTAGTTGGCTGTTGGGGTCACTGGCAGCCAGAACTGCACAATTCCTAGAGGGAACTACAAGTTGGGTGCTGGGGTCACTAACAGCCAAAAATTTGCAATTCCTAGAGGGAACTACCAGTTGGCTACTCAATCACTGGTAGCAGAAACTACGCAATTCCTGGAGGGAACAGGCAGTTTGCTGCTGGGAGCTGCTGGCTAGGAAAATTGCATTAAGGTCGGGAGGCTAGCCTGTTGATCATCTCTGCACAATTTCTAAGTTGATCTGATTGATGGGCAGTAGGAGGCTTGCTCATGAGAACTGCACAATTTCTGAGATGAACAGTCGGTCAACTGTTCGGGTGGCCAGCATGAGTGTTGCTTGAGTTTCATGTAGGCAACACATCTTGAAAGAACTAGCTTGGTGCTTTACACTGTTTTGGTTGACAGTCGATCAAGTCAAAAGCAGGGTGATGGTCCAGCTATCAGTAAGGAGTCTTGTCGTCAGAAATTCAAGAAAAATGACTAAGTGTATGAATAGTCAAAATATGCATAGGTTATCATACAAACACACTCGCATGACTTGACAATGAAATGACAAAACCATCCAAACACACATGTTCAACATGACTAACCGACGGTGCAAGCGATAAGTGCGACACTCATGATTGATCGTTCATGATTGAGAGGGTGCTTGCATGACAATGAATGTGACTCTGTGTGTGTGTGCGACATATGCTTTCATGGTGATCATAAAAAACACATACGAAGCAAGGACTTTGAGCATAGTCAGAACATGGTTGCAAGCATGACTTAGACATCAACATGCAGAGACTTGAGTGTAATAAACAAGCAAGGCGAATGTAAAGACTCACACGAGCTCACAAAGTGAACCTGAGTGTGTGCAGTCATCAAGTGAAACTCTCTAAGGGAGGCTCCGAAATTGGTGCAGGCCAAAATTTTGGAGGGTTGTTGTAGCCGCTACAACACTTGGTGACGCACTGGTAGAACTCAAACTTCTTTATTTCGGTTCATTGCTATCATAAGGCCTTGGTATTTTAGGAAGTATTGAATTGTTGTGCAGGTTACTTCAGTTTCCCCACTTACCCCATGGACATACATGGTTCACCCTTGTCAACTCAGTCAAACACAATCAAAAGTTCAACTTAGATCTCAATGTTTCGAATCTAGGAAAGGTAGTTTAGCTTGTGAGTTGAAGATTTTCAGAGTATAAGTTTTCATCTTTGGTGTTGCTCTGTTGCCAGCAGTCCTAGACAGTACCCCGGTGGAGTCACATAGGATCACACACATTTCTCCACTGCCAGTGAGCCTGGTCAGTACCCAGGTGGAGTTTCATGCTTCACCTCTTCGCACAGGAAGCCTTTCTCTCCTTTCGCGTTTGTATTTTTAAAGAGAACTGTGCATAGGCACTTATTTATTTTTGTGGCAGAAGAGGGATCCTGACTTGTTGAGAGAAAAAGAGATTTTTCCTTCAGAGAAGCATGTAATACCTATGACATAGGTTTGCTCGTTTAGATTTTCCCCTTCTCCATTTCTACTAGTTGGATTAGCTTCAACACACATAGCAGAAGGCTGAGAATAGGCATGGGGTTTCCCAATGTGGACACAGGTTCATGTTTGTACGAAAGCTTCCCTTATAGACGGTTCATATTTTTCGTCAGGACTTCAGCGACTGAAGGTTGTAACAAAGCACAGAGAAAATGGACACAAGATTGGCCAAGTGCTACAGCGTCAGAAGTCTCTTCAAATTTCAACCACATACGCCATTCAAAAGCTAGAACATAGTAGTTGGCAACACTTATTTCTGGAAACAAAAATAGTAATATATCAAACAAACAAAATGAATGTGAAAAAAAATAGTAAGCAAAATAAAGCAAAGCAAAAGCAAAGATAATGAGCAAAACAAACCAAATGAAACAACAAGCAGCCAACAGACTATGTACATGGCACGAGCACGACCTGACTTACTGAAACTAGTGTTTGAGGACTTGGCCATTGACAGGAAGATCATCAATCCTCCCGTCAAGTAATTACAAATGATAGGTGTGTGAGCTAAGTTTCTCTTGGACTAGTTTCGGTCCACTGGGCTCCACTACCGAAACCTAGTGGCATTCGAGAAGACCTTCAAGTGAAGACAACACCACTGTTTTAGGTACTGTGTGCAACATGGGCTCGGATGATGGCACAGGGTAGTTGTTTTTATTCCAAGAAGGATTCAAGTTTCTAAAGTCAATGCGTAAGTGGATCTTCTCAGATTTCTTATGTGTAGGATTTGAACTAGAAAACCAAGTATGATGACGAACTTAGAAAGTAATCCAAACACTTGAAATGTTAGTCAATATTTTCGACAAAAGGAGGACAAACAACATGTATATGTTACCTATTCTTAGTTGCAATGGCCTGTCTCCTCCTTTACCTGGAATCTCATGTTGGATTGCTTGGGTGCAATGGATACTCAGGACATCATCTACTCATGCAGACCCATCTCGGTATTGTTCGATCAAGTGGTCAACAGTTGGTTTCTGTTGCAGTGTGTAACTTGTATCGAGATTAGCCATCTTCGAATCATGGTGGATTCCCAAGTTGCTATGTTCATTCATAACGTTGGTCTTTTGTGTGTTCAGCATGAGTGCTTTAGCATCATTATTTGTGACTCCAAACTTTAAACAATTTGAATTCATGCATTGTTCATTGTTTTGGATGTCTGAGATGCACTTGTTCCTTGAGTCATCATGTGTTCCTGATTTACCAAGAATCATGGTCCACAACTTGTCTGTACATGGACCGTTTGGTGTGTTGGTACTGCTTCTACTACCATTGTTGCTAGTATTGCTACTAACAAAAAAACAAACTGTACAAGTTTAATTATCATTAGTTGGGTGAGGAAGGAGCCCCAACTACTTGTCTAAAGATGTTGAAGTAGGTCGTGCAGCATAAAACTCCAATGTCTTTTCTAGGAGGTAGTTTCCAAACATGAGTCTGCGAAGGCCAATGGCTCATTCTCGTTCTCAAGGGGAGTGACATTGTGTTTCATATACCTCTCAGACTCTACATGGATTTGGTTGCATTTTCCCTTGTACGGAAGCCACATGTGAGACCAATCTGTAGAAAAATATCCATCTAGCTTGTTGGACCAATCTCTGCTGGCTAGTAGACTGTATGGTTCCGGGATGTCTACAACAACTATTTTGATGCATTGGTGGACTCGACCTTCATGAGATAGTTAGATGATCACGTCTCGTAGTTCACCAATGGCTGGTATCGATGTTTGATCAAGTTGGATGATTCACGTGAATGTTTCGCTCCATCGTGTATTGATCATTTTCACAATGGAGAGTGCCATCACATTCGCTGCCATGCCAGAATCAACCAGACAATTGTGAACATTACAGTTGGAAATTTGAGAAGATAGCAGGAATGGGGGGAACCTCAGTGTGCTTCTTCCATCCGGAGTGTATTGAGCACAGTGGAAAGTGATCCAGGAGGTGTGCTTGCTCCCTTGCTGGTAGAGGCTGTGCTGTTTGTTGATGTCTGTCCCAGTGAGTGTAACAGGATATCTCGCTGACTTTGGATCTTATCCAACTTGTATAAACTGATGTTTGCTCTAGTTTTCTTGATGTCATCAACAATGTTGTAGTCTAGAGGTGGTATAATTACCAAGGTGTCTGGGGTAGAATATATGTTCGTGTTGTTCGGTAGAGTGTTTTGTAGTTTGCTGCTCATGGAAGTACTCTTGTCCACTGCTGTCTTCCTAGACTTGTCATGTGTTTCCTGCTTCGAGGTGGTCAATGGATCAAACTTCTTTATTAGCAGTATGATCTTATCTTGCATTTCCCCAAATGTAGGGGGAGCCCTTTTACTCCTAAGATTGTAATGGTCATTTTTTCTTGGGGGATGCTTCTCGGTGCTTGTCTTCGGCACTACTTGCGAGCACTGATATGCATTCACCACATGCCCAAAACTTGTTGCTTCAATAGGTGCAATACCTTTGTCATAATCTCTGTAATCTAACTACTTCTATATACCACTCTCTGCATCGAGTGTATGCTCGTATACCAAGTTTGTGACTCGCTTCTACACTGAACATTAGTTCTTGGAGTGATTTTCTTCGTGGAAAAAACTAAACTCAGGATCTACACTGCTTGACATCGAACACAGAGCTCTGTGAATTTTCTTGAGTGGACTAGTTGCTACTTGATGAGTTGCTTCCCAGTCTCTGCCTAGGTGGATAGCTCCTTGAAAATGTATATGTTTTCCATTGTTTAAGCTTAGATAGTTCAGTTTTTAAGTTCTTGACGAGGTGAGAGAGGGTTTCAATATAATCTGCGTCCTTGTATCTACCCTTGCACGCCATCTCTTGGGACTTCCTGATTGCATCTTTGGAGTCCTTTACTGGTTCATCATCCTTGATGAGTCCAATCGTGCGTAGGTATTTTTTGACAACAATAGCCTCTTTGCATTTTTCCAAGAGTGTTGGTTTCGCAACTCCCTTGACGAACTGCGCAATGTTGGTCAGAAGTGTAGACATGTAGTAATCAACAGTGATGAATTCACAAGGTTTTGTGTCTGCTGCAAATTTTTTCAATATGCGTGTAAACCTTTGGTTGAAATATTTTACCTTTTCTTTTCCCTCCATCTTCAGGCTACCCAATTTTTTCAGTAACATAGCTGGGGTCTTGTCATCAAATTTTTTTTCAAGAAACATGCATTTTAATGCACCCCAGTTCTGTATGGAGTTTAGTGGAAGGATGTGATACCATGCAGCTATGTGACCGTCAAAGCTACATGGAAACAATATACAAGCTACGTCGTCATGTCGTGCCTCAAGGGTCTGCAACTATAGGTAGAAGTTGTCCAAATCATCTTCTGCCTTCACTGTACTGTTAGGGTTGAATTTGATGTTCATTGTCTCTGTTCACTTCGACATCTTGTGCAGAACAACCAGGAGAGCCAGTGGTCCCTGAGTCATCCATTCAAGATTTGGGCCAGCCATCTCTTCTTCCTCTTCATCCTCTTTGTCTTCTTATTCTCCTTCAGAATCTTATGGTTCTAGATCTGATTCTGTCGATTTGTCTCCACCTCCACTTCCTCCGTTGCCTTCCCCTCTACCTCCTATACCGAAGTTTGATCCCAAGACCAAAAGAGTGCCTTGTTCATCTTCAAGGAATATTGGAGGCTCCTCTCCATCTTTAATAGCTTCTTCCAAACCTTCAAGATTAACAAGGATCGCTTCTTCCACCGATGACACAACAACCCTTGTGGGAGTGGATTTTGGCTTCTTAGATGCATGTGGAAGATATTGTATGCCTAGGATCAGTCTGACTACCTTCACGAATTGGTAAGTGATGTGACGAACGGAGTGAAGGTATTGATAGCAAATCTCGTGTTCAATTCTACGAGTGAGGAGTAACCAAATGCTGAGTCATGAGAGAGGGAGTGTGAGTTACTGCCTTGACTAGATGGTTGATGAGTGAGTGTGAGGGGAATTTCAGCCATGTACAACTGGTTCCCTCCTTCTAGTGCCAAAAATGTTGACAGTGTTGGACCCGCCAACATTTAGGGGATCACCCCAGTATGAAGTCCCAACTAGACCTCACACCATTTGGTGTGGGAGTCCCATTCGGTATGATGGCCCGGTTGCCATTGTCTTAAGGATTTGCCTCAACTCTTGCTTGTCAGCACAAGAGAGTGGTTCGATTTGTCTTCGAGAAGTGAGGTTTGCGTGCCTGGTGAGTGTAAGTGTACTTGTGTCAATGGTTCTTTCACTGTGAGGGGAAGAAGGTGAAGGTGAGTTCTAGGTTGAAAGGGATCAGTCCCAACTCAGCTAGGAACACACAACACAAAAGGATATACAAAGCTTCCGGCGGAGTAGTCCAATCGAATGCGGCAGTCACAACATACAAGGTATGATAACACGTACAACACTCACAGATCAGTCTAAATGAGTGCAACGGTTCTTACAACAAGGTTCATGTGAAAGTTCTGTCTAATGTTCCGTAGATGTGAAAGTTGCATCAGTAGTATATACAACACATTTCCATTAATAGATTATGCTGTTGGAAATAATATTGAGAGGGGGGGTGGGGGTGAATCAGTATTACTAAATCAATATAACTTTTTCATTTTCATACTCAGATTCATATACGCTACTTCAGTTAAGACAAACCGCGCGTATACGCAATTGTATGTAATGCAACAAGCGTATATCAAGTAAACTTATGATTCATTTAGTTGATCCTTATTGAGTGCATCAGAATAGTAAACAGGAGCAGTATAACAGAACAGATCATCACACATAAGCAACACACATGAACACCATGATATAAGGTGGAAACCCAATGTGGGTGAAAACCACCTACTACAACTTGTCTCTTTCTTCCTTTAATAAGAAACTTCTTTTTACAATATTTATGTATTGGTGCAGTCTTATACCAGTATGCAGGCTTCTACCTGTAGAAAGCTACAAACTTCTCTCATTCTCTAGACTCTCATGGAAGGGAGCTACAACACCCTTAGCTCTTGTACTAGCTGAGGTACTAATACATAGGTGCTGACCTATAGAAGGCTACAACCTTCTCTTCACTTCCAGGGACCACGTTTCATAAATTTTCATACTGGATCCATAAATAAAAAATAATCACCACTACAATACAATCATCAACTTATACTTGCATCATCAATCTCTGAATCACCCAATATTGAATCACTGAAACCCTGTCATCAAAATACAATTACCTAAACACATGCCAGAGCCCAAAACTCTGTAACAACCACTAGAACCAACAGCAACCTGAAACATCAAATCTCATAATGTATATGCTACTTGACTGTGTCCAAATCGCATGTACACGCGCTTTCACCAGAGAGAACCCACGTACAGATCTAAAGATAATTACTTATACCTTCGCTGCCATTTCCAACTTGATTCAGATCGAGCCAAGCATCACAAACCCATAACCAGCATACTAGATCTTCACACTTCATCAGACATTCATTACTTGCACATCCACCCCTTGGCCTAATGATCTTCTCCTTATATAGTTTTAGGCTTCTCTCAATACCATGGTCCAAAACCATGTAGAAACAATACCTTGGACCCAATACCTGGGGTCAACACTTCGGACCAAATACCACGGACCAATACCAAAATACCATGGACCAAATACCACGGACCAAAACTTAGTTTTCCAACATGTACGTGCCTTTCCTTCTGTGAACCTGCGTGTGTACGCATACGCGCCTTTTGTTCTTCTCACCTGTGTGTACACACACTTTCATCAAGGTTAACCTGCGTATATCTCTCTCTTAACCTGTTGTACTTAGATCTGTCCTTTGATTGAGTTGCCATCACCTATATCATACCTCTGAGTGAGTTGCCATCAAGGACAACACTTGTATCATGATGCCAAAAATCTCCCCCTTTGGACTTGATGGAAACAACCACACCAAGTCACTCTCCCCCTTTGACATCAAGGGAAAAGGGTAGACCAAGAAGTTCTCTCCCTCTGCTATCCATACTCCCCCTGAGTACCTGCTAAAATCTCTGATTGGGCTCCCCCTTTTTATATGCCAAGATGTACCAATCCATCCATGATCCCCCTAAGCACATGCAAGGTCTTTATAACAAAGACCAAAAATCCATTCAAGACCATGATAGTCATTATCCACTATCATACACCATATATGATCTGCACCATAAGCATCAGCATCCAGTTCTGTAACCTGCAATACCATTCTTTTGATCAAACAGCGAGATGTATCATTTAGCCACATAAGCATCATCACCAAAGACTTCTAACCATAATGCCAACAATGCATTATTTGAAGTATATCCTCCCCCTGAGCCTGTGCCAACCATCATATACCATGACCGAACCATTTCCTGAGTCTGTTCTGCTGCCTTCTTCTTCTGAGCTCCATATACGCGACTCTGTAGCCTCTAGATCACGTATATACATGACTTATCTTCATTATATCAGCGTATGCAAGATGGAATACTAAAGGTCTACACTTTCAGTTTCCCCTATGTCTGTTATGTCCGCTGACTGAGTTATGTCACACATTTTTGTCTCTAGTTCTGTCTTCTTTAATACCTGGAATTGTGATGATGTATAATCCTCTTGCTTTGGAGTTTGAATTTTGCTCCTACATTCCCTTGTTTTATGTCCAAACTTGTTACATGCATAACATCTTACATGTTTTATGTTCCTTCTATTGCAATCAATTTCTTTGTGTCCAAACATATTGCAAGAAAAACAATATCCTTTGAAGTACCTGGAATGTGATGATCTTATGTGACAGTCTTGAACCATTCTACTTCTGCATCTAGCTGCAACATGTCCAATATTATGACATACATAACATTCAACATTATTCAATGGAGGGAAATAATCGTCTATCACTTCCATAGTTAGGAGTAAAGGATTTTCTTTGAGGAATTTCTTTCCTTGGTTGTTGATGAGGTTGTCCTCTCATCTCGTTGTTGAGTATTTCAGAATTCTCATTAGAGTTCCTTGCCTCACCTTATGAGCTAGATTCACCTTCAACAGATTCATAAAAGCCAAGACCAGTTTCGATAGTAGGGGATCTTTGACTACCGAGAATGTCATCCAAAATATTAGTACTATCTTGAAATCGTAACAGTTTATCATTTTCTTCTAATTTACTTTTTAAGATATTTACCTCAACCTGATGTTGTTCTTCCTTTTCCAGATACTGCTTCCTTATGTTTTCTTCAGCTTTTCTTCCTTCTTCCACTTGTTGCCTTAATTCGATTACTTCATGTTCTTATTCTTCAAGAGCTTCTTCATTCTGCTTATTTGATTATTTAAGATCTTGTTTTAGAGAGAGGATCTTCGATTCAAGTCTCTGAATTGTTATGCTTTTATCTTTTACTATATCCTGTAATTTCTCCCTTACTCTGGTTACTGACTCCAACTGTTCTTTTAATCTGTAACTTCTTCTGGTTCTACATTCTTATTTTCATATGCCATGAGAAGTCTAATGTCTTCATCACTATTGGATGTGTCATTACTTTTATCATGGATATAATGACTTCCATCAGACATCTTTCCTTTGTTATGAGGGCATCTAGCAGCGTAGTGACCAACTCTACCACATGAAAAGCATTTGAAAGGTAGCTTACCTTTGAACCTTCCAGATCCCCGTTCAAGATTATTGACAAAATGTACCTCATCTTCTCCTTCTGAAATGTATCCTGATTCATTTGCTGACACTTCGAATGCGGCTTCTCTCATATCTGATGGTCCTCCTTTTCTCATCTCAAAAGCAGTTAAGATTCCGTGAAGCTGCGTCATAATGATTTTCTGCAAATCCTCCTTTTCTTCTATGTCAAAAAATTTGGAATCAAATTTGGCAGACAGGGATCTTAAAACCTTTTCAACCAAGACAACTTCCTTAAATTCTTCACCCAGATTCCTCATACAATTGACAATCTCATCTATACACAGGAAGTAATTATCTATGCTTTCATTACTATGCGTCATAAGATTTTCATACCGTATTCTGGGAGTTTGAAGCTTTGCTCATTTTACCTGTTCATCTCCTTCGTAGCTTAGAATGATTTTATCCCATATTTCTTTGGCTGATTTGAACTGCATGACCTTGACAAATTTTGATTGTGACAAACTTCCCAATAAGACAGTAACAGCTTTGGAATTGAGTTCATATTGCTTTCTTTGTGCTGTATCTATAGGAATTGCTGATGGATATGTGTATCCTCCTTCCACGATTCCCCAAATATCTGTTCCAAGCGATTGTAGATATGTTGTGGCTCTTATCTTCCAGTGGATAAAGTTGCTCCCATCAAAGATTGGTGGCCTGATGGATGCCTCTTTGTCTTGATTACCCATTCTGATGGATCTTTCCTTTAAGCGATCAAGCTTCCTCCAAAGGACCTGAACTGAGCCCAATTGTTGGAAATAATACTAAGAGGGGGGGGGGGGTGAATCATTATTACCAAATCAATATAACTTTTTCATTTTCATACTCAGATTCATATATGCTACTTCAGTTAAGACAAACCGTGTGGATACACAACTGTATGTAATGCAACAAGCGTATATCAAGTAAATTTATGATTCATTTAGTTGATCCTTAATTAGTGCATCAGAACAGTAAACAGGAGCAGTATAACAAAACAGATCATCACACATAAGCAACACACATGAACACCATGATATAAGGTGGAAACCCAATGTGGGTGAAAACCACCTACTGCAACTTGTCTCTTTCTTCCTTTAATAAGAAACTTCTTTTTACAATACTTATGTATTAGTGCAGTCTTATACCAGTACGCAGGCTTCTACCTGCAGAAGGCTACAACCTTCTCTCGTTCTCTAGACTCTCCTGGAAGGGAGATACAACCCCCTTAGCTCTTGTACTAGCTGAGGTAATAGTACGTAGGTGCTGACCTACAGAAGGCTACAACCTTCTCTTCACTTCCAGGGACCACATTTCATAAATTTTCATACTGGATCCATAAATAAAAAATAATCACCATTGTAATACAATCATCAACTTATACTTGCATCATCAATCTCTGAATCACCCAATACTCAATCACTGAAACCCTGTCATCAAAATATAGTTACCTGAACACACACCAGAGCCCAAAACTCTGCAACAACCACTAGAACCAACAGCAACCTGAAACATCAAATATCATAATGTATACGCTACTTGACCGTGTCAAAATCGCATGTACACGCGCTTTCACTAGAGAGAACCCGCGTACAGATCTAAAGATAATTACTTATACCTTCGCTTCCATTTCCAACTTGATTCGGATCGAGCCAAGCATCACAAACCCATAACCAACATACTAGATCTTCACACTTCATCATACATTCATTACTTACACATCCACCCCTTGGCCTAATGATCTTCTCCTTATATAGGTTTAGGCTTCTCTCAATACCATGGTCCAAAACGATGTAGAAACAATACCTTGGACCTAATACCTGGGGTCAACACTTCAGACCAAATACCACAGACCAATACCAAAATACCATGGACCAAAACTTATTTTTCCAACATGTACACGCCTTTCCTTCTGTCAACCTACGTGTGTACACATACATGCCTTTTGTTCTTCTCACCCACATGTATACGCACTTTCATCAAGGTTAACCTACGTATATCTCTCTCTTGACCTACTGTACTAAGATCTGTCCTTTGATTGAGTTGCCATCACCTATATCATACCTCTGAGTGAGCTGCCATCAAGGACAACACTTGTATCATAATGCCAACATATGCATTAGAACAAATGAATCAATTCAGATGTAGAACACATGTTAAAGAAACATGCATTACAAGTGTTAAAGATTAGTCTTACAACAAATACAATACATGTGTGAAAATGTGTTGTTCTGTTAACAAGCTTCTGAATTAAGCGAAAGTTCCAAGACACATCGTTACACCATACATCACTAACCCTGTTAGCGGGGCATTCGAGCCACTACTTACTACTCAAAGAAAAGATTATAGACTCTCTTGGCTATGTCAGAGGAGCTGAGGTGAAAGGTCCTTTCATGTGCAAATGTGGGGGGTATTTATAGCCAAGGGTGAAACTGACCCTTGTGGCAGTTCGACTACCCTCATGACTATTTGACTTCCATGACTTTCTGGCTTACATGACTCTATGTTCAAGAAGTGGGTCTCTTGGACTTCCACATTACATCACATTGATTGAAAACAAGCCCATACTGGAGATGTAGGCAACATGACTCATGACTTGACTCGACATGAATTGACATGAAAATGTTGGTACATTTGAGTTGCTGCTGGAGTGCATGTTGAGCCACAGTGTTGTTGAGTGATGAATGTGTTCATGGTGTATCATAGCTTCACCTCTGCATGACGAAGTGCACGAAGTCTTCGATGGTCCTTGGTTTGCTTGATGAAGCTCTAGCATGTTGTTCCTTGCTTTCATGTTGGAAGGCTTGACAATATCACCTGTTCGCGAAGGTGCATGTTCATCGCATTCATCCACTTCACACGCTTCATTCGTTCGTCCGCTTCGAATGCTTCATTCATTCCTCTGTTGGTGAACCAGTCCATCTGCATGCGCTACCTTTGTTCATCTTGTTCAGTGTCTTGACATGCTTGTTGGTGTACTTGTACCTATAGTCACTCATGACGAGGTGACATCAAATCCAAAACCTCCAAGTCTACCATGACACATGATCATTCGGATGTCGATGACTGGGAGAGGGAGTAGGGCTTTGATGCAGGATGATGGCTCTGGGCAACTGCTGATGGAAATTGCGCAAGGGCCATTGAGGGATGGAGACAGACAATCTGAGTCTACAATGACTGTTTCCAAGGTTTGGCTTGGCTGGGAGGAAAAATTGCAAAAAAATTGGGAGGGACAGTCTGGACTGCAGGAGGGCAGGAAAAGCATGCTCTGCGCATTTTCCGAAATGAACAGTTAGCAATGGCTGGACATCCAAATTTGTGCAATTTTCTAGAGGAACGGGTCGGGCTGCATGAAGGATCAGTAGGCAGGGATTACACAATTGTTCAGGGGAACTTCCTAGGAGACTGGCAGCCAGAACTGCACAATTCCCAAAGGGAACTGCTAGTTGGCTGCTGAGGTCACTAGTAGCCAGAACTATGCAATTCCCATAGGGAACTTCCAGTTGGCTGTTGGGGTCATTGGTAGCCAGAACTGCACAATTCCTAGAGGGAACTGCAATTTGGGTGCTGGGGTCACTGGTAGCCAAAGCTGTGCAATTCCCAGAGGGAACTACCAGTTGGCTACTCAATCACTGGCAACAGAAACTATGCAATTCCTGGAGGGAACATGCAATCTGCTGTTGGGAGCTGCTGGCTAGATAAATTGCATTAAGGTCGGGAGGCTAGCCTGTTGATCATCTTTGCACAATTTTTGAGTTGATATGCTTGATGGGTAGTGGGAGGCCTGCTCATGAGCACTGCACAATTTCTGAGATGAACAGTCGATCGACTGTTCTGGTGGTTAGCATGAGTGTTTCTTGAGTTTCTTGCAGGCAACACATCTTGAAAGAACTAGCTTGGTGCTTCTGCATTGTTTTGGTTGACAGTCGATCAAGTTGAAAGTAGGGTGATGGTCCGGCTACCAGTAAGGAGTTTGGTCGTCATAAATTCAACAAAAATGACTAAGTGTGTGAATAGTAAAAATATGCATAGGTGATCATACAAACACACTCGCATGACTTGACAATGAAATGATCAAACCATCCAAACACACATGTTCAACATGACTAATCGATGGTGCAAGCGACAAGAACGACACTCGTGATTGATCATTCATGATTGAGAGGCGCTTGTGCGATAATGAATGTGACTCTGTGTGTGAGTGCGACATATGCTTTCATGGCAATCATAAAAAACACATACGAAGCAAAGACTTTGAGCATAATCAGAACATGGTCACAAGCATGACTTATACATCAACATGCAAGACTTGATTGTAATAAACAGGCAAGGCAAATGTAAAGACTCACACGAGCTCACGGAGTGAACCCTAGTGTGTGCAATCATCAAGTGAAACTCTCCAATGGAGGCTTCGAAATTGGTGCAGGCTAAAATTTTGGAGGGTTGTTATAGCCACTACAACACTTGGCGACACACTGGTAGATCTCCAACTTCTTTATTTCGGTTCATTGCTAGCACAAGGCCTTAGTCTTTGGGAAGTATTGAATCATTGTGTACGTTACTTCAATTTCCCCACTTATGCCATGGACATACACGTTTCACCCTTTGTCAACTCAGTCCAACACAATCAAAATTTCAACTTAGATCTCAATGTTTCGAATCCAGGCAAGGTAGTTTAGCTTGTGTGTTGAAGATTTTCAGAGTATAAGTTTTCATCTCTGTTGTTGCTCTACTACCAGCAGTCCTAGATAGTACCCCGGTGGAGTCATGCAGGAACATGCACATTTCTCCACTGTCAGCGAGCATGGTCAGTACCCAGGTGGAGTTGCATGCTTCACCTCTCCATGTAGGAAGCCTTTCTCTTCTTTCACCTTCGTATTTTTAAAGAGAACTGTGCATAGGAACTTATTTATTTTTGGGGCGGAAGAGGGATCCTGACTTATTGAGAGAAGAAGAGGTTTTTCCTTCAGAGAAGCATGTAAGACCTCTGGCATAGGTTTTCTCGTTTAGATTTCTCCCCTTCTCCATTTCTACTAGTTGGATTAGCTTCAACACACAGAGCAGAAGGCTGAGTACAGGCATGGGGTTTCCCAATGTGGACACAGGTTCACGGTTGGACCAAAGCTTCCCTTACAGACGGTTCATATTTTATGTCAGGACTTCATCGACCAAAGGTTGTAACAAAGCACAGAGAAAATGGACATAATATCGGCTAAGTTCTATACTGTCAGAAGTCTCTTAAAATTTTAGCCACATACTCCATTCAAAAGCCGGAACATAGTAGTTGGTAGCACTTATTTTTGGAAAAAAAAATAGTAATATATCAAACAAACAAAATGAATGTGAAAAAAAATATTAAGCAAAATCAAGCAAAGTAAAAGCAAAGATAATGAGAAAAACAAACCAAATGAAACAACAAGTAGCCAACACACTATGTACATGGCGCAGGCATGACCTAACCTACTAAAACTAGTGTTTGAGGACTTGGCCGTTGATAGGAAGATTATCAATCCTCCCATCAAGTAATTGTGAATGATAGGTGTGTGATCCAAGTTTCTCTTGGACCAATTCCGGTCCACTGGGCTCCACTACAGGAACCTAGTGGCATTCTAGAAGACCTTCAAGTGAAGACAACACCATTGTTTCAGGTACTGTGTGTAACATGGGCTCAGATGATGGCACAGGGTAGTTGTTTTGATTCTAGGAAGGATTCAAGTTTCTGAAGTCAATGCGTAAGTGGATCTTCTCAGATTTCTTACGTGCAGGATTTGAATTAGAAAACCAAGTATGATGATGAACTTAGAAAGTAATCCAAACACTTGAAATGTTAGTCAATATTTTCGACAAAAGAAGGACAAACAACATGTATGTGTTACCTATTCTTAGTTGCAATGGCTTGTCTCCTCCTTTACCTGGAATCTCATGTTGTATTGCTCGAGTGTAATGGGTACTTAGGTCATCATCTACTCATGTAGACGCATCTCGGTATTGTTCGATCAAGTGGTCAATAGTTGGTTTCTGCTGCAGTGTGTAACTTGTACCGAGATTAGCCATCTTCGGATCATGGTGGATTCCCAAGTTGCTATGTTCATTCATAATGTTGGTCTTTTGTGTGTTCAACATGAGTGCTTTAGCATCATTATTTGTGACTCCGAACTTTAAAAAAATTGAAATCATGCATTGTTCATTGTTTTGGATGACTGATATGCACTTGTTACTTGAGTCATTATGTGTTCCTGATTTACCAAGAATCATGGTCCACAACTTGTCTGTACATGGACCGTTTGGCGTGTTGGTATTGCTTCTACTACCATTGTTGCTACTACTACTACTAACAAAAAAACAAACTGTAAAAGTTTCATTATCATCAGTTGGGTGAGGAAGGAGTCCCAACTACTTGTCTAAAGATGTTGAAGTAGGTCGTGCAGGATAAAACTCCAGTGTCTTTTCTAGGAGGTAGTTTCCAAACATGAGTTCTGCGAAGGCCTATGGTTCATTCTCGTCGTCAAGGGGCCTATGGTTCATTCTTGTCGTCAAGGGGAGTGACATTGTGTTTCATATACCTCTCAGACTCTACTTGGATTTGGTTGCATTTTCCCTTGTACGGAAGCCACATGTGAGACCAATCTGTAGCAAAATATCCGTATAGCTTGTTGGACCAATCTCTGTTGACTAGTAGACCGTATGGTTCTGGGATGTCTACAACAACTATGTTAATGAATTGGTTGATTGAACCTTCATGAAATAGTTAGATGATCACGTCTCGTAGTTCACCAATGGCTGGTATCGATGTTTGATCAAGTTGGATGATTCACGTGGATGTTTTGCTCCATCGTGTATTGATATTTTTCACAATGGAGAGTGCAATCACGTTGGCTGCTGCGCCAGAATCAACCAGACAGTTGTGAACATTGCAATTGAAAATTTGAATAGATAGCACCTTTACTTCTAAGATTGTAATGGTCATTTTTTATTGGGGGATGCTTCTTGGAGCTTGTCTTCGGCACTACTTGCGAGCATTGATATGCATTCACCACATGCCCAAAAATTGATGCTTCAACAGGTGCAATACCTTTGTCATAATCTATGTCATTCGACTACTATATACCGCTCTCTGCATCGAGTGTATGGTCATATACCAAGTTTGCGACTTGTTTCTACTCTGAACATAAGTTCTTGGGGTGATGTTCTTCATGGAATAAACTAAACTTGGGATCTGCACACTGCTCGACATTGAACACAGAGCTCTGTGAATTTTCTTGAGTGGACTAGTTGCTGCCTGATGAGTTGCTTCCCTATCTCTACCTAGGTGGATATCTCCTTGAAAATGTATATGTTTTCCATTTTTTAAGCTCGGACACTTCAGTTGTTAATTTCTTGATGAGGCAAGTGAAGGTTTCAATATAATCTACTTCCTTGTCTCTACCCTTGCTCACCATCTCTTGGGACTTCCTAATTGCATCTTTGGAGACCTTTGTTGGTTCATCATCCTTGATGAGTCCAATCGCGCGTAGGTCTTTTTCGACAACAATAGCGTCTTTGCTTTTTTCCAAGAGTGTTGGTTTCGCAACATCCTTGACGAACTGCACAATGTTGGTTGGAAGTGCATACATGTAGTAATAAATAGTGATGAAATCATGAGGTTTGGTGTCTGCTGCAAATTTTTTCAATATGCGTGTAAACCTCTGGTTGAAATATTTTACCTTTTCTTCCCCTCCATGTTCAGGCTACCCAATTTTTTCAGTAACATAGATGGGGTGTTGTCATCAACAAAATTTTCAAGGAACATGTGTTTTAATGCACCCCAATTTTGTATGGAGTTTAGTGGAAGGATGTGATACCATGCAACTACGTGACCATCAAAGTTACATGGGAACAATATATAAGCTACGTCATCATGTCATACCTCAAGGGTCTGCAACTTTAGGTAGAAGTTGTCCAAATGATCTTCTGCCTTCACCGTGCTGTTAGGGTTGAATTTGATGTTCATTGTCTCCCTTCACTTCGACATCTTGTGCAGAACTATTGGGAAAGCCAATGGTCCCTGAGTCATCCACTCAAGATTTGGGCCATCCATCTCTTCGTCCTCTTCATCCTCTTCGTCTTCTTCCTCTGCTTCAAAATCCTATGGTTCAGGATCTGAGTTTGTCAGTTCGTCTCCACCTCCACTTCCTCCGTTGCCTTCCCCTCCACCTCCTATACCGGAGTTAGATCCCAAGACCACAAGAGTGCCCTGTTCAGCTTCAAAGAATATTGGAGGCTCCTCTTCGTCTTCAATAGCTTCTTCCAAACCTTCAAGATTAGCAAGGACTACTTCTTCGATCGATGACACAACAACCCTTGTGGGAGTGGATTTTGGCTTCTTAGATGCGTGTGGAAGATATTGTATGCCTGGGATTAGTCCGACTACTTTTGCGAACTGGTGAGTGATGCAACGGATGGAATGAAGGTATTGATACGAAATCTCGCATTCAATTCTATGAGTGAGGAGTAACCAAATGCTGAGTCATGAGAGAGGGAGTGCAAGTTACTGCCTTGACCAGATGGTTGATGAGTGAGTGTGAGGGGAATTTCATTCATGTACAACTGGTGCCCTCCTTCTAGCACCAGAAATGTTGATGGTGCTAGACCCGCCAACATTCAGGGGATCACCCCAGTATGAAGTCCCAACTAGATTTCACACCATTTGGTGTGGGAGTCCCATTCGGTATGATGGCCCAGTTGCCATTATCTTAAGGATTTGCCTCAACTCTTGCTTGTCAACACAAGAGAGTGGTTTGCTTTGTCTTCGAGAAGTGAGGTTTGCGTGCCTGGTGAGTGTAAGTGTACTTGTGTCAATGGTTCTTTCACTGTGAGGGGAAGAAGGTGAAGGTGAGTTCTAGGTTTAAAGGGATCAGTCCCATCTCAGCTAGGAACACACAACACAAAAGGACATACAAAGCTTCTGGCAGAGCAGTCCAATTGGATGTGGCAGTCACAACATACCAGGTAAGATAACACGTACAACAATCACATATCAGTCTGAATGAGTGTAACAGTTCTTACATCAAGGTTCATGTGAAAGTTCTGTCTGATGTTCCATAGATCAGTTGACACAGACAAGATAGCATTAGCAGTATATACAACACATTTCCATTAATAGATTATGCATTAGAACAAATGAATCAGTTCAGATGTAGAACACACGTTAAAGAAACATTCATTACAAGTGTTAAATATTAGTCTTACAACAAATACAATTCATGTGTGAAAATGTGTTGGCCTATTAACAAGCATCTAAATTAAGCGAAATTTCCAAGACACATCGTTACACCATACATCATTAACCCTGTTAGCGGGGCATTCGAGCCGCTACTCACTCCTCAAAGAAAATATTACAGAATCTCTTGGCTATGTCGGAGGCGCTGAGGTGAAAAGTCCTTTCATGTACAAATGAGGGGGGTATTTATAGCCAAGGCTGAAATTGACCCTTGTGGTTGTTCGCCTACCCTCATGACTGTTCGACTTCCATGAATTTCTGACTTACATGACTCTATGTTCAACAAGTGGGTCTCTTGGACTTCCATGTTACATCACGTTGATTGAAAACAAGCCCATAGTGGAGATGTAGGCAACATGACTCATGACTTGACTCGACATGAATTAACATGACAATGTTGGTACATTCAAATTGCTGCTAGAGTGCATGTCGAGCTACAATGTCGCTGAGTGATGGATGCGTTCATGGTGTATCATAGCTTCACCTCTGCATGATGAAGTGCGTGGAGTCTTTGATGGTCCTTGGTTCGCTTGATGAAGCTCTAGCATGTTGGAAGGTTTGACAAGATCACTTGTTCGTGAAGGTGCATGTTCGTTGCATTCGTCCACTTCACATGCTTCATTCATTCATCCTCTTTGCATGCTTCATTCGTTCCTCCATTTGTGAACCAGTCCATCTGCATGTGATCCCTTCATTCATCATGTTTGTCATATTGACATGTTTGTTGGTGTACCTGTACCTGAAGTCACTCATGACGAGGTGAAATCAAATCCAAAACCTCCTAGTCTACCATGACACATGATCATTCAGATGCGGGTGACCGAGAGAGGCAGCAGGGCTATGATGCGGGATGATGGCTCCAGGAAACTACTGATGAAAACTATGCAAGGGTCACTAGGGGATGGAGACAAACAATTTGAGTCGACAGTGACTGTCTGAAAGGTCTAGCTTGTCTGGGAGGCAAAATTGTGCAAATTTTGGGAGGGACAGTTTTGGTTGCAGGAGGGTAGGGGAGGCATGCTCTGCACATTTTCCATAACAAGCATTCAGCAGGGGATGGATAGCCAAATTTGTGGAATTTTCCAGAGGAATGAGCCAGGTTCCATGAAGGGTTAGTAGGCAGGGATTGCACGATTTTTCTGGGGGACTGCCCGGGAGACTAGTAGCCATAACTGCATAATTCCCAGAGGGAACTTCTAGTTGGCTATTGGGGTCACTGGCAGCCAGAACTGTGCAACTCACATATGCTAGCTGGCTACTGGGGTCACTCGTAGCTAGAACTGCACAATTCCCAGAGGGAACTTCCAGTTGGCTGTTGGGGTCATTGGTAGCCAAAACTGTGCAATTCCCAAAGGGAAATGCCAGTTGGCTGCTTAGTCGCTGGCAGCGGAAACTGCACAATTCCTAGAGGGAACATGCAGTCTCTTGCTGGATGGGAAAATTGCATTAAGGTTAGGAGGCCGACCTGTTGATCATCTCTGCACAATTTCTGAGCTGAGCTGACTGATGGGCAGCGAGACGCCCGCACAATTCTAAGATGAACAGCTGGTCGACTGTCCAGGTGGCCAACATGATTGTTGCTTGAGTTGCTTGTAGGAAGCACATCTTGAAAGAACTAGCTTGGTGCTTATGCGTTGTTCTGGTTGACAGTCGATCAAGTCGAAAGCAAGTCATGGTTTGACTATCAGTAAGGAGTCTGGTCGTCCGAACTCCAACGAAAATGACTAAGTGTGTGAACAGTCGAAAGATGCATAGGTGATCATACGAACACACATTCTCATGACTTGACAATGAAATGACCAAACCGTCCAGACACTCAGGATCAACATTACTGACCGATGGTGCAAGCGACAAGCGTGACTCTTGTGATTGATCGTTCATGATCGAGAGGGTGCTTGTGCGATAGTGAATGTGACTCCATGTGTGAGTGCGACAGATTATTTCATGGCGAACATAACAAACACATACAAAGCAAAGACTTTGGGCATAACCAAAACACGGTCGCAAGCATGAGTTAGACATCAACATGCAGAGACTTGAGTGCAATAAGCAAGCAAGGTGAATGTAAATACTCACACTAGCTGACAGAGTGAACCCGAGTGTGTGTAGTCATCAAGTGAAACTCTCAAAGGGAGGCTCTGAAATTGGCGTAGGCCAAAATTTTGGAGGGTGGTTATAGTTGCTACAACAAAACCATACATAAATATATGTATACCAAAACTCCTTTGCCTCAACCGAAAAACAATGAATGATACATAAGCCACATCTAATCAATCATCTCCCATGTAACTTTATCGGGCCTAAAGTGCTCCAACTACACTTTAACTTGCTCTATTGCTCAGTTTCGGATCATGAGTTGTTTCCACTCTAATATGCACTAAGGTTCCTTCTAGAATTATCCTTCTAGTTTCACCTGCAATACAGACCAATCAGTCACGTCATCAACATATTTCACATATATTTTAAGCAATGAAACATAGAAAACATCATGGACTTTCACTGTTGGAGGCAATGAAATTCTATAGGCCACTGATCTAATCCTCTCAAGTATCTCGAAAGGCCCACAAGATTGAGGTGCCAACTTGGCACATGATCCAATCCTCAAAGATCTCTTCTTGGGCCTGATGCACAAGTACACATACTTCCCAACTTGAAACTCCTTAAACACCCTGGGTTGATCTAGATAACTCTTTTGTCTATCTTGTCTTTCCTTTATATTCTTCTTGATAACCTACATTTCGTGTTCCATATCTGCCAACATATACGGTCCAATCAATACCATGTTTACTAGATCACTCCAGCTAATGGGAGTATTACAACTTTTCCCATAAAATACCGAAAATTGAATCATCCTCAATGACTCCTAATAACCATTGTTGTAAGGAAATTCAACTACTGGAAGATACTCCTCTCACCTCCTATGTTGATGCATGACATACATCCTCAATATATCCTCTAGTATCTTGTTGACCCTTTCTGTCTGTCCATCTATTTACAGATGATAAGTTGTACTGAAGAAAACTATGTAGCCAAACTTGCAAAAAACTCCTTCCAAAAAATGTATGTGAACTTGGCATCTATATTTGATACGATATTCTTAGCAATACCTTGCAATCCCACTATCTTCTTGATGAATATCCGAGCTACCTCTTTGTTTCCTCTAGTATCTTGTTGACCCTTTCTGTCTGTCCATCTATTTACAGATGATAAGTTGTACTGAAGGAAAACTATGTAGCCAAACTTGCAAACAACTCCTTCCAAAACATGTATGTGAACTTGGCATCTATATTTGATACGATATTCTTAGCAATACCTTGCAATCCCACTATCTTCTTGATGAATATCCGAGCTACCTCATTTTTTGAATTAATGGTCTCCACAGGAATTAAGTGAGCTACCTTTCACAACCTATCAACCACAACCATGATGGAATCATGTTGCTTCAATGTCCATGGTAAACATGTAATGGAATCCATGGAAATGACCTCCCATTTCCACTTTGGAATTAGAATAGGTTGTAACAAACCGGCTAGGTTCTTACACTCAACTTTAACCTACTGACAGTCTAGACATCTAGCAACAAACTCTGCCACTTTCTTCTTCAAATTTGGCTGATAGTAGAATTTCCTCACAGCTTTCAACATATTCTGATATCCCAGGTGACCTAAATATGGCTTAACATGAAAATCCCTTAAGATAAGCTTCTTGAGCTCACTTTCATCCATCACATAGATCTTGTCCCTAAACCTTACCAAGTCATTTTCCATGAGATGATAATCCACATCGTGTTAACCTGTACCCTACTATAACCTATACTTAAATTGTTGATACCTGTCATCATGTTGGTCTGCTTGCATGACCTGCTCCTTCAACTACGTCCCATAAGATCTCACAACTGCAACATGGTTTACCTGTACTCTCCTACTAAGAGCATCTACAACCTTGTTCTCCTTTCCTTTAATGTATATGATCTCAAAGTCAAACTCACTAAGGGTAGCCAACAACCTAGCTTTCCTACCATTCAGATTAGGTTGGTCAAATAGATACCTTAGACCGCTATGGTCACACATCAAAATAAATCTCCTGTGAATAATATAATCCCTCCATATCTTCAAGGGATGAATAATAGCTTCCAGCTCAAGGTCATGAGTCACATAGTTATATTCATGCTCATTTAGTTTCCTTAACTCATAGCACACCACTTGTCCCTCCCGAATCATGATTCCACCAAGTCCTCTCCCACAAGCATATGTACATGCCACAAACTCTTTATCTAAATCAGCAATCTTTGAAAATGGAGAATTTGTCAGCAACTGCTTCAACTGTTCAAAAGTAGCTACACATTCCTCTGTCCATTCAAATTTCTTTCCTTTCCTCTACAATGATGTAATAGGATAGGAAATCTGTGAGAAGTTCTTGATGAACTGCCTCGAGTAAGTTGGTAGCCCCATGAATGATCTGACCTCATCCAAATTCTTAGGAGCTTGCCATTCCATGATAGCTCTTATCTTTTCTAGATCCACTATTATGCATTCCTTGGAAATAACATGTCCCAAGTAATGTACCTTTGTTTGAAAGAAACTGCATTTACTAAGATTGGCATACAACTCATGCTCTCTTAATAATTTTAACGCTAATGCGAGGTCTTCTACATCCTCTTCCTCATTCTTAGAATATATCGATATATCATCAATGAATACTATCACAAACTTGTCCAAGTAAGGATGAAACACACTATTCATCAAGCACATGAAAGTAGTTGGAGCATTAGTGAAACCAGAAGGAACCATAACAAACTCATAATACCCATACCTCACCCCAAAACCAATCTTGTAGATATCCTCTTGTTACACAGTAATTTGTCACCGTCCCTGTTACCCCTTCTCCCGTACATTGGAGGACTTATTCTGGGACCTGTGAGAAGTGACATAACCTGAAAACACTTGCATTGTATCCCCTTGAGTATGTACTTCATATGCCTTGAAGACACCTTGTTATAGAAATTTTTGTGCCCTACAACTCCAAGCATGAAATGTCCATAAACCAAGGGCTCCTAAGTCCCTAAAAGTGTTGTTCTAACCCCTAAAGGAACAAGGTCAACAGATTACAGCTTCTCCCAGAAGTTCTCCACCAGAAACTGCTCAGAATAAGTCAAAACAGGATCATTTCAGTTGCTCCACTGGCTAGGTGCGTTGCATTGCACCTAAATACACTATGAGGGTGCGTTGCATTTCAAAAGTCTCTTCTGTGGGGTGCGTTGGGCGAGAAATGACAAATGGCAGTGTCATTCCGCGAGGTGGAGAGACAGTGGAAGCTTCTAGAATCTTCTCCTGTGACACTTGCCTCACTGAATTCGACCAAGGATGAGTAAGAGGCCTTCAGTCTCCAAGTGGAAGCAAGAACTGACAGAGAGAAGACACTAATCAAATCACAAGCTGACTCATCCTCCTTACAGATATCTATATATGGATCCCTCATCCCAGAGATCCAGAGGCTGGAATTTTGCATATTGTAAGGAATTGTTGTTGGTTTTTGAGACAAACATCAGAGTATTGGGTGATCTATGCTTTGTTTGAGGTGAAGAGGGGCTTCTTTGCTGGGAGGTTGATGCTGGGTCAGGAACCACCGGTTGTAACTCCTCCTGGATCTTTTCTTGTTTATCAATAAAAACTATTTTAGTTTTTCCTCCATGCTTTTGTATCATTGATGCTTGTTACATTTGTATGGTTAACTTAAATCTGATCCTAAGTTGTTTATGAATATAGATCCATGTCTTTGTATAGTATTCTTCTTTTGTGATCTTACAGGTACTTTGTGAAGCTGGGCAAGTAAGGGAGCAGGTAGCTGGAGACTATCAAAGAAGAGAGGGATTGGATCAAAGGATTAGTGCAAGACACAGGTTGGTTCTTTCTATTCCTCTCTATCTATAGTTCATAAAGGAAATACAAAAGTAGTTTTTCTCTATTTGTTTCTAAGGCAGCTGTCACACCTTAGTGGGATAGAGCAGTTCTAAATAGACACTTTTCCCTGTAACAAAATGGCGACTCCGCTGGGGAGCTAATTAGTTTGTTTGTTTATCATTCTTTGTTTGTTTGTTTCATAAACTTATAAGTGGCATTCGAACTGCATTTGCCATAACAAATGCAAAGTAGACATCTACTGCTTCAATCCATTCACTGGATCTATTTATGATTTGAACAACTGATTCACAAACTATCTGATTGCCCTTGTGATAGCTCTTAGATCCTCCTTAGATCTACCCCTAATTGTTGAATTACTGATTGCTTTTACTCGGCCAAAAACCAAAGACTGAACTGCAAACTGTGACCCAGAACCTGGACAGATTCTCATTTCTGGCCCAGCGCAGGTACTATTAAGAGATCCTGAATTTCAGCGCACTTCCCGAAAGGGCAACCTGCGCTGCATTTCAGATTCTCTGTGTTACAGGTGCGCTGATCAGACTAGCCCTGTGCAGCTGTGGTTCTTGTCCTTCATTCTTTCCAGTTCTATCTCTGAATTTTGCTGCCTGTGATCAGTATATGTTTGTTTGAAACCCCTTTTCCTTGCTGTTATTCTACCTCCTTTGTACAAAAGAACTGTAGATGTTTTTGTGTGTTTGTTGAGTCATTTACAGTTCTCCTTAGCAGAAGTAGCGTAATCGTACTGTCGTCCTTTGATTTGAATCTATCGTAAGTGTCGATTTCAATCGTTGGAAAGAGTTTGATTGCTGTTGATGGTTGATTATTCTGTTACTATTGCTTTTGGTCTGGATTTGTGATTTTCTAGTGTCAAAACTGAGTATTCATTTCAAAATCGTAAGGTGTCGTAATCGTCTCTATCTTTTGATTTCGAAAAAAAAGCTTGTTTGTGTTTGTCGCTTGAAAACAAATTCAGATTTGTGGATCAAATTTCTTTTTAGCATCCATATACTAAGAAAGTCGAAAACAAATACATGCATGTGCATTTGCATATAGACAGTCTGTTTGGCTTGATTTAGGAAAGTGCATTTACAGTGTGCTCTTTGCTCTTTGTGAAAAGATTGTGTCTTTCTTTTCCCCTAGTAGCTAGGATTTTCATTGCACAAAAGAGATAAAAGTTTGTTTATCATCTTTAGATTGCATTTTAGGAATTATATCTACATCTCGTGGTGAACCCAAAAGGCAAACTTCATAAGCAAGATCAACTTAAAATAAATTCAATGAATCTAACAACGCTTTGGAACTTAACGCACAACATTTAGAGGTCTAGGCTAGAGACGTATTCCGGCGTCGTAAAGCCTGGTAACTGTTGTCCTCACTGATGGTTGGGTGATTCCTCCACTTTGAGACGATAAGTGCCAGTACGGACTTGTGCTCCCACGTACCGTCGAGTATATTTTGGGAGAACCCTATAGGCTTAAATCCTTTATCCTTAGGAAGCCGTGTCTACCGCCCTATCGATCGCAATGCACTGAACACAGCATTCGGGAAGATTGACTGTCGTACCGTAAAAAGTATTCTGCAGTTTTGCAATTGGTTTGGTACTCCCTCTACCTAGATCTCCAGAGCAGTCCCTTTCGCTCCTTTTCAGACTCCTTAACAGAAAAGGTCCATCTGAGCACTTGTCACTTCAAGCTCATTAAAAATCGAAGGTGACTAGAGTCATATTTTGTTTTTTCTCGACTCTTAAAAACTGAAAAAACAAGTTGTGTCAAAGTGTCTAAAATTTATTTTAAACGGAATATTCATTACCCCTTTCCTACGTTGATCTTGGGTTGAGAAAATGGAGTCCACCAACCAAGGAATTCCCCTTAGAGGAAATCCTAGTCCCTTCTCCTCTTGGGGAGATGTTGGTGCACCCCATATGGCCACATTGTTGCTTCCAGGACTGACAATTGGTTTGCCTGTATGGCTTTTCTCAACCTCTGTTGTTCAGAACACCACTTTTCCTGAACAATCGAATCATCAATTAGACGAGTCCAGAGTTACCCACCAACCTTCTACTTCCTCTAATTCTTCCTCTCCTCCTTCCTCTTCGCTTGATGGGGCTACTAAAGCCAAAAGTCAAGTACCTAAGGAGAAGAAGGAAAAGAATAAGAAAGAGAAGAAGAAGAAGGAGCCAAAAGCGAATGGGGGCAAACGAGTGTTGTCTAACGAAAATCCACACACTGCACCGACCAGGCCTAAATCGCCATGTGTCATTTGCAAGGGAGACCACTATCACAGAGATTGTCCTTGCATCCCTCGGATCTTAAGGGACTGGTCTCCCTGTTTGCACAACCCGGTGTCGTCAACCTCTGATGATCATGTTGAAAACACACCGTCAACTAGTGAAAGTGAAGCCCCAGGACAAAAAGGAAAATATAGATTTCCTTGTAAACTGTGCGAAGGCGATCATGCCGTCCACCGTTGTCCCTTCTTAGACGAAGCTAAAAGAGTTTTGGACGATCGTCCCGTTTCACCGTCACGACTTCCTCCTGGATATAAAAAACTCTTGCCGAGTCCGTCACCAGTTGAAAATCCGGCTGGCCCGCTCAGGTGGTCGGCTGAAGCACCTATCATTGAAGATAAACCATCTGGATCCATACCAGACGAAAGTCAAAAGGTCGAGGCGGCAGTTGACCCGGTCTTGCCATTAGAGGTTTCATCTTCAGATGATATAGTCACTGAAGAGAACAAGGATGACATCGTCCAAATTCTCTTCATAAACACAGAATCCGATGAACATGGGGGCAATTTACCTGTTCCTTTACCGTAGGAAGGAAGTTCTTCAGAGTCATACCTGGCCGTCTATTCGGTCCCACCTCCAAGCAACCTAGTTGTCTCCTTTGACTGGAATCAACTAGGCAGACGCCGTTTACCAGCCAGTATACCATTCCGTATTATTGTCCAAATATATAGAATGGTTATGGCTGGTACCATCATAGATGAGGGGGCTTATGTGAGTATCCTTTCCTCAACTGCTTGGAAAGCGCTTGGTTCGCCATCGCTTTTGCCTGAGATGAGAAATCTGACAGGCTTTGATAAAGGAACCAGTCGATCGTTAGGGATCCTTCCCAATGTGCCCATAACATTGAGAGGGAAAACCGTTCACATGAACGTGATGGTAGTTCAAGGACCCCTGGATTACAATCTACTCCTTAGACGAGACTATATTTATTGCATGGGAGCAATTGTCTCCTCACTCTTTAGAGTAATGTTTTTTCCGCATGAAGGAAGAATGGTCAAGCTCGTAGACCAGCTTTCATTTCCCGGATCACGCATAGCAAATAGTCATATACCATCCCTGAATGGTATTTTCATGCAAGAAATGTCTCAATCTCCAGTCCGTACACCCGATGAGTGCGAGTGATTCGGGGGGACATGACTGAAACCTAGGGGGCATGCACCCTGGTCTGCTTCGGTAGGAGAACTTCGAGTATAGGATAGGTTTCCACGGGAGAATATGACTAGTCTGTACCCCCGTCCGTGATTGGAAGAGGGGGTTATTCTAGAACAAGATTCTCTTGTCAAAGTTATGTGAGTTGGCGGGCATCGTCGCTCACATTTGTTTGTTTCGATAGACATCGCCGAAGAAGTGTTTTGTTTGTGCTGTGAATAGAGCAATCTTTGGGTAACCTGTAAGAGGTAGGCCTCTCTCGGTAAAACAAATGTTTTAACGGACTAAAGAAGGGGTAACCTTGAAACTCTGTTTTATACCTGGGGGCATGCAAACCTTTTGGAATGCAAGCGAAGAGCCACTATTTATTTTTTAAATTTATAGGACCTCTAACCCTTTAAACTCGTAGGATTGGTCGTCTCCTAACTTGCATAAAGAAAGGATGTGGGGCAAAACTCTAAAATTTGCCATTTTTATATGAGACATTCTTATCATACGACTGGATTAATCGAACAGTTTTAGCACATAGTTCAAGCTTGTTAAAAAATAAACATAAGACATGAGCAAATGTTTCCACCCGCGTTTAAGCTCGTTAAAAAATGAACTATTCCCCGGTAAATAACCACTGTGAATGTAGTACTTTAGCCATTAAAGCCTTGGTCGTGTTTGCACCGTCACCTCCACTTTTTCATTGGCCGATCATTCACCTCCATAAGACATGAGCAAATGTTTCCACCCGCGTTTAAGCTCGTTAAAAAATGAACTATTCCCCGGTAAATAACCACTGTGAATGTAGTACTTCAGCCATTAAAGCATTGGTCGTGTTTGCACCGTCACCTCCACTTTTTCATTGGCCGATCATTCACCTCCATTTGATTGTTTACCCATTTTGAGGAACAGCTGCGAAGAGTGATTTCACTAGCCATCCTTGTGACACTGCCGTGATTGGAAAATTCCAAACCGTACCTGGAATCAGCTGCTACCCGTTTTATCACTCGTTCCTCAAAAGACGAGTCTACTTTAAGCTCTTTTCAACTGACTCGTAAAATATGAAAAGATTGCCGAGTCCTTGGCCTTCCAGCTCGTTAAAGGGACAGGAAGTGTTATCCCTCATCTAGATTTTAATCTTTTTGGACCTGAGGGATTATTACACAAAAAGATCGAGCGCTTGTTTTGTTCGGCTCGTTAAAACTATTGAAAATTCATCCCTTCTGTATTGTTTTATACTTTTTCGGACTTAAGGGATTAGATGACGGAAAAGGAATTTTGGAGTTACCTTTACGTTCCTTTTCAGACTCTCTAAAATTGAAAAGGACAGAGTTATCTTTGTCGTTAAACTTGTTAAAAAGATTAATAGCGACAAACTTGTCTTTAGACGAGAACGAGTTTCACTATCGCCAGGCTCGTTAAAACATAGTGATGGGTTTGCCCGAAGGGAAAATTATAGAACAAGCATATGTTATCCTCCTCAAGCTTGAAAAAAATAAAGAGGTACTGGTCAGCAATGACTGGGGAAAAATTGGGAAGAAAACTCAAAGAATCTTTATTGGTAGCAAGTCGCTCTTGAACATGACACTTCCACTCCGTGTCTGAGTTGGGTTGGGTTGTTTCATTCACCGGTCACATCGCCATGGTCATGCCATACCATCCACATTCGGGGTTAATGCTACCAATCCATCACATCAGTGTCGCCGATATGTTCAAGAGAAGTCATCTAGAGAAGTCACCTGTGTCTCACCCACTACCATACATTATACTCCATTCTTTCATGACCGCCACCTTGGACATTATATCATCAGATCGTTTTCACCTCCATCAAAATCATTTGCTCCGTTCCGTGTCATTGATGTGGGATTCATTAAGGCCCTCCTGTGACGGATCACTTCTTGTCGACATCAGCTCATTATCCAAGAAGTTGATCTAGGAACACCCCATTCAGTACTTTGAAGCTTGCATGCCTCAATGGCAAGTTTCTCACTTCCGGCGACAGGTTTACATCAATGACCTTCGACCGAAAGATTTTGCGTGGTGTTCGACGCCAAGTCCTTTATTCACACCACGTGAATTGTACTACAGTACCTTGAGGATCATTATCATTATCGGTGATTCCTCTCGCGCTTGTTAACAGTTTACATCATTGACTGATAATCAAGCGATGTCTTTCCATGTTCGACTTCAAAACATTTCTCACATGGATCGACTTGTACTTCGAGTAAATATCGGACGAGATTGAAGACCCCGGATCTAGTTTCATCCATCCGGGCTGCGATATATATTCAGGGAAATAAAGACATCAAATGTACATCATTGCAGCAAAGATAATCATCCTACCAAAAGGATGATGGCTCTATCAGAATCATCAGTCTACCCTCAGACGATTGTTTGTCCTATGTACATGAGAATGAATTTATAAAGCTGAGCATGGGAATGCCCGCCTCAGCTAGATCATGAAAATAGTATGAAGATAATGTACTGTATTGTATCTTATTACAGGTCTCCTCCCAACATTGAAAGAACTTCAGATCCTCATAATAAAGCATTTCACCCGACACCAAAAGGTTAATGGCCTCATACCTTAGGGGGCAACTGTTATAAACATTTTTGTACCCTACAACTCCAAGCATGAAATGTCCATAAACCAAGGGCTCCTAAGTCCCTAAAAGTGTTGTTCTAACCCCTAAAGGAACAAGGTCAACAGATTACAGCTTCTCCCAGAAGTTCTCCACCAGAAACTGCTCAGAATAAGTCAAAACATGATCATTTCAGCTGCTCCACTGGCTAGGTGTGTTGCATTGCACCTAAATACACTATGAGGGTGCGTTGCATTTCAAAAGTCCCTTCTGTGGGGTGCGATGGGCGAGAAATGACAAGTGGCAGTGTCATTCCGCGAGGTGGAGAGACAATGGAAGGTTCCAGAATCTTCTCCTGTGACACTTGCCTCACTGAATTCGACCAAGGATGAGTAAGAGGCCTTCAGTCTCCAAGTGGAAGCAAGAACTGACAGAGAGAAGACACTAATCAAATCACAAGCTGACTCATCCTCCTTACAGATATCTATATATGGATCCCTCATCCCAGAGATCCAGAGGCTGGAATTTTTCATATTGTAAGGAATTGCTGTTGGTTTTTGAGACAAACATCAGAGTATTGGGTGATCTATGCTTTGTTTGAGGTGAAGACGGGCTTCTTTGCTGGGAGGTTGATGCTGGGTCAGGAACCACCGGTTGTAACTCCTCCTGGATCTTTTCTTGTTTAACAATAAAAACTATTTTAGTTTTTCCTCCATGCTTTTGTATCATTGATGCTTGTTACATTTGTATGGTTAACTTAAATCTGATCCTAAGTTGTTTATGAATATAGATCCATGTCTTTGTATAGTATTCTTCTTCTGTGATCTTACAGGTACTTTGTGAAGCTGGGCAAGTAAGGGAGCAGGTAGCTGGAGACTATCAAAGAAGAGAGGGATTGGATCAAAGGATTAGCGCAAGACACAGGTTGGTTCTTTCTATTCCTCTCTATCTATAGTTCATAAAGGAAATACAAAAGTAGTTTTTCTCTATTTTTTTCTAAGGCAGCTGTCACACCTTAGTGGGATAGAGCAGTTCTAAATAGACACTTTTCCCTGTAACACACCTTCTGCAAAATACCCATAAAAATAGCCCTTTTTCCATTGGCGTGGTTCTAGTGTGTATCACTCGCGCCAATGGGGGAAATCCTCCAAAGAGGGCGCGCCAGCTGGCGCTCTGTCTCAAAGTCGCACTCGAACTAGCCCAGTTGGGTAAAGTTTTTAACAAACAAACTTACGAAGGTTCTTCCTAACCTATTCATGAACTGATTCCATCTTGAGTTAGTTCAGTTGGGCTTCGAATCTCCATAGAAGGGAAGTAGTTCTCCACCTCTCATGGAAGCTTCTTAGTGATAAAGCTAATCCCATGAATCTTGTGGATGACCCTAACTCCTTCTCGTCTATCTATAAAAGCTTGTCCTTTTGCCTTTGACAAGTTAGAGTCTCCAAGTTCCAAATTCTAAGTCCCAAAGTCTGAGAATTACTAAGCTTATGCTACAAGAAGTCTTCTTCATTCCCATGAAGCTAAATCTAAAGTGAGGAGATTCTTGTCCAAGTAACCAAGGAGAGAGGCTTGTTCCCCATTCCTAACAAGCTTTGCAAGGCATGTGCTACTGATCACCCAGCCAAAGGAGGATTTGACGTCAGAACTATGGTTGTATTCTTCGTTGTTGTTTATCAATAATAGATGACTATCATTATGGTTCCACTCTTATTGTCTTTTGTAATGATGATTGAGTTATATCCTTTCTGACTGATATATAGTTGCATCTATTGGATTTTATGCTTGTATTTGTGTCTTTCTTTGCATGTGCAGGTGTCCATTCACGAGGATCGTGGGGATTGTGATTGGCCGGAGCAAAGGAACGGGAGCGACGACTCTTCTACAAATATTAGCATTGGAATCCAGGTAAGCCTTCATCATTGGTCTTTGATTTGCAATTAGGAACCTACGTGTTAGCGTTGTTTGATTGTTGCTAGACCCCATTTGGGCTAGTAGGGATCGCCTCTGTCTGCAGAGGGGATTTACCTTCACAAAAATTTGGCGACTCCACTGGGGAGTTGGCTTTTTGTCTTGTTCTTCATTTTGTCTTGTTGTTTGATTTGTAAACTTTAGACAGAGCCTGAAGTACGGCCAGATAGCCTTCGAAACGTTATTGCTCTGCATTAGCAAAGTAGATCAACGCCACTTCAGTCCATCTCCGATTTGGTTTATGAACCGAACGGCTTGGAACTTGCCTTGTTTCTTGGTTTCTTGGTTTCTCCTGCTTAGTTAGCCTTCTGGGTTGAGTCCTTGTGTTGCTTCTTGCCCCTTGGTGTACCTGGGTACTGTTGACTTAGCTTTGGCTCGTTTGTTTTTATTTTTCCATAGCAAACTCGGCTGATGCTATTTTATAGTGTTACAGTCACGCCAATTGGTGCTTGTCGCACTTGAAAACCTACGCCAATACCAGAAAGGCGCTAGTTTCAGCTTGACAGTAGCGCCAAGCCTGGGAACTTTTGAAGTTTGCTTGTTTTTGAGCCTCCTGAGCTTGGTTTTTGTTCTGGGTACCTTTTTTTTCGACTACTTGAGTGTGTTGGAGTCTTGTTTGACTGGTTTTGAGTATCTTTTTTGAGAAATTCTTAATTTGATTTCCTTTAGTCATTACTTGGAGGTTTGTCCCAGTCTTTTCACAATTTTGCATCTTTTTGCTTTTGTTTTTGCAAAACAATTTCCCCCTCATTCGCCATGGGGGGGCTAAATTGTGTATGAGTGTTAATCGCCTTTGAGTGTTTTTATTTTTTGATCTTTGGAACTCTCACCCAATTTTCTTGATTTTCACCTGATTGGTTCTTGGATTACATTAGAATCATCTTGTGTTTGAGAATTCTCTTGCATAGATCACACTTGCATAATTAGAATTCTCATTTTCAGAATGTGCATAGATTACATTTGCATACTTTTCAAGTGAATTGTGCATAGATTACCTTTACCCTTTGGACGTTTGCCATTTTCTATCGATTTCACATTTCTACCCCTAGGGCATCTAGTGGCTTTGTGTGTCGAGCCTTCCTTAGGAGTTTTGGTCTTCTATTAGACCAGTCAACTTTCTGATTGCTCCCTTGCACTCGTTTAGTGGTTGTTAATCGTTTTATTGCGTTATTTGGGTGACTTGCTTTGTTTTCACTTGAATTCCTCTTTGTTTCGCTTTGAGCCTAGATTACATGGCTCATTGGTGTCTTTGGGACTTTTCTCGTTCTTTGGAGGTTTGCTTTGTGATTTAGGGATCTGAATGTGCTTGTATTGAGTAGAATTTGTTTGTTATCATTTCTCAAAGTTTGTTTAGTGCATTTTGCCATCAACAAAAGAAAAAATCTCTTTTGCTTTGTATTAGTTAATGAGAATTAGAACTTTTCATTTTGATTAGTGATTAGTGTTCTTAAAGAAAAGTTTGTTAATCTCCATTAGCTGCATTAGAGAGGTTCTTTTTTGTTTTGTGATCATTTCGTTTGCGTTGAAGCTCTCAAACCCTCTCGTAACTAGCATTCATTGAATGAAATGATATATTGTGGCATATAGTTTGCATTTAGGGAATTTTGAGAGATTACATACGGTAAGGCCTGAAAACTGAAACCTAATACAAGATCAACTTTAAAATGAACTGAATAAATCTAACAATGCATTGGAACATAACGCACATTTAGAGGTCTAGGCTAGAGACGTGCTCCGGCGTTGTTAAACCCAGTCACTTTTGTTTCCACTCATGGTTGGGTGATTCCTCCTTTTGTGACTCAATTGTGGTCTAGTACGGATTTGAGCTCCCACGTACCGTCAAGTATATGGGGAGACCCCACTAGGTTATCATCCTTTATCCATAGGAAGTCGTGTCTGCCGCCTTACAAGATGTAACGCACTGAACACATCATTCAGAAAGATTGACTACTGTACGGAAAGTCCTTAGTTTTCATATGATTTCCAAGGTGTATATGCAGTTTTATGGATTGTCTGGTAAACCTTTTGCCTAGTTCTCTAGAGTAGTCACTTTTGATCCTTTTCAGACTCCCTAAAAGAAAAGGCTCATCTGAGCATTTGTCACTTTGGGCTCATTAAACATTCGAAGGCGACTAGAGTCATCTTTTTGTCCTTTTCTCGACTCTTAAAAAATGAAAAGGTCAAGTTATGTCCTTGCGTCTTAAAATTTATTCGGCCACGATTCACATTTATCCGGTTAGATCTTGTTTGCGTTAGTTTGAGTAGGGTTTTTTCTCGTTTGTGATGGAAACTTTTCCGGAGTTTACCAACCTAGGCATCCCCTCTGATGGGAATCCTAGTCATTTCCCTCCTTTTGAAAATGTTGGTGCTCCTTACATGGAAACGTTGTCCCTTCCTGGGTTAACTATTGGGTTGCCTGTTTGGTTATTCTCAACCTCTATGGTCCCTACCGTCTCAACTGCTGGTCAATCAGTTCCTCCACCCGAACAACATCATGTTGATTCTAAGGTGGACCTTTCCCCTTCTTCGCCTGTTTCTACGTCCTCATCTTCTACTTCGCCTGGTGAAAGTCTGGATTCAAGTAACTAGGTGGCTAAGAAGAAGAAGAAGAAGACGAAGAAGAAGAAGTCTCCTAAGCGAGAGGTTAAAAGTACAACTCAAGTCGAGCCACCTTCTGATCCTTCGCGGAAGGTTAAATTTCCTTGTAGATTGTGCAAGGATGACCACCTTCTTCGTGATTGTCCTGGCATTCCCAGGATCCTTGAAGTATGGTCTCATGATCTGGCTCGTCCCTCATCGTCCTCTAAAGCTTATGGCGATGCCACCCTACCAACTGACAACATTCAGAAGAAAGGGAAGATTCGAATCCCCTGTAGACTATGTGAAGGCAATCATCCCCTTCACCTTTGTCTGCTCATGGATAAAGCTTCCGCTGTTTTGGAAAGTATTACAGCTTCTTCACCCCAACTTCCTGTTGGTTATCAGAAGCTCTCTTCTGACCCCCTCCCTGTGGACAGCGAGATTGACTTAGATTCTTCTCTTGTCTGGGCTCCTCTTCCTGAACCTGGCTGTGCCGAGCCTGCTCCAGACCAACCATTGGTCGGAGATAGTATCGACTTGGGTTCACCACCTGTTGATTACTCTGTTCTAGAGGAGCATCATGATTCTACTTCTCATGTTCTTCTCGTCTCATCAGATTCTCTAGAGTCCAAAAACGACTCTCCTGGCTCAGCTGATCCAGAGAGTCCTTCTTCGGTTCCTGTAGAGCATGGGGGCAATCATACGATTCCCCCACCAAGTAGTTTGGCCGTCTCTTTCGGTTGGAGTCACTTGACTACTTTCCACCTTCCATCCCATGTGCCTTTCCAGATTACAGTACATGCCTATGATAAGGCAGTACCAAGCACTGTCTTGGATGAGGGTGCGTCTGTTAGTCTCATGCCTTTCACTACTTGGCAAGCTTTGGGTTCCCCACAGCTTGTGCCAGTCACACAGAAATTGTTGGCATTTGACGGAGGAACCAGTCAACCATTAGGGATCCTCCCGAAGTTTCCTGTTACTTTGGGAGGTAAAACCGTCTATATAGATGTACTAGTTACCCAATGTGCTTTAGATTTCAGTCTTCTCCTTGGCCATGACTATGTTTATGCCATGGGGGCCCTTGTTTCTTCACTTTTCCATGTGGTTTGCTTTCCACATGACGGAAGAATCGTGACTATAGATCAATTATCGTTCTTTAGTCCCCCGGTGCCTCCTGCGCAGTTGTCATCCCCTCCTGGTTTTTATCCACCAGTTGTATCTGCCCCACCACAGATCAACTACGTGGCCACTTATCCCGTGCCTGTATCCAGTGATGCCGCCGTCGTCTGTAGTGTCCTGGGGGCATTGGGTTCTGACTTCCAAGATGTTGTCCTTCCACCGGGAGTGTCACTCTTGGAAGCCCCGACTTCCTGTTCATTATGATGAAGTTTGGGCGGAGCATAGTTCACTTTCCTATGTCAAGCTCCTTCAAAAATGAAACTGGGTTTGGTCGAGGATAGTTTTGATCTTGTGACGACCTCGTTAAAAAATGAAACAAGGTGTCCGAGTATAGTTTTTATCTTGTGGTGACCTTGTTAAAAAACAAAACAATGTGTCCCAAGGATAGTTTTGATCTTGTGGCGACCTCGTTAAAAAACGAAACAATGTGTCCCGAGGATAGTTTTGATCTTGTGGCGACCTCATTAAAAAACGAAACAATGTCTCCCGAGGATAGTTTTGATCTTGTGGCGACCTCGTTAAAAAATGGAACAAATTGTCCTGAGGATAGTTTTTGATCTTGTCTCGACCTCGTTAAAAAATGAAACAAGGTGTTCGAGCATAGTTCCTGATCTTGTGTCAAGCTCGTTAAAAAATGAAACAAGGGTTATGAGGATAGTTCTTTTACTGTGTCAACCTCATCAAAAAATGAAACAACTCCCTTTCCAAATCGAGTCTTTGATTAAGATCTCATAAAATCCCAGTTGAGTCTTTCCAAGATCTCGAAAGTGAACCTTCATTCCATCCACCTCATTGAATGCAATGAAGCTTGGGGGGCATGTACCTCGTTTTGTGTCATTATGTTGGGGGCATGTGAACTTATAACAAGCATAGTTTTTGGTTTCAAGCTTGTGTAAACAATGAAACCAAATCCAAGCATAGTTCTCCATGGTTCAAGCTTGTGTAAAAATGAACCCATACCTGATTTACATCTTGTGATTGCCGTTTATCTGCTAAATTCTGTTAGATGAGCCTTGGTTGTTTCATTCCATCACCACCATCTCTTTGGATGATCATATGCTTTCACTTGGTTTTTTTTCCTTTCCTGAGGAATCACAGCGATGAGTGGTTTTATTAGCCAGCCTCTTGACCATTACATGTTTTGAGAAGTTCCACCATTGTCGAAACCAGTTGCTACCCTTTATACCACTCATTCCTCCAGGACGAGTCACCTTTAAGCTTTTTTCTGACTCATAAAATATGAAAATATTGCCGAGTATTTTCCCTTTTTGACTCGTTAAAGAGAATAAAAATGGAGGTCTGCTTTCAGCTCTTTTCTGACCGTTTAAAGATGAAAAGATTGTCGAGTTATTCCTCTTGACTCATTAAACGTAAATAAGAGGCGGTCTATCTTTAAGCTCTTTTCTGACCGTGTAAAAATGAAAAGATCGTCAGACCCTTGTCGTTTCAGGTTCGTTAACGGCTACGAAGCGACATGGTTTCAATCGCTTTTTTACTTTTTCAAGTCAAAATCACTACTCATGAAAAGTACTCCTCGATCGTAATGATCGGGCGGTTCTTTCGAGCATTGTTTTATACTTTTTCGGGCTCGAGAGACACAACTTTACCAAAAAGGACCCCCCTTGGAGTTTACTTTTCTGTTGTCTTTTCAAACTCTCTAAACATGAAAAGACGCCGAGTTTTTCCTCTGTCAGGCTTGTTAAAACTTGATGACATTGGATTTCGTCGAAATGATGCTCACAAGAAAATGCTATCCCCATCGAGCTTGTCGATAAAAATAACTTTGGTACTCGCCAGAAATGGTGGGGGAAATGGAACCACAATTATTGTCATGTCGGCAGTATGTCGCTCTTGAACATGGCACTTGTCTGCATTCATGTCTGGGTGGGGACATCTCATCTTGTTTTTACACTTGCCTCCGTTGGTTTGGGTTATCCTGTTTGACCTCTCATGTGCTCATTGCCCTACCACCATGACCCTTGATCATTTGATGTCAAATACTGCCAAGTCCACTATCATGCCGCCAATATGTTCAAGAGAAGTTGACCTCTGTAGAATACTCAACCTCCCTCTGATAACTCACACCAAACATCTTATCCTTCTTTGTCTCGTGTCGATGATGTGGGAAACATTATGGCCCACCTTCGATTAAGGTCACTTCCTGTCGACTTCAGCTCATTATCCAGGAAGTTGACCTAGAGACTCCCTTCAGGTGCCTTGGAACTTGCATGCCTCAATGGTAGGTTCTTTGTGTTCGACGTGAGGTTTTCATCATTGGCCTCCGATCGAATGATTCTACGGGTGTTCGATGCCAGCTCACTGATTCGCATGCCGTAGATTGTACCTATAGTACCTTGAGGACCATTGTCGTTGTTGGTGGTACCTCTCGCGTCTGTTAACAGTTTTCATCATTGACTGGTAATCAGACGATGTTCTTGCACATTCGACTTCGACTCCCATATTCGCATGCTTGAACTTGTACTTTGTTCAGGTCGAGATGGAGCTCAAGACCCTGGATTTTGTCTGTTGAGATCCAGGTTGCGATTTTGTGGATTATTATGATAATTACATGACTCATTCACTGGATGGCTGCGACCATGCCTGAGTCTACTTATCGATCCTTACTGGATGGCTGCACCCATACCTTGGATCTGGATTTTTATGTACTCTGCTATGGATGGTTGCGCCCATACCACATACGTCATGTACTTGAGATATCAGTTGTACTTCTTCATGCAGGTTCTCCGGCGACAGTGTTTTCAGTTGGACAGGTTCTTGTAAAACATTTCACCCCCCTCTCTCTCTTGGGCTTCATGCTTTAGGGGGCATCTGTTACACTGTAATTTGTCACCGTCCCTGTTACCCCTTCTCCTGCATATTGGAGGACTTATTCTGGGACCTGTGAGAAGTGACATAACCTAAAAAAACTTGCCTTGTATCCCCTTGAGTATGTACTTCATATGCCCTGAAGACACCTTCTGCAAAATACCCATAAAAATAGCCCTTTTTCCATTGGAGCGGTTCTACTGTGTATCACTCACGCCAATGGGGGAAATCCTCCAAAGAGGGCATGCCAGCTGGTGCTCTATCTCAAAGTCGCACTCGCGCTAGCCCAGTTGGGTAAAGTTTTTAACAGATAAACTTACGAAGGTTCTTCCTAACCTATTCATGAACTGATTCCATCTTGAGTTAGTTCAGCTGGGCTTCGAATCTCCATAGAAGGGAAGTAGTTCTCCACCTCTCATGGAAGCTTCTTAGTGATAAAGCCAATCCCATGAATCTTGTGGATGACCCTAACTCCTTCTCCTCTATCTATAAAAGCTTGTCCTTTTGCCTTTGACAAGTTAGAGTCTCCAAGTTCCAAATTCTAAGTCCCAAAGTCTGAGAATTACTAAGCTTATGCTACAAGAAGTCTTCTTCATTCCCATGAAGCTAAATCTAAAGTGAGGAGATTCTTGTCCAAGTAACCAAGGAGAGAGAGGCTTGGTCCCCATTCCCAATAATCTTTGCAAGGCATGTGCTGCTGATCACCCAGCCATAGGAGGATTTGACATCAGAACTATGGTTGTATTCTTCTTTGTTGTTTATCAATAATAGACAACTATCATTATGGTTCCACTCTTATTGTCTTTTGTAATGATGATTGAGTTATATCATTTCTGACTGACATATAGTTGCATCTATTGGATTTTATGCTTGTATTTGTGTCATTCTTTGCATGTGCAGGTGTCCGTTCACGAGGATCGTGGGGATTGTGACCGACCGGAGCAAAGAAACGAGAGCGACGACTCTTCTACAAATATTAGCGTTGGAATCCAGGTAGGCCCTCATCATCGGTTTTTGATTTCCAATTAGGAACCTGCGTGTTAGCATTGTTTGATTGTTGCTAGACCCCATTTGGGCTAGTAGGGATCGCCTCTGTCCGCAGAGGGGATTTACCTTCACAACACCTCTTCTTTGATGTGCACTTGATGGTATCCTGATCACAAATCGATCTTTGAGAACATTATTACTTCCTTCAACTAATCAAACAACTCATATATCCTTAGCAATGGATACTTGTTCTTGATCGCCATCTTGTTCAGCTACGTGTAGCCAATACACAACCTGAGAGTACCATCCTTCTTCTTCATGAACAATACTGGTGCACCCCAAGGTGACACAGTTGGCCTAATGTATTCACTGTCAAGCATTTCCTTCAACTACAACTTCAATTCCACTAACTCTGGAGTGCTCATCTTGTAAGGTGCCTTTGATACTAGTACTACTCTTGGAACCAACTCAATAAAAAGTCCACTTCCATGTGGGGAGGCAACTCTAAAATCTCTATTGGAAATATATCCTAAAAATGCTACAAGATAGGGTATCTCTTGAGGAATTCTACATCCTCAAGCTCCTTAACCTTCTCATTGGAAATATGAATTGCAAACAATACACCCGCCTTCCTGCAACTACACTTAGCTTGCATAACTGTAACCATCCTCACTGATGTAGGCTTCTTTTTTCGCTATAAGATTATATTTTCCCCATTATTATCTAGACACTCAATAGCCTTGTCATAAAAATCTATTTTGGTCCTTGTTATGACCCTATTTTCCACTCCATTATAGTGAGAGAAACCCAATATCAACTTACCTAAGTTGTTTGGCTAAAATGCATCGCCTTTTCACCTTTTATTTTACTTATGTGAGATTTATCCCATGTTAAAAGAGTAAAATTACATAATTGTGTTATTTCTGATAATTAATTTTCCAAAATAATATAATTATGAGAATAATTATATCATAATTGAGATAATTGAGAAAAAGCTCGTAATTGTGAAAAGGGTTTCTAGATTTTTCCATTCTCAAGGAGATCCTTTCAATGAGATATTTTCTCTTTTGCCCTCTTTGTTTTTAGATCTCCTCTTCTTCTTTATGTTTTCTTGTTTACTCTTATTCCCATTGAGTTTTCTGTAGGTTTTTGGATTCATTTTGATCTCCATTGATTTTACTTTCTTCTCATCTGAGCTGATCTTAGATGTGGAGTTTTTTTGCTTTATTTTTTACATGAGAGAATAAAAAATCATGCGTTTAAAATAAAATTCTAAAATTTTGAGTACAGAATTTGATTGGGTTGATCACAGATCTAAATTCTTCTCACAATTCCGTGAACAAAAAAAACAAATCACTGAAAATGGACACCATATGAGAATTTTATGGTCAATTGAAGTTAGTTAGTCGATTTCTTTTCCCCAGTCGCTGGCATAACACTGCATATGAGCAACTGTAACTTTCTGGTCACTGGCTTACCCTTTTATCAGAGAAACTAGTCTCTAGATACACGGTTGATCCGCGCAACTAGACTTCTAACCTTAAAAACTGAAATTTTCTGTAATACCCTTCTCCCACATCTACCCAAGCAATTGACCAGTCGGGGTAAACATGCAATGAGAGGGAACTATGATATGATTCGACATCCTAAGTCACGTTAAGGAAGTGGAATCGATGAAAGCACACCATACATACATTCAACATTAACATTAGGACCCTCAGAACCAATCCAACCTTTCTGCCAACCAGCGCTTGGGTCCCACTGAGCTTTCTAACCACTTGACCTCTAGATGCTCCCATGCGATGGGCATGCGAGCATCCAGGGACCATTTTGCATAGTGTTGTGCCAGTGTCCCCGAGATTTGAATTAATTCTTCAGGCGTAAAGCTCATGTCATTGCCCAGAATTGAATGACATTTTCATAATACTAAAATAACAAGGAAATGACAATATAAATGTAATAACTTGAATAAGACCTTGACTAGAACCCTACTAGCCATGATAGGTATTTCATCAAACATATCACGAATATGTATCTCATACTTAGCTGAGAATCGCTAAGAAGCATAGATTCCTCAACACATCAACTGCCATTCCATCCATTAGGTCATAGATATGTTGTTCAATCAATTACCAGTAAAATGACGATGCAATCCATACATAGCTTCTGCCATAAAACATATATGTAACCAACATAATAGCAACATAAATACCAATGAAATCATAGGCATATGATCCACATATAAAACAATATAATACTCATATAAATACAAGGAGAAATAACCTCATATTGATGATGCGAAATCCAAACCTGGGATGGGACTTCCACGTTCCACCCGATTGTAGAATGGCTGAGCCAAATCTCTCTGCAACCATTGACCCTCGTGCCATATTCCAAGCATGAATGTTGGATCTCATAGAACTCATCAATCCAAAACCATCTAGGGCTTCCAGATTCCATCCACCTCAACCCATCAAATAGTGATTCCACCTCATGGTCGGACATAACAAAACCATCATCAGATTAGTCTTCATCCAAGCCTTCCAAGGCTTCCAGAAAGTTTTTTCCAACTAAGGCTTCTAGGAATAGTAACTCAAATAAAAAATTCACCATGCTTCCAGAGTGTTTGTCCGACCAAGGCTTCCAGGACTAGTAACTCAACCCACCAAGGCCTTCCAGAGAATTTTTCCAGCCAAGGCCTCCAGGACTAGTAACTCAACCCAAGTTGTTACAGGGCATCTAGATAGTTTGCCCATCCAGGGCTTCCGGGAACTAATAACTCAACCCAAGCTAAGGAAACATGAGAACAAACCAAAACAAACAAGGAAATTAAACCCACAATCTCCATGGATATCCAAGAAATGACAAGGCTAGGAAATCCATTGTCAATCTAGGCAATCCTCCATGCCAGTGACAGATCATGCCGAAAAATCCACATTTATATGCCATGCATGCCAAAACTAGTGAGGAAAACATACATGCAACTCGATACCTACAAGAAAAATTGTTGTAGTTGCTGATCTTGATGCCCTCTTGTGCTTTCCTTCTCTTCCTTTTCCTTCTTTCTCCAAAAATGCAAGTATGCCACATCCTCCAAGAGTGCACCAAGAAAAATCTAGGTATCCAAGAGTATGAAAGAGAGAGGGAATAATGACAAATCTCCAAAACTAAACTAACAAAAGGTTATGAATTGATCCTCATAAGCCTTTGTATGAATGAGGCCTCTATTTTGTTTATTTTTCTTCATTTTCCTCCTCACATGCAACCTGTGACCTTTCACCTCCCTTTTCTCCTAATTTCAATCATTTTCATAAATAAAATTCCAATTAATGCCATTTTTCTTTTCCAAAGCCTTAGGCATTGCCTTTGCCAATTTCCTTAGCCATTAATAACCCAATCAACACCCACACTAGGATGTCTTGCCCAACATTGAGCTTGGAATAAGTGTCACATAAATTGTGGTTATTATTTTTCCTTTATTAAATTCTACAAGGAAGTTTCACTATGGTTGTTACATTTTCCTCTGCAAATTTTTGTCTAAGCTTTGGATCTGTGTTAGTTTTTTGTTTTCCTATAGGTTTTGGCCCAGATCTATCTTCTAGTGTCTGCTTTCATTCACTTGGATTCGTTTTGTTGAGGGAAGTTTCTAGTTAGTTTTAAGTCTTAATTCTCTCATCCCTTTTTAGTTTGATCCATTTCCTGATTGATTTTTTTGAGGTCTTCCATAGCTAGTGTTTTTCAAGGTTCTCTTTGTTAGAGCCTAGATTTATCTCAGGCTGAAAAGGTAGGATCCAGGGCCAACATCAAACCACGCTCAGCCTGGTAGCTAGCCCTACCAGGTCAGGAGACGGCTCTCTCTGGGTCAATCTCAGCAAATAATGATCGATGAGGGCTTGAGATGACTGATAGGAATACTGATTTTAGGCTAGGTATATGTGTGAAAAAGTTTGATTGAATAAAATAATGTTTTTGTTGGATCAGATGGAAAAATAGATTTTGGGTGCGGGGATTGAGGCTTTAGTCCTGCAGAGATCTCAATGGGGAAAGGTAGGCAATTGTTTTTTGCACCTAAAATTGAAAGAGATGGAAGGAATAGATAGGTGAGGTGTTTAAGAGGGCAAGAGAAATCATGGATCCTCCCCAAATAGCTGAAAACATCAAGAAACTAAAGCAAACCTCAAGTAGAGCACTACAATTTCAATGGATTCTATTTACACTCTTGTTTGTTTAGTTCAAAAGAAAATTCACAATTACAAACAAAAGCACTATAACAAGACAAATTTCCACATGGATCCCAAAGAGTGCTGCAAATCCTGGTCTCAATTCCTTACCCAAAATGTTGATATGAGTGTACAATGAAGCTCAAGGCTTTCTCAAGAGTCCAACCATGCTAATGATTGAAAAAAAACATAATATAGACAACCATAGCTCATCCTTACCTCTAGGGGTCGAGCTCACATGTTTAGGAGCTATTTCAACTAATTCTAAAGTGAGAACTAGAAATTAGGCAATAGAACAGCAAGCCTCTAGAAACAATGGAACTGATTCATTTAGTTTCAAACAACTAATAAAATGATGAATCTACCTCTAAAAGTGAAAATTTAACATATTTACATCATGATCCATCAATGTACATTAAATTACATCATAAATTTTCCATTAGGAAAGTGAAAAATTCAAACTGGCCAAATCTGGGCGAAAAACAGAGCAATACTTGGTCAAACTGGCAATTTTTCCTCTATGCACCGCGCTTGATTCTCTATGCGTAGGGCCTGTTTGGACCCACTTTTGGAGGCCTTCCGGATGTCCAAATGAGCTCCAAGTGTGCTTGTTGGAAATTTCTACCTGTATTATTTCCAACCCAAGTAGAACTGTTCAATTTGGCCTCATTTTGCCCCTCCAAAGGTTAGTTCTCCCAACATTGCTTCCTGTGTGTCAAAATAGGGGCAGTGAGGTCATTTTTTGAGTGTTTTCGACCTTTTTGAGGGCTTAAAACCTGTCCAAATTTCTTGGCCATTGGTATGAAAGCATATTTTTTCATGCCAAATCCAAAAATGCTTAGTTTTTGTGCTTTGGAGGCTCCTAGCAAAAGCGAGCGGCACGTGGCGCGGCGCATAGGGCAGAAAATCCCGTTTTTTGTGCCAAAAATTTCAAAAATGCAAAAAGTGCTCCAAATTTTCTGAAATTTGGGCTGAGTCTTCTCCATCAAACATTATGTTGGGCCAAGGAAGCCTCTACCAATATCTAAAGTCCTTCATGCTCTTTTTGCCTCCTTGATGCTCTTTTCAACTTTGCCTTTAAACTCCTGATTCTAGCTTGGCACACCATGTTCCGACAGGTGTCTAAGCATGTATTTCTCATTGATGGCCTTTTATAGCTTCCTCTCCAAGTGGATATTGGCTCATTCAAGCCATGACTCCCTATCAGCATTAACCTCTTGCTCAAGTGAAGTGAACTCCACCCTCCTCCTTTGGGCAGCTTGGCGATTCTCTCGAATGTTTTGCAACTCGATAATCACTTGCTGGTCTTCAAGCTGCTTATTCCTTTGCTCCAGGTACTGTATTGTCCATTGGGCTCTATCCAAGTTAATGGACAAGGCATCAATGTCTGCCTATTGCTCTTGAATGATTTCCTTGAGATTTGTGCTTTGCGGGCCCATATCAGCGTCATCACCCTCAATGAGAATGAAATCAGTCTCCCGCTCACCTGATGGTCCTTCCTCCTGTAGTGACCTCTTGCCTTTGTCCTGAACCTGTTTTTCTGATGACGGAAGTGAGGCCCCTTCCACCATGGGTGGAGATAAAACTCGCTTTGCTACTGAAAACAACCGTCTAGTGCCCTTCTGATAGGTGATAAACACTAGCATGCTAGCGGTCTGTGTCTCATGACCCCCATGCTAATAAGAAGGTCCACCTGTCTCATGCAAAGCCTCTGAAGGTCCATTTGGAGCTCTAAAAAACTCACGAGAGATGAAGTCCTCCCAAGTGATGCCCTGTAAGCCAAGCTGATGAATGACCACAATTTTAATGAGAGAAAAATGGTAAATATTGTTGAACTTCTGCTGAGGAGTCTTGTGCTGCACTAGGGTGGTCATTTTCTCTATGTTTTAGCACATGAAGTAAGGGATGTTCATGATCCTCACCCTGGTAAAATGCATCAGTAGCCTAATATGATAAGAATATAAATTTGAAAACCTGCCCTCACAGCTGAAATACTTCATGATCAATTTCATCAAAGGAGCATAAGAATCTTTGAGGTACCGGAAAGGAAATACTCTATTGAGTTGTCTCAAATAGCCAGGTTTGATGTATGGTTCATAATGCTGCCGGTCAATTTGCTGCCTCTTGTTCCATTGCTCTCCAATGTTAGGAATATTGGTTGCTAGTGAAATAGATTCTGGTGTTAATGTGAAAGTGACACTAGCTAGAGTGGCTTGACCATCATGTAAATGCAACACAAATAAATCAGCCAACTCATGATGAAACTGAATGCTAGCAACCTTCTCACAAAATTCATAGCTGGACTGGTGCTAAAAACAAGTGATGGCAAGAGGGTAGGCCTATAACTGAGCAAGAGTGGTTGGTTCTTCTCTAATATGTTTGCCACCCCTATGAGGCCTCCTGGGTGCATGTACCTCTGTAGGTGAGTCACTGTGGGTCTCCTCTTCATAATCATATGAAGGATCAGATGCCATGTCTGCTAGTGGATGGACTGTTTTGAAGTTGTCTTGATGAGAAATAGGTGAGCTGTGATGTGTTTGACTTTTTCCACCAAGGGAAACAGTGATATGAGGGAGGGGAAACAATGAGGGATTTAGGGACTGTTGGGACAGGTTTAATTAGGGAAATAGGGAATGATTTGGGAGTTTTTGTATAGGACTAGGGTTTGGGAATTAGAGAGTATTTGGGACTTTGGGAAAGGGGATTTGGGATATGGAATTAGTGAATATAAGGGTGTGTGACTTTAGGGAATAGGGAAATCAAGGGAAAAATGGAGCAAGGGAATGTGAGGTGGGAGGAATAACTTGGCAACCAAATAGTTAATAGAAAACCCTAGCACTATTTTCCTTGGTAGGGTTTGATTTTTCTATCCAACACCATAAGACAACCACCATCAAACAAGCACTAACCTTGGATGAAAAGCAATGATGGAAGCCCAACTTACTTGTACAAGTGATGATCCAAACATACTAGGGCGATTTTGGAGCAATTTGTTGAAGGTTTCAGGCTTGCTGGTTGTATGTGCCATGCGTCAAACCCAACACACCGCGCTAGTCATATGTGCCACACCTGTGTTAATTTCGACGGGAGGTCGCGGTTCTATGCGCTACGTCGTCTATGTGCGCCGCGCCACCCGCCCAGTGCGCCACGCCCCTGTTTTTTGGCCGATTTTCACCAATTCCTCTCACTTGCTCATCAACACGATTTTACCTTGCTCCCACTTTGTGTTGGAGTGCAAATGAAATTTTAAAATGAATAAATGACTCTTATATGGAGCTTTTAAATTTTTGTCTCATTAAACCCATTTTGCAATGTTTTGAAAATGACTTTGTTTTTGGACTTTTTCACTTTATTAAAACTTGTGATGGACTGAATGACCTGTGCTTTGTTTGTTTTGCAGGTAGTTGGAGCTACTGGGGCTAGGGAAAGAGACCAGGGTTACAGATGGAGTGATTTACATATGAAGAAAATCAAATTACATAAATTTGTACCATAAAAGCAAAAATACTTTGTTTTTCCTCAAAATAGAGTTTTGAGGAAAGACACATTTCTGAGCACTTGATGATGAAATTTATTGATGCTGGAACCTCCTCATGGCCTACTGGTTGTTATTGGACACTTTGAAACTCCTTTTGACAAAACCCTAATGAAACCCTAGACCTAAATGACAATGAAACCCTAAAGCAAAACCTTTGCAATCTTTAAGACAAAAGATGACTGTATATGCTTTGAAATGAACAAACATGAGCCAGCAGGTAGATAACATGAGGGAAACTGTAGGAAAGCCACTACCGTCAGATAATCCATGTGCCTAAAGGAATGCAGCTGATTGAGCGGGACACCTAATGTGCATTGCAACAAGAGGATTTGATCTCTGACGGAGGGATGAAGATATCGACACTAACATTGGCTCCAATGGGGATGGTAGCTCCTTTGAGATGCCAAGAACTACAGATCTCTGGGAAGGCAAGCAATGCCTTCGTCCATTGCGCTATGGAGTCAATAACTCCAAAATACCCAAATCAAGACTCATAGTTGAACTAACTAATTCAAAACTGAAACAAGACTCTCAAAAACTGAAATTGGACACTCAAAACTGACGAAAACAAAAAATGACTAAAGACTTACTTAACTAAAAAAAGTACATATAAATATTTTTGAATGGAAGCAAACCATCGAGATTTGAGGGCTTCAAATCATGATGACAACCACCTGCCTACTGATGAAATATGTACGATCATGTGTAGTGAGCCTTCCAAAGTAACCAATCGAGCAGATGGCTACATACTGAAATTCTGCTCTCACTTTTCCCGAGTAGGTAGAACAATGTACATGTAGGTAACTTACAATAACCACTGAAAACAAGGCTTATTATAACAAACCAGGAAAAATTTATCTTTTCTAATGCTTGCAAAAGAACGCCGAAGGGATCTTGATAATCTTGAAGCACTATCTTGTCTTGAGATCCAGCAGCAAAAATACAAGTACTCCCTTTATTCTGATCTGAAAGAACAATTGGTTGCCGAGTGACAGGAAGGCATAGAGAGGTATAATATTCTGCTATTTAAGAGTTAGTTGTAAAGTCGTTGAACATGAGAAATTCTAGCATATTATCTCTCTCAGGCTTGTATTCCTTAATTTCATGGTCTAGGTCATACTTAAAAAAAAAAACAATCTTCAAGATTATCAAACATGACAGCCTTATCATCTTCATGAAAGAAAATATTATCTGTTTGCTGATCTATAAAGCTAATTACAAGACTATCATCATTTTCAAAAGAGGAAGAAGTTTCACCAACACTTTCTTGACCGTGTGCGCACTGTAAATCTGCTTTAGCTTGGGCTGTAACATGACTTTTCAGAAGTTGATCTATCTCATCTTCAGAAAAAGGAGATAATACTTTTTGTTTTCTTTTGCTCAAATATTGATTGTCTTCATGAAATAACATTTTAAAACATGAAAAAACTGAATGACAGTCCTCAATTCCCTGGTCTTCTGGAATTTGAAAACATTGTTGATCATCTTCATATGACATGGCAATCAAATTATCATTTCCCACTGAATTATTGAAAGAAGATTTGTCACTTCCTTGAACAAGTATCTCATCTTGTTTTTCATGAACTGACTAGATTACCTCCTCATGAAGGCTTGGTTCTAATGAAATGAGAACACTTGGGTCAATAACTCTATCTTTTTCATTCCAAATGATCTCAACAACAGAGCTCTCCTTCATGGGATTCAGAACAAGGTAGTCTTCATGATCACGATCTGAATCTAGATCTGAAATAACCGACTTGACTTTATCACATTCTGAGATTGAAACTTGACTTTCCTGCATGATGTCTTCTTCTATAGATAGATCTGAAATAAAACCTTCTCTTTCATCATTTTCTATTGTGCGAAGATCTTGATCCTGTTGCAAAGTTTCCTGAGCATCTTGATAAGTATCACTCTCTTTATTCCGCTGAAATGGATTTTCATGCAGGGCTTCCACGATCTCATCATCCATGAATTTATCATCTTCATAAATTCTCTCAAAATTTTCAATAAAACTATAAGCATGTTTGCAACAATTCTAAACTAGATTTAATGATGGATAAGATTCTTTATACCTTTCAAAGAACATGGCATGAAAATCCTTTAAACAGTAAATACAAGCAGGCGGCAAACTTTCATACCAAGATTGGGCTTCACCTTCCAGAGTGGCCATGAATATCTTCATCAAGCAATCTTCAGGAAAATCAACCTTCAACTTGCGAATATGTATTTGAAATCTAACCAGATGTAAAGTAGCATCCTTCCTATCATCATCTTTAAACGTAGGCAAATTCCTTTGCCAATCTACCTTAGGAATTTTATTTGGAAAACCTGGAATGTGATCTCGACTCATGGGAGCATATCGTCGAGCAAGAAAATCCATTTTGATAACAATGAATTGACCAAGAAATTCTTTAGGCTACTGTTTTTTGAAGAGTAGAGTCGCCATAAAAATTTTGAACCTTGGGATTCTTCGACTCTAGAGTCGTCAGTTGAATGATTTCAACCTTCATATTTGTCTGACTGTTGTCCACCATCAACAATCAGATCTAAACTTGATACATGTTACTGGGGCAATTTGCAAGTCAAATTTTCAGCTTATAAGACTAGACCGGAGATTGACTGAAGCAGCTTTTATCTACTTATGCACTCGCAAAGCAATGTGCAGTTCGAAGGCTTCCTGGCATAACTTCAGGCTCCGTCTGTAGTTTATAAAGTAAGAACAGTAAAAAACAAATAAAATTTTCTTCCCCAGTATGGTTGCCACTATGTTAGACCCTAGATTTACCTCAGGCTGAAAAGGTAGGATCCAGGGCCAACATCAAACCATGCTCAGCCTAGTATCTAGCCCTACCAGGTCAGGAGAGGGCTCTCTCTGAGTTAATATCAGAAAATAATGATCGATGAGGGCTTGAGATGACTGATAGGAATACTGATTTTAGGCTAGATATATGTGTGAAAAATTTTGATTGAATAAAATAATGTTTTTGTTGGCTCAGATGGAAAGATAGATTTTGGGTGCGAAGATTGAGGCTTCAGTCCTGCAAAGATCTCAATGGGGCAATGTAGGCAATTGTTTTTGGCACTTAAAATTGAATGAGATGGAAGGAATAGATAGGTGAGGTGTTGAAGAGGGCAAGAGAAATCATGGATCCTCCCCAAAAAGCTGAAAACATCAAGAAACTAAAGCAAACCTCAAGTAGAGCACTGCAATTTCAATGGATTCTACTTACACTCTTGTTTGTTTAGTTCAGAAGAAACAAGATAGAGAATGGCATACATAACACATAAGAAAATTCACAATTACAAAGAAAATCACTATACCAAGACAAATTTCCACATGGAACACAAAGAGTGCTGCAAATCCTGGTCTCAATTCCTTAGCCAAAATGCTGATATGAGTGTACAATGAAGCTCAAGGATTTCTCAAGAGTCCAACCATGCTAATGACTGAAAAACAACATAATATAGACAACCATAGCTCATCCTTGCCTCTAGGGGTCGAGTTGACATGTTTAGGAGCTGTTTCAACTAATTCTAAACTGATAACTAGAAATTAGGCAACAGAACAGCATGCCTCTAGAAACAAGGGAACTGATTCATTCAGTTTCAAACAACTTTTAAACTGAGGAATCTACCTATCCAAATGAAAATTTAACATATTTAAATCATGATCCATCAATGTACATTAAATTACATCATAAATTTTCCATTAGGAAAGTGAAAAACTCAAACTGGCCAAAGTTGGGTGAAAAACAGAGCAATACTTAGTCAAACTGGCAATTTTTCCTCTATGCACTGCGCCTGATTCTCTATGCATAGTGCCTATTTGGACCCACTTTTGCAGGCGTTCTCGATGTCCAAATGAGCTCTAAGTGTGATTTTTGGAAATGAATTCCTGTCTACTTTCCAACCCAAGTGGAATTTTTCAATTTGGCCTCCATTTTCCCCTCCAAAAGTCAGTTCTCCCAACACTGCTTCCTGTGTGTCAAAATAGGGGCAGTGAGGTCATTTTTTGAGTGTTTTTGACCTTTTTGAGGGCTCAAAACCTATCCAAATTTCTTGGCCATTGGTAGGCAAGCATATTGTTTCATGCCAAATGCAAAAATTCTGAGTTTTTGTGCTTTGGAGGCTCCTAGAAAAAGCGAGCGCCACGTGGCGTGGCGCATAGGGCAGAAAATCCTGTTTTTTGTGCCAAAAATTTCAAAAATGCAAAAAGTGCTCAAATTTTTTTGAAATTTGGACTGAGTCTTCTCCATCAAACATTGTGTTGGGAAAGGAAGCCTCAGCCAATATCTAAAGTCCTTCATTCCCTTTTTGCCTCCTTGATGTTCTTTTCAACTTTGCCTTTAAACTCCTGATTCTAGCTTGGCACACCATGTTCCGAAAGGTGTCTAAGCATGTCTTTCTCATTTATGGCCTTTTCTAGCTTCCTATCCAAGTGGATATTAGCTATTTCAAGCCATGACTCCCTATTGGCATTAACCTCCTGCTCAAGTGAAGTGAACTCCACCCTCCTCCTTTGGGCAGCTTGACGATTCTCTCGAATGTTTTGCAACTCGATAATCACTTGCTGGTCTTCAAGCTGCTGTTAGGCCCCTATACTACTAGTGTAACCCCTTATCGTTATTAGTACAACCCACTTATTATATTGATGTACCCATGTAGTGCCCATATTGTTGCTATTGTGCCCCATAGAAGCCCACTATTGTTATTATTGTGCCCTTACATTATTATTGTTATGTCGGCTCTGATTATGTTATGACCCCTTAGACTCCTATATATAGAAAGGGGGTATTTTCATTTGTATCATACAAGAATTGCTCATTCTTGTAATATAAAGGATTTTTTCCCCTCGAAGAGGTTGAATTCTAAGGCGTTGATCTATCTTTTCTATCTTTTTGTGAGTTGGTTTCATAACCTTTGGTATCAGAGCTTTGGATTCTAGGGTTTCACTGCTCCAAATAGGTCATCGTGGAATTTTCACTATAAATTTTTTCATGTGATGTTTCAGAAGCTAAAAAAAAACCCATTTGAGAAGAAATCATTCTGAACCTCGGATCCAAATTTCAGAGCTTTTCGTGCTATATTTGCGGAGATATGATCTGAGGATGGTGGTCTTTTTGCAGACTCCTGAATTACATTCCAAACAGGTGACCTGGGGAAAATAGTCATAACTTTCTTTCTGAGCATCAGATTGAAATTTTGTAAGAAGGTATAGAAAGAGGATGGATTGTAGTTTCCTTTATATCTCTTACATATCCAAAGGCTTAAACAGTGACTCGTGGCACATCGTACAAGTTCGCTCTACTGAAATAGTCTATAATCAGGTCATCTTGGGAGATTGTGCATAACTCTTCCTTGGAGAATCCAATTTCGATCAGACTGGTGGCATTGGAAAGAGGACACAGAGGGCTACTACAGATCACAATTTCAAAACTAGAAGATCTGAAATTACAGATTTACAGACGTTTCAATATTGAGCTCCTAAAATCAAGAAAAAGCAAGATGAGGAAGTTTGATGGCAAGGATCCGGTAAATTGGATACTACAGATGGAGAAATATTTTGATCTACATGGTGTACCATTGTTACAAAAGGTGTGTATTACATATTTATATTTAAAACCAGATCAATTTTTACGGTATGAAGGGCTTTGTTCTCGTAAACAACTTGTTACATGGTCAATTTTCACGGAGGAAATGGTAGCACATTATGAGGATACAAAGAGCAACACCCTCTTTAGAGCAACACCACAACGATTGGAAATGGTAAAAGGGATTTGTGACATAGTGGAAAGCAAAATTATGGAAACCAGGAAGCATACCCCTCACAACTATAAATACAGAAGTGTTGTTTCTCCTAGCATTCCACAACCTACAAGGGTTACACCACAACAATTGGAAGAAAAAAGACAAAAAGGGCTTTGTTACAATTGTGATAGAAAATGCACTAAAGGTCATAAGTGTGCTGAGAAGAAATTATTTTACATAGAATATGAAGAGGAGGAAGAAAAGGATCAAGAAACATCAAAATAAGAGGATATATGCCAGGACCCCACCCCAGAGAAAGAAGAAATGAATCAGACCATATCTTGTAAAGCATTGGCAAGAATTACCACTCCTCAAACTCTCAAGATAGAAGGACATATCAAGAAGAAAAAGGTGCAAGAAGTGAAAGATCACATCAAGAAAGAAGAAATAAATCCAACCATATCTTGTAATTCATTGGTCGAAATTACCACTCCTCAAACTATCAATATAGAAGGACATATCAAGAAGAAAAATGTTGAAGAAGTGAAAGATCACATTGAGCATCAAGAAATGAATCCGACCATATCTTGTAAAGGATTGGAAGAAATTTCCACTCCTCAAACTCTAGAGATAGAAGGACATATCAAGAAGAAAAAGGTTCAAGTAGTGAAAGATCACATCGAGCATCAACAACAAGTTCTCCAACTTTTAAAGGATAACGCCACTTTGGTGCAAAATCAAACGAAACAACAGGTAGATCAACATCATAGTGAAAAATGTTTTGATGTAGGTGATTGGGCATTTTTATTGCTACATCTCAATCAAGTTATTTATGAGAAGGAAATGTTGGCAATACTACATGCACTTGAAAAATGGTGACCTTACCAAATGGGAAGACTCTTCAAGGATGAGGATGTGGAAGCATTGTTTTGTACTATCTCTATTATCCAACCAGATTGGATAAATGAAGCAAGGGATGAATGGAAGAAGGACGAAGAAGTATGGCCACTTATTCAAAAGTTGCAAAAGATCCCAATTCAAACAATATTGCCAGAAATTGAAGAGGAAGGAAAAATCATATTGGAACCTGGAGCAGTCACAGAAACAAGAACCCGACAGCTACAAAATCGATCAATTTTAGAGTATCTCATCAAGCGGAAGAACTTACCCACTGAAAATTCCACATGGGAGGACAAGAATTTTATACAAAAGGATCAAGAACTACTCAAGTGTTGAGGAGACCACTTTTTGAAGGAGAGGGGCATGTTAGGCCCCTATACTACTAGTGTAACCCCTTATTGTTATTAGTACAACCCACTTATTATATTGATGTACCCATGTAGTGCCCATATTGTTACTATTGTGCCCCATAGAAGCCCATTATTGTGCCCTTACATTATTATTGTTATGTCGGCTCTGATTGTGTTATGACCCCTTAGAATCCTATATATAGAAAGGAGGTCTTTTCATTTCTATCATCCAAGAATTGCTCATTTGTGTAATGTAAAGGAGGTTGCCCCCTCGAAGAGGCTGAATTCTAAGGCATTGATCTATCTTTTCTATCTTTTTGTGAGCTGGTTTCATAACAACTGCTTATTCCTTTGCTCCAGGTACTGTGTTGTCCATTAGTCTCTATCCAAGTTAATTGACAAGGCATTAATGTCCGCCTGTTGCTCTTGAATGATTTCCTTAAGATTTGTGCTTTGCGGGCCCATATCAGCATCATCACCCTCAATGAGAATTAAATCAGTCTCCCACTCAACTGATGGTCCTTCCTCCTGTAGTGGCCTTTTGCCTTTGTCTTGAACCTGTTGTGGTGATGACGGAAGTGAAGCCCCTTCCACCCCGGGTGGAGATAACACTTGCTTTGCTGCTGCAAACAACCGTCTAGTGCCATTTTGATAGGTGATAAGCACTGGCATGCTAGCGGTCTGTGTCTCATGACCCTCATGCTGATAAGAAGGTTCACCTGTCTCATGCAAAGCCTCTAAAGGTCCTTGTGGAGCTCTAAAAAACTCGCGAGAGATGAAGTCCTCCCAAGTGATTCCCTGTAAGCCAAGCTGATGAATGACCACAATTTTAATGAGAGAAAAATGGTAAATATTGTTGAACTGCTGCTGAGGAGTCTTGTGCTGCACTAGGGTGGTCATATTCTCTATGTTTCGGCACATGAAGTAAGGGATGTTCATCATCCTCACCCTGGTAAAATGCATCAACAGTCTGATATGATAAGCATATAAACGTGAAAACCAACCCTCACAGCTGAAATACTTCATGATCAATTTCATCAAAGGAGCATAAGAATCTTTGAGGTACTGGAAAGGAAATACTCTGCCGAGTTGTCTCAAATAGCCAAGTTTGATGTATGGTTCATAATGTTGCCGGTCAATTTGCTGCCTCTTGTTCCATTGCTCTCCAATGTTAGGAATATCGGTTGCTAGTGAAATAGATTTTGGTGTTAATGTGAAAGTGACACCAGCTAGAGTGGCTTGACCATCATGTAAATGCAACACAAACAAACGAGCCAACTCATGATGAAACTAAATGCTAGCAACCTTCTCACAAAATTCATAGCAGGACTGGTGCTGAAAACAAGTGATGGCAAGAGGGCAGGCTTGTAGCTCAACAAGAGTGGTTGGTTCTTCTCTAATATGTTTGCCACCCCTATGAGGCCTCCTAGGTGCATGTACCTCTGTAGGTGAGTCACTGTGGGTCTCCTCTTCATAATCATATGAAGGATAAGATGCCATGTCTACTAGTGGATGGACTGTTTTGAAGCTGTCTTGATGAGAAGTAAGTGAGCTGTGATGTGTTTGACTTTTGCCACCAAGGGAAATAGTGATATGAGGGAGGGCAAACAATGAGGGATTTAGGGACTGTTGGGACAGGTTTAATTAGGGAAATAGGGAATGATCTGGGAGTTTTTGATATAGGACTAGGGTTTGGGGATTTATAGAGTATTTGGGACTTTGGGAAAGGGGATTTGGGATATGGAATTAGTGAATATAAGGGTGTGTGACTTTAGGGAATACGGAAATCAGGGGGAAAATGGAGCAAGGGAATGTGAGATCAGAGGAATAACTTGGCAACCAAACAGTTAATACAAAACCCTAGCATTGTTTTCCTTGGTAGGGTTTGATTTTTCTACCCACCACCATAAGACAACCACCATCAAACAAGCACTAACCTTGGATGAAAAGAAATGATGGAAGACCAACTTACTTGTACAAGTGATGATCCAAACATACTAGGGCGATTTTGGAGCAATTTGTTGAAGGTTTCGGGCTTGCTGGCTGTATGCGCCATGCATCAAACCCAATGCACCGCGCCTGTGTTAATTTGCATAGGAGGTCGCGGTTCTATGCGCCGCACCGTCTATGTGCATTGTGCCACCTGCCCAGTGCGCCACGCCCCTGTTTTTTGGCCAATTTTCACCAATTCCTCTCACTTGCTCACCAACATGATTTTACCTTTCTCCCACTTTGTCTTGGAGTGAAAATGAACTTTTCAAATGAATAAATGACTCATATATGGAGCTTTTAAATTTTTGGCTCATAAAAACCATTTTGCAATGTTTTGAAAAAGACTTTGTTTTCGACTCTGTTTTTGGACCTTTTCACTTTATTAAAACTTGTGATGGGCTAAATGACCTATGCTTTGTTTGTTTTGCAGGTAGTTGGAGCTACTAGGGCTAGGGAAAGAGACTAGCGTTACAGATGGAGTGATTTACATATGAATAAAATCAAATTACATAAATTTGTACCATAAAAGCAAAAATACTCAGTTTTTCCTCAAAATAGAGTTTTGAGGAAAGACGCATTTCTGAGCACTTGATAATGAAATTTATTGATACTGGAACCTCCTCATGGCTTGCTGGTTGTTATTGGACACTTTGAAACTCCCTTTGATGAAACCTTAGTGAAACCCTAAAGCAAAACCTTTGCAATCTTTAAGACAAAAGATGACTGTATATGCTTTGAAATGAACAAACATGAGCCAGTAGGTAGATAACATGAGGGAAACTGTAGGAAAGCCACTACCGTCAGATGATCCATGCACCTAATGGAATGCAGCTGACTGAGCGGGACGCCTAATATGCAATGCAACAAGAGGATTTGATCTCTAACGAAGGGATGAAGATAATGACACTAACACTCTTGAAAATATTTTCATGCTTTGGTTGAGGCTTGTGTTCTTGTCTCTAGATCTCTTTTTTAGATTTTTTTTGGCTGGTTTCAGTGATTGTTTAGATCTGTTTTGTAGCCTACCTTTGGATCCATTTTTTTATATCTATTTAGTTGATTAAGTAACAACTAAGAACTATTTTTTATTTGAATTTTTCCTTTTGAATGGATTTTGTCACTTGTTTCTAAGTTGTCCTTTTATTCTCTTGTTCGTTTCCATCCCAATTAGTGGTGTTGTGATCAGTTACGCAATTTTCATCTAGAAAATTTCATGTGAGTGTGTTTCCATTTCTTTTTATCACTCTTATTTGATCTTGTTTAGGCCTCCCTGCCTCTAGTATTTGGTTTTGACCTTTGTAGAACATTTTCCTTTTTTCAGCCATTGTGCTACAACCGTAGCTTATTAGCATTTCCTTACTTTTATTCTTTTGGCTTTCTTTTTTATTTCTTGAGTGTGTTTGTCTTTTTGGTTTTGTTTTCCTAGATTTGACACTTTTGAATTGCTTGGTGTTCTATCTTGGGGACTTTTCTTTGGCCTCTTTTCGGTTACTTTCTCTCTTTGGCTTTGTTTTTGGGTCAACATCTTTATAAATTTTGGATTTGTTTCATTTAATAATTTAGTGAGAGTTGCATTATAATAGCCATTGGTGTGTTGTGAAAAAATCTTACCCTCATGTAGTTAGCATTCATCGAAGTGAAAAAGAATAATTTGCATATAATTGCATTAGGGTTACTAACGAGAGTCATCCACACCATCTAAGTTTCATGCCACATCCCAACTGTGTAAACAATAACCACTTTCATCTTTTTCTTTTACTAGTAGTACACCAACACTAGCTTAGGCTAGGGTCTTGGAGATAGGTTTGTGAGTTAACTGCTCCAAGACTACAAAATAAACTTAGCAACTTGTGGTAGGGAAACAAATCCACTTGCAGTAGCACAGTATGGGAAGCCCTTCTAACAGGATGGTTAAGCGAAAGGTCACACTTTGGCTGGGAGAGGTGACATGACCCATTTCGCTTAGTTTTGGGTGGAATGATATTGCAGAATTTGCACGCATAAAAATGGTGTTATTAGAATTTTGTTGTAGAACTTGGGGGCCACTTGGGAGGAAAGTTGAAACTATCAAGGGGGTTTTTGTCTTATCTCTTTCGGTTAAGTGTCTTGCCCTTGTGTGTTAATTTGGCTTACTACTATCCCCTTAGGACCCCCATAGGACATGTTATTTTTGGTGGTAACCATAGTGGCCTATCGTTTAGGTTTCATACATAGGTGCAGCGTCAGGGTAATCTTCTCTATACCTAGGGAAGATATTAGTCATACTCTCTCAGTCCTATCGGGGGGTTCCTCTCGACTAATAAGGGCACTTGGCATAAGTTCGTAGCTAAAAGGGTTGGGAAGCAAGTCACTAGTATAATTGTTACACCACCAACTTCTTTGTATTTTGGTTGGCATGAGATTTTCTTTTAGGACATTTCTAGTGTGTGTTGTTTGGTGCGAGTTAGTAGTATTGGCCTTAGGGTTCTTCCACTAAATTTATTGTGTTAATTTATGGTTTTTCACTCTGGATAAATATAGTCATCGTCAGTCACATCGTCTTCACGGTTTACCTCCTAAACGAGGTGGACTTGCCACTCTTGCATGGAGAGTGCCTATCGGTGCTCAAGACCCTAACCAACACATAGTTTTGGAATCTATACCTGGTCCTTCTAGTAGTGATATGATTTCTATTGAAACTTTGGAAGATGATTTTGTTGCTCCTACCAATCCACCTTTGAATGATCCATTAGAACCTGAGTTGTTGCGGCTAAACCCTGATGGTTCAACACTTGCTTATACCTTTTTACCATTGTCAGTTGTATATCATATGGTGGAGTTTGAGACATTTTTACCTTCTCCATCGACCATGTCATCTACCATGTCATCATTTCCGCTTCTTAGTGGGGCCATACCTACTCCTCCATATACAACTCTCAGATATTCTTAGCGCATCCCACTAGTTTCATCTATAGCTCCCACACATTTCTCAAATTTTTCCATTCCTTCTCTTTTCTCTATGCTAACCATGGTTATTTGTCCTAGTCAGCCAGTACGGTCAAGATTATTTTCACTTAACTTTGCTCAACCAACAATTCTTGTTCCTCAGTTAGGTGTGGTTAGTTCTGGAAATGTGTGGGGGAGGGGGGGGGGGGGGGGTTCATCAGTTTCTCATAGCCAACCTAGGGGAACCGTCACTTATAGTATATCACAAGGTTGGCACAATTTGTTATTACGAGGGGGTAACTCTGCTACTAGTATCGTCACCTCTATGAGTCAGCCTTCTTATGTCAGTGCTACCACTTAGGCCAATCCATCCTTTCCTCTTGGCTAAAACCCTGTTAGAGGACATGATCTCGGGGTCCATCGCTCTGTGGGGGAACTTACCCTGGGGAACTCGCTTTACTAGTTATGTTGGCCCACATGCTTTATATGCTGGGATGAATCCTTACCAAGGTTAACAACCATTACATCAAAATACTTATATAGGGGGACCTCAAGGTTGGTAGGGTAGTTATCCTACCCATGACACATTCCATCAACTTGATAATGCATTTCTATCTTCTCTTGATTTACCAAATTTGGCTGAGTTGACCAACGATCCCATTAGACATGATCTTGGGTGGCTACCTATGCTTGCAAAATTTCCTTCTGAAATACCCAAATTTGAAGGAAAGCTTGGGGAGAATCTGTCTACACACATTGCCACTTATCACCTATGGTGTTCATCCAACTCTTTATTAGACGATTCGATTAAACTTTGCTTGTTCCAACGGAATTTGACTAGGGATGCTACCAAATGGTACATTGAATTGGACACAACATCCTATAGTGATGTTTCCTCTTTAGCTAAAATATTTTTGACACACTTTCAGTTGCCTACACAGTACAATATCGATTCTGATCTCTTGCTAAACTTTAAACAAGATGATGCCATGTTGATTTCTGATTATATTCATGAGTGGTGTCATCGCAAGAGGTTGGTGAGAACCAAGCTTCCCGGTGATATTTTACAAAAATGGTTCATTCAATCCGTAAGACCCCATATTTCCAAAGATGTCTCCATGTTTAGGGATATCAGTAAGGAGAAAGCTATCTAAGCTGCCAAACAACTGGATTTGATTTATTCAGAGTCAGACATGCTTTATGAAGTATTGGCTAATGCTCCTAGGCCTTTCATTGACCCACCAAAATCTACACTTGGCCCACATGCTGATGGTGTGATTGGCTCCATTTCCGATTCCTTGAGCCAACTTGCTGCTCAACTTGGGCACTTGACCATTACATCACAAGCCCCAGAAGGTGTGTATGTCTCTATTAAAGAACCTTCTTCTAAGTAGTCCACTAATGTTCTCATAGTGAAGTCCACACAACCTAAGAACAACCAACAAACTGGTGGCAAAAGGAATAAGAAGAACAAACAGAAAAATCAAACTGCTTAGAACTCTAAACTAAATCCTCAGAATCAGGGGGAAGGGGCACTAGTAAGCATCGTCAAAATATTAAATTCCCTTGTAAAATTTGTCGAGTGGAACATATTACTCATGAATTCCCTCAGATGGTTGAAGTTCATAGGCTCCTTTCCCCACTATAATCTACCCACCAGCCTACTATTCTAACTCATCCATTTCCTACACAACCGCAACAAAAAACAGTTTCCCAACGTCCTCCACATCCGCAAGGGGGAAATGAGTGACCCTTTTTAAATCCTACCAATAGTTTGTTTGTCTTTATGTGCGAAGAAGGCATTAATGTGACCACGCTAGCTCAATCATATGATGTTCATGAGTCAATTTCTTCTTTTAAGGACTCACTCACTACACCTCCTTCCACTGGACATCTCATGTTAGATAAGCCTATGGAACTAGTTTACCACCCACCTAAGGGGGCCATTCATAAAATAACACATAATCCTTCTGCATGGGACGCTCAACACTATAGTATTCTTGAAGATATTTCCCAGGCTCCTTGTGCCATGTCTGCCCTGGAGGCTTTGCAAAGCTATCCTAAGCAACACAAGGCCTTGTTGTCTGCAATTGGTGGAGTTGATCCTTCTCACTCAAATATCATCACCTTTAATGTTGACAATGTTTCCTTTCGAATTTCCCACTATATTTATTTTCTGATTACTGTGTGTATTTTCCATAAGAATATTCATGGGACTTTGGTGGATAAAGGCTTTTTCACATGTGTCATGTCGACATCTTGCTGGAAGGCTCTTAACTATCTAGCGCTCATCGTGTCCAACCCTACCCTTGAAGCCTTTGATGGACATAATTTTGTGCGTAAGGGGGTTCTTCCCAAGTTTTGCATTGAGTTAGGAGAAAGAACTTTCTATGTCAATGTTGAAGTTGTCGACACTCCTTTGGAATATAACCTGCTCCTTAGTTGTAGTTCGTTCTATGGAATGACCACAATTGTATCATATGTGTCTCGTGTCCTTTTCTTTCCTCATGACTCTTATGTTCCATCGGTCCAAATTGCCACTACAGGGAATTCAATACTACTTATGGGAGATAACCCTTTTCAGTTTCAAAGTGTTGGTGCGAGGCTATTAAAAATTTCATCTCTTATGGGTAATTTTACTCAATCACCACTGTTGAGTCATGAAATGGGTATGTAGTTACTATTAATCTCATCATCATTTTCCTTGATTCTTATCTTTTCTATATCCTAATGCAGTAATATATTGAGAAATTATGGTAAGAAATGAAGGAATTATCTGCAGTTACAATTTAGCTAATTATTACCCGTCTTTATGTAGGAAAACAACAAAAGGGACAATTGTTATTCCCTAATGAAGGGACAGTAAAAATCACCAAGCAGAGAAAGGAACACGATAGTTGCAGACAAGGCTAAAAATGAATCAGGAGGATCAGCGTGAGGAAGGAAAGGATGTCTAAATTTGGAAATTGGTTGTGAATCCCTCAGGATTAGGAGATCCTGAGGGATCACATTTATCATTTATCTTTTACCCTTTCTGATTATAAAAGGAGACGATTGTAAGAAGAAAGTGGGGAAGGGAGAATCTATGTTAATATTGAATTTGTAATTTTAATTACAGACTCTCATTATTGAGAGAACACGGTTATATTGTAATGCTACTTACATTCAATGATTAATACATAAGTGAAGTTGTTGTTCCCTCACGTTATCTGAAGTAACTTAGCAGTGTTCACTGGTGGCTAAGGGCCCAGCCTCTGGTGGATTTAACTACTTTCTTTGTGTCATACATTTCCAATTCTCGCAAGTGTGATGGTTTGATAGTATTCTTGCTTTCTGTGATTTTATCTCCTTCATTGTTTATCGTTTTCTAGTGTTGACATAATATCTTTGCTTTATATGTTTTTCAGTATTGTCGTTGATTCAATTCACTTTCATTTTGGATTGAGTTACTTAAATAAATATTCCACTCAATTTAATCAACTGTAAAGAGTATCAACTATCTTTGTTGAACTCTCGGATTGATATCATTGTTGTTTAGATAATTTACTGAAGATTGGGTTTGATTTAGATTAAATCAGTTAAGAGGACACGAGTTATTGCTACGGTACTCTCAGTTGATGCCATTGCTAGTCGAATTGCTTGAGTAAGGATTGATTATGATTTCGGTAGAATATTGAGTCTCAAAGTTTAGATGTTATATTCCCTTTAATTATTGCAATTGGAGTATATTAGATGCATATGTTTACTCTTGTATTTAAAGATCTATACTAAAATCTAGGAGACATTACTCTCTGAATTAATAGCAGCCACATACTGTGTACACTCTTGAAATAAGAGGACTTGCCCGGGTTGATAATTAATGTGGGATAATTAAGAGTTTTAAAAGACACCTTTTATCAACCAAAATTTTGGCATCACTGCCCAGGAGAGTGTAGCCATTTACAAAGAGTGATGTACATATGATAATTGTTGTTGAGGAAGAATTGGGTATTGAAAATGGAAGGTAAGAACCTATGTAACGAGCAAGTAAAGTGCTTGTTCCTACGCCCTATTTTTAGCACAATTACAGAAAACTAGAGTAGGTATTTGATGTTTGTCTATTGAGAGAGAACTAGGCATTAAAATTGGAAGGTAAGAACCTATGTACGGAGCAAGTAAAATGCCTGCTTCCCCGCCCGCTTTCTAGCAGAGTTGTTAGGAACTTAGGGTAGAGATAAACATTTGAATTGTCTGCATGAATGACTAAGAAGAAAAGACCTAAAAACAATTCAATTCCACTACCCAAACCTGAAAAATCTAAGGGACCGGTGACCCTTGGACGATTAACTTTCATAGATGACATATCAAAGGAAGTTGAATCTCAACCATTAGTAGGTCCTCGAACAGTTGCTTCCAGAAAACCTACTATCTCCCTTCGGGCCATAGGCTCACCATTTGTAGCCTACGCTGAGGTCCATAGTAAAACAAAAGGAACTGAGCAGAGTTTTCAAGATATTGAAAATTAGCGCCCAACTCCCTCACAAGAAGGGAATTCTTGTAATATTCATGAAGGAGGAGGAGAAACAGGGGAAATAGAGGAACCAAGATCCCCTCAGGGAGTAATTGAGCAAGGAACACTCAGTATCCCAGACCAAGGGAGTGTTGTTAAGATCATTCCCACCCCTTCTAATCACCCTAGGAATAACTCTCTAGAGATCCTAGAAGGGTACTGACATATATTTGATCAAATGGCCAATAACCCACAAGCACCCCAGACCTCTACATTATAGTATCCCATCGTTGACACAACTGTTAATGCACCCATGAAAGCTATCCCTATACAAAATATTCTCACCTTTCATGGACTCACATCAGAGGATCCATATGCATTTCTGTTTGAATTTGATGTATTATGTCGGGGTTATGATTATACCACCAACCCCCAGAAACTAAAGTTGTTTCCCTCTACGTTAAAAGGAGCAACCCTGCGTTGGTTTATGGGACTAGGTGGAGGCACAATAAATGATTGGGATCAAATGAAAACCACGTTCCTTAAAAATTATCAGGACTGTTGTAGATCTATGGAATTGAAAGACGAAATATTCCAAATGGTAGCAAGACCTAGTGAAACGTTGGAAGAAAATGTGGAATGTTTTCAATATAACCTCGAGTGGTCTCCCTATGCAACTTTTCCCTTGCCTAATAATGTGCTAAAAACTACATTGATTAAAGGAATGAAAGACCAATGGATAGAGACATTAAATATTATGGGTAAAGGTGATATATATCAAGAAGACTATGCTAACATTATTAATTTGTGTATCAAGTCCTCAAGAGGCAGTACAAGATTGAAACCAGTAGAATGTGACATGACCACCAGGGACAGCAAAATCTTTGGTGGGAGCATTACTCGTGCAGAAATCAACAACCTGCTAGAGGATTTCAAAACAGATATCTTGGGAACTTTGATGACGCAATTAGACATCATGCAAGCCAAGCAGAAGTAGGATAAAGCATAACAAAACTTGGTGATATTTTGTCCTAGATGTAGGAAAAAGCATAGTCATAAAGAATGCCCGCTGGATATGGTACAAACCTATGCCATATGTACTAAAGATCATGCCACAGAAAGCTACCCATCACTCCCAGGGTTAAAAGCAGTCTATAAGGAGGTAGAAGAAGAAACAGAACTAGTCTACCTGCTAAATCAGCATTGCCAATGGCAAGCACGACAAACAGGTACACCTACTGACCCATCTTCTTTCTTTCAACCCTCACAATAGAATTCACAACAATACCCAAGAGCTATGTGGCAAAACCAGCCACCTTTTCCTAATTGGTCACATCAACCATTCTCTATGCCACCTTGGTCCAACCAATCAAATCAAAACAACAATTGGCCAAATTCCTCTTACTTCCCACCATTCTGGTAGAATAATGCATATCCATCTCAATGGCCACCCTCCACTTCACAAAACTAGAATTGGCAGTCAAGCTGGCAAAGACCTACAAACTAGCCAGCAGGAACAATCCCCCTACCTCAACCTACACTACCAGCACCCTACGCATTGCAATAGAACCCTCAGACCAATCTACGACCATAGCAACTAGCCCAGCCCAACCCAAACCCCAACAATAGACCAGTCCAATCTGTGCAAATTATTGAAGGACAGGATCCAGAAACTAGGTTGAAGGAGTGTAATGAGCTTAAATTAAGGTTTGGACGGATAATAGAGTCAGAGGGGGATAAAAATATCAAAATTGAAGATCCCTTACCTGTAGAACAAGCACCATAAGTGGAGAATACGGTTAAACAAAAAATTCATGATCAAATTATCACGTCTTCTCCACCATTCTTAGAAAGATTAATTATACCCCACTCAACCGAATATCTCGATTTTGATCTTCTAGGAGAATTAAAAAAATTGTGTGTAAAAATACCTCTCCTCCAGGCTATTCAGGACATTCCAATTTATGCAAAAGCTATTAAGGAATTTGTATGAAAAATCCAAAGAGGAAAATAAAAACAACCCCAACTGTCCATGTAGTCGGAACATTGTCTGATTTATTATCAGGCAGAGAAACACCAGTAAAATATGAGGACCCAGGAAACCCTATAGTCATGGTACAAATAAATGGATGCTCCTTCCCCAATGCATTAGTTGACCTAGGAGTAGCCATCAATATTCTCACAACAACAACCTGTCAAAAACTTGGCATTACATCCTTGGATCCAACCACGACCTTGCTAGAACTAGCTGACCGATCAGTAGTCAAACCAGAAGGCACATTACAGGATGTAATGGTGTCTGTAGATTCTTGGGAATACCCAGCAGATTTTTTGATCATCAATCCTAGAAACCGGCTAGATGGACATCCCCTAATTCTAGGAAGACCTTGGCTAGCAACCGCAGATGCTTACATAAGCTGTCGAACAGGCAACATGACTATAGCAAGAGGAAGTAATGTGAAGAATTTAGCCTTATATCCTCCAGCTCAGCCAAGTTTAACAATAATAAAAACTAGAAAACAACCTGTATCATATTTAATTGAAAACATTCAATCACCGCTAACTATAGAAGATGCTCTTGAATTTAAGGATCAAACAGAAGATGACATCATTAACACTTACATTAACCAACCAGATCCCATATCCAATTCAAAATGTCACATGATCGAAGCAGCCCTGGATAACGAAATTGAAGAAGATCCCTTAAAAGATATTAATGACTAGTCAATACCAACAACTTCTGTTTATAATAGCAAAACCATAGAAATTGAGCCAGGGAAAGTCCTAAATATCAACAAAAACCTGACTGATGACCAGGAGCAGAGGCTTGTTCAACTTTTGAGAAAATATAAAGAGGCTTTCGCATGGGATTACCCAAACATGAAAGGGATCGATCCCCAATTATGCATGCACCACATCTATACAGAGAAAGATACGAGGCCCATTTGACAACCTCAATGGAGGTTAAACCCTCACCTTAAAGATATTGTTAAAGATGAACTACAAAAACTGTTAGATGTAAATTTCATCTATCCTATATCTGATAGCAAATGGGTTTCTCCGTTAGTTGTGGTGCCTAAAAATAATGGAAAGTGGCATATATGTGTTGATTATAGAGAGCTTAATAAAGCAACCCAAAAAGATCATTTTCCCCTTCCGTTCATTGACCAGGTCTTGGACACATTGGCAGGAAAAAAATTCTTTTCTTTCCTAGATGGCTTCTGTTGTTACAATCAAATTCAAATTGCCCCTCAAGACCAGGATAAGACTACCATTACCTGCCCTTGGGGGACATTTTATTACAGGGTCTTACCTTTCGGACTGTGCAACACACCTGCCACATTCCAGAGGGCTATACTTAGAATTTTTTCAGACTTGATAAATGAGGGGCTTGAGGTGTACATGGATGACTTTACACCCTACGGGAATGACTTCGAGCCGACATTACAAATGCTAGAGAAAGTTCTGCAATGATGCATTGCTATTAGCCTCTGTTTAAGCCATGAAAAATGCCACACGATGATGACCGAGGGCTTCATCCTGGGTCACTACATCTCAGCAGCTGGAATTCAGGTAGATCCAACAAAAATTTAGATAATTCTCTTAATACCTACCCCCTCCACACAAACTAAGGTACGTAGTTTCTTGGGATTTTCTGGATATTATAGAAGATTTATAAAGAATTTCTCTCAAATTGCTGCACCATTATATGCATTAACAGGAAATATCGATTTCATATGGACTGACAAATGTGACACTGCTTTTGAAGATTTAAAATGGCTAGTATCAACAACCCCAGTATTACGGGGCCCAAACTAGGATTTTCCATTCCAGATTTCATCTGATGCTTCAGATACGGCCATTGGAGCAGTTCTCGGCTAGGAGGAAGATAAGAAACCTTATGCAATATATTACATCAACAAAAATCTATCTCCGACTGAGTTGAATTACACTATGACCGAAAAGGAATTTCTGGTTGTAATCTATGCTATTAATAAATTCAAACATTATATAACAGGATACCCTGTGGTTTTGTATATTGATCACTCTGCTATTAAATATCTAGCTAATAAACCTGTTACAAATGGAAGAGTGACAAGATGGTTGATCCTTTTGCAGGAATTTGACATAACAATCAAAGATCGACCAGGAAAGGAAAATCCAGTAGCAGACTTCCTTTCACGTATGCCAAAGACAGATGACTCGATAGTAGTAGAAGACCAGTTCCCTGATGAGCACTTATTTGTTGTAACCGTGAAAACACTGTGGTATGCAAATGTCGCAAACTACCTAGCAGTCGGAAAATTACCCAAGCACTTGACTCCCAGTGAAAGAAAACAAATAGTACAGCGTAGCACTCGGTTCTCCTGGATCAGAGGATATTTATTTCATACAGGAGCCAATATGCATATTCGAAGATGTGTCAGGGAAGACAAAATCTTCTACATCTTGAAAGCTTGCCACGATGGGCCTTTCGGTGGACATTTTGTAGACCGTAGGACTGGTCACAAAGTATTACAGATGGGTTATTATTGGCCCACCATTTTTAAGGATGCCAAGAAGTTTGTCTAGGCATGTGATAGTTGCTAAAGAATGGGATGCCCTGGGTAGTCTGATGCGATGCCCCTGCATCCACAGTTATTCATTGAACCTTTTTAACGATGGGAGTTGGATTTCATTGGTATAATAAACCCATCATCTAATCAAATGACATATATACTAGTCGCAATAGAATATGTCACTAAATGGGTGGAGGCAAAAGCATTACCAAGGGCAACAGAGGACTCATTAATCCACTTTCTTTTCCAACTTTTTGTGTGGTATGGCTTGCCTAGAGAAATAATCACGAATGGAGGGCCACAATTTGTAGGCCATAATATTGCTGCGACATTAAAAAATCATCATATCATGCACAAAATCACAACTCCATACCACCTACAGGCAAATGGCCCGGTAGAAAGCACCAATAAAGTAATCAAGGCAATACTCACAAAGATAGTCGCATCACATAGACGTGACTGGGCTACCCGATTGCCAGAAGCCCTGTGGGCATACCGCATGACATGGAGAAATACCATGGGATATTCCCCATATCAGCTAGTGTTTGGCAAAGAACCTATCTTCCCAATCGAATTTGAAATTCAAACATTGAGGATAGCTCAGGAAGTAGGCTTGGACTTAAATGAAGCATAGATTAATAGGCTACATCAAATCAATGAATTGGATGAAATCTAGCTATCAGCTCTTCAGCATACTACACTGATCCAACAACAAAGAGCGAAATGGCATGATGCCCTTATCAAGAAGAAGATATTCCACGAAGGTGATTGGGCACTTCTATATGATTCTAGGTTCCAGGATTTCCTGAGAAAACTCCAGACCAGATGGTTAGGCCCCTATGAGATACAAGAGGTGCATGATAATGGCACCCTCACATTAGCCACCATTGATGGGTCTAGCTACTCTTTTAAAGCGAATGGACATCGAGTATGCCTCTATCACAAACCGCTTACTAGGGAGTCCTTTTTCCAACAGTTACGGGAAGATTCCACTATACAAATTCTTGCTGAGGAGGGCAACCCATCCACAGCATCGGTCCACTGAAGAATTTATTTGTTTTTGAAATTTGTACATAAATTTCCCTTTCTATTTGACTGAATTTGCTTGTATAACAAATTATATATAAGTTTGTTTTTCTTCTATTTTTCCTTTGTTGTTCCCTCTAAGGAACATCTGTTTTTCCTCTAAGGAACAACAATTTTGTGTGCAATTTTTTCTTTTTTGTTGTTCCTGACAAGGAACAACCGTTTTTCCCTCTAAGGAATAGTTGTTTTTCCCTCTAAGGAACAACCACTGTTCCCTCCAAGGAACAACAATTTCGGTGTGTAATTTTTTTCTTCTTGCTATTCCCTCTAGGGAACAGCCATTGTTCCCTCTAAGGAATAGCTGTTGTTCCCTCTAAGGAACAAAAAATTCGTGTGAATTTTTTTTCTTTTCTTTTTTCCATTCTTGACAAGGAGTAGCTATTGTTCCCTCTAAGGAACAACCGTTGTTTCCTTTAAGGAACAACAATTTCCACGTGCAATTTTTTTTTTCTTGCTGGTCCCAACAAGGAACAGTTGTTGTTCCCTCTAAGATGTTAGAGCCTAGATTTGTCTCAGGCTGAAAAGACAAGGTTCTAGGTCCACATCAAACCACGCTCAGCCTCGTAGCTAGCCCTACGAGGACAGGAGAGGGCTCTCTCTGGGTCGATCTCGGCAAAAGACAAGCGATGGGGCTCGAGATGACTGATTTAGCAACTGATTTTAGGCTAGGTGTTAAGTGCAAAGGATTTGATTTGAGTTTTTTAGGGTTTTGTTGAAAAAATGGGAAAGGCAATTTTGGGCTCAGGGATGAGGCACAGTTTCTGCAGAGGTCTGATTGGGGCAAGGAAGGAAATCGTTCTGATGTTTTAAAGCAAGTGAGATGGGTATATTAGATAGGTGAGGAGCTAAGGAGAGAACGAGAGTCTCAAGGATTCTCCTTAAACTGAAGAAAACATGAAAATTTAAACAAATTCAAGGCAGAGCATAACAGTTATGGATTCCACCTTAATCACTCATTTATTTCAAATTCAGAAGAAGAAACAAGAAAATGATACACATAACACTAGATAAAATTACAATTACTCAGATAGGCACACCATCAAAATATAAAACCACATTGATCCCAAACAGTGCTGCAAAACCCTGGTCTTTCCTTAGCCAAAAATGCAGAAGTGAATGTACACTAGAGTACCAAGCTTTTCCCAAGAGTCCAACCCTGAAAATGACTTAGAAATTACATAATATAGACAAGCCAACCTCTTCCTTTGCCTTTAGGGGTCGATCTCATCCTTCTAGGAGCTGTTTCAACCAATTCTAAACAAAACACTTAAATCTAGGCAATCAAAACAACTTGCCTCTATAAGGTAGGAAACTGATTCATTCATTAAATTTTCACTCTTTGGTGAATGAATCTTCTAGAACAAGTAAATAAGTGCCAAAATTATAGCATGTTTACTCAATTACATCATGATAAGTTAAAAATAACATAACAAAGCAAAACTAGTCAAACTGGTCGAATTTCTGAGCTGGAAAGTGAAAATTTGGGCCGAAAACCTCTGTGCACAGCGCCAATTTCTATATGTGCCATGCTACTTTGGTGCTGATTTTGAGGCACTTTCTGAAGTCCAAATTGCGCCCAAGTGTGCTTGTTGGAAATCCATGCTTGTCTACTTTCCAACCCAATAGGAATTTCTGAATTTGGTGCCCATTTGCCCCTCCAAAACCTCAATCTCCCAAGACTGCTTTCTGTGTGTGAAATTGGGGGCAGAGAGGTCATTTTTAGGGTGTTTTTGACCTCCTGGGGACTCAAAACTTACCCAAACTTTTTGTCCATGCACCAGCAGGCATGATTTTTCATGCGGAATCTAAAAACGCAAACCATTTGTGATTTGGAGCTCCCAATCCTAAGCGCCGTGCCACAGGGAGAAAAAACCTGTGTTGTGCCCAAAAATTTGTCATCCTTTGATGATGGTAGTGAAACTAGGTGTTGTTATGATATCTACCACCAAGGGGAACAATGTAAAAAGTGAGTGTTAGGAAGGGGAATAATATGATGGGAATAGGGGTTATGGGGGGAAATTTTGTTCAAGGATATGTAGGAAGTTTTGGGGATTTTATAAGGTAGGGTTTTGGGGTTTACATTGACCAATGAGTGGAGGGATAGGGAATAGGGATTTAATAGTTTTGGGATTTGAATGCAATGTTGCATTGATGAGCTTGATGGGGAGGGGTAGTAAATGAGGAAACAAAAGGGAAATGGGGAAAGGGGAGAGTCCTTGGCGACCAATCAATAAGTCAAGACCCCACAGCAAATTTCCTTTGAATGTATTTTAAAGGGAGGATTTAGATTTTGTTTCAAACACTACCACCCATAAACCACTCACACTTATCACCAAATTCAAAGCAACAACAAGAATAAGGGCCTACCTGGCGAATTCATGCAAGGTATGGGCAAATTGGTGAAATTCCAAGCAAGTTTCGGGCTTGAGGCTATATGCGCCGCACTCTTTATATGCGTCGTGCCCGTTATAAATTACATTGGGTGAAAAATCCCAGTGCATCGCGCGCTCTATGTGCGTCGCGCCACCTGCTATATGTGCCGCGCTACCTCCAAGGCACACAATCGGCCTCTTCCACTCACTGTTTTGCTCTTGCACTTTCAAAACACAATTTCTCCCTTGGATTATGAAAGACACTTGTTGCAAAGGGATAAATAGTTTTGAAATATCTTGACAAGAGATGATTTAAAGTTTTATTTCTTCAAAAAACTCCCTTCATAATGTTTTTGACTATGGCACTTTGTCATTTAATGAAACTCTTTCCTTTGGCTTTCTCATTGATTTTCTGGACTCAAAATGGTGAAATTGGTTGATTTTTTGCAGGGATATAGGCATTGATGTTTGGCAAAGGAAAACCAGAGCCTGCTTTGAAAACTCTATGGCGAAAAAATATTACAAAAAATGAATTCGACAATTTCTTACTCAAAACAAAGTTTTGAACAAGAAATGTCCTCACATGTGTTTGATGATCCTCATGGCCTGTGGGAATTATTCGACATGTTTGAAGACCAACCACTAGACCTAGACTCTTAAAATAACTCTTTTTGACCAAAATAGCATAATGACTATGAATGACTGAAATGAACTTTGATGAACATAGAGAAATTTTGACTAGCCCGGGCAGGTACAAGCATGATGGAAACAAGAACACCAAACCCTTCTGTTAGACAATGGCATACCCCTAGCGAAATGCAAGTGATCGAAAGCGATGGGACACCTAAACATGAAATGAAAAACGTGTTTTGATCTCTGATGGAGGGATGACCAAACCGACTCTAACATAAGGAACAACTGTTGTTCCCTCTAAGGAATAGAAGTTTTAGCGTGCATTTTGTTTTTCTGTTCCCTACAGGGAACAGTTGTTGTTCCCTATAAGGAACATCAATTTTTGTCTGTATTTTCTTCGTTGTTCCCTACAGGGAACAAAATTTTTTTGGTGTGTATTCCCTTGTTGTTCCCTACAGGGAATAGTTGTTGTTCCCTCTAAGGAACAACAATTTTCGTATGTATTTTCTTTGCTGTTCCCTATAAGGAACAACTATTGTTCCCTCTAAGGAACAACACCTTTTTGCGTGTCTTTCCTTGTTGTTCCCTATAAGGAACAACACTTTTTGTGTGAGGTTTTCTTTTGCTGTTTCCTTTAGGAAATAACACTTTGTGAATATTTGTTTGAGAACACCCTTTCTTTCCTTTGCTCACTCTTTATGATCCTCTATAGGGCACAAGTGTACAAATATATATGTAAGGATACAAATCTGAAGTTTACTAGAACAAGCAAATATATTGAATATTATCATCTTTAACAAGATTGCTTTGTATTGATCAAAAAAGAAAGGACACAACCATCTATATCACTTCACTGTCCTCATTTCCACTATAAATTGAATTGATTGATTATTTGTACCATGTGGTTCTCCCCTAACCCCTATAATTCTCTCTGTTTATTATCATCAAATAAGGTTAAGGGCATACTTTTTTTTTATTGATATGTTCAGACTTCTTCTGCCATCCCTACTCCTAAGGAGTGTTGAGCCACCCTCTATATATAAATAGGAAATGTTGTTCAAATATATATATATATATATATATATATATATATATATATATATATATATATATATATAAACATATACATATGTTTACTAACAATTTTATGATTTTTACAGATGGAGGATAGGGGGTCTCATCACGAGCCAACCTACCATGATCATAAGGAAGCAACGAAGTGGCATTCCCACTATGGCCACCACACCAAGGATATGATCCAATGGATGCATCAAGAAATTAAAGTTCTTGGAACAAGAGGTCTAATTACGAGCTGGCTTGCCCACCTTTTGCTCCTTCCCAGTGAATGGCAATGTGTTCATTTGGTTACCAAGCCAGCACATTGGTCTCTACTCTGATATCATAATGCACTTCCCCAATTATACATAGAGGACCATGGTTCCAAAGGGTTAGAAAGCAACTCTGTCGAGGCTATAGATGCCTACAGGCAACAGAAACTATGCTGATGGTATTGAAGTCGTATTTTCAACATCAATAGTTATTATAATTCCCTTTTCTTCTTTTTTATCTTTACTACAAAGAGATTATGTTCCTAATTTTTTTTGAACCTTTATGCATGCGATATCTTTTAAAAATCAATCATAATAGCTTTAAGTGGAATGATGACGGTAAAGTATTTTTCCTGCGTCAGTTGTCCTTTTTCCTTTTCGAATCACCTCACGACATCTCCTCACTTATTGATAATTCTCATTATATGCATTGATTTCATCACTCCAATATTTTTTTGGATCCTTTCATTAATATGTGTACCTTGCCACTTTCATCACCCATGTACTTCGCTGCCAGCACATTATCCCTTCACCCATTTGGTTGAAGGTGACCTATTATTTCAAAGGGGGGCGTGGAGAAACCTACAATGTACTTATGCATGTGTTAGCTCTTTATTTGTTTTTGCAGGGAAATACAACATTCCATGATCACAGAGCATGTGGTATAATAACAAGTCCTAGATAACGGTATTTATGCTTGTAAAGTATCATCTGATATAACCACTATAACAACTTGTTGTTCCATAACTTGACTCTGTTTATTGCTGTGCTATCTCTGCTACACTAACCAATTGTAGAATTCAGGTAGTATGGGAAGAAAAACAGTGCACAGGGAGCCACTAATACTGGCTGTTTTTGATGTAGCCAGAGAAATTTTAGCTCAAGCTGAGTGGATAAAATACTTTACACGATTTTAGCCACCCAATGAAGAAATTGCCATTGAATTCCTAAAAATTTTATAGAATGGACAATCCATGGTAAGGGGTAGACAAATCATAGTATCAGATGCTGTGATAGTAGAAGTATCTAGGTTTCCAGGTGAAGGACCAGTATGGGCTAACAAACCATTGAAGTTGCATGATGCCATTGAAGCCTTTAAGGACGAAGGACAGGAGATGATCAAAAAGGAAAAGGTGTTTAGCCATCTTCGCTTGGAGAACCATGGGGAGAATTAGCAAGGATCGTCCAGAATTACATCACATGCAACGAGCGCAAAGACGTGGTAAGGCCGCGTCAACTCAAACTCTTAGCAGTTCTGAAACAAAAATGCTCTGTAAATTTACCTGCATTATTGAAATTTTTACTCCATGACACCGCCGAAAGGCTAAGATGGTCTCGACATATAGAGACCGTAGTAAGCCACCACTATTTGATTAGGCTGATAGTTAGCTACAACCTCGCCCAGCAGCAATCAAGTTGGGAGGAACTAATATTTTCTCTCGAAGGAGGTTTGGCTCTGCCTGCACCTAATCTTGTTCCGAAAAGGAAGAGGACTACCCTTGCAGTGAACATTCCCCAAAAGCGCAGACATTCCACCAGGTTGAGGACAAACTTAGAAGCAGCCGAAAATCCCCAGGGCAGTATCAGCTAGCCCATAGAACTATCCAGCCTAGGAAGTGAGTAATACTTGTAGTTAGAAGGACGGGAGGACCCTGAATCAGACCATGAGGAAGAAATAGGACATTCTGAGCAAAGAAATGAATCAGGACTGCCCTCAACACCAAATACAAGTCCCCCAAGAGATATATTGCATGATATTGAATTGGCCCAGATCCTGGCCAATATGAATGATTTCATACAACTTGAAAGTCCGCTGAATTTTAATTTGGGAGCAACTCAATCTTTGGAGAACTTTGGCCATGACAGAATTTTATCAGAAAATGCAAGTCGAAAAGCAGAAACAGGTGCAAAGGCCATTTAAGAAGAGGTGAACCAACTTGATGACATGCCTCCAGGGGAACCCAACCAAGTAGGCCTAAACACGGAGAATATAGGCCAAACAGAAGAAGTAGAAATAAACCAAAAAGACGACTACCAATCTGGGGACATGGTTCTTTTAGAATAGAGCTAGGATGAGAAACTGTGCTCATTAGGAGTAGAAACTATTAACAGAACAGTTGCTCCTACGAAAAAGTATAGAGCCAAAATTAAAAAGCTTTGGAAGGAATAGCAGAGGCTTCAGAAAATGGTAAAAAGGCTCGGACGAAAGATAAAAGAAATATTAATGGGGAAATTTCTAGACAAAACCCCAGAGACAGTAAGCGGAGTAGTTCAAACTAAATTATATGAAATAAGAGCTATAGGGACTCAAACTGAGCCCATACTCACTCAACCTGTTAAGGAACAACATGAAATTCTTGCAGAAGTAGCTACCCAGATAGAGGTTGTACCCTCCTACAGCATGGCTACCCAGACGGAGGTTTGGACCTCCCATAATAAAGGAACACAAACAGTAGGCATTCCTTCTCATAGCAGAAGTACTTAGACAACCATTCAAGCCAAAGATGTCATGATACACAATGACCCCAGTATATTGAATCTTCAAGAAGATTTAGCATAGGCTCGGCTTGTCGTAGAACAGCTTGAACAAGAAATTGTCTCCCAGCAAAAATACCAAGAATTACAGAGGCAGCTTCGGGACATGAATACATTATAGAGTGAGACCTTCGACAAATATCAAAAAGTAGAAGAGAAAATTGAGAAAATGAAGCTCATATTAGAGAAGGTCATGAGTCAAACGGACACTATCTGCTCATTATACACTGATGTCTTGGCATGCAGATCTCCTGCCAATAATTATGCCTTATTTTTGTTAGAATGATACTTGTTGTTAAAAATTAAAGCTGTGAGAGCTGGAAAACCCATCGAATTAAAAACAATTGAGGATTTTATAAATTGTTGTAAACAGGAAGGGGTAAAAGCTCAAAGGTTTCTTTATGAATTTTACCTACACAATTTTGTATTAGAGAAATAGTTGGAAAAGAACCCCAACCCTTTTGTGGGAGGTGTTCAATTTGAAGCCTTTATCTCATTTGGTGTCAATCAACTGAAGTGGTTGAAGGCTCATAACGCATTACAAAGACAAGAGCATGGACTGGATCTTTGGGTTAGAAGTGAACCCAAGCACCCTTTGCAAATGCTAGCCAATCACAAGAGTCTGATGACAAGGGAAGGGGTAATCAAAATTTTGGGGCCTATTCAGAAAGAGATTGTACAGAAGGGAGTAGAATAATTCCTCTCCATTCAGGAAAGCTCCTTGGCTACAGCCAAGCTTAGGTGGACAGTCTCCACTAGTAATATACAGAATAGAGAGCCATTTAATTGTAAAAATTTTAAGCTAGTTGCAGACTGTTTTGTTACTTATAACAATGTCATTTTGAGAGAAGGTCCTTATTGGCTAGGATGTCGGTTCTGTAGCCCTATCATTTGGTATCCTGTTGAAGGTTATCGAGCTATATATGAATTTCCTGAAGGATAGACAGGGCCCATCTTTGAGCTCTTGGCCAAGAACCATGGTTTTAGACCACTTTATGACATTCCTTCTCCAGCTTATTCTTTAACTGCTCTACATACGAATTACTTGCTTTTCATGAGGACATGAAACAAGGTAAGCAGGGGAGTATGTTGAGTCACAAAATGGGTATGTAGTTACTATTAATCTCATCATCCTTTTCCTTTATTCTTATCTTTTCTATATCCTAATGCAGTAATATATTGAGGAATTATGGTAAGAAATGAAGGAATTATCTGTAGTTATGATTTAGCTAATTATTACCCTTCTTTATGTAGGAAAACAACAAAAGGGACAATTGTTGTTCCCTAACGAAGGAACAACAAAAATCAACAAGCAAAGAAAGGAATGCGGTGGTTGCGGACAAGGCTAAAGACGAATCAAGAGGATCAGTGCGAGAAAGGAAAGGATGTCTGAAGTTGGAAATCGGTTGCGAATCCCTCAGGATCGGGAGATCCTGAGGGATCACATTTACCATTTATCTTTTACCCTTTCTGATTATAAAAGGAGACGATTGTAAGAAGAAAGGGAGAAGCTTTGTTATTATTGAATTTGTAATTTTAATTACAGACTCTCACTGTTGAGAGAACACGGTTATATTGTAATGCTACTTACATTTGATGATTAATACATAAGTGAAGTTGTTGTTCCCTCGTGTTATCTGAAGTAACTTAGTAGTGTTCGCTGGCGGCTTAGGTCCTGGCTTTTGGTGGATTTAACTACTTTCTTTGTGTCATACATTTCCAATTCTCGCAAGTGTGATGGTTTGATAGTATTCTTGCTTTTTGTGATTTTATCTCCTTCGTTGTTTATTGTTTTCTGGTGTTGACAGAATATCTTTGCTTTATATGACTTACAATATTGTCATTGATTCAGTTCACTTTCATTTTAGATTGAGTTACTTAGATAAATATTCCACTTGATTTAATCAATTGTAAAGAGTATTAACTATCGTTGTTGGACTCTCAGATTGATATCATTGCTGTTTAGATTATTTACTGAAGATTGGGTTTGATTTAGATTAAATCAGTTAAGAAGAGACGAGTTATTGCTACTGTACTCTCAGCTGATGCCATTGCTAGTCGAATTGCTTGAGTAAGGATTGATTATGATTTCGGTAGAAGATTGAGTCTTGAAGTTTAGATGTTATATTCCCTTTAATGATTGCAATTGGAGTTTATTAGATGCATCTGTTTACTCTTGTATTTAAAGATCTATACTGCAATCTAGGAAACATTACTCTCTGAATTAATAGTAGCCACATATTGTGTACACTCTTGAAATAAGAGGACTTGCTCGGGTTGATAATTAATGTGGGATAATTAGGAGTTTTAAAAGACACCTTTTATCAACCAAAAATTGTTGCCTGACATTCCTTCCTCCTCTTATAAAGCTCCTATTCATATGATCTCTACTAAAACTTGTGGATCCAATAGACCTCCTGGTCCTTGGGTGGTGTCTTATGACCCTATGCAATTTGATCAAGTTAGTGAGCATCCTTTGCCACCTGTTTTGGAAGATATTTCCTCTCTAGTAGTCCCATAAATACCTCCTGACGTTGGTCAAAAACTCCATCACAATGTGGAATATGACTAGGATCCTTTGCCCACACGGGCCAGCCCTTTGCATGTTCCACATGACTTCCTCAATGAGAAAATCCCCTGGCTATGTTGGCTTGTTGGCGCTTGACCCAGGTTCAGAGGTGATTTAGCCAAACAGAACCCGGTACTACTGGCCCTTTTGGCAATAGTCTGTGGAGCGCGGACTGAGGTCTCATCCGAAGTAGTATGGGAGGATGCTAGAACCAAGTTTCTGCACCTTGGAGATGTCTGATGAGTTCAAGTGGTCCGCGGTTCGACCCTGCGTGCACGTCGCTACATGCACTTACCCGTACCTCGCAGCCCGAGATGCTACCTTCGCGCCACCCTACTTGGGGGCCAAACGTTGTTTTTACCCAAGCCCTTACCAGTATTCCACTGTTAGTTGATTAACTTATGCCTACTTGTATGCGTTAAAGTATACTTAACAATATAAATCATTCATACATGTGCACGAGTAAATAAGCAGTATATTTGCAATTTATATCAAACATGTAATAACCCAAGAATAGATACACAAAATTCAGATAAAAATTCTCCTTATTATTTTCTTCCTCAGTTATAGACTCGACTCCACCCTACGCACTCAGCTGGAGGGGTCCGTGCACTCAGCTGCAGAGTACTAGGCCTTTGCGCACTTAGCTGCAGAGCCTTCCCCAACTCTACGACCCACAACACACTTAAACACTTAGACTCTTACTCTTCACTTCCGCTTCGCTATCTATTTCTTAGTTAGTTACCTTTTACACTTAGAGCCTCACTCTATATATACAATCCCATGGTCCGTGAACCGTGCGTAGGTCAACATTACATTACAAGACTAGCGTGGAAAACCTTGTGACTCTATCATACATTTCGTGCTCCGTGCCCGTAATTCACGGAGTCTTTACAACAAGATTAAGTCAAAACTTGGGCTTTGAGCCCCAAAACATGCCTTGGTGGGATTCCATGCCCAACATGCCCCCAACACAAACATTGTGAATCGCCCTCGAGTCACTCAGTCATCGCGGCGATCTTGGCGCGGAGTCCCTCTAACTGTTCTCGAAGTGTACTAAGGTCCATAGCACACTGAGCTGCTGCTTGCTATATCTACTGCATCTGCTATTCTGAGACCTCTATGTCTGGGGTGCTTCTCTACATCAATGTGAGCATCCCTTGTATGTGCGAGAGCTTCCCTTCGATGTTTTCCATGATAGTGAAAGCCTCATCAATCCAAGGCTAAACGCATGCTTTGAGAACTGCCTCCTTGTGTCGCGCTGCGTCCACCTGCTCCTTTAGTGCTTTGGATTGCTACATCCTCGCAAGCCTTTGGGTGAGGACTACTATCTGTGCAAGTCCTCAGACACTATCATATTGTTGTTGGAGTTCTCATGCTTCTGTCTCCAAGCGCTAGATGTTGGGGTCCTCCTGCAGAGTTGTGAGGACCTCAAGTGCTTGTTCCAACATGCTAGTATAGTCTTACACTGTAGCTCCGATTTCCTTTAGTCCCGTTGTGATAGCGCTAGCACGTTGTTCTTTGACTTCTAGGGTGGTGGACGGCTGCACCTTTAACAATAGCTTGGTGATCTGAAGATTCAGCTCCAGCTGAACCTTTGTCATTTCTTCCCTGGCCTCGCGGACTCCCGCTGCTAGTTTGTGGATCCTCACCTCCATTGGTAGATCTACTGGGATAGCCAGCTCCGAGACACTACAGCAAGTGTCGCCTACCACTTGCACCAATTGTTGATTTTGCGACACCAATTCGTTACACTGCAAACTAATTTGTTCCATGTTTATCTTTTTCTCGCTGAGGACTTGGATCCCGTGGCTCTCCCTAGCGCGCAGCTCTACCGTTATCCCATCTTATGACAGATATAGTGTCGCACACAGAAGGGTAACCAACTTAAGTCCAAGGCCTTTTATCATGCTAACTAAAAATCTATCAGCCTCATTCGTTGTCACTAGGGCCCCTTCTAGCAACATTATTGTGTTTGCCATATGTGCACGTAACATCTGCTCTACTGCCGAGGATCCTACTGCGAGGTGGGTTGAAAGGGTACCCACCTGAGGGGGACACATCTATAACTCTTGTAACTATGCCTTGATGGCCCCCAACACAATTTGGTGCTCCTGCATAAAATCTTGAAGAGCCTCATTGGTGACATCGTGCACTGTCTCGCCGATGTCATGAAGATCACCTCGATTAGGGTGATCGGGTCAATGGCCGACTTTGAGCCCTTAACCTTCGTCCTTGGTCCTGCTCTCTCTACCATGTGTGGGCGCTTGAATTGTGTGGATGCGGTCCATGGGTTTGCGCTCCCTTCTGTTGTTTCTGTTTCCTCTACTTCCTGCCCCTGTGAGGGCATTGCTTGGCCCTCGCCCGCCTTCACGATTGCTTCCTGTGTTGTGGCTACTTCTATAGCCTTCTGCTCAGCAGCTTTGTGCACTTCTTCCTGCGCTGTCCGTGCCTCAGCTGCTACTTTTTCTTTCCGCCTTTTATCAGCCGACTGTGTGACGCGCAGCTTGGCATCATCCTTCTTCTTCTATGTAGCTGCCCTCTCGAGTTCTGGAAGATCTGGGGCATGCCATTCTAGAGGCCATGCCTCTAAGACAGTGAAAATGGCATCATCAGTGGCTACAAAAGGTAGCTTCATCCACTACTTCATTGTTTCCATGCATGCCCTAATGTATATATTATGCATGTCGGCTTTGAATTCTTCAAAACTCTGTAGACTATTGTACACCATGGGCGACAAGCGCAGCTTCTGATTGATCCACATCTATATGTTCATCTCCATGCGCATCCAAAAGATCTTGCTATCGTGTATCCTTTTTTTATCCTTCGTGGCCCAGAGTGAAGTGTACTTCGCGACGTCTGGTAAATCTTTATCAATTGTAAGGAATTGACTATCCTCCGGCAGTTCCCTCGCTATGAGCGCTATGGATAGAAACAACCACACATAGTGGAAGGTTTTACCCTGCTCCTGGGCTTCGTGACAATTCTTTAAGAATTCCATGCAGAGGAATTCAGTCCAGTTAAACTGGACCCCCTCCGTGCACTGCTCGGCCAGCGCGGTCACCAATGTAGGTACCTCATTTATGCGGCACATTCGCATAAATTTGTCGGCCAGGATTTGTGTTGCTATGCATACCACTTTGTCCTTCATGTTGGAGATGGAGTAACCCCTCTTCTTCTTATCTAGCTTGTACTTCATCTTCATGGCCTCTGCGAGGGCCAAATCACTACCCTTCCCTTCTGATATGGTCGCGGGGTCCTTTCCTTTGTAGGGTAGATGGGAAATGTGATGGATTAGGTCTGTTGTGATGGGGATAGGCTCCTCCAGCCATAGATACCCATCATGCACCAAGCATAGTAGCTTCCTGATTACAAAAATGGCTATTGGGGCATGGGCGAAATGCAGCACCCATAGCAAGTTCAGTAGCCCTCCTTTTTCCACTCCGCATAGCCACTTTCGTGGCTCTAACGTTGTCACCACCCCCACGCCGTTCTACTTCATGAGATTCCTAGTCTCCAGGTGAGGGAACTTCTCGCAGTGAGCGAGGTCCCAATATTCAAACTTCATGGTTGGCACACGGCCCAGGTGTGCAACTTCAAACATAATGTTTTCTAGGAGGAGCCAGGTCTAGAGTGAGCTATTAGTTTCGTCCAGGTCCTTGAGCACTTTGGCCTTCCCTTTTCGCGGGTCGACATATGTGGGAAGTTTTGTCGCAGAGCGTGTAGGTTGAACATCCTCCTCCATGCCTTCGTCTTCTTCCTCTATGATGATAAGGGCCTACAAATCTTCTTCCTCCTCATATGTTTCTATCATGACAACTTTCCACTTCTCTTCTATTGATAGTTTGTTGCGCAACAGGTTCCTCGGGGACACGCGTAATGGAGCCATTTCTTTTTTATCCTTCTTGGGTCTGGTGTACGGGATGATTTGGGGATCTCTGCCATAACCCCAACACCTTCTGGAACATCCTCCACAATTGGGGTCTGTGCGACCTCGCCAGCCGTTATCTTCTATTCCCATACCATCCTTAGTTGTTGTCATCATATCTAGGCTGTAATCTATTCCTCACAAATTCAGGGGCTCAATCAATGCTCAAGGCTCTACTTAATCGGTCAAATCTCAAATGACCAAGTTTTTTTTGCTAGGAAGCCCTTCAAATTTTATAGCACCTTTTGAATTCAAATTCGACCATCCCCCCCATTTTCGATTCATTAATGCATTCTTGGTAGAATATTTTCCCAAATCTTGCCCATAAATTACGTCTTAAATGTCCATCGCCTACTCCATTTGGCCTTAAGTCAATCATCCCATTGTGAATAGTGACTTCAACGGTCAATTTCTGGCCAATCCATGTGGCAGCACAGTCCCTCGTGCTCGGTCGTGGACCTTGTGCCTCTCTGCTTCTACACACATCTCCAACATCACGCAGCTCCTAGGACGGATAGTTTATAGTCCCGCGCTCCCTTCCAACTTCCTAGAACGCTAATATTTTCCTTCCCTTGGCTAGTCAGGTGGTCACACCACCTGTGTGGAGCGCCATCCTATTCTCCATCACAGTTCTTGGAGAATCCACACCTTCTATGGTTACACACTTCCTAATTTGCTATGCGCTACTCTGGTCACTACGTTTGTTGATATGCGGTCCAAGCCAAGGCATCATACTAACCAATTTACGATGATAGTTCTCAAACTTATCAGTATGAGCCTAGTTTTTTTGGCTAGAAAATATTCCTTTATCTCGCCCTCCAACTTCTTAACCTCCGCATCCATTGAAGTGCTTTTGTCTCTTATCTTTACCCTTTCTTTTTAAAGTTTGCGAAGTCTAAGGTTTCCATGTTGGATTTCTTCCTCAAGTCTCATGTGTTCTGTCTCTTGCGGCCATGTGATTCCTTATTTCTGGGCTTCGTGAACCATTGTATATATGAGTGTCATCATGCAGGGACTAGGCTTTGCCTGCTCCATAGGGGTTACAACATCTGCTTTTTACTTCAGCATCAGATGTGCCTGCACAGTCAGACACATGATCCTATAAGTCCATAGAACCGCTGGTATGTGCAAGTCCCAGTCAGTGTGTCTCACATGGTGGACCGTGTTCAACACTTCGCATACTTTGTCAACGGCTTCCACGCGGATAATCTTTAGCGCACTTGGTTTTATCATACTTCGTCATTCGTACAATCGCCTTGCCCACTCCTGCTTTTTGGTCCTGTTTCCTATCGCGAGGATGTTGTCTTTTCGTGTAGGTTGCGTACCATACACCTGTACCCATCTAGAGGGGTGGGCATGTAGGTTGTTTCATTCATCATACTTGGCTTTCATCCTCATCTAAGGCTTCCAAAATCATATGAGCATCATCCTTCTGCATTCACGCCAGTCCTCAAAACTTCTTTGATTCGTACCCCACCATCTTGCAAGCGTAGCGTGCAATGCCTATTTAAGAACATCAAAACGCTGCTATTCTAGTACTTCTCTTTTAAACTTTTTCAAGAAATCATCCACCTTGCTCAACCCGTAATACATCTCATACCTCCGTTGTCACGCAACACAGTGATCTTACCATCATGTTGAAATTGATCGTGGTTACCTTCTGTAACCCGTTCTGCCATCGTTTTATTTCCTCGTCCGAATCTGATGTGCAAGAGCTTTCACACTCCCACAAAATCCTGCCATTTGCTGTTGGATTCACCCAGTCCTGCTCCCACGTGGTTATCTTGTAGATATAGTCTAGATCTTCGTCGCTCTCATCATTGTGCACTGGCTCTGTGTAGCACAATCCTTCCATAGGTTCTAAAGGTACCACTACACGTAGTGACTTTTTCTCAAAAATAATCTTGCGCTTATTTAGATTTATCACTCCATTCATATCAATGGCCCAATCTACTCCTAGTAGCACAAGATAGGGATAACTGTCATCAAAAATCTCTATCTCTACAGTTACTCCCTGCATTCTTCCCATCACTAGGATCTTTTGTTGGTTCACCATTTGTACTTGAATAGGAGACCACTACAACGCGGGCCTGCCCATGCGCTCCCATGTCTGCTTTGGCAAGACGTTTGCGTCTGATCCTAGATCCAAAATCACTTGACCCATTTCATATTCCCCGATTTGCACAGTCAATCTCATCTGCCTTCCTGTTCGCATTGTGTGTTTCCATAGCTTCTAGACTAAGTGTGGTTCTCCTAACCCAACACACCTAGTGATGAGTTCTTGCAGTCCCTTCACAGCCTTGCTATCGCGCAACAGCTTCATGCATGTCTCTAGTAAGGTAGTGAGCATTGATGGGTCCATCTCCGGTTCTAGTTTGTTTTTACTACCTGAAGTGGAGGCCTCCGTGAAGCTTTTCTTAGCTTCCATGAATGTCTCCTTCGCGCACTCCAAATCAAACTCTAGTTCCTTTGTTGGAGCCTTGCGAACCCAATCACTCTCTTCAGGCTGCTTTCCCTTGTCATCTCCTGTCGTGATATCGCTTCGGAGCATGATTTTTACATTCGGGTCCGCTTCATGCGGCTCAGACCTCATCATTTGCAGGTTCCAAGTCAGGGGAGGCTGGAGTGTTCCTTTAATGCACAACCTCACTATCAGTGTGGGGTAGCCCTCCATCTCATGATCAAACTGGGTATAATATAAACATGATGCTCTCATTGGATTTGTACAATCACAGGCATAATGCCCCGGCCCTCTGCAATTGTAACAAATCATTTATCTGTGTCCCCTTCCTGGTCCCATTCCACCACGACCACGACCACGTCCACGCCCCTAAAATCCAGTGCATGCCATCCCTGCATTTTGATTGAGGGCTCACGTTTTGGCTTGAACTTTGTAGGTAGGGGTCTGATCCATCATCAGTTCATAACTTCTACAGGTGTGCTCATCATGGCCTACTAATCTACAAAACTTACAGAACAACTGCTGGGATGTCTGTGTACACTTCTGTAATAGATGGCAGTTATCTGTATCATGCTTCCCTCCTATTTGACAAATCGTGCACCATAATGCAGGCGTCGTGCTCGGTCCTACATGTGCCTCTGGTCTCAATGGAATCGACCCTCCTCTCACCAGGTAGTTCATGAAGGTTGGACAATGGTCCTTGTCATGTCCCTGGACCTTGCATTTTATGCACCATACCTCCTCGTGTGCTTCTGGGCAAGTTGTCCTGTCTTGTTTCAAACTCTGTGTTATACAGCAAATTGACCCCCTCATCAACTCAGAGGGGAAAAACATGATAGCTGAAGCAAATACCAAGATCACATGCCTTGTTTCCACACTAATGCTAGCTATGCATTGACAACCTGCTTTATAAAGCTTCTCTGCAAGCCTAAGGGTGCATTAGTGACCCAACTAACTCAAGTTTCTAGTTCGGGAATAGCGTTAGTGAATCCTAGTGAAGTTCTAAGGGTCAAAGGAACGGATTGACTCATAAATATCTAGATATTTGTTCCTAAAATCACTCAAGAAAAGTAAGGAAACATCCAAACTTGACCTATTTGGAGGATTTCTAATCCTAATGAAGGAGGAAAATGGGAAATAGCTGAAAAGCATGGCAACTTCATTGTTTTTACCCTAGGGAACTCAAGGAGGAACTTGGAAACCCTAACTCAATTGCTACATAAGCAAAGCTAGGGCTATGGCGATAGATTTCAGAGCATTTGAAAGGATAGCATACTTGAGTGTTGAGCATTTTCTCAAATCATAAGAAGTTGGCAATAAGGGGGAGAGAGAGAGAAGTTGGAGGGGTAAGGGAAGGCTGATACAACAGATGGTTGTAATCACTCTTCCAACATTAATATAGAACTATCATTGTACTATCTACTCCGTGGTGTTGGTACTGTCATTCATTCAGTTGTTTGTCTAATACCTTTTAGCATGAGTAGCTTAGTTATGTGTAGCTAGATGTTCCTTTATGTATTCATGTATTAGTTATCAGAGTGGTATGATGTGATTATGCTTGTCTCTTCTATGTGCAAGACTTGATCTGGAGCCGGCTCAGGGGACTTCCACCTAGCTGCATTGCGCTCTCTAGCAAATCTACATGGAGGCTTGAGGTAATCTACTTCTCCTACTTTGATAGTTAGTTATTGTTTATGAACATGCATGTAACTTTGTGACGGTTGTAGATAATCTTACAGTCTGCTGAAGGTCCCGGGAAGACCTTTGAGGGTATCTTCATTCTCCATACACCATGCATTTTATCCTATAGCAGAATTGGTGACTCTGCTGGGGACTATACATCTAGTTCCTAGTTTACCCACAGTTCTTAGTTTTCTCCTCCTTCTAAATCATCCCTATACTTTTGCATTCCCTTTCTGACCCACCAAAAACCTTGCTACATCTTGCGTACATGTATTCATCACTAAATCTGATCTGAGAAGCCCTATTTGTGACTATTTTCCCACACTAACGTAGGTTAGCAGACTACACAGTGCTTTATAAACCAATGTGTCTGCATACAGACAGCGTTAGTGGACCTATTAACTCTCTATGGCCACTGTTACAGAGCGTTAGTCTCCCAATAACTTGATTTCCCGCTATGTCTGCAAACCAAATGGGGTAAGAAACCTGCTCATGGATTGAAAGAGGATCTGTTACTACATTTTGTTAGCAAAATAGGTGTCCTAAAAGTTTATTTTTGGGAAATAAGTTTTGTTTTTCTTTCCTAAAAGCATTTTTTATGAAAGAAATATCCACATTTTTTATTCACTCTTCTAGTTTCAAGTAGTTGTTAAGAAAACATTGGAAAGATTTCCATTGGTTATGCATGTGTTAAATGACTAAGATGCATGGAAAGAATATGAATATGTGAAAAACTCTCACCTGTAGAATACAACTTGTTTTCATCGAATTGAAATTTTTTTAAAGCATTGTCTTGTGCATGATTTTTGAGTCAGAGTCTCATCACATTTCATACGTCAACTCCCCTACCGAAGACAATAAAAAAGTACACATAAAATTTACCTAAAACCAATCATCAACTCTTTATTGAGCAAACTAACATTGGTTTAGGCTAGGATCTTGGGATAGGCAGTGTGAGTAAACTGCCCAAGATCGAAAACCAAACTAGTGTCATTAAAAGAGAGAAAATTCCTTCTACACTCATACTACCAGGACCACTCCAATAAAAGCGGAGCTAAATACGAGACAACATCAGACTGTAAGTGAAGGTAGCCCGTCTTCTCTTACAACTCCTTTGGATATTCTGTGTATTGGGGATCCCTTCGGGGATTTCGGAGCTGAGTCGGGAACTCTAGTATCCTGCCCACATAGTGTGCTATCTGTGACTATCTCCCCCCTGGTGGTGTCTATGACCTGAGGTATCCTTAGTGGCCAAGCTTTTAGGGACATACACAAGGTGACTGGGGAAGGCTACCTTGGTACCTAACACAGACGGACCTACTCTATCTTTAGTTATTGGGAGGGTTCTCCTCTTCACGAGAGTACTTGGCCCCTCAATTTGAGGTTCGGGCGAAGCTTTAGAGTAACCCTCTCTCTGTTATTCATTGTGATACTGGGTTTCATCTCCAGTGATCGGTGCTTATCAGACAGGCTCATTTCCCTCTGTTTGCTGATTGATCAACTTAGTGTATTTTTTACATTTTTTAGGCACCCGTGTTATCATTTAAGACTTTAACTAATGTCACGATAGAATTTATTTATAAAAATTAACGGTCACCATGGCTAAATTTGACCCTTGTAGTCAATCTAGACGATTGCTAGGACTTCCTCCACTCATTGTGGAAGATTTGTCGAGCTCCAGTGAACTGGATTCCCCATCTTCGGGGAATTAGTCTCCCAGATCTCACACAAAATCTACTTGGACAACCGACAATTCAAGTTTGCCGAAGGATTTCTTCAACGAAGGATTTCTTCCTCACTTTAACCCTCTGCTCACAAATCCGTTGGACCCACTTTTGATTCCAGTGGCACCTGTACTCCCAGTTTCTATAGGTGGAACATTTCCATCCATCCCGTTGATGACTAATGGGCTATGGAACTTTGTGGAAACTTTTGGTCCTCCACCACTTCCCCAATCGACAATCACCACAACACCGTTGATGGCGAACCCCGCTATCCCATTTGTCCTAGGTACAACCACTCACATGACACCCTCTACGAGTGGAACTCAGCCAATGTCGGTGATGAGCCCCAGAAATGTGTAGTTATCTAGGCTCATTTGGCCTCCTAACTCATCTTAATCCACCATTATCATTATTTTATTGCATGTTTTTTATTATATTTATGCTAATAGAGTGAAATGGGTTAGTCATTATGCCATAAAGTCTAATGTGTGCTTTATGCAGATTTTTGGTCAATTTTTGGACAAATTCAAAGGATTAATGAGCATTTGGCAGCCAATATTTGAGGGAAACAAGGGAGAGGATTTGTAAGAGGGTGTCCCCCTCATTTATGACTCTGTACCTCAAATCCTCCATCAAAAACTTGGAGCACAAACAACCACATTGATGCATCCAAGGGGGCAGTCGAGCAAATCAAGAAGAATTGTTGTCTATCTCTAGTTCCAAAAGACGATCCCCTTGATTTTAGGAGGACTATTGGAGGACTCCATTTGTATAAATAGGGGGGCTTAGAGCCTTAGTAGTTTAGCTAGTTATTAGTAGAATTTTTGCACTTTTGTGCAACTCTTGTTCAGCTCATTTTCGAGCTTATTTTTGTGAACAGTTTGTGTAATGAGACTTTTATTTTGATAATGGAGATGACAGATTTTCTGAGCCAGCACTGATTTTCTTTCAGAGGGCTGAAGCGCTTGGGTTAGGGACCAACCCAAGCTGCCCAACACCTATTTCTTTTTACTTATATGTTTTTGCTTCAGTTCATGAGTTAATTTCTATTACATAGATTCATTTTACCTTGTTTAGAATAGGTTGCTTTTGATGGTTTGCATAGTTGCTTTTGTTTCAGTTGCTCAAGTAGGTTAATACAGTGATAGGCTAAGATTCAAAAAGGCCAAAAGTAGACCCTGATCTCCTTTCTCCCTTCCTGGGACCATGATTTGAGGTCAAGGCACTACTACTGCCACCAAAAACACAGTTTTGCTTCTTCCGTGCAATTTCTAGTGTGATGATTTGATTTGAAAAGTTAAAGTGTTACTTCAGATTCATTTTGCCAAGATTATTTCCTTTTTCTGTAATAAGTCTCTTTGCAATATTTTCTATTAATAGGGTAGTGTTCAACACTTCATGTTTCTAGGTCAGAAATTAGGTTAACAAGAGATATGGTTTTGTTTTCTTGATGCAGCTAGTTATTTTCTTGCTCAGTTTTGGTAGTTAGATGTGCAGATCTCTTACAACACACCTCAGATCATAATACATTAATAAAGAAGCTAGCATCATCTCATTTCTCACAGGTTTCACAATCCATTCACAGTCCTTCACGAATCTGCCCTAATTTCTGCACTTTTTCCATAAGATTTCATCTCATCATTTGAACAAATCCAACCATCATTTTCTTTCCTGATCCTCCTTGTTAAGCCCCAGACACCTCAACACATCCCTCTAGTCTTCAGCTACCCTCTCCCACCATTTTTCCACTCTTAAAACCTCTAAAAATAGCTCTCGACACCCTCCTGTAGATCCTCTTGTAGATCCTCCTGTAGATCCCCAGTAGCCTCCTATAAAATTTCCTGTGAGTGATTTTTCGAAGTTTGATTGCAAGGGAAGTCTTTGGAAGGTTACCAAAAGCTTCTTAGGACCCCTCCACACCTTCTTACACCTTTGCAAGAATCCGCCTTCCTTCGCCACCAAACCTCTACCACAGTCACAAATAGACAAAATCCCATGCATAACAATTTCACATAAAACACATGAAAACATAAAAAGATGTTCTTTTCTCATTTTCGTCTGGAAATAGCTTAAATACATGTGATTTAACTTTTCAGTAGACAATGGCACTCATTTCATCAGTTTTCATCTCTTTTTCTACAAAATTAGGGTTAGTTGGAAAAATTAGGGTTTTCTAGGGTTTGTGTTACATTCCAGTCTTCTTTCTCTTTTTGCAAATAGAATAGTATTTGTAGAGTTAGATTTCTTTCATCATAGTTAAAAGCTTCTTCTAGAAACTCATAGAAGTTAGCTTGAGCTCCTAGTGATCTTGCACAAGCTAACTGAGTGACAGCCTACAGTAAGAGCTAGTACTTGTGCATACAGCACCGTCGCTTCCAAGTTTGTTACGAACTACTGGGTTGATAAAAGTAAAGTAGGAAACCCCAGGAGTTGCAAAATTATTGTTACAATACTGGTGCTCACCACTTTTTTGGCGCCATTACCGGGTAAGCGTCAAAGTATTTTGTGATTACTGCTTTCTTCTATTTCCTACTGCAACATTATGCTAAATAGTTTATTTCAGCAAAAGTAGATTAGTCATTTCCTTGCTTTCATTTTAATTCTGCAATTTCCATTTCAGCAAAGGTAGATTAGTCATTTCCTTGCTTTCATTTTAATTCTACAATTTCCATTTCAACAAAGGTAGATTAGTCATTTCCTTGCTTTCATTTCAATTCTACAATTTCCATTTCAGCAAAAGTAGAATAGTCATTTCCTTGCTTTCATTTCAATTTTGCAATTTCCATTTTAGCAAAAATAGATTAGTCATTTCCTTGCTTTCATTTCCATTTTGCAAATTTTCATTTCAGCAAGTTGATTTCAGTAGTTGCAATTTGTTTGTTCAATCAATTCAGTTTTCTTGGTACAAGCAGTGAAAAAAACAAAAATCACCCAAAAAGAGATTGCCTTTCATGCCTGTTAGGAACAGAGATAATTTAGGGAAATTCCTACCCAACACCCCCACCACATCACAAAGCCACCTGTCTCTCTTCTTCGGTGGTAGTGATCCAGAAGATCCTTTAGGATAACAACCTGAAATATTTGAAGAACCTATAGGAGAAGAAGAGGAAGAGACCATCCCTCCTAAGACCATGGCTGAAAATAGAAATGCTAGGGGAAATGGAGAAAGAGTAGGGGGTACTTTTCCCATCCGAGAGACCAATGGGGACACTAAAATGAATAACATAAGTCCTTCATCCCTACCTCACTTCCATGGATTAACTACTGAAGATATTGACACCTTCCTATTTGAGTTTGTTGTTATCTGTCAAACCTATGACTATGCAGAAGACGAACAGAAGTTGAAACTGTTTCCTTCTACCCTCAAGGATGCAACATTGCACTAGTTCATGGGGTTACCTGGTGACAACATCACAACTTGGGCTCAGATGCAGCAAACCTTTAATAACAAATATCGATACTACTATAGGTCAAAATATACCAAGGAAGAAATCTTCCGAATGACCATGGGAAGTGATGAGTCCTTGGAAGATTATGAAGAGAAATTCTAGCTCAGTTATAAAAGGGCCAGATGCACACTTGACCTTGAATCTCTAAAGTTGGTCCTGCTCAGAGGAATTCTGGAAGACATTCTAGACACCCTCCATTCACTGGCTGGGGGAGACATCTACCAGTTACCTTATGAAGACATAAACACTATCTTTAGAAATCATTCTAGGGCAGCCATGAAGAGAGGTAGGGGAAGTCAACGCATGGCTAGTACCTCCTCCTCTAGTTCATCTCTCAAAGGTGAATTTGGGAACATGCTAGAAGATTTCAAGAGTGAGATGCTGCAGACTCTTGCCATGCAAATGGACACCTTGCATAACAAAAGGAAACAAGAGGAAGCAGAGAGGGCTTTTTCCATTTTTTGTCCTAGGTGCACCAGAAGGTATCCTTGGAACGAATGCCCATTGAACTCTATAGAGATGTGTTCATTTTGTGAAGAAGATCATCCTAGAAATAAGTGCCCTTCCTTTCCTGGACTTAAAGTTGTATATCAAGGCGCCGAAGGAGCCACTAAACCACTCTACTTTATAAACCAAAGGAGGCCGCATGGACCTAGAACTTATGAGCAGGGAATGCAAGGGATATCCCAGGCATACTACAACCCCAATCAAGCCACTTCCATGTCTTCTTGGGCCCCCCCTACTCATCCTTCCTAGTCCACACCTCCTCCTTGGTCATATCCATCTCAATATCATTCTCAACCAGCTGCTCATTCATTTCACCCCTATGCTCAGCCACAACCTCAATGGAATGCACCTCACCAGGGGTGGAGGCCCTAGTACAACTCTCCTCCCACTCTTTTGCCTCCACCTCCTGCTCAATCGCAACCATTACCTCCTACTCCACCAAGGCAACCCCAAATGCCTTCTCAACCGAACCTGAACCCAAATAACAAACAGGCTCAACAAGTATATAGTGGGGAACCATCATGCCCAACCTATGCTGTGGAGATTCAGGAGATTAACCTACGATTTGGGAAGGTTCTCCCAGATAGCCAGCCTCCCCCTAAGGAGGATGAGGAAGATAAAGAGGAAAGTGAACCAAAAACAATTCCACCCTTTCCTGAGAGATTATCTGGAACAACACAGCCTACCCCAGAAGAAACTGAACTTCTGGGAGAATTGAAACAATTATGTGTAAAGATACCACTTCTACAAGCCATAAAGGATGTACCTATATGCAACAAGATGATCAAAGAGAAGTGCTTCATGCATCCAAGCAGGCACAAGAGAGATGCCCCAACCATCAATGTCATAGGACAACTGTCTGACCTGATGTTGGGGTAGGTAATATGTCCTAAGTATCTAGACCCTGGAAGCCCAGTAGTTGATGTCCACATCAATGGCACCATAATTCCCCATACCCTAATTGATCTAGGGGCTACCATTAATGTGATGACCAAGGACACTACGCTCAAGCTCAACCTCCAGGGCTCCCTGAGAAAGACCACAACAGTACTGCAGTTAGCAGATTGCTCCACCATGACCCCTAAAGGGATTGTGGAAGATGTAATGGTCTCCATCGATTCTTGGGAATACCCTGGTAATTTCTTGGTTCTCCAGCTAAAGGCAAAGCTCACTAGGTATCCTCTCATCCTGGGAAGACCGTGGTTGGCTACTGTATATGCCTACATTAGCTAGCAAGCTGGGAACATGACAATCAAGAATGGGCATATGTCGAAGCAGCTAGTCATATACCCTCCTACCCAACCTTTGTTAGAACATGATCTACCTCTCTATTTGGAGGAGGAAGATGAGGATGTTGTTTATTTTGCACCACTGTGTGTAGTAGAAGCTGCCATGGGGGGAACCACAAACTGAGGATGATGTCATTGAAAACTTTATTCAGAATCCACCCCCCAGTATGTTGCCATTAGAAGAGCCAGTGAAAGAAACCCAAGCCAATCCTTTAGTTGATCTATGTGTGGCTGACCCAGTGTAGAGCTATAAAAAGGGTCTCTTTCACCTCTAATTACCTCACATTAATATGTCAATCCAGGAATGTTTGGTTATTTCAAAGAGTGACTCAATCCGAGGCTATTTGTCAGAGTAATGCAAGTAGTACAGCATCCTACAAAATACAAGAGTAAATTGATGCTTGTCTATAACTAAGTTTCTTCACATTACTAAAACACACACTCAAAATATCAATCAAGGGTCTGACAGTAGTAGTCCATCCCTTTGGAAACTGATGGAAAAGGAAACTAGAGCATAGATCGCGGGTCTGGGAGCAAGGCAGTAAATGCAGAGGCTCACTACAGCCACAGATCGTCTCTCACACCAAATGCGAGTAAATGAAACAACAGATATAAATAGAACGGCAAATAGGAAATTAAACAATAAATCTAGAAAGGAACAACAATGCTTAAAATGGAACAACAATTCTGAAATGGAACAACAATCACTAAAACTAAACCTCGCGAGTAACAATCACACTTTATACTATCAACTCAAAAGCTCTTATCGTAATCAAAACTCCAATCTTTCTTTCTCCAAGCGAATCACGCAATCTACTAAAGGAACAGTAATAACTCTCAATTATGGAACAGCATGTGAAAGTCATACACACATAATATTCTAAGAAAGTAATCTGAATTTAATCTCAATCATCAACAGGAATTATAACTGTGTTTCCAAATGGAACAGCATGGATTCTGAATCATAAAGAACACACCTTTCGGATAATTACCTTAACACACATACTCAGCCTAGAAGCTTCATAACACAAGGATAATATTGTTGAATCTAATAAGATTTCATCCACTCCGAAAGTATTGATAATATAACGCAGAGTCAATGGAAAGAACATTAATGAATGAATCTTAGCAGAGCATGTAATGTAACTTATAAAGCATATCAGATTACCAACTAGTGACGATAAGAAAACCACGCAGAAATCAAATCGTAGTGATACAGAAGCAAGTGTCCTACAGGGCCGGGCCCTTAGCCTCAAGGGTACACCACTTTAAGCTAATCCAGGCACGAAGATGAGATTTTTATATTAATGCATAAAATAGAAAGTGCAATGAGCCAAGTTCAACGAGACTCAATGATCAAAGTTAAGTCTTAACAAAAAGTTACATAAAAAGTCTCTCCTCAGACTAACAGTGTCGCCCCTTTATATAAGGATAACGGCGGAGATGTCTAAGTGGTAAGATAAATAAAGCAGCGATCCCTCAGGATCGAAGATCCTAAGGGATTCGCAAAATTGTTAATCCCTAATCACTTCTTTCTCTTCCGCTGAGCTGGTGCCTTTTCCTCCTTTTCCGGACCGGTTTGCTTCAGCTTGCTTTGCCTTGTCTGCACTCGGTCCTTCGTCAAAGGGACAGTAGTTACCCTATTCTTATTTTCTTCTTTGGAACAGCAACTCCTCATTTCTACCCTTTCCTGCACAGGAAAATGACAATTATCAGCGGATAAGTCTTTGCATACTAATTCCACGTATTCTACGACAATTCACTATCGTTTTCCTCATTCATGTTGTAAAAGATTCATAAGTCCTACTGAAAAGCCACTAAAATGATCATTAAAACATACCTTTTTAGTACTCCACACACCCCCCTGCTTACCCTGTTTCATGCCCTCATGAAAACGTTGTAGTTGACATGTAAAGCAGTGAGAGAGTAGGCTGGAGAAGGAATCTCATGTGGAGGCCTTCAGCCATGGTGAGTGACTAGGTAGTCAAAGAACTGGCCTGTTTGACCCTCAGGCATTTCATATAGGGCTTGATATCCGGGTGCAGGGTGCCAGATAATTGGACTGTGGAATCTATATCCTAACCAGGATGGCCCTACCCTCAAGATGCTTTCACCATAGAGGTTCAAACGATTGGCGGCTAACTGAAAATTCTCATACTTAAATGGCTCCCTGAGCTGGATGTTTGGATTAGAGGTTCGGTACCGGAATTTCGCTACATCAATGGCGAGGTCTTTGATAGAAAAAAAATATTCTAAACTTTGTCGAATGAGTGCCTCGTGCATGGGTCCTAATGTTTCAATGACACCCAGAGTTCTCATAAGGTTTCTATGTGCTCTCCATAGCTGTGCTGGGTCCCTAGGCTCAGCCCTTACCCACAGGTCTAGGCCATTTTCCTCTCTCTGAAAAGTGTTATAGGCTTTGAGCCATTTAATCTGATTGACCCCGAATGAGATGAATGCTTGCAGTTGAATGTCCCCAACAAAAGGGCCAGGGTTCAACTCAGTTTCCTAATCTAGCACGAGGTTATGCAAATAGAACTCACATAGCAATCTCTGGACCTTCACCCCATAATGTTTACAACAATCTATAAAGTCATTGACAGTATTAATTTGTATTGCGGCACCTACTTTAACAGCCTTTATCTTTAATTGCAAGTATCGCTCCAATAAAAACAAAGCATAGTTTTTGGCAGGGGCCCTACATGCTAAAACGTCATTGTATAAAGAACACAAGGTATCCATCTGTTTGATAAAAGTATCTAACCTACGGGTTACCTTTCCAACTTTCTCATGTTCCTTTTGCCACCCTTCAAAGGCCTGGCTTTCAGATTGATTAACATTTCGTAGTTGCTGTTGGAGTTCTTCATACTTCTCACGAGGGACTGTCTGCTCTCTAAGCCTCTCCATCTCTTGCTTAGCCTCTTTCAATCCTTTGTGCAGGGTCCTTGTCTTTGGATCTCTTTTCCATGCATCAGTGGAGGCCAGGAGTTTTACCTGAACTTTCTTATTTCGTTGCTTTGAGTTTAGAACCCTTATCACCCCTGAGGGTGGTGCCTCTGTTTGAATCTCCTTGTTGTATTTTTCTATTTTAACACGAATACCGGCTGACAGCTGTTCCTTTTCAAATGGAACAGCAGTCTGTCCCTCAACTTTATTTGGAACAGCAGCTGAACTTTCAGCTTCATTTGGAACAGCAGCTGGGCCTTCAGCTTGATTTGGAATGTCAGCTGGGCCTTCGGCTTCTGTCTCAGGGTGTTCAACTTCTGTCTCAGGGGGCTCGGCTTCTTCATCGTTTCTTCTTCGGATCACTTAGCCTTCTCGGCCATCCCTTCCTTTTCTCCTTCAACTTGTTCTTCTTCTATCTCTGGTCGTGTGGGTTGTTCATCCTCAATTACCACTGGCTGGCTAGTGCTTTCCTGGAGTTTTTCCAGCTTTCCTCTTATTCGGGCTAACCGGACTGATTTTCTGCGTTTCTCTGGCTATTCCGTTGTCACAGTGTCATGCTTCCGTTTTACTGACTCCTGGCGGGTTTCTGGTCGTTCGGATGTGCTTGCAACAGGTTTCTATTGTCTTAATTCTCTGCGTTTTTCCGGACGTTCTGGTGTGCTTAGAGTATGTTTACGTTTTGGGGAAGGTGCTGTCGCTCTCCCCTCAATTATTGCAATTAATTCTTTCCAGCTGCTTTGCTGCTGGGTAAGACTATGACTAACTATTAATCGGATTAATCCATGGTGGCTGACAACTGATTCTACATGCTGTGCCTTTTTCAGGTTTTGTGCAGCGTCATGGAGTAAAGAATTCAAAAGTGCAGGAAGGTTTACAGAGCATTTCTGTTTTAAAACAGCTAAGAGTTTAAGGTGTCGTGGCCTTACCACATCTTTTCTCCCCTCGCAGGTGATGTAGCTTTGCACTGTTCTCGCTAGTTCTGCCCAAGGTTCTCCTAGCGTTGCTGGCAGGACTCCCTTCCCTTTAACTATTAAGCTCTGGCCTTCGTCCTGGAAAATTTCCATGATCTTCTGGAGTCTTTCCTTCTTCAATGTCCATATAGGTCTGGTGGCTGGTAGTCCCGAGACTTTGGCAATTATGTCGTCGGTGACTGCTATTTGCTTCCCCCGCACCGTGGAGTGATCCTCCTGCAGATTCTGTAGAAATTCCATTGCTACTATTTCATTGGACTCCTTCAGGCGACTGAGATAAGTCAGCCACCCTGCTCTTTCCAGGATCTCCCGAGCTGTTAAAATTGGCAACCAGGCATGGAAAATTTTAGGGGCTAATGTTCGCCCAGTGGGCTAATTTTCCATATTTTTTCCACAAAAAAGATTCGCCAATTTCCAATTTTATAAAAGACGATTCGCCCAAATTTTAGAATATAAAATTATTTTACCTTAAAAATCGCCAACATTGTATAGAGGCTATATATAAAATCATTATAAATTTGAATAATTTTACAAATATATCAATAAACATTTTATAGTTTGCATATTAGGGATTAGTGAGATTCGCCAATGTTTTTAAACTTCAAGAAATTTTTCCATCCTTAAAATTTTCCTTGCAACCAGGGCAAAACTTCATGTGGGTCATCTTATTCATGGCTAATAATATTTTTATTAGATTCCTCTCATCGAGAGGTGTAGGATTGATATAAATATCATCCAATTCCGATAAGTATTCATGGAGATATGAATTTATTTTGATTATGGAATTATTATCAAGCCGACCTACAACTCATGTAGGCTCAGAAGCCCAACAGTCGCATCTATTCACCCACCAACGTTGTGTATAAATATAAGAGGACTTTTCCTCATTTGGACTCACTCATCTCATCACATCTCTCTCTCTCTACTGCACAGATATGAGTCTCTTCTCTACTGCGCTGAAATGGGTCTCTCTCTCTCACACATGTGAAGCCGGAAGCTGTTGAATTTGAAGCTGCAACTGCAGAAGTAAAGATTGACTTGCGTGGCCTAGAAGATCTCCTCTTTGGAACTGCGCTGTAGGTTCATCTGAACCTCCTTTGAAAGCCACAACTTTTGGTGGTGGAATGAAGTCAATCCGACGAACGGTTTGCAAGATATCGACTGCCCTAGTTTGAAGCCGGAAACTGCTGAAACTGAAGCTGCAACTGCAGAAGTAAAGATTGACTTGCGTGGCCTAGAAGATATCCTCTTTGGAACTGCGATGTAGGTTCATCTGAACCTCCTTTGAAAGCTGCAACTTTTGGTGGTGGAATGAAGTCAATTCGACGAACGGTTTGCAAGATATCGACTGCCCTAGTTTGAAGCCGGAAACTGCTGAAACTGAAGCTGCAACTGCAGAAGTAAAGATTGACTTGCATGGCCTAGAAGATATCCTCATCTGAACTGCACTGTAGGTTCATCTGAACCTCCTCTAGAAGCTGAAACTTTTGGTGGTGGAATGAAGTCAATCCGACTGTCGGTTTGTGAGATATGGTCTGCCCTAGTTTGATAATGAAGCTGCTAATGCTGATGCTACTGATCTAGGGTTTGCTACTGCTAATATGAATCAGATTTATTGTACTATTTCTCTCTGCTGAATTATTGAAGATAAAAGAAGATTTGATCAAAGGGTTTCCCCACACATTGTGGGGTTTGTCCCTGGCTAGCCGCCACATCTTGTGTCTCTTGTCTTGGCTTGTTTTTTGTCGATCGTTTAATGTTCTATCTGCACTTTACTTTATGTACATGTGAGTGCTAATCGGTGGAATATAATAAGAAAAAGAAGTAAACTGTTATAAGCATAGAACATACCATAACTTAACACGAGCAACAGTGGAGACTGTCAAATTTTGTGGTTCGCTTCGAACTGCCCTGCCTCCCATGGTTTCATTGTGGATTCACAATGGAACAGCAGTTGCTTGTGCTGTTTGAAACACAGAGAGAGTAGTGATCGTCGGATTTGGAAAAAAACACAGAGTATGCAACAGAAATGAGTTATGAACAACAACTTGTATATAAAAAAAATAGAAATGTCATGCTGTTAAACCGTGCCATTTCCTGGTATGTTATCTTTCCCAAATAATGAGCTGACACATAACCCGGGGAATCATGAGGTGAACCTCCCCCCCCCCCCCCGCAATGCGATAGGTTGCCCCAGCCATCAAAGAAAGGATCGGCACCCCGATCTATAACCAAGTCATAAAGGAACAGCGTATGAAAATATGCCATGTTTAGAAAAACAATGGTTTGCCGAAATCGAGGCGTAAAGTTGGATCACATATTACGTAAGAGGCTGTTGTGATATGATGCGAGGCCAAGGATAGGACGTCTATCGTACTTGCCAAATCTCAAGTGGTCATTGTCACCTCCTTTGCCATGATTGGTGTAATAAATGTCCATGCGGTATATAAATCGGGAGATAATATATGATTAGTGCCTAGGATATAAGAAAGAAAAGAGTATTAGTATCCTGCCTATTGGGGTAATTAATGTGACCTCGATACCATTAACAGTGCTCTGCGGCCGACAGGTGTCCATAACCTTGGCAGAGTTGTTTATTTCACCCGCGGAACCATGATCCTTTGTGTGCATATTAAGGAATGCGATGTCAAAGTGTAGGTCATTATGCTGGCTTGGTAACCAGGTAGCCATAATGCCATTCACGAGGAGGGGGCGAAAAGTGGGTAGGCCGGCTCGTGATGAGACCTCCTGTTCCAAGGTTTTTTCTTTTACTATACCTTTTGGACCATATCCCTGGTGTGGTGGCCATAGTGGGAATGCCACTTCGCTTCCATCCTCATGATTATGGTAGGCTGGCTCTTGATGAGACCCCCTATCCTGCATTTGACAATTTATAATTCATTTGCTTTTTCTTTCTCTTTTTGATAAAGTACTATTCCTTATATATCCACAAAGGGTGGTTCAGCACTCCTTAAGAGTAGGAATGGTGGAAGAAGTCTTATCATCTCAATAGGAGGATATAAACCCTTTGCTCTTATTCCTGAACAAAATCAAAGAAAAGAATGGCATGATAAAAGATAACCAATCAGGGCAAGATTAGTAAGACAATGATAGCAAAAGATAAGTACATCATTCCTTCTGTCCTCTTACCAATACATAGCCTTATAAAGATAGCGATTTATAATTGCCTGATTTCAGTGTGTTGTGATTTGGATTCATTGCATAAGTGCATTGCTTGTCTCTAAAAGACTTTGAAAGAATAGGGGCAAGAAGCATCCTTACTTAGACCAGCAAGAGGTTAGCTGTGTCACAAAGAGAGAAGAAGTATACTAGATGAATAAAGGAGCATGAGTTCAAAAAGTGCAAATGCTGTTCCTTTTGAAAAAGAAACAACAGAACACAACAATGCCGTCCCTTTTGAGAAAGGAACAACAAAAATCAAAATGTGTTGTTCCTTTTGAAAAGGAACAGCAGAAAATCCAAACGTGCTGTCCCTTTTGAAAAGGAATAGCAGAAAATCAAAACGTGTTGTTCCTTTTGAAAAGGAACAGCAAAAAATCAAAGCGTGATGTTCCTTTTGAAAAAGAACAGCAGAAAATCAAAACGTGTTGTTCCTTTTGAAAAGGAACAGCAAAAAATCAGAATGTGCTGTTCCTTTTGAAAAGGAACAACAGAAAATCAGAACGTGATGTTCCTTTTGAAAAGGAACAGCAAAAAATCAAAACGTGCTGTTCCTTTTGAAAAGGAACAGCAAAAAGTCAAAACGTGCTGTTCCTTTTGAAAAGGAACAGCAGAAAATCAAAACGTGTTGTTCCTTTTGAAAAGGAACAACGGAAAATCAAAAGGTACTGTTCCTTTTGAAAAGGAACAGCAGAAAATCAACAAGTGTTGTTCCTTTTGAAAAGGAACAGCAGAAAATCGAAAAGTGTTGTTCCTTTTGAAAAGGAACAGCAGAAACATGCAAATGCCATTCGACAGAAAAATTGAAATCTATGTATGCACAACAAGTTTGGAAAAAAAAAAAATTATGTACAAATTGTGAAAAGAAATAAATTCCTTAATGAATTACGGATGAGGAAGATTTCTCTTCCTCCCCTAAGATCTCCATATCAGCGTCTCTGCGTAGCTGTTGGCAGAAGGATTCCCGAGTGAGTGGTTTACGATAGAGACGAACCCGGTGGCCATTCACTTTGAAGGTGTATCCAGACCTGTCAATGGTAGTTAAAGTGATGGTCCCATTGTCATGTACCTTCTGGATTTTGTATGGTTCTAACCAACGAGTCTAGAGTTTCCCAGGGAAATCCTGAAACCGAGAGTCATATAATAGGGCCCAATCTCCTTCATGAAAGACTTTGTTTTTGATAAGGGCATCATGCCATTTAGCTCGCTGCTATTGAATCAATGCTGTATTTTGTAGTGCGGAGAGCCTGATTTCGTCCAATTCATTGATCTGTTGTAGTCGATTAATCTGTGCCTCAGTTAAATCTAAGCCGACTTCCTGTGTTGTTCGTAATGTTTGGATTTCAAATTCTATAGGGAAAATGGGTTGTTTTCCAAACACTAGTTGATAAGGTGAGTAACCAGTGGTGCTTCTCCATGTTGTTCTATAGGCCCAAAGTGCTTCAGGTAGTCGGGCAGCCCAGTCACGCCTATGTGAGGCAATGGTTTTTGTTAGGATCGATTCTATTATCTTATTGCTGCTTTCTACTTGTCCGTTGGCCTGTGGGTGATATGGAGTAGTGATTTTGTGCTGGACATGATAATTATTAAGTGTTGCTGCTAATCTATGGCCAGCAAATTGTGGTCCTCCGTCTGTGATTATTTCCCTTGGAAGGCCATAACGCACAAATAGATGGAAGAGGAACTGTATAATAGAGTCTTCTGTGGCCCTAGGCAATGCTTCTGCTTCAACCCACTTGGTGACATATTCTGTTGCCACCAAGATATATGTTCTCTGATTTGATGAGGGGTTGATGGGTCCAACGAAATCAAGAGCCCATCGCTCAAATGGTTCGATGACTAACTGAGGTTTAAGGGGCATCTCATTAGCTTGACCAGGACATCCTGCTCACTGGCAGCTGTCACAGGCTTGGACAAATTTCTTTGCATCTCTGAAAATCGTGGGCCAGTAATATCCTGTCTGTAATACTTTGTGTCCCATTCTACACTCAGCGAAGTGTCCCCCACATGGTCCGTCGTGACAGGCTTTTAGGATGTCAAAGATTTCATCTTCTTGAACACATCTCCTAATATGCATGTCTGCCCCTGTATGAAACAAATAGCCCCCAATCCAGGAAAATCGAGTACTCTTCTGAACAATCTGTTTTCGCTCATTAGGGGTTAAGTGTTTTGGTAGTTTACCTACTGCAAGGTAATTGGTGACATCGGCATACCAGGGCGTTCGAATGGCAACAGCAAACAAATGTTCGTCTGGAAATTGATCTTCAACTATTGCTGCATCAACATGCTTTGGCATTCTTGAGAGAAAATCGGCTATAGGGTTCTCTTTGCCAGGCCGGTCCTTGATTGTGATATCGAATTCCTGCAATAAAATCAACCATCTAGTTATTCTGGCATTTGTGACAGGCTTATTTGCTAAGTATTTTATGGCGGAATGATCCGTATACAAAATAACAGGATAGCCTGTAATATAATGTCTAAATTTATTGACAGCATGTATTACAGGTAGGAATTCCTTTTCAGTAACAGCGTAATTTAATTCAGCAGGGGATAATTTTTTGCTAATATAATAGATAGCATATGGTTTTTTATCTTCTTCCTGCCCAAGGACTGTGCCAATGGCTGTATCTGAGGCATCAACTGATATTTGAAATGACAGGTCCCAGTTTGGTCCTCGCAGGACTGGGGCTGTAGATACAAGTTTCTTAAAATCCTTGAAAGCACGTTCACATTTGTCTGTCCAAAGAAAATCAACTTTGCCAGTTAGTGCATATAAAGGTGCAGCAATATGTGAATAATGTTCTATAAATCGTCTATAATATCCAGAAAATCCAAGAAAGCTACGTACCTCTGTTTGAGTAGTAGGAGTGGGAATAAGCAAAAGTATTTGGATCTTGGCCGGGTCTACCTGAATGCTGGCTGCTGAAATATAATGTCCTAGAATAAGTCCTTCAGTCATCATCTTGTAACATTTTTCGTGACTTAAGCAGAGCCTGGTAGCTATACAGCATTGTAGGACTTTTTCTAGGGTATTTAGTGCTAGATCAAAATCATCTCCATAGGGTGTAAAGTCATCCATATACACTTCAAGTCCATCATTTATTAGATTTGCAAAAATGCTAAGGATAGCCCTTTAGAATGTGGCGGGAGCATTACATAGGCCAAATGGTAGGATTCGGTAGGCAAATGTCCCCCAAGGACAAGTGAAAGTTGTTTTGTCCTGGTCTTCAGGGGCAATCTGAATCTGATTGTATCCGCTGAAGCCATCCAGGAAGGAAAAGAATTTTTTTCCTGCCAGAGTATCTAGCACTTGGCCTATGAATGGGAGTGGAAAGTGGTATTTTTGTCTTGCTTTATTGAGTTCTCTATAATCCACACAAATTCTCCATTTCCCATTCTTTTTTGGTACGACCACAAGTGGAGAGACCCATTTACTGTCAGAAATAAGATAAATAAAATTAACATCTAACAGTTTCTGAAGCTCCGCTTTAACCACATCTTTTAAATGAGGATTGAGTCTTCTCTGCGGTTGACGGACAGGTCTAGCATCTTTTTCTATATAAATGTGGTGTGTACACAAATGTGGGTCGATTCCTTTCATATCAGGGTAATCCCATGCAAATGCCTGTTGATATTTTCTTAATACATTGATGAGCTTAGTTTCTTGTTCAGGTGTGAGGTTGGCATTGATATTTAAAGTTTTTCCTGGTTCAATTTCCACAATTTTACTACTTTCAACAGAAGTAATAGGTATTGTTTGATCATGTGTGTCTTTCAGAGGATCTTCCTCTAATTCATTATCAAATGCTGCTTCTATCATGTGACATTGTGTGCAGGATTCAAGTTCATTTTGATTGATGAAATTATTAATGGCATCATCTTCTGTTTGATCTTTAAAATCAAGTGCCTCTTGCAACGTCAATGGAGATCTAATGTTATCAGTAAGGTATGATACAGGATACTTGTTAGTTCTAATTATTGTGAGACTTGGCTGCGCTGGAGGGTATAGAACCAAATTCTTAATATCGGGTCCTTTAGTTATGGTCATATTTCCTTGCCGGCAACCAATGTAAGCATTGGCGGTGGAAAGCCAAGGCCTTCCTAGGATTAATGGGTGTCCATCAAGTCGGGTTTTTGGATTAATTATCAGGAAATCGGTCGGATATTCCCATGAGTCTACAGAGACCATGACATCGTGTAGAGTACCTTCCGGTCTAATCATGGATTGGTCAGCTAATTCTAACAAAGTAGAGGTAGGTTCTATAGATGTAATGCCAAGCTTTTGACAGGTGGTGGTTGTTAAAATATTGATTGCAGCTCCTAGATCAACTAAGGCATTAGACAAGGTCTGACCGTAAATTTGAACAGTTACAATTGGATTTCCTGGGTCTTCATATTTGATGGGTGTTTCTTTCCCGGATAAGAGATCAGATAAAGTGCCGACTACTTGGACTCTTGGATTAGTTGTTATATTCATCCTTGGTTTCTTTATGCACAATTCTTTAATATTTTTTGCATATATAGGAATGTCTTGAATGGCTTGGAGGAACGAGATTTTTATGTACAAATTTTGTAATTCCCCCAGAATGTCAAAGTCAGGGTATTGTAAAGGTCGAGGTATGACTAATCGTTCTGGGAATGGGGGAGAGGATGTGGTTGCTTGATTATGAGGATGAATCCAACCCTTAAAGACATTGTTAAGGAAGAATTACAAAAGTTATTGGATGCAGGATTCATCTACCCCATCTCTGACAGTGAATTGGTCTCTCCCGTGGTGCTAGTGCCAAAGAAAAATAGGAAGTGGAGAATCTGTGTTGATTATCGGGAACTGATCAAGGCCACCAAGAAGGACCATTTTCCTTTGCCTTTCATAGATCAAGTGTTAGATGGCCTAGCGGGAAAAAAGTTTTTCCCCTTCCTAGATGGGTTTAGCAGGTAAAATCAGATGCAAATCAGCCTGAAAGACCAAGATAAGACCACTTCTACTTGTCCTTGGGGTACCTTTGCATACTGGGTCTTTCCTTTTGGCTTGTGCAATGCTCCTGTCACTTTCCAAAGAGCGGTATTGAGTATATTCTCTGAACTAGTTCATGATACAGTGGAAATATATATGGATGATTTTACTCCTTACGGTTCTAACCTCTTGGAAGCTTTGTATAACCTGGGAAAAGTTTTGGACAAGTGTACTGAAATGAACCTGTCCCTTAGTCCAGAAAAGTGTGAATTCTTGATGACAGAAGGGGTCGTGCTAGGTCATGCAATCTCTCAGCTAGGATTACAGGTGGACCCCAACAAAATTGCCTTCATCCAAAAGGTCCCACCTCCTCAAAAGGTGAGAGATGTCCAAAGTTTCCTAGGCTTAGCAAGATATTATAGAAGATTCATTAAAGATTTCAGCAAGCTAGCCTTGAAATTATTTTGCCTTTTGGGGAAAGATGTCGAGTTCATATGGACTGACAACTATCAAGAAGCCCTAGATACCTTGAAAAGTAAACTTGTGACTGCCCCAATTTTGAGAGGTCCAAACTAGGCCCTACCTTTCCACATTCACATAGATGTCTCGAACAAAGCCATAGGAGTCACCTTAGGGAAAAATGATGAAAAGTTACCCTATGCCATATACTTTATAAGTAAAAATTTGTCAAAGGCGGAGTTGAACTACACGGTAACCGAGAAGGAACTCCTAGCTGTAGTACATTCCTTAAATAAATTCAGACATTACATCACAGGCTATCAAACCTTTGTACACACTGATCATGCTGCAATTAGGTATTTAATGAACAAACTGGATGTGAATGCTTGCATTATTAGGTGGTTGCTTTTATTGCAACAATTTGATCTAACCATTGTTGATAAGCCTGGTAAGGAAAATGTTGTTGCTGACTTTTTGTCTAGAATAAATCTGCCTACAGGTGAAGAAGGAATGGTGGATGATCAGATGCCAGATGAACACCTATTCACTATCTCAATAGTCTCTCCATGGTTTGCTGATATAGCGAATTACTTAGTTTCAGCACAGTTCCTGCCACACCTGTCCCCAAAAGAGAAGAGCAAGATCATCAGGAAAAGTGCCCCTCTCACTTGGATTGGGGGCAATCGCTTCAAACTTGGCCCAGATCAGGTTTTGAGAAGATGTGTCAGGGAGGAGGAAGTTTTTGACATTCTCCTAACCTGTCATGATGGGCCTTGTGGAGGCCATTTTGCAGCAAAGAGAACTGCCTTCAAAATTCTGCAAGCAGGTTACTATTGGCCCACTCTTCATTAAGATGTGAGGAGGTATATCAGCCAATGTGATTGGTATCAAAGGATGGGGAAACCTACCCCAAAGGATGAGATGTCCTTGCAAACTCAAGTGAATTTTGAGCCATTTGAGAAGTGGGGCATGGACTTTGTGGGTCTTATCAACCCTCCTTCAAACCAAAAACAATACATCATTGTGTGCACCGATTATCTGACAAAATGGGAAGAGACAAAGGAAATCAAGGCAACAACCGAAGAAAAAGTAGCCGAGCTTTTAAGATAGAACATATTCTATGAGTTTGGGTATCCCAGAGAACTAGTTACAGATCAAGGCAGCCAGCTCACCTCCAATCTGATTGAAGACCTTCTCATCTAGCATAAAATCAAGCACAGGACTTCCAACCCCTACCATCCACAAGCCAATGGACAGGTCGAAGTCACCAACAGAGCTTTAGAGGGAATTTTGACCAAGGTAGTGAGTAGCAGCAGGAAATATTGGGAAAATCGATTGGTTGAGGCCACTTGGGCCTACAACACCACATGGATGACCACCACAGGGTTCACACCCTATAAGCTGGTCTATGGGAAGAAGGGTCTGTTGTCAATAGAATTTGAATACAATACACTAAGGATGGCAGCGCAGCTGGACCTAGATCTCAACCATGCACAACAGGAAAGGTTACTCCAGCTTAATGGATTGGATGAATAGAGATTGTAGGCCCTTATCCACACAGAAGTAATCCAGCTGCAGAGGAAGATATGGAACGAAAAAAGCATCAAGGAGAAACAATTCCAAGAAGGAGTTTGGGCATTGCTGTATGACTCCAGGTATAAGGATTTCAAGGGAAAGATAAGAACGAGATGGCTAGGACCATACATTATAGAAAAATGCAATGACAATGGCTCAGTTCTGATCAAGACTATTGATGAGGAAGCCATCCCCATGCTTGTCAATGGGCATAGGCTGAAAATCTACAAGAAGCCCCTCTCCAAACAAGAATTCATTGAAGAGTTGAGTAAAACAGTGTTGGTAGTGGAGCAAACCTCTGCCTCCACTTCACCCACTCATTATATATATATATATATATATATATATATATATATATATATATATATATATATATATATATATAAAATAAGGAATCCGGTGAAAACCTCTATGAGGTGCTTGAGTCCCATCTTGGGGTTGAAAACCTCTCTTGAGGCAGCCCAGAGATGAGAAAAAGGAAAAAATGAGGAGAATAAAGATCCCTGGGTGAAAACCTTCTAGAGGTGCCCTAGCTGTCTCTTAAAAAAAAAAAGCAGAAAAAGAAAAAGAAAAATTAACTTCTTTTAAGTGCATTGCAGGTTGCAGGAGGACCACAGAGGAAAAGGGGACATGCCACAAGCCTATTACATCTCTTCTAAGCCCTCTTCCATCATTTCTATCTTTCTCCATCCCCTAGTATTTCTTTTTATGAAATCTGTGCATCCTACAGGAAGCACTGTGTGTTCTACAGGAGGCTCTTGTAGAAATCACAGAGAGCTCAAAGTCAAGTCAAAGAAGGGATTGAGGAGCTAGAAACTTTCACAAAAGGCCTGTGGGCCATCCTACAACCATCTGTCATCATAACCCTCCATTCCATGCCTGCACCACCACATCTCTAATCGTTTCTTTCCTCCCTGCAAATAAAACGCAGAAATCCTTAAAAAAAAAAATAGCATCTCTACCACTTATCTACAGCCTACCGACTGCTTCTGCATGACCTTCAGAATATTCAGTAGTGTCCTCCCCAAGTCTCTGCATAAACCTCGGCTAAAATTTCTAAAGGGAGAAGCAACTACAGGAATTCCTGTAGGATTCCTGTAGCAGTTGATCCCCTTAAAAATAAAGCTCCAAAAGCAGAATCAGTGCAGCCACAGGTGTGCAAAACACGTAAGAAGCCAAATCCTGATTAAATATCACCTGTACAAGGAAACTGAGCTACCTATCAAGAAGCCATGAGCATATGGCAACAGGAATACATGGACATAGCACCAAAGTCTAGGCATGCAGCAGAACTGTAGTGCGCATATTTCGACTTACAGGTAAGTTTTTAAACCTGTTCCTTTCTTTGCATCTGTATGATCCAAAACTGCATGAACAAATGGGATGGTTGTGATTAAACTAGATCAGTGGCTAGCTAACTGGCCACCCTCATCCAGTTCAATAGTGCTCAGTTGGAGTTCACACCGTACGTGTGTCCAGTCAACTCATAAGAATCTCAAGATAGGTAGTGGTAGATATTTTGAACTCCAACGTGAATGATGGAAATGATTGCGGGTAGGCGCATAAATTTTCATGATGACACTATAGTGGGGACCAATGATCCGATTGAGGGTAACGTACCCTTCTTGCCACCTCATCTCATCATCGCAAACCTCTCCCGTCATCTTAAGTACGCTCTCTCGACCGCACTCGCCACCTTTGTTTTCATTTGTATCGTCGTGCTCTCGACTGAAAAAAGCTACCTACCACCTCTAGAACCTTAAAACAGTTGCTCTCTGTCATTTTCAGAACGTATCTACCTATCGGATTCTACAGGAAAATTATCGGGAGCTATAGGAGCAGAAATAGATCCTACAGGAGCCCTTTCTACAGGAGGGCCAGTGAGCAGTCTCGCAGAGGAAAATCGGGGTTTTATGGAAAATTCAAGCTCGAAGAGGTAGGCTCTGGTAAACCCACTCTGCATATTCACATATACAAAGGGTGGTGTGATTTAAAGCAAAGGATTGAGTGGAAAATGAAGGAGAATTGAAATCAAAAGTCTGCCTGTTCTTTCTTTTCTCTTTTTTTAAAACACCGTCTTTCTATCTGCTCTCTGTGCTGAAGTTTTGTCTCTTTCTCCACCATGGTATTCTCATGTACGAAGGAATGATGCAATTCTAGAAAAAATTAAGCCTGTAAAGAAGGAAACTACATTGACAAGTCTGCCTATTTCTTAAGAAAGACACAGTTTTTATCTGCTCTCTGTTTCTAAGATATTGTCTCCTTCACCACCTTCATACTCACATATGCAAAGGAGTAATGAAAGTTTAGAAAATTGAGCCTGGAAGGAAGGGAAATTGCATTAAAAAATCTCCATGTTTCTTGTAAGGAAGCCTCAGTTTTTTTCTCTGTTTTTGTGTTCGAAATTTTCTATCTCCCTCCTCACCTGAGATACTCCAGAAGACTCTGAACATCATGAGAGGGGGATTTATGAGGAAGGAACCTCTGAACTCAACCAGGCTACATGAACATCTAGAGGTGGTAGACATTTTTACTAGAGAAAATTGGATCCCCTTCTTTGAAAAGCTTCATGGGTATGATGAAGAAGTAACAAAGGAATTTACATTGTCTTTGACACCTCACTCAAAAACTCATGCCACTATCAGTTTTAGGGGTCCCACTATATAAATCACCCCAGAATTCATCAGCAGGATTACCAGTCTCCCACTTGGACTACCCTGGAGCAAGGAAGAAAAACCACTGGGTCAAGTTGCCAAGAAAACCTTTTTCCAACCTAATGAACATCTTGTGGAGGACAAGAATGGCATCAGGAGAACAAGTATACCTTACCCTTGGGATGAGGTCAATTATCAAATTATGAAATACATATCTTGTGAAGGAAGATACAGCATAGTTTATGGATACCATTTCAGACCATTGCATGAGTTAAGATATGGCATGGGCCTTCCTGCATCCCAAAAACTCAGTATTCCCTATTTTCTCCTCCAATCCTTAATAGAATCTAGCACCAAATTGAAGGCAGGAGTTCCAGACCAATTGGATCACCATGGGCTAATTAAATTGCTAGTGGAAGACGCCCTCCACACTTTCACAATTCCCATAGACTGGGATATTTTTAGAAATATGACAAGGGAAGATGATGTGAAAGCCCTCACATATGACCTCAGTCCATCTGAAAGTGAGGGAGAGGAACAGAAAGGAGAAGAGGAAGATAAAACACAAACAGAGGAAGAAAAACATGAAACAGAGAAGGATAAGATGACAACAGTGAAGAAGAAAGAACCTAAGACAAAAGGAAAGAGGACTAAAACAGAAAGGAAAAAGACTAAATTGGTGAAGACAGAGACTACAACAGAAGGGGTAGAAACTAAACAAAAAGAGGAGGAAATTAAAATAGGGATAGAAGAAACAAAACCTACAAAGGTAGAAAAGACAAAAGAAGAAGAAACAAAAGAACCAAAGGCAGATGTGTCTCCTGAAACACTGGAAAGGGAGGCAGCAGCTGTTCTTGATACACTCAACGCCCCAGTTAAGACCAAACCAAAGAGAAAAAGGCAACCATCCATGTATTTCAAGGCTCGAAAATGCACTAGGATAAAGATGGGAAAGCCTCAGCCACCCTCAAAAGAGCCTATCACCATTGAAGATTCTCCTACTGCCAAAAAGGAGGAATCTCTATCAAGAACTCCCATCACTTATGAATGAGGAAGTCCTAGATATTCCACTTGGAGGGAAAGGATAGAACTACAAGAATCCAAAATTGCCCTACAGGAGGCATAGACCACCCTACAGGAGACCTTGACAAAGCTACAGGAGACTGAGAAACTTGAGAAAAAGGCAGAAGAGCAGATCAAGGGGAAGGATGAAATAGCAGGGATACCATAACCTAACCCACAACCTAGTTTAGGCTCTTATTACAACCTTCTGGAAGGAGGGAAAATCAACCCACAAAATTTTGCAGTCCCTCTCTTCTTTGAGCTGGAAAAAGAAAGAGTAAGGAGCCATAGGTGGATGCAAATTTCAAACTCCAAAGGAGTGGAAGACATTGGCCACATAGAGAGAAAGCTGAGAGGTATGGGCAGAGAGCTGGCCACTGTAAAACATGCAAAATCAATCAAAAGATCTCACTTGGAAGCAGAGAATGAAAGGTTAAGAAAATAGCTGCAAGAAAGGGGAACCCTGGTAGAAACTAAGATGTTAAGAAACCAGCTACAAGAAAGGGAAACCCCAATAGAAACTGAAGTGTTAAGGGACCAGCTGCAAGAAAGGGAAACCCAGGTAGAAACTGAGGTATTAATATTAAGAAGATAGCTACAGGAAAGAGAATCCCAATTAGCCTACATGGCCAGCTGGGTTATGGAGGCACTATAGTGCAGGCAGCCAGCCAAATCATATGCAGTATACCTTAAATATCAGTGGCTCCAGTTCCAAATCAAGACTCTGGCCCAGAGAGGCACCATACCTTTTCAGGATTATGGCCAATTCATGGATCTATGTGATCACAGTTCAACAGAGGACAAGGTGAAGCTAGCAGAGTTTTATTTACATAACATGGCCCTTACTGATATGAACCTATGGGATCCCAATGCTGTGTTAGGAGACTTACAACTGATGGCCATGGCATCTTGGATGAGCCATGAGGAGAAAAGGGCAGCAGAAATCAAGAAGTTAATGGAGAAAGAGCTAAATGAACCTTTAATGATCCGAGTTGAGCCAGCAGACCCCATGGCTCTCATCAATGCCCACCAACACCTTGAAGCTAATCCTCAAAGTGTCCCCAAATATATCAATGAGCAGGCCCAGGCTATTGCACATTTTGAGGACATTGAGATATTGTTTGGAGATGACTACATTCATGCCTGCATGAGAAGGTGGAACAAATTGCCACACAACCTACAGATTAGGGAGTATCACTCCCCAAACAAGATTAGAGAAGCCTTGAGGAGAGTGCCACTATATAAGCACTCTATCCAAAGTTTTAAGGCCAATTGGATTGGCCTTAAATTCAGTCCTCCACTACTGCTAGGACTACTGGAAGGTGTAAAGGAAGAAGAAGAACAGAAACAGTGGGAAGAGGTGGATAGAAAGGTAGGATTCCATGATAAAGAGGAGGATATCACATCAGAAGCATGGGATGTTAACAAATCCATCAGAGCCATCATGGATGAAGAGATAGACTAGTTGCTCAGAGGATGAGCAACCCATTCAATAGGGGGTGATGATGAGCCCCTGAAATGGGTAACGGTATGGGCTCATTTGGCCTCCTAACTCAGCTTAATCCACCATTCTTATTAGTTTTCTGCATGTTTTTGATTATATTTATGCTAATAGAGTGAATTGGGTTAGTCATTATGCCATGAAGTCTAATGTGTGCTTTATGCAGATTTTTGGTCAATTTTTGGACAAATTAAAAGGATTAATGAGCATTTGGCAGCCAATATTTGAGGGAAACAAGGGAGAGGATTTGTAGGAGGGTGTGTCACACGGAATGAGTCGATCTTGCGGACAAGATAGACCTCCCTAGTATCTAACGATATCTAGTGACAAGCAAGCCAATCAAAAACTATCTTTCTCTAAATATGAAATTTATAAACAAAGGCAAACAAGTGTTTTAGGCCTACCTTGGGTCCAATTCAAGTTTGTGGAAGCCTCGCTCCGTCAATCCAAATGAGCTCCCTTGTAGAGAATCTGCAAACACAAACAAGCACACAAATTAAACAGCACCTGAAAAGCCAATATAATAAAGCATACTTATCATGATGATCAAGGAATTCATGAAACAAATCACATAAGACAATTTGTTGAGAAAAATGAATCTGATTGTATTAATTTAAATCAAAGAAGAACTTTACAACCCGTGCCTTGATGTTGTACAAGCTCCTCCTAGGGTCCAGCAAGAAGTATCCTCTACTTTGACAAGTTTCACTCTCTTCCTAATGAAGCCAAAAGGTATGTGATCTCTCCTCTCAAGCTTAACTAGGAAGTCTCAATTCCACCAGCATTTACCCTAAAAAATGTTCAGCTTCTAACATCCCTAGCAACCAGCCCAATGCCTTAATTTATAGTGCAATGGAGGGAAGTTACTAGGTCCTCCTTCAAAGGGATAAAGCCCTCCTTCAAAGGGATAGCTCCTCTCATCAAGGGATTAGCTCCTTCTCTTTTGGGATGCATGAACCACCTAAGAGCGAACAATCCACGTCAAAATTCCTTCTAGAATCATCTAGAATTAACCCAAAGTGAGTTTTCTAGAATAAACGTGCGCCTTTTTTACTTTCACAGGGGTCCGCACACACTCCTTTAGAGGCAGAGCGGGCAGGTCTGCAGGTAATGTGAACAGGGGGTGCGGGACCACATGCAATAATGAGAGAAAGTGCGGAACCAGAGCTTTGTTGAGTTTTAATGTCTTTCTCTCATTTTCAAAGCTTGACATGAAGAGCTGAGGTCTGAGACTTGCTTAGGAGGATAGTATAAGTGATGATAGACCCATACTGACTGCAAATAGTCATGGTGACGATATTTTTGTGTAACAAGGTGTCCCCCTCATTTATGACTCCCTACCTTGAATCCTCCATCAGAAACTCAAAGCACAAATAGCCACATTGATGCATCCAAGGGGACGGCCGAGCAAGTCAAGGAGAACTACTGTCTATCTCTAGTTCCAAAAGCCAAGCCCCTTGATTTTAGGAGGAATCCATTTGTATAAATAGGGGGCTTAGAGCCTTGGTAGGTTAGCCAGTTATTAGTAGAATTTTCACACTTTTGTGCAGCTCTTGTTCAGCTCATTTTCGAGCTTATTTTTGTGAACAATTTGTGTAATGTGACTTTTATTTTGATAATGGAGATGACAGATTTTCTAAGCCAGCACTGATTTCTTTCAAAGGGATGAAGCTCTTGGGTTAGGGCCCAACCCAAGCTGCCCAACACCTCTTTCTTTGTACTTATATGTTTTTTCTTCAGTTCATGAGTTAATTTCTGTTACATAGATTCATTTTACCTTGTTTAGAATAGGTTGCTTTTGATGGTTTGCATAGTTGCTTTTTTTTTCAGTTGCTTAAGTAGGTTAATACAGTGATAGGCTAAGATTCAAAACGGCCAACAATAGGCCCTGATCTCCTTTCTCCCTTCCTGGGACCATGATTTGAGGTCAAGGCACTACTGCTGCCATCAAAAACATAGTTTTGTTTCTTCCATGCAATTTATAGTGTGATGATTTGATTTTTAAAAGTTAAACTGTTAATTCAGATTCATTTTGCCAAGATTATTTCATGTTTCTATAATAAGTCTCTTTGCAAGCTTTTCTATTCATAGGGTATTGTTCAGCACTTCATGTTTCTAGGTCAGAAATTAGGTTAACAAGATATATATGGTTCTGTTTTCTTGATGCATCTAGTCCTTTTCTTGCTCAGTTTCGGTAGCTATATGTGCAAATCTTTTACAAAACACCTCAGCTCACAATATATCAATAAATCAGCTAGCATCATCTCATTTCTCACAGGTTTTACAACTCATTCATAGTCCTTCACGATTCTGCCCTAATTTCAGCACTTTTTTCCGTAAGCTTTCCTCTCGTCATTTGAACAAAACCAGCCATCATTTTATTTCCTAATCCTCCTTGTTAAGCCCCAGACACCTCAACACATTCCTCTAGTCTTCAACTACCCTTTCCCACCATTTTTCCACTATTAAAACCTCTAAAAATAGCTCTCGACACCCTCATGTAGATCCTCCTGTAGATCCCCTGCACCATCTTGTAGAATTTCCTGTGAGTGATTTTTCGAAGTCTAATTGCAAGGGAAGTCTTCAGAAGGTTACCAGAGGCTTCTTAGGACCCCTCCACACCTTCTTACACCTCTGCAAGAACCAAATCCACCTTCCTTCACCACCAAACCTCTACCACAGTCACAAACAGACAAAATCTCATGCATAACAATTTCACATAAAACACATAAAAACACAAAAAGATGTTCTTTTCTCATTTTATTCTGGGAATAGCTTAAATAGATGTGATTTACCTTTTCAGTAGTCAATGGCACTCATTTCATTAGTTTTCATCTCTTTTTCTGCAAAAGTAGGGTTAGTTGGAAAAATTAGGGTTTGCTAGGGTTTGCGTTACATTCCAGTCTTCTTTCTCTTTCTGCAAATAGAATAGTCTTTGTAGAGTTAGCTTTCTTTCATCATAGTTAAAAGCTTCTTCTGGAAACTCATAGAAGTTGGCTTGAGCTCCTAGTGATCTTGCACCAGCTGACCAAGTGATAGCCTGTAGTAAGATCTAGTGCTTGTGCATACAACGTCGTCACTTCCAAGTTTGTTACGAACTACCAGGTTGATAAAAGTAAAGTAGGAAGCCCCAAGAGTTGTAGCATTATTGCTGCAATACTGGTGCTTACCAGCCAGGCTCCACCACTTGAGTGTCAAACTACATACCTTCAAAAAATTCTACATACAACGCTCCCTATAACGTGTTGGGTTGAGTTATATTCTTTCCACGTAGTTAACAGGGGGTTTGAGGTGCACTCGTAACCCCATTTTATGGGTTCCAGGGCAGCGCCCCAGAAAATTTTGGTTTTGGACCCTATGTTAGGTTGGGCGGACCCACTTATGGTTTTGTGCATGATTTTCGCACATGTTTTTTGGACACAATGGTTTTTGGTCCATGGTATTGGATGCTTCGACATGTATAAATATGTATTATAACATTAAAAGGAACATAATGAAAAATCAAGCTGGTAGTCCCGGTTTTTGGATCCAGTGGAAAATATCTGTGTATATGTGTTTTATGTGTTCTGCTCTTGCATTATTTATTTTCTGTGTTTTAGAATTTGTATGCAGGTAATTTCTGTATGGGGTTAAAACCTACATTTGGTATCAGACTAGATTTGGCTTCAAGGGGATGCCTTTGTTGCTGAGGGGTTTCGCTGGGGCCTGTGGTAGACCCTGTTCAGTGGAAGATCTGTGATATTGATTCTGGTGGTGAAAGAAGATGGTGAGCAGTGGAAAGATAGAGATCGAGAAATTTAATGGTCAAAGTTTGGAGTTGTGGAAACTCAAGATGGAGGATCTGTTGGTGGATAAAGTTCAATGGATCGCGGTAGATCCAGGTACTAAACCAACGGGAGTGTTCAATGAAGAATGGAAGAAGTTGGATTGGAAGGCAAAGAGCACAATACGATTGTGTGTCTCAGATTCAGTATTGTTGAATGTATCAAGGGAAGCTACAACAAAGGCTTTCTGGGACAAGTTAGGGACTTTGTACCAATCTAAGTCTCTGGTGAATAAACTGTTCATGTGGAAAAAGCTTTATAACCTGAGGATGAAATATGGAGACTCGGTGACAGAGCATATGAACGCATTTAATACTGTGGTAAGTCAGTTAGCATCTGTTGATATTAAAATTTCATATGAAGATAAGTGCATCAGTTTGTTGTGTTCTCTACCATATTCATGGGATAGTCTAGTTATTGCAATAGGTAGCAATGCAACTGCTGTTATCACCCAAATCTGCCTTAGGCTGAAGGAAGGCACAATTCAGGGTAACCACAAACCACGCTCAGTCTGGTAGCTAGCCCTATCATAACAGGAGAGGGCTCTCTTCGGGTCACACTCAGGAAAATAAACAATAGGGTCTGAGATGACGCAAAAATGGATACTAATTCTAGGCTAGGTAAACAAATATGATGGAGGTATTTTGAAGAATGACTGAGTTTTTTGGGATGTGTGGGGCCAAGGAATAACATGAGCATAGAATTTAACTCAAAGATGTAGATTATTTCGTGACGCAAGATAGGCGGAAAGTCCAGCAATTAGTTTTGAAATAATATGAAGTGGAGAGATTGTTTAAGAGTGTGAAAAGGGCACAAATACATGAATCCTTTTCAACAGAAGAAAACATCAAACGTGAAAACTATCCCAAGCTAGAGCAGTACACTGAATTCTACCTTTTTTACTTAGAAAGATTTCACTGGAAATGAATATGAATGAAAATATGCAACATAACGAAATACATATCAAACATAAAGAAGATACATTTTCTAAACTCACGCCACGGGAATCTCATGAACCAGAGCTGCAATCTTTCATTAATTCTCTGTCAAAATGTACATTGAGTGACTGGGTTTCACTCCCACAGTTTCCCAGAAGTTCCAACCCTTTACAAAATGACTCTCAATACAATAAATAAGCTTTGCCATGAGAAATTTGATCCACCCAGGAGATGAAGAGCCAACCATCAGCAGTTACATTCAACTTTCTATGAGGACCAATTAGAAAAAAGCAAATATGAGCGCAGACTTTTTTGGGTGGCTATTCGCCTTCATTTGGCCACTTGGATAGAAGCCAAAAATGATTTTTAAAATTTGCCTTTGATGTCGAGAAAAATGTATTATAAATGAGTGGGCCCACTTGGAGAAAATTTCGAATCGAAATTTCGCGAAGCAGGAGTGATTTTGGCCTTTGGGTCTTTGTGCGCCGCGCCAAAAACTGTATGCATCGTGCCACTTTGGAGCTGGTTTTGAGGCACCTTATTAAGTCCAAATTGAGCCCAAGTGTGCTTGTTAGAAATCCATACCGGTCTAATTTCCAACCCAAGTAAAATTTCTGAATTTGGTGCCCATTTGCCCCTCCAAAACTGCAATCTCCCAAGACTGCTTCCTCTGTGTCAAAACAGGGGCAGAGAGGTCACTTTTTGGGTGTTTTTGACCTCCTGAGGACTCAAAATTGGCCCAAAATTCTTGTCCATGCACCAACAGTCACGATTTTCCATGGAAAATCCAAAACTATAAACCTTTTTTCATTTGGAGCCTCCTATTGTAAGCGCGCGCCACGTGGCACAGTGCACAGGGAGAAAAACCTTGTTTTTTGCACAAAAATTTCCAAAAATACCAAAAATGCCCCAAATTTCTTTAATTTGGGCTGGAGCTTCCTTATCAAGTGTTATGCTGGGATAAATAGGCTTTGGCCAGTATCTAAAGTCGATCGAGCTCCCTTTTCCTCATTTGCTTCTTGATTTCCTTCCTCAATTTCGCCTTCAAATTCCTGATTCGGGCCTTGCACACTTTGTTTCGTGCCATGTAGTGGAAATCCATGTGTCTCAACAATGCATGGTCCTTGTCAGCCTTGTCCAGCAACCTCTCTAAGTGCATGTTAACTCTCTCGATATTGGCCTCCCGATCCTCATTAATCTCTTGCTCCAATGACATGAGCTCAACTCTTCTCCTTTGTGCAGCTTGGCAATGCTCATGAATGTTCTGTAGCTCCATGATCGCTTGCTGATCCTCAAGCTGTTTGTTCCTCTGCTGTAGATATTTCATGTTCCATTTGGCTCTTTCCAAATCAAGGGGAAAGGCTTGAATCTCTATTTGCTGCTCCTGGATGACCTCTTTAAGTTGTGCACTTTGTGGATCTGTATCGGTATCATCATCATGAAGGAGAACGAATTCAGTCTCTTGTTCACTTGATGGCTCACCTGAAGGCCCCTCATCCTGCATTGGCTCCTTGCCTTTGTCCTGTTCCTGTGATGCTGATGGAGGAAGCAAGGCCCCTTCCACCGCAGGTGGAGATAACACTCGCTTTGCCGCTGCAAACAAACGTCTGGTGCCTTTCTGATATGTGATCAAAACCGGCACACTAGCAGTCTCATGGTGCTCATACTGATGAGAAGGTTCACCCTCATGTTTAACCTCTGATACTCCCCGTGAATCTCTAAATAAATCACGCGAGATGAAATCATCCCAAGTGATGCCCTGCAATCCAAGCTGATGAACCACCAAAATCTTAATAAGAGAAAAATTATAGACACTGTTAAGTTACTGCTGAGGTGTTTTGCGCTGTATAAAGGTGGTAATCCTCTCTATGTTCCGGCAAATGAAATATGGAATGTTCATCATTCGTACACTGGTGAAATGCATGAGCAACCTAATGTGGTAAGCATAAAGACGAGAGAATCGTCCCTCACAGCTGAAATATTTCATGATCAATATCATTAGTGGAGCATATTCATCCTTCAGATATCGGAACGGCAAAAATCTCTTGAGATGCCTTAAGAAACTGGTTTTGATGTATGGCTCATAATCCTACCGGTCAATCTTCTATTTCTTGTGCCATGGTTCACCAATGTTCGATATACCGGTTGCCAATGGGACGGATTATGGGGTAAGTGTGAAGGTGAATCTAGCCAACATAGCTTGATCTCCGTGCAATTGCAGCACAAAAAGACGAGCCAACTCATGATGAAATTGGACACTATCCACCTTTTGACAAAACTCATAGCATGACTGATGTTGAAAACATGACATAGCAAGAGGGCAGGCCTGCAATTCTGTAAGTGTGGTCGGTTCTTCTCTAACATGTATGCCACTTTTATGAGGCCTCTGGGGTGCCTGTTCTTCCAAGGGAGAGTCACTCTGGGTTTCCACCTCATAGTCCGATGAATTTTCAGATTCCATGACTGCTATACAAAATACCTTGAAGACAAGATGACTGTTATGTATGAACTATGCTTGAACTGCTCTTTTTGATGTGTTGAAATCTGCCACCAAGGGGAAAATGCAACAAGGGACTGTTAGGAAGGGGAATAATATGAAGGGATTAGGGACTATGAGGAGGAATTTTATTTAGGGAGTAGGGAGTTTAGGAGATTTTATATGGGGTAGGGTTTGGGGTGTTAGGAAAATTTATATGGGGTAGGGTTTGGGGTTTTACCTTTGACAAATGTGCGGAGGGGATAGGGAATAGGATTTTAGTAGCATTTTAGGATAGGGAGAAATGGAAAAAGTGGAATAGGGAAGAAGGGAATGAGGGCAAGAAGGAAAAATGAAATGGAGGAAGAACCTTGGCACCAACACAATGAATTTGTAACCCTAACAGCATTTGCTTTGATGATTCTAAGTGGTAGGGTTTAAGAGTTTATGTGCAACCATAAGCTACCATCAACTATCATCATACTAACATAAAAATGGATGAAACACTGAGAGGTTGACCCCACCTGGAAAATTCAAGGGATTGAAGGCGATTGGTTGCAAATTCTGAGAAAAATCGGGCTTTTGTGTATATGCGCCGCACCAAGAACCTAGTGCGTAGCACCCTCTATGTGCGTTGCGCCCGTTCAAATTAACACTGGGCGGAAATCCCCAGTGCGCCGCGCGCTCTATGTGTGCCATGCTCCTCCACCTATGCGCTGCGCTCCAATCCTTTGACACAGTCACGACCTTTCAACTACGGTTTGTTCTTCAACCTCCAAATTCGACTTTGCTATAAGATTTCATGAATGTAACTTGTCACAAATGATTTATATAACTTGGAGAAATATGCTACAAGAGTTGGATTTTATTTTTTCTTCCTCCAAAATCCATTTTGTAATGTTTTCACTTTGGCACTTTTTCTCAATTAATACAACTCTGCTTTTCACATTTCCTTTTGATTTCTTTGACTAAAATGATGAAATTTTTGGCAATTTTTTGTAGGGGTAGCTGATATGGAATTTGGCTAAGGAGACCAGGGCTGCGCTTGGAGAAATCCACTGAGAAACTTTTGAAAATTATTACAAATGATAAACTGTTGACTTTTCTTCAAAACGGAGTTTTGAAGAACACTCGTAATCTATCAACATGACGATGAAAGTTTTTCAATCACAACTTTATAAAAGCCTCCCTATGACCTTGCTGGCTTTATTGGACATTGTTTGAAGACCAAATGACTAATCCTTAGACTTAATGACTGAAATGACTCTTGTCCATTAAGAGATCAAACATTGACTGTCATGGAGTTCAATACACATTGATGAGAAGACCTAAGTCAGCAGGTGCAAGACATGAGGGGAATGAATAATAAGGCCCTTCCGTCAGATTATGGCATGCCCCTAGCGAAATGCAGTTGAGTGAATGGAGTGAGACACCTAAAAATTAAATGCAGAAAGAGTTTTGATCTCTAACGGAGGACTAACAGGACCGACTCTAACAAATGCCTTGCAGTTTGATAAAATAGTCTCAACCTTGTTGATGGAGGAGATGAGATGGAAGAATATGGAGAGCCAAAATGATGATGCCTGGTCTGTACAAGGACAGTTCCAGAACAAAAACAAAAATAAGTCATCATGTGGGAGATCTAAATCTCATGGAAAACCTGTAAAGGTGGTGTGTTGGAAATGCGGAAAGGAAGTCCATTTCAAAAGGGACTGTAAATCTAAAGCTCCTAGTAAAGGAAAGGGATCTGATGAGGCTCCTTCTACAGAGGCAAAAACCACCTCAGATGAAGGTGGCGATGTGTACTTGGCTTCTTCAAGTACACATGTAGATCATGAGGCATGGTTCATTGACTAAGGCGCATCCTTTCACTTCACTCCCCATAGAGAGTGGTTCTGTGAGTATGAGAAATATGATGTTGGTGATGTCTTCTTGGGGGATGATAGGAAGGCTAGAATCATTGGTTGTGGAAAAGTAAAGTTGAAGCTGTAAGGTGGAAGGGTTAGAACACTTCCGGGTGTTCTGCATATCCTTGCATTGGCCAGAAATCTGATTTCTATTAGTAAGTTGGATGATGCAGGTGTAAAAACAGTGTTTGAGAAGGATACCTGCAAGATGGTTTGGGGAGCATTGGTATTGATGCGGGGAGTTTAGATTGGAACTCTGTACAAGCTGCAAGGTAGCACTGTTGTTGATGGGTGCAACAGTTCCGTGGTTCCTGAAAGTGGAGCAAAAAATCTAGTGGTCTTTGGAGAAAGGACTATGCTATGGCATCAAAGGCTTGGACATATTGGAGAGAAGGGCCTTCGAATACTTCATGGTAAAGGTATGGTAGAAGGTATGAGTAATAGCTCTCTAGATTTTGATTTCTGTGAAAATTGTGTATAGGGGAAGTAGAATTGGGTGAGTTTCCCCTCTGGTGGTAAGAGGGCGAAACATATATTAGAGCTTGTGCATAGTGATGTGTTTAGACCTTTGAAGGTTCCATCACTGGGTAAGTCTGTGTACTATGTATCATTTATAGATGACTTCTCAAGGAATACATGGATATATTTCCTTAAGAAGAAATCTAAAGTCTTTGATAGGTTTAAAGAATTTAAGGCTCTAGTGAAAAACTAGACAGAGAAGAAGATAAAGGTGCTGAGGACAGATAATGGTGGAGAGTTTTGCAATAAGGAAATTGAAGAATTCTGCAAGAAGTGTGGTATAGCACGATAGAATACTACTCCATATACACCTCAGCAAAATGGAGTTGCAGAAAGAATGAACAAGACGTTGATGGAAAGGGCAAGAAGCATGCTCAATGGTGCCGGGTTAGGATAGGAATTCTAGGCAGAGGCGGTGGATACTGCATGTTACCTGGTCAATAGGTCACCTTCATCAGTGTTGGAGGATAAAACTCCACAAGAGGTATGGACATGTAAGAAACCCTCTCTTTCACATCTGCGGGTATTTGGATGTGATGCATATGTACATGTTCCAAAGGAGAAAGAACAAAGCTGGTTAGTAAATCTGAAAAGTGCATTTTTATTGGGTATAAGGATGGTTTAAAGGGTTATAAGCTTTGGAACCCAGTAACAAGGAAGGTTATGTACAACCGAGATGTAGTGTTCAGAGAGGTGAAAGATGTTATTAAACATGAAGTCCAACCAAAGGAACCTGAGAAGATAGAGTTTGAGCTAAAGGAGGAAGAATCAGACTCTACAATAGAGGAGGAATTAGAAGATGAAGAGCCACAAACTCCGGCTGTGAGAAGATCAATTCGAGAAAGAAAGAAGCTAGAAAGATATATTCCATCTGCTTTTTGTTCAAATTTTGCTTTTTCTGTTACTAATGATGATCCCAGAACTCTGAAGCAAGCAGTGGACTTAGAGGATGGAAAACTCTGGAAAGAGGCCATGGTTGATGAAATGGCATCTTTGCACAAAAATGAGGCTTGGGATCTGGTGGAGTTGCTGGCTGGAAGGAAACCCATTGGTAGCAAATGGGTGTTCAAAAAGAAGACAAATGCAGAAGGAAAAGTGGAGAAATACAAAGCTCGGTTGGTAGCAAAAGGTTATTCCCAGGTACCGGGAATTGATTTTGGTGATATTTTTTCTCCTGTTGCCAAGGCAACTTCTATTATATTACTTTTATCTTTTGCTGCTACTTTTGATTTTGAGGTAGAAAAGATGGATGTGAAGACAACATTTCTTCATGGGGATCTGGAAGAGGAGATCTACATGAAGCAACCTGAAGGCTTTGTGGTGAAGGGTAAGAAAGAACTGGTATGTTAGTTAAAGAAGTCTCTATATGGGTTAAAACAGTCACCAAGGATGTGGTATCAGAAATTTGATACATTTATACGGGGACTTGGCTTCACCAGAAGCAAAGAAGATCACTGTGTGTATTTTAAATTAATTGGTGATGGTTTTATTTATCTAGTCTTGTATGTGGATGATATGTTGTTGGTTGGAAATGACAAAGAATTTATTCAGGATTTGAAGACCCAATTGTCCTCCAAATTCGACATGAAAGATCTTGGTGCTGCAAACTATATTTTGGGCATGGAAATTAAAAGAGATTGGGCAAAGAGGAAGCTCCAGTTAAACCAGTGGAAGTATGTCAAGACAATATTACAGAGGTTTAATATGTAGGATAGTAAACCGCTGAAGGTTCCTATTCCTGTAGGTGTGAGGTTATCTGTTGAACAGTGTCCCACGACACAAGAAGAGGAAGAGGACATGTCCCATATTCCATATGCAAGTGTAGTAGGTACCCTGATGTATGCAATGCTCTGTACTAGACCAGACATTGCACATGTAGTGGGAGTATTGAACAGGTTTATGTCAAAACCAGGGAAGGAGCACTGGACAACAGTGAAGTAGGTTTTCAGGTATTTGCGTGGCACTAGTGATTATGGTTTGTGCTACCAAGGAAGACCAGGATTGGACAGAGTGTTGGATATTCATGGCTTTGTTGATGCAGACTAGGCTGGAGATCTAGATCAGAGAAGATCTACAAGTGGGTATGTGTTTAACCTATTTGGAGGTGCAGTCAGTTGGATGAATAAGAAACAATCTATAGTGGCACTGTCAACTATAGAGGCAGAATACATGGCAGCCACTCATCAAGCAAGGAAGTAGTTTGGTTGTAGAGATTGTGTTCAATTATGGGGTTAGTACAGGAAGATATAAGGATAGACTGTGACAACCAAAGTGCAATTTTCTTGGCAAAGAACCCTGCATATCATTCAAAGACGAAGCACATTGATGTTCAATATCACTTTGTGAGGGATATGATAGAAGACAAAAAGGCGTTGCTAGTAAAGGTGGACACTTTGAAGAATACTGCAGATGCATTGACAAAATCTGTGAGCTCTGAGAAGTTCTCTTGCTGTAGAGAGACAATGGGCATTTCAGGGCTGGAAAAATGACTAAGCTCTCTTATGGCCCCCTGTGGAAAGAAAACAAGTGGGAGAATGTTGGGTTGTGTTATATTCTTTCCACGTAGTTAACAGGGGGTTTTAAGGGCACCCATAACCCCACTTTATGGGGTCTGGGGCAGTTCCCCAGAAAATTTTGGTTTTGGATCCTATGTTAGGTTGAGCAGACCCAACTATGGTTTTGTGCATGATTTTTGCACATCTTTTGGATGCGATGGTTTTCGGTCCATGGTATTGGATGCTTCGGCATGTATAAATATGTATTATAACATTAAAAGGAACATAATGAAAAATCAAGCTGGTAGTCCCAGTTTTGCGATCCAGGGGAAATCTCTGTGTATATGTGTTTTATGTGTTCTACTCTTGCATTATTTATTTTCTGTGTTTTAGAATTTGTATGGAGGTAATTTATGTATGGGGTTAAAGCCTACATAATGCTCAATATGGCACTATGGGTGTAGTTCCCATCCACCAACAATATGGTCGGCTACCATTGTATAGTTCAAACCCCCAGGTCCAAATATTTTGGGGCATTCCCAATATGCACATGCCATTAGGGAACGTAACAGTTCCCCCCTCCATTCTTAGGCACGCGTGGTCAGTTGCTGATTGACATGAGCATTCCTTATGTCAATCACGGACAAATGGTTAGTTTTGTGATGGGCGGGAATCCTCAAGGAGGTCCCGACCAATCCATGGGGGTGCCCTACTCACAAATTCAAATGAGTCAAGGGGGCACCGCTTATCATCGGGGAAATTCTATACACTAGTATCAAAATCCCCATGGAAATCCACATTACAATGCCATACCTCAGGGCAACTACTATACCACACAGCCCATGTATAATATTGGGAGTCAAATGATGGGAGGACCGAAAGGATCCTCAAGTCATATGTCATCACCTTGGTTCGAGTCAGGGGCACCACACTCTCTACCTCTCTTGGCAATGTTGGATATCCCCAACTTGTACAAACTTACAAATGACCCCATCTATCATAACTTACAATGGCTGCCAATCCCGCATAAAATACCAACAGACATCCCCAAGTTCGATGGGAAACAAGGGGAGGATCCGGGCATTCATATCACCACCTATAATCTTTGGAGTGTTTCTAACTCCATGGTGGATGATAGTGTCCGGTTACGTCTTTTCCCCACACCCTCACTGGCAACGCAGCTAAGTGGTACATTGAGTTACCACGCGCATCAGTAAATACCTTTAATGCTCTAGCGATGGAATTATTAAAGCACTTCCAACTACCCATCCGCTATGAGACTGGGATAGAGCTCCTCACTTCATTACGTCAGGATACCACCACCCACATCTTTGATCATATACATGAATGGAGATGTAGGCAAAGGTTATTTAAAGCTCCCCTCCCAGACTATCTCTTAGTGAACTGGTTCTGCAAGTCCCTACTCGCCCAAATCGCTAAGGATGTTGCCTTAGGTGGTGTGGTCACAAAAGACCAATCCATACGTCGTGCCTGACACTTAGATCTGATATATTCATAGTCTGGCACTCTTTACAATGTAATCCCCAATGCCCCTTGCAACTCCAACGCGTTAACTACTACCAAATCGACTGCTCTTCCTACCACCGAGATAAACTCTGTGAAGTCTACACAAAATCTGGGTGGTAAGAACAAGAAGAATAAGAAAAAAACTGCTCCTTCTAAGGAGCAGTCAATAAAGTAGCAAAACCCAAAATAGAAGGCCATTATGCCTCTTGACGAGGAAAAGGATAAACCCACCTGATTCCCTTGCAAAATTTGTGCTGAATAACACATGACATATTTGTGTATGTGTCTTCAGGAATGCACAAATTTCATTGCTAGCAAGGATACTGGTAGGACCACTGTTGTCCTGAATAATCCTTTCCCTGCTCAACAACGGCAAAACCTTATTGCAAACTAGCCCCAATCCCCGCAAGGGAGAAATGGTGGTTCGCAACATCCTTCAGCTGATGAAGGATCTTCTACCATTTACACCTTTGAAATGGTAGATCTACAAACAAGAGCCAAATCTTATGGAGCTCTTGTTGCTCATGCAGATGAACCTTCCTCAAGTCAAAACCCACCGCCACCCAACGATTTCCATATCGAAAGGCAAGCTGCTGACCTTGTAATTCGCCCCCCCAAAGGGGCACTTCGACGCACAATGCACAATACATCCGCACATGCCGCCCAAAACTACAGCATTGTAGAAGACTTGGCACAAGCACCATTGGCTATGCCAATGCTCGAAGTATTACAAACATGTCCAGCACAAAGGAAAGCTTTGCTTTTGACTATTGGTGGTATTGACCCACAGGATTCCATGCTTGCAGTTTTCGACATGGAAAATTGTAAACCTCCCCTTTCCCACCAGCTTGCATTTCAAGTGCAAATTTTTTCCAAAGGTAAAGGTATACACAGAACTGTCATCAACGAAGGTGCTTCTACCTATGTCCTGTCGGCTTCATGTTGGCTCTCTCTTGGTTCTCCAATCCTATCCCTGCCGTCGAATTCCCTTAAAGCTTTCAACGACCACATTTTCATCCCAAAAGGTTACCTAGCTAACTGTCCCATCACCTTGAGTGGGAAAACAGTAACGGTAGAAATTGAAGTTGTGGATCATAAACTTGACTATAATCTACTTTTGGGCCGCACTTGGAATTATTCCATGAAGGATGTTGTGTCTTCGGTCTTTCGTATCATCCTCTTTTCCTTGGATGGAAAGATAGTCACAGTGGACTAGCTGTCCTTTTGCACCCTAGATTACTCCCCATTACCTAGCAGCTCTGTACCCTTAGTAGGTTGTGTACTTGACACTTACGTCAGTGTCGGTACCGGTCTTCTAAAGGCTTCTTCCCTAATGGGTTTTTTCCCTCTTCAACTGCCCAAGGTTTCACAGACAGTCAACATGCTTTCATCTATTCCTCATGAACAGACCGATCCATGGATCCTACAGGCTCCTTCAGACATTGACACATACAGAGAACAAATGCCACTGTCACCAGTTGAATTGGCCTACCAATCCATTCAATCTGCATCCGAACCTCCGGTCACTTTGGTTACAGCCAACGGTCCCACTGCCCCTCCCATAACCGCTCCTTCTTTTGATCCACTCAATCAAGTCCTACCTATGGATGAAGCTATTATAGAAATCATGAGTTTATAAGAGCGACCTTGGGAGGACTCTGTTAGAAAAATTATATATATGACAGAGAAATGCAAGACATATAATATGTAGAAAAACACAAACACATAAAACCAGAGAGACACAGATATATGTGGTTCACCCAATTTGGGCTACTTCCACCCTGAACAGCCAGTCCTTCCTTTCTATTATCCAACAAAATTAAGAGACACAACCTACAACAGATCCGTTGTAATATCCTCTGTTTTCACCCATAGTCTCACCTCTCTATTTCTCGCTCAGAGAATACACATCTATTACACAGCCTCAATACAATGCCCTCATACAAAGAGAGGGGTTTCCTTCTAGGGAAAAAAACCCTAAACTAAACATAAGTTCTATCGTCAGATCATCTGCCTAATGAATGGCCCAGATTGACTAGAAATTACTATACTTTTACAAGGAAATTTTACATCTATTTTTAGCTTCGGGAGCACTGCCCCCGAAATCCCCGCCGAGGGACCGTTGGCCCCCGGACCCCCCAGCTAGGGGGGATGGGCCCCCCTGAACCCCCACGGGGGCGACAATTCCCCCCCGCACCCACCCACGTGGAGGCGTGTACAATCTTCCTGGGGTATACATACGGCTGAAAACAAAGACCTCTAAATAATCATGCTCCTCACCCAACAATCTACCACTTGGAGAATGATTGTAGCAACTCCACCGCTACTTCATTTGTTGGACAATGACTCATCTTTGGACCTGGCTATTTCTCATCTTCATCATCATCCTTGAAGACCAATTGAAACTGAGCATATTCTCAGTTTCTCCTTGGTTACAACTTTTGTTAGCATATCTGTAGGATTCTAGCTAGTGTGTATCTTTTCAAGCTTCAACTCTCCATCTTTCAACATTGATTGTATGAAATGTTACTTGAGTTGTATGTGTTTAGTCCTGGAATGAAATGTTGAGTTCTTTGCAAGATGAATGGAACTTTGTCTATCACTGTAATCATGCTTCTTACCCAATTCATTCATAAACCTTTGTAACCAAATCATTTCTTACTAGCCTTTGTAGCAGCAACATACTCTGCTTCTATTTTTGAAAGTGCAACAACACTTTGGATTTTTGAAACCCAACTGACAGTTGTTCCACGTACGATAAATACATATCCTGTAGTGCTCCTCCTACTATCTATGTCACCTACCATATCCACATCAACATATTCCTGTAGAGAAATGTTTGAACCACCAAAGCATAATGCTTGATTTATGGTACCATTCAAATATCTGGGAATCCATTTCACTGCCATCCAATGTTCTTTTCCTAGATTGTTCATGTATCTGCTTACAACTCGCAATGCATGTGCAATATCAGGACTTGTTCAGACCATTGCATACATTAAGCTTCCAACTGTTGATGCATATGGAACTTTAGACATATAATCCATGTCTTCTTGGGTCTTTGGGCACATCTCCTTACTAAGTTTGAAATGGCTAGCCAAAGGTGTACTAACTGGTTTTGCATTGTACATATTAAATCTTTTCAACACCTTTTGTATGTACTCATTCTGAGACAATGTTAATTTGCGATTTTTCCTATCTCTAGTTATTCTCATACCAAGGATTTGTTTTGCAGCTCCAAAATCCTTCATTTCAAATGAATTTTCCAATTTTCTTTTGAGCACATTTATTTATTGCATGTTAGACCTTGCAACAGAATTTTCCAATTTTCTTTTCAGCACATTTATTTCCTGCACGTTAGACCCTGCAACAAGCATGTCATCTACATACAATAACAATATAATATAGCTGCCATCATTTTGCTTTTTTAGATAAACACAATGATCAGAGTGACATCTAGTATAACCTTGTTCAGACATAAACTTGTCAAATTTTAGATACCATTGCCTTGGAGCCTGTTTTAATCCATACAAGCTCTTCTTTAACCTACACACTAGTTTCTCCTTCCCTTTTACCTCATATCCTTGTGGTTGCTGCATATATATCTCTTCCTCCAAATCCCCATGGAGAAAGGTTGTCTTTACATCTAACTGCTGAAGATGCAAATCTTCAACTACTACTAGAATTAAAATAGTTCTGATTGAAGTCATTTTAATAACAGGAGAAAATATTTCATCAAAATCAATACCTTTCTTCTGTGCAAACCCCTTCACTACAAGTCTAGCTTTGTACCTCTGTTTTCCTCCATCTTCTTCCTTCATCCTGTAAACCCATTTATTCCGCAATGTAGTTTTGCCTGCAGGAGACCTGACTAAGTCCCAAGTCTGGTTATGCATTAGGGAGTCCATCTCTTCTTCCATGGCTAGCTCCCACTTCTTCCTGCTTTCAACCTGCATTGCTTCTTCATAACATTTGGGTTCACCAGAATCAGTCAACAATAAATAATATAATGAAGGAGAATCTTTCAGGGGGTATACTTATCCTAGTAGATCTTCTAACACCACTTTCAGGTGTTTCGGGTGCCTATTGTTGTTGTGGTGGTTGTTGTTGTTGTGGTTGTTGATTATTATTATTTTCAGGAACCTTTACTTTTTCAGTGATCTCATCAAGAACTATGTATTCCTTGTTTTCTTTTTCCTGTTTCTTTTCCTGCAGCTAATTCTTATACAAAACCTTTTCATTGAATATCACATCTCTCCTCCTAATGATTTTGTGATTTTCATAATCATATAAGTGATAACCAAAATCATTAACACCATATCCAATAAAGGTACATTTCTTTGATTTTGCCTCAAGCTTTGTTCTATTTTCTTTATTAATATGGACAAAGGCCTCACAACCAAAAGGCTTTAAGAAAGAGTAGTTTACCTTTTTACCTATCCATGCTTCCTCTGGAACACCACCATCCAAGGAACTTGAAGGCCCTATGTTTAAATAGCAGTATCTACAGCATCTACCCAAAATTGTAAAGGCAATCCTGCATGCAATCTCATCCACCTTGCATGCTCCATGATTGTTCTGTTCATCCTTTCTGACACGCCATTTTCTTGTGGTGTTCTCGGAACTGTCTTCTCTCTGTGAATTCCATGCTCTGAACAGTACCTATCAAACTCTTTGCTGCAATATTCACCTCTATTGTCTAATCTGAGACACTCCAATTTCTTTCCTATCTCAATCTCAACCAAAGCTTTCCATTTCTTGAAAGTATCAAATACATTATATTATTCTGAATACAATAAATCCAAGTTTTTCTAGTTGCATCATCAATAAAAGTAACATAATAATGAGAGCCACTGAGAGATGATACCTGAGCAGGTTGCCATACATCTGTATGCACAAGCTCTAATTTTTCGCTCTTCTTTTCTTTCCCAACTCTGAGAAATTTGACTCTCTTTTGTTTTCCATAAATGCAATTCTCACAGAAGTCCAAATCAACATTCTTCAAACCCGGCAACAAATTCCTTGAGTGAAGAATATTCATCCCCTTCTCACTCATGTGTTTGAGCCTATGATGCCATAATGCTGCATCTACTCCTTTGGAAGTTAAATCATTAATAGAGTTAGAAATACCATTGCATAAATACAATGTACCAACCGTTTCGCTTTTTGCTATTACCAGGGCTCCTTTGGTGACCTTCCAAGCTTTATCTGTGAAAGTTGTCACACAACCATCACCACCTAACATCCCTATTGAAATCAGAATTTTCTTTAGATCTGGAACATGCCTTACCTCCTTTAGTAGCCATTGGTTTCCATTCTTCTATTTTACAAGAACCTTACCCATTCCAACAATTTTACAGGGTTTATCATCACCCAAACGGACTTGTCCAAAATCTCCTTGAACATAGTCATGAAAATATTTCTTATCAGGTGTGGCATGGAATGAGGCCCCTGAATTTACCACCCAGGAATCAATAATACTTTCGAAATAAGAATCAAAGCATCTTGTAACACCTCACCTGTCACATTTGCTTCATGATTGTTTTCTTGCTGTGCATCTAGTTCTTTTCCCTTCCGAGATCTATAGGATTTCTTTAGGTGTCCTTTCTTTCCACATTTCCAGCACATTATCCCCGATCTGGACTTGGATCTACCTTTCCTTGATTTACTACAATATCTTGAGCTCTTTCCTCTTTCCATTCTTCTTCCCCTAGACTTTAAACTCAAAGCATTACCCGATGTCTCATCGGAGCTTTTCCATCGCATTTCCTCGCTAAGGATAGCACCGATAACATCATCAAATTTTAAAGTACTAGATCCAGAAACAAAGTTACTAATGGCCATTACTAAACCATTCACAACTTTCTGGCAATGAGCACAAGAATAACAGAGCTATAACTTCATCATCAAAGTTTACCCCTACATAACTTAATTGACTTGTAACTATATTAAAATCATTTAAATGGTCTGCAATAGATCCACCTTCCGACATCTTCATATTAAATAATCGTTTCATAAGAAATACCTTGTTTGAGGCCGAGGGTTTTTCATATAGTTTCGCCAACGCCTAAATTAAACCCTCTGTTGTTGTTTCCTTCGAAATGTTGAAGGCGACCGATGCTGCGAGGCACAACCATACTGTTCCCAGTGCCTTTATATTGAGAATGTTCCATTCTGCATCTGTCATAGCTGCCGGATTCCTTGCTTTTCTGCTAAATGGTAGGTACAGATCTTTCTGATACAGATAATCTTCCATCTGCATCTTCCACAGCAAGAAGCTTTGGCCGTTAAATTTCTTGACCCTGAACTTACCATCTTCCACCATTTCTCCCACTCGAATGAGGAACCCTTCTTTCCTGTGAGTTCATCAGCCAAATAGACCTTCGGCTCTAATACCAGTTGTTAGAAAAATTATATATATGACAGAGAAATGCAAGACATATAATATGTAGAAAAACACAAACACATAAAACCAGAGAGACACAGATATACGTGGTTCACCAAATTTGGGCTACGTCCACCATAAACAGCTAGTCCTTCCTTTCTATTATCGAGAAAAATGAAGAGACACAACCTAGAACAGATCCACTGTAACATCCTTTGTTTTCTCTCACAGTCTCACCTCTTTGTTTCTCGCTCAGAGAATACACATCTATTACATGACCTCAATATAATGCACTCATACAAAGAGAGGGGTTGCCTTCTAGGGAAAAAAACCCTAAACTAAACATAAGTTTTACCGTCAAATCATTCGCCTAATGAATGGCCCAGATTGACTAGAAATTACTATACTTTTACAAGGAAATTTTACATCTGTTTTCAGCTTTGGGGGCGCTGCACCCGAAACCCCCGCCAGGGAACCGCTGGACCCCGGACCCCCCAGCCCGGGGGGATAGGCCCCCCCGAACCCCCACGGAGGGGACAAGTCGCCCCCGCACCTGCCTGCGTGGAGGGGTGTACAATCTTCCTGGGGTATACATCCGGCTAAAAACAAATACCTCTAAATAATCATGCTCCACACCCAACAGACTCACACCATCGTGTTTCGATATCTGATTTGGACATGATGCCTCTTCAAATACTATCACCTAACGCACATGAAATCGTTTCCTCACCCATATATGACTATTCACACTTTGGACTCGAAAGGAAACAGGGGCAATATTTGAAAGAAATTGCTTATCGATATTTTTGTCACGACAAGCATCGTGGAAAGCATACAGATTGGAGTGTCACACGGAATTGGTCAAGGGTGCGGACACAGCTGACCTTCCTAGAAGTCTAAGACATTCTAATGACAAACAAGACAAAATGGAGTGATCTTTCTCTAAATACACCTTTTACAACATGAAAACTACAAGTGTTTAGGCTTACCTTATTCCAAAACGCTGTTGTTGAGGTCCGTTCTTGACGATCCGGATGAGCTCCTCCTTCAAGTCAATTCCTGCAACCACAAACAATCAAACAATTACCAAGCACTTGCATTTCATATAATAAAACATATATTCAACATGTAGACCAAGGAACACATGAAATAACTCATTAACACAAGCTATTGAGAAAAATAAACCAGTTTGTATTAATAACGAAACAAAGAAACTCTTACAACCTGGCCTTGGTGTTGTGCAAGTTCCTCCCAGGGTCCATCAAGGGTTTTCCTCTACTTTGACAAAGCTCACCCTCTTCCAAGTAGAATCAAGTAAAGACAATCTCTCCTCACAAAGGCTCTAATGGAAGACCTAAATCCTGCAGCATTTACCCAAAGAAAATGTATAGCTCCAACCTCTTCTCCTTCTGGCTCAATGCCTTTATTTATAGTGCTGTAAAGAGTTTATTCAGGTCCACTATCAATGGGATCATCCCCCTCTTTGGGTGGGATAGCTCCCTTATTGATGGGATAAGTTCCCCCTTAATAGAGATACATGAACCAACTGGAGGCGCATCCATTTCATCAAACCGACCTCTAGAATGTTCTAGAAGTAACCACAAGTAACTTTTTCAAGATAAAACTCGCACATTTTGCCTTTTACAGAGGGACGCACCTGTCCCTTAACATACAGAGCGTCCATGGACGCAGATTTTGTGAACATGGTCAGCGTCCCCGCAGGTAAGGCTAGAGAGAACCTGCGACCCCAGAGATAAACATAGTTTTTACAAGACTTTCTCTCTTCTTTGAGTTTGAGATGGATAACAGAGGCATGAGACTTGCCTAAGAGGGTAGCATGACTGTTGATTTGAGCCATACTAACTGTAAGTAGTCAAGGTGACATTTTTTAGTGTAACAGATTGCCCCCTAAAATGCGAAGCCTGGAATAGAATAGGGTTTTGTAATTCTAGGAAGGGTGAAGCGCTTTATCATTTCAAGGATTGCCTTGTGGATGGCCTGGTTGGAACCTGCAATTTTCAACACAAAATACATGGATAAGATTATATCATCACTGAGGTAGGCATTCCCATACTCAGATTCAAAACTTTAACTAATGGACTAACTATTCTGATACAGGAATGATCTTGCAGTACATCATTTTTATAGACTTTTGTAGACACAGTATGGACGCAGCCATCTGTTTATGATTAGTCTACATAGATAATGAATACAAAACTCCTCGCAGCCTGGATGGTAGAAACTAGATCCATGGTCTTCACTTCTACTTCCCGAATTGGTACGATTCTAGCCATGTGATTAAATGATTCGATGTCGAACATGGTAGAAACCACTTGATTACCAGTCAATGATGTAAACTGTTAACAAGCGTGAGAGAAACCACCAGTAATGTCAATGGTTCTCAAAGTACCAAGCACAACCCGTGAAATGTGAATAGATGTTTTGATGTCGAACACTTCACGGAATCCTCTGATCGAAAGTCAATGATGTAAACTGACGTCAAAGGCGAGAAACCTGCCATTGATGCATGCAGACTTCAAGGTACTGTCGATTCCTAAGTCATCTTTCTAGATAATGTGTCGATGTCGATAGAAAGCGACCCGTTGCAGGCAAGCCCACAACACGAAATCATTGTTCAAGTTGAAGAAATGTTGCTGTAAGGACTGACTCAGGGATGGTCAAATGGATGACAAGTATTTTGCAGATGAAAGTTTTTTCTTGCAGACCTCTTGAACACATAACGACACAACAGATGGTTTGGTGACGTATAACTCAAAGTTAACCCCTGGAACCCGGTTAAAGACTTTCAAAGTGATTTGGTCAACTGTGAGGTAAAAGATTTCCCAACCCAGGTGAATGAAAAGTGTCGTGTTCAAGAGTGGTAATAAAGTTTCTTCCGAGACTAAAGGTGACAAACAGGTTCATTCTTCTCTTTTTTCCCCCACCATTTCTGGCAAGTACCTCTTTATTTTTAACAAGCTTGAGGAGGATAACATATGCTTGATTATAAGCTCATCCTTCGGACGAGTCCAACCTAGTTTAAATTCGAACCCTAGGAAGGAGTGGTTCGTTCCTGTTTGTAATTGAACAGGTCCTCTACTGTAAAAGTTTAACGAGCCCAGTATAGGAGAAACTCGGCGTTTTTCAATTTTAGAGAGTCTGAAAAAACTAAAGGAGACTCCACGTTGAACTTTTTCGTACATTTGTGTCCCTCAAGCCCGAAAAAGTATAAAATAATCCCTGGGGGAACCGCTTGATCTTGCGACCAAGGAGTACTTTCATAATTAGTGCCACTGACCTGAAAAGTAAAAAGCGATCAAGGACACGTCGTTTTATTTCCATATCGAGTTTGAAACGACAAAAACCCGACAATCTTTTCCTGTTTTTACGGTCAGAAAAGAGCTATAAGGGGACCGTCTTTTAATTCCGTTTTAACGAGTGTAAAAGAAACGCTCGGCAATCTTTTCATGTTTTAGGAGTCTGAAAAGGGCTTAAAAGAGAACTCCAAGGTTTCACTTTTTCTTAAGTTTTAACGAGTTCGAAAAAGGGATAAAAATGTACTCATGGTTTTCACTTTTTCGTAAATTTTAATGAGTTCGAAAAAGGGATAAAAATGTACTCATATGACCGACTTTCAATTTAATTTACGAGCAGGAAAAGACAGAAAGAACTCGGCATTTTCATTTGTTTTACGAGAATGAAAAATAGCAAAATAATCTCGGGATTTTCATGAGTTTAACGAGTCTTGAAAATAATTGAAATTGACTCGAGATAGGTTTCATTTTTACAAAAGCTTGAAACAGATAAAAACTATGCTTCAAATTAGTTTCATTTTTACACAAGCTTGAAACAGAGATAAAACTGTGCTTGATGCCCCCTAAGCATAACTGTTAGAGCGCATGCCCCCCAGCTTCATTTCATTCAACTAAGGTGGATGAAATGAAGGTTCAAGAATGAGATCATTTGAAAGACTCGACCTAAAACTGTAAGAAAATTATGCAAAAACTGAAATAACTAACCTAAACGTACAACCTAACATCTATGAGGTCTAGTCAAACTCTCGACTCAATTAGAGGAGGATTTGTTTCATTTTTTAACGAGCTTGACACAGGAAAAGAACTATGCTCGGATTTGGTTTCATGTTTACGCAAGCTTGAAACGAAAAACTATGCTTGTTATAAGTTCACATGCCCCCGGCATAATGATGCAAATCAAGGTACATGCCCCCCAAGCTTCATTGCATTCAATGAGGTGGATGGAATGAAGCTTTACTTTCAAAATCTTGGAAAGACTCGAGGGAGTTGTTTCATTTTTTAATGAGGTTGACACAGGAAAAGAACTATCCTCAAACCCTTGTTTCATTTTTTAAACGAGCTTGACACAAGATAAGGAACTATGCTCATAACTATTCTCTACAATCTACCTAACAAAAAACTCTACTCTAAAAAGCTTGATTCATTTTTTAACGAGCTTGACACAAGACAAGGAACTATGCTCATGATCCTTGTTTCATTTTTTAATGAGCTTGACACAAGACAAGGAACTATGCTCCAGAAGTTCGCATGCCCCCAGCATAATGATGCAAAGCGAGGTACATGCCCCCCAGGATTCATTGCATTCAACCGGCTGGATGAAATGAAGGTTTACTTTCAATATTTAACTTGAAAAGGGAGTTGTTTCATTTTTAAGGAGGTTGACACAAGAAAAGGAACTTTCCTCGGACACACTTACTTTCTACAATCTACCTACTTATCCTAAAACCTACCTGATTCATTTTTTAATGAGGTTGACTCAGTAAAAGAACTATCCTCATCAACTGATTCATTTTTTAACGAGGTTGACACAGTAAAAGTAACTTTCCTCGGACACACTGAGCATGGCTTCTAACTGGAAGAAAGACATGTCAATGGACACACCTTGATCATGGCTTCCAAGAGATCTTCATCAGAAGGAAGAACAGTTCTTTGGAAGGAACACATGTCAAGGGACTCAAAAGGGATAAGAACATCGTGATAAAGTAATCCCATAGAGTTTTCCATGTCAATTACCGGAGCTAAATCAAAGGAAGATGAGCAAACAGTGAGAGGCTCACTTACATCGGTAACTGAAATCATGGGACCGGTTGCCACATAATTAACCCGTGGCAGGGTAGATACCACTTTAGAATCAGGAACATTTAGGGGTGTCATATTATTGGTAGTTGAAAAAAGACTAGGGAACGAAAGCTGGTCTACAGTCACAATACTGCCATTGTGAGGGAAAGACATCACGCGAAAGAGTGTCGATACGACAGCTTTCATTGCATAAACATAGTCTCGCCCAAGGAGTAAATTGAAATCCAAGGGACCTCGAACTACCATAAGATCAACACAAACAGTTTTACCTTCCAAGGTAATAGAAAACTTAGGAAGGATCCCTAAAGGTTCACTAATTGTTCTGTTAAAAGCTTTCAGATTCTGCGTAATAGGCGCAAGCTGAGGGGAACCCAAAGCTTTCCAAACAGCTGAGGATAAAATACTAACAGAAGCACCTTCATCTACCTGAGTACGATGTATGTCCCTACCACCAGCCTTGACAATGATTTGGAAAGGGATGGAGGAAGGAAGACGAGGTTCTGTCAATCTATTCCAATCAAAGGAAAAGACCTCGGTACTTGGAGGGGGTTCTGTAGAAACAGGTGAAATGCCCCCCGGCATAGAAGAATCCGATGTAACAAGAAGAACATCAGCGGTATGAAATTTACTCTCGAAAAGGAGAGTGTGATCGACCGAATGTGAAATTGAATCGACCACTTGATCAACTAATGGATCATCAACCTGAGTGACATGAGTTTCACTCTCCAATGGGAGAGTGTGATCGACTGTACTTGAATTTAGATCAATCACTCCGTCAGTTGACGGCAGGTTGGGAGAAAGTTTACGGTAACCACTTGGAAATTCTTGCTGTAGAACAGTAAGTTTTTCCAACAAAGTTGAGGCTTCATCCATGTGAGGGCAAATGTGAGTTTGATGACTCCCTTTGCATAACTTACAAGGAAACCTAACTTTACCCTTTTTCCCAGGAACCTGACTATCACTGGTTGATGGATCAATGGAAAGTTGATGAGATTTTTCTGACCATACTTCCAAGACCTTTGGAATTCCAGGACAATTGACAAGGAAGTGGTCACCCTTACAAATCCTGCAAGGGTATTTGGGTTTACGATGCATGTCGGAATTTTCCTCAACACAACTAACACTTACAGCCATGGTTGGTTGGTTGACTTCTTTCTTATCTTGCTTCTTCTTCTTCTTTTTCTTCTTCCCTTTCTTCTTCTTCTTAGCCTCCTGGTTACTAGCATCAAGGCTTTTACCAGGCGAAGAGGAAGAAATGGAGGAAGAAAAATTAGGCGAAGAAGGTAAAGGGTCAACAGAAGGTTGGTGATGTTGAGATGGTGAACTCTGTTGAGGTGAAGCATCTGGTTGAGGTGGAACAATTGGAGTACTTTGGGCCAACGAAGTTGAAAATAACCATATCGGTAAACCTATTGTAAATCCAGGTAATGACAAAGTAGCCATATAAGGAGGACCAACATTTCCAAAGTAAGGAAAAGTACTAGGATTCTCATTAGGAGGGGTTCCTAGGTTGATAAATTCCGGAACATTTGCCATTATATTCAACTTCAGTGAATTTTATTAACAATTTAAAACTAAAATTAACAATTCACAATTCACACTTAACAACTAAAATTCACAATTCACACCTATGGTCTCTAAAAGTGAAAACAAACAAATTAACACGCGCTATCAAATCTAGGAGTCAAACCATACACAAACAGTAGCCTTCCGGACCGAAAACACTAGTTGGTGATGAAGCCCAACATCGCCGAATTCAGTATAGAAGTGGTGGGTGGAACAGTTACCCCGACAACCTGCTTAATGAATAGACTGGACCAAGTTCCTCCACTTTAACCGTCTCGAGTGAAGTGAACCCCCCAGAAAATCCAAGTGAGTATAGCCGACGTCTGCTCCAGGTACAGTGGGATCTTCCCTCCACCGTCACCTTGGGTAGAATCCTAAGATTACGGCCACTAAGGTTACCAACGGCCACAAGTACACCTGGGGGAACAGTCTAAACTCCGACAGCACGCAAGGGCAGAGTAACAAGCTCAATCCCCTTACCGGCTCCTTGACAATAATCCAAGGTTTACCGATAAGTGACCCCTGGCTCCTCGACAATGGTTAATCCGAGGTTTACCGTTTGTAATACGTACTGTCTGGCGTCGTTCCCAACGAGGGGGGAATGATCCCCTCACTGGTTCGGACACGAGCTCGTGCTTCTCCTTTAAGAGGAGCTTTCCCAGAGTGCAATTGAAACAATTGGATTTATTCTACTCAAGATAAACTATCTGTTTGGTTTTGTAGTCTTGGAGAGTTAAGTACTCACCTACTCCAAGACCCTAGCCTAAGCTATGTTGGTGTTTCAGAGCCCTAGAAATGTAAAAATTACTAGATGAATTTTAATTAAGCGCTGTGTTATTAAGGCTGTTATTACTCAAATGGGTAAATGGAGATGAAACCAATGATGTTATGACCCGACTCAACTGAATGCAATCGAATATGATAATGTAATCTTTTCAATTCGATGAATCCTAACTAAAGTAAGGAGAGAGTTTCCATTCACTTCCGACAATGCAAAAATTGATGCACTAATTTTATCAAGAAAAACTAATGCAAATCAATTCCAAACCATTTTTTTTATTTTTATTTTTTGTGTAAATTCAAATCAAAGAAAGCTGATCTAAATCTACAATTGATTTTTCAGAATGTAAACTATACAATTGTAATCTATGCACAATTCACATGAAAAGTATGCAAATGTAATCTATGCACATTTTTCATTCATATTATGAAACTGAGAACTCTAATTATGAAAATGTGATCTATGCAAGAGAATTCTCAAACACAAGATGATTCTAATGTAATCTAAGAACCAATCAAGTGCAAGTCGAGAAAATTGGGTGAGAGTTCCAAAGATCAAAACATAAAAACACTCAAAGGCGATTAACACTCATACACAATTTAGCCCCCCCCCGGCGAATGAGGGGGAATTTTTTTTGCAAAAACAAAAGCAAAAAGATGCAAAATTGTGAAAAGACTGAGAGAAACCTCCAAGTAATGACCAAAGGAAATCAAATTAAGAATTTCTCAAAAAAGAGACTCAAAACACCCAATTGATGAAAGCTAAAAGCAGGAATGCTAATGAAACAAGTTCAGGTGAAAATTTTTGACAGGGTACTAAAGGATCTGGGCAGAAAACACTAAGGAAAAACAAAATCTAAAAGCAATTTAAAGCAAAAATGGAATTTTTTTAAAGTTTACAGGAAGACGCAGGTAACCCGTTGTCACAGGTGCGGCCCCGCTCTGTGCAGACGGCAACAGCGCGTCCAAAGACGCACTGTGCAGTACTCAGAGGGTGCGTCCTTCTGGAAAAATGAAGAAAAACCAAATCTAACTAAATCTGAAGCTAAGCCACCCAAATACTAATTCTCACAGTCAAAAACCAGAAAATAAAAATGATTTTCTCAAAGCAAAGTTCATATAAAGGAAAAGACTCTCTCATTAATGGATTCCCCAGTGGAGTCGCCAATTTGTCACACGGAATTGGTCAAGGGTGCGGACACAGCTGACCTTCCTAGAAGTCTAAGACATTCTAATGACAAACAAGACAAAATGGAGTGATCTTTCTCTAAATACACCTTTTACAACATGAAAACTACAAGTGTTTAGGCTTACCTTATTCCAAAACGCTGTTGTTGAGGTCCGTTCTTGACGATCCGGATGAGCTCCTCCTTCAAGTCAATTCCTGCAACCACAAACAATCAAACAATTACCAAGCACTTGCATTTCATATAATAAAACATATATTCAACATGCAGACCAAGGAACACATGAAATAACTCATTAACACAAGCTATTGAGAAAAATAAACCAGTTTGTATTAATAACGAAACAAAGAAACTCTTACAACCTGGCCTTGGTGTTGTGCAAGTTCCTCCCAGGGTCCATCAAGGGTTTTCCTCTACTTTGACAAAGCTCACCCTCTTCCAAGTAGAATCAAGTAAAGACAATCTCTCCTCACAAAGGCTCTAATGGAAGACCTAAATCCTGCAGCATTTACCCAAAGAAAATGTATAGCTCCAACCTCTTCTCCTTCTGGCTCAATGCCTTTATTTATAGTGCTGTAAAGAGGTTATTCAGGTCCACTATCAATGGGATCATCCCCCTCTTTGGGTGGGATAGCTCCCTTATTGATGGGATAAGTTCCCCCTTAATAGAGATACATGAACCAACTGGAGGCGCATCTATTTCATCAAACCGACCTCTAGAATGTTCTAGAAGTAACCACAAGTAACTTTTTCAAGATAAAACTCGCGCATTTTGCCTTTTACAGAGGGACGCACCTGTCCCTTAACATACAGAGCGTCCATGGACGCAGATTTTGTGAACATGGTCAGCGTCCCCGCAGGTAAGGCTAGAGAGAACCTGCGACCCCAGAGATAAACATAGTTTTTACAAGACTTTCTCTCTTCTTTGAGTTTGAGATGGATAACAGAGGCATGAGACTTGCCTAAGAGGGTAGCATGACTGTTGATTTGAGCCATACTAACTGTAAGTAGTCAAGGTGACATTTTTTAGTGTAACATGGAGCCAATCACAATCCTCAGGAAATTGTGAGCTTCACCTACCCTTTTAAGGACTTCCGCAATGTTTTCCCTTCGTCTTATGAGGAAATGCATGGCATAGACCATTCTATTGTCAAGCATGAGATCAAGAAAGGTTGAGCATTCTTTTTATGGTATTTTTCTTTCTCATTAGTCCAAAAAATCCTCAAGTCTCCTTCTTCGGGCTCATTAAACTACCATGAAGAAGATCGAGCATTCTTTTTATGATATTTTTCTTGCTCGTTAATCCAAAACAACCTTGAGTCTCCTTCTTCAAGCTTGTTAAACTACCATGAAGAAGTTCGAGCATTCTTTTTATGGTATTTTTCTTGCTCGTTAATCCAAAAATACCTCGAGTCTCCTTCTTTGGGCTCGTTAAACTACTACAAAGAAGATATGAGCATGTTCTTTTATGGGATGTTTTCTTGCTCTAGAACTGAAAAATACTAGAGTTTGTCATCATTGGGCTCGTAAAACATATATGATGATGGTCTAAGAAATTCTTTTTCACTCTTTTTCTAGCTCATTAAACTGAAAAAGGCCATTAGAGCATTCTTTTTAGGCAATTTTTTCTCACTCATTAAACTAAACAAATCCCGAGTTTTTTCTTTAGGCTCGTTAAACATTTATAAATATGTTCTGAGCATTCTTTTAGGTACTTTTCTCGCTCATTAAACTGAAAAATCCTGAGTTTTTGTCACTGGACTTGTTAAAAATCTACGGTAGCAACAAGATCACTTTCTTTTTTGGGACCATTTCACTCTTAAATCGAAAAATCCCCGAGTTTTTCCCCTCCTTCGGGCTCGTTAAATATATGAAGGAGGAATGAGCAGTTCTTTTACCTCTTTTTCCTAACTCACTAAACTGAAAAAGATACCTTGAGTTTTCTTCTTTTGACTCGTTAAAATTTGATGAAGGTATTGAGTTTGTCGTCGTGTGACTCATTAAAAATTCACGACGAAAAATGAGTTTAGTTCATCTCCTCGTACTCATAACAAAATGAGGTCGACAACTATTGAACATAGTTTTCTTTTTATCCGGATTCAATAGATTAACTCACGGAAAAGTAACCGATTTGGGTATACTATTAACCTTTTGTCGCACCTGGTTAACAACTATGACAAAGGGACCACCATGGAGTCATTCTTTATGATCTTTTCAAACTCTCTAAATATGAAAAGACCAAGAAGTTGTCTAGGCTAGACTCATTAAATTACACAGACAAGATATAGAGTCTCTCTTTTTATGATCCTTTTCAGTCTCTTAAAACATGAAAAGATCGACGAGTTTTCTTGTCTGGAATCATTAAACTAATTAGATAGGGTATAGAGTCATTCTTTTTTCAGTCATTTTTAGACTCTTAAAACATGAAAATATCGACAAATTTACCCATCTGGACTCAATAAACTAATCAAATGGGGAAAGCGGACAATACAAATGCATTCAGTATTAGAAAGCATGGTTTGGGAGTAGTCATTCCCTTGAACATGGCACTCCCTCAGATAAACCTTCCTTGTGACAGCCTCTCAATATGAATCCTACCATCCTATGAGTTTTAGCCTATATACCCTGATGTTCTTGCATCTCTGTATCCTAACACTCTTTGGTGTTCATGAGTCTAGTGTTGCATGGTTAAAACCGTTATCGTGCCTTCTATTGTTCAAGGGTTAACCTTTTGTTTCCTCCATCAACCCATCAAGAATATCCTTTCATCATGCCCTCTGTTTTTCAGACATAATGCTCAAAGATTCCTCAAAAAACAAAATCATTCTTGTCTCGTTTCATGTCGATTGATGTAGGACACATTATTGCCTACCTTTCGATAGGTATCTTCCTATCAACTTTAACACTCTATCTAGGAAGGCAACCCAGAAACACATTTAGTGCCTTGGTACTTGCAAACATTAGTGGCAGGTTGCTTTGTGTTTGATCATGGGTTCTCATTATTGGCTCCTAGTTAAGTGATTGTACGGATGTTCGCTACAAAAACATCTTTCACACTCGTTAGATTGTACTGTGCATCTTGGAGACCATCACCATTATTGGTGGCCTTCCTCGCATCTGTTAACGGTCTCCATTATTGACTGGTAATCAGATGATTCCGTGCATGTTCGACATCAACGCATATATTCACATGTATTGATCTATGTTGTTCAGTGAAGCGGAAATCAAGACCTTGGGTAGAGGCTTGCATTACTCAGCCTTGTTTCCTCTCCCAAGTTGTGCATATTGGTTTTTGGAGATAGCTTATTAGGATGATTCTATTATGACACCGAATCTGCATTGTGCTCATCGGCGGCCAGCATCATCATATCTCTTTGGAGAAAATCTTTGACATAGCTACTAAGCATGGGAATGCCTGACTCAAGACATGATTTTAGTAGTTTTATATATATATATGTGTTGTATCAGGTTTCCCGTACCACCCGAAGCTCCAATCCTCTCTCTCTTTTTGAAGGAAAATTACAGTTAAGTAAAGTATTTCAGCCATCATCGCAGCCTCTGATCTCATACTTTATGCGGCATCTGTTATATAGCAAATTGACCCCCTCATCAACTCAGAGGGGAAAGACATGATAGCTGAAGCAAAGACCAAGATCACATGCCTTGTTTCTACACTAACATTGGCTATGCACTGGAAACCTACTTTATAAAGCTTCTCTGCAAGCCTAACGGTGCGTTAATGACCCAACTAACTCAAGTTGCTAGTTCGGGAACAACATTAGTGAATCCTAGTGAAGTTCTATGGGTCAAGGGAACGAATTGACTCATAAATATCTAGATATTTGTTCCAAAAATCACTCAAGAAAAGAAAGGAAACATCCATATTATACTTATTTGGAGGATTTCTAATCCTAATGAAGGCGGCAAATGGAAAAGAGCTTAAAATCATGGCAACTTCATTGCTTTTACCCTGGGGAACTCAAGGAAGAACTTGGCAACCCTAACTCAATTGCTACATAAGCAAAGTTAGGGCTATGGTGATAGAGGTCAGAGCATTTGAAAGGATAACATACTTGACTGTTGAGCATTGTCTCAAATCATAAGAAGTTGGCAAGAAGGGAGAGAGAGAGAGAAGCTGGACGGGTAAGGGAAGGCTAATACAATAGATGGTTGTAATCACTCTTCCAACATTAATATAGAACTGCAATTGTACTGTCTACTCCATGGTGTTGGTACTATCATTCTTTTAGTTGTTTCTCCAATGCCTTTAGCATGAGGAGCTTAGTTATGTGTAAGTAGATGTTCTTTTATGTATTCATGTATTAGTTATCAGAGTTGTATGCTGTGATTATGCTTGTCTCTTCTATGTGCAGGACTTGATCTGGAGCCGACTTAGGGGACTTCCACCTAATTGCATTGTGCTCTCCAGCAATATACACGGAGGCTTGAGGTAATATACTTCTCCTACTTTGATAGTTAGTTATTGTTTATGAACATGCATGTAACTTTGCGACGATTGCAGATAATCTTACAGTCTGTCGAATGTCCCAGGAAGACCTTTGAGGGTATCTTCATTCTCCGTACATCGTGCATTTTATCCTATAGCACTCTGCATCTCCAGATAGAGGTTTTTCAACTGCTTGTGGATCTATTGGACCCCCAGGTTAGGATCTTGTATCGAGGTCTTGTGCAGTCTCATTGCAATCTCCAAAGCTTTGGCCTGAGTGGATAGCTTCTGCTGTGACAATGTGGTCCTTAGATGTGGCGTTAGTGATGCTATAAACCATGCACGATGCTCTCCATCCATCAAGGTCATGTTGGCTTCACGAATCATACCCTTCAGTCTCTGATCTAGCTTCCAAGGGGTCTCGCCTGGAAGCATCGCAATTTCCTTAAACCCGATAATCGATTATGTCTCTAATTTTGGCCTGATAAATTCCCTATTCAGCGCAACTTGGATATCAGCAATTCCTACATTTGGATTGTCATTGGAATGATTAATGTACCACGTCAGTGCGAGATCTTGCAACGTGCTTACCAGCATTGCCTTCTTTATATTGTCATCCATGAATCCTTGTGCTTCCCATACAACGTTTACCATCAACCAAAATTGATCCGATCTTCGTTCCCTACCCCTTTGAAAATCGAAAACTTTATTGCGCTCGCCATATTGAACTATGGTGGTGGCGGAGGTGGTGTGGGCGGAGATGGGGGTGAAGAGGGTGAAACTAGTGGTGGTGTAGGTGGGGGTGGTATGCGTGGAATCCGCTGCCTTATCAGACTGATCGCACTTCTTGGTGAAACCTTCAGGAGCTCTTCCTTGCTTTCTCGTCGAGGCAAAATCAAGGGGCTAGTTTCTATCTCTGTGCTACTTTCATTTCTATAGATCCTCCCACTTTACGTAGCCCAAAACATCAATTTATTCGCATAATCCGGTTTTCACATAGTAGCATTTTAATCCAAGTGGTAAAAGATTTAATGCACTTACCTCGCGGTCCTTTAAGGAAGCGTTGTTCCTCCTCACTATAGCTGACTGAAGTATCTATCGCGAAATCGGTGATAAAACCTCCTATAATTCAATCGAGCCAATCGTCCATAGTGCGCGCTTATCTTCTGATGCTTCCAGTTTGTGCACCAACTCTGGAGTCCACCCAATAGGTTTGTTGAGCCTACACCTTCCTTGACTGTCTGCTAGCTTCACGATCCACTCGTACAACTGAGAGGGGAAGGATGCAAAGAAAATTTCATGGATTTCTGTATATAAGTAGCGTTATAACCACTATTCCTTTGATACTCATAGATTCCTATTTTCCTACGCCGTGAACTCGTGAATCTTTCTGTCCGGCCACTCTTCAATTTCTTTCTTTTTCAAATTCCAGTGACACAACATCAAACGTATCTTATGCATATCTAGTTCCCAACAACAAAGCCATTTTTTGGCTTGTTTGGGCCTGACCCAGGTTCAGAGGTGATTTAGCCAAACAAATATCGGTACTACTGGCCCTTTCGACAACAATCCACGAAGCACAAACTGAGGTCTCACCCGAAGTAGTATGGGAGGGTGCTAGAACTAGGTTTTCATACCCTGGAGATGTCTGATGAGTTCAAGTGGTCCACGGTTTGACCTTGCGTGCACATCGCTACGTGCACTTACCTGTACCTCGCAGCCTGAGATGCTACCTTCACGCAGCCCTACTCGAGGGCCAAACATTGTTATTACCCAAGCCCTTATGAGTATTCCACTGTTAGCTGATTAACTTATGCCTACTTGTATGCGTTAAAGTATACTTAGCAATATAAATCATTCATACAGGTGCGCGAAGTAAATAAGCAGTATGTTTGCAATTTATATCAAACATTTAATAACCCAAGAATGGATACACATAATTAAGATAAAACTTCTGCTTATTATTTTCTTTCTCAGTTACAATCTCGACTCCACCCTGCTCACTCAGCTGCAGGGGTTTGCGCACTCAGCCGCGGACTACTAGACCTCTGTGCACTTAGCTGAAGAGCCTTCCCCTACTCTACAACCCATGACACACTTAAACACTTAGACTCTTGCTCTTCTCTTCCGCTTCGTTATCTATTTCTTAGTTAGTTATCTTTTACACTTAGAGCCTCTCTCTATTTATACAATCCCATGGTCTATGGACCATGGGTAGGATGACATTACATTACAAGACTAGGGCGAACAACCCTGTGACTCTATCATACATTTTTCACTCCACGCCCGCAATTCACGGAGTCTTTACAATAAGATTAAGTCAAAACTTGGGCTTTGAGCCCCAAAATATGCCTTGGGAGGATTCCATGCCCAATAGGCTAGTCAACTTGGAGGTCATGGATCTTCCTATTGATAATCCTATGGAGATTATGCCTCTTGACGTTCCTAGTCTACCTCATTCGAAATAAGTAATGCTTGGCAACCAAGATCCTGAATCAACCCTAGGTGAATCTCCTTGGCCCTCCTTGGAAGTTCCACCCATGGACTGAGTCAATTCTTAGGATTCTACTACCTAAAATTTCCAACAAATAATCCAACACCATACCACCTATTGACGAGCATCTTATAACTCCTTTATGTCTTGTTCCTCCCTTATGCCAAGATGTTGATTTCAAGAGTGTGATTATGTTAGACTATCCCTGGCACAGTAAACCTTTCTGGATTGGACAGTTTGACTTCCTTTGGCATGGCCCCACATTGGTGAGCCGTATGGTCCCCCCACTATCCATGAGTTCACATATAGAAATCCTTGGCCCATGTCTGCTTGTGGGCACACTTTGACGGGGCCTATTAGACTGTGTTGTGCTTCTACATAATGTACATAGGAGTGTGACATTTGATCTCTTATTGGTTTGGTGTGTGACGCGAGTATTTTTCCTACCTTATTTATGCCAAAAATCCCAAAAAATAAAAAATTCAAAAAACCAAAAATATATGGTATTTTTTTTACTAAATCCATGTTTATTTCTTTCGTTGTGTGATTTAACCATGGGTCCAGTATTTTTGGATGGTTTTCACCAGATAGGGTTGCATTTTTGTTGTGACATCCATTGTGCCTGAGGTATGTTTTCTCTCATGCAGGGGCAGGTCATATATGACCATCACCGATGTATTCTTGACCATCAATGCCATCATTGTGCCTTAGGTCTGACCCTGTCAGGTTATGGCATTAGCCACTCTTTTCTATGCAGGTTGTAGCTTGGCGATAGAGCTTACCTGATCATGGATACCCTAGTATAACATCCTTTTTCTCGTATTTGTGTCCATGTAGTTGATTGTATTCCTCTTTTTAGAATTCCTCCTTCTTACCCACCATGACTTAGAATTTGAGCCTCATATCCTCTTCTTCATCTCTTTTATGGCTATACCTTAGGAGGATTCCACACTTTCTCCCTTGTGATTTCCATTTTTTATCATGTTACTTTTGCAAGATGAGCCTCAGTTTCTTCATTCCATCGTCATCATTTGATTGGACTATCATCCACTTTTACTTGGTGTTTTAGCCTTTCTTGGAGGAACTGCTACAATGAGTGTTTTTATTGTCCAGCCTCATATCCTATTTATTCCATGAGCAGTTCCATCATTATCTAATGAGCAGTTCCATCATTATCTAAACCAATTTCTATCCTCTATACCACTCGTTCCTCTAGGAGGAGTTTCCTTTAAGCTCTTTTTAGACTCCTTAATTTGGAAAATATTTACAAGTGAACTTGTCTCCTTCACACTCATTAAATTACTTGAAGGGTGATCTACTAGTATAAGTTTAACCTTTTACTAGGATAGACTAGTTACGAAAAAGGAATACCCTAGTCTACTTTGGCTAAGAGGTTCTCCCTAGTATAGTTTTATCTCTTTGTCAAGCTTCGGGGAAAATTTTATGAAAAAATAACTTATAAAAAGAGAAGGGAGAGAAAATTTATTTTCATTAGTCATCAAATGGAAGCATCCTTTGTGTCACCCTTAAACATGACACCTGTTTGATTCATTATTTCACAGTTGGGTTTTACCTTGCCTAGGAGTCGTATCATACATATGAGTTTGTCTACTCCTTCAGTTGGTTACTCTTCGAGTCATATGGAGCATGCCTTGATGCCTCCTACATCGTCGCGTGATATCACATGGTGCTCATTTGTCTTGCTGCCAAGTCACTCTTGTGTCGTGTTGTTATGTGTTAAATGGATGTCTTAGCCTGTGTCGACCATCTACAGCAGCGTGTTGACTTTTTTGAGTCGACCATCGCTGTGTCAGTTGTACTTCATCATCTCATGACTTCACCCATACATCACATCATCCTGGTTTGTTCCATGTCAAGTGATGGGGGATACATCAAGGCCCTCCAACGAATCTTCTCTTATCGAATTTAGCTCATTATCGAGGAGCTTGACCTAGGAATGAGTAGTACCTTGGAGCTTTCATACCTTAGTGGCAAGATTTTTCGTGATCGACGGTGGGTTTACATCATTGGATCCTTATTGATCGAGTTCACCGGTGTTTGACGTCAGCTCATATATTCACAATCAATGGATTGTACTAGGTACCTTAGGGTCCATTTTACTCATTGGTGGATTTCCTCACTTCTGTTACTTATTTACCTCATTGGCTAGTAATAAGGCAGTTTCTACAATGCTTGACATCAACTCACTTATTTGCATGATGTATATTTGTACCATCAGGGTTATGTTGAAGACCTTGGGTTAGGGACATCTCACTCTTATATGGCACCCTTCCCAGGCTGCTTTGAAATTATGTATCATTTATGTTCTTTGAGGGCTATCTATGACACTTCTTTGTCTATCATTTGTCCATGGTCCTATTGATGTATACCGTGACATATATCCACATTTTATTTTCTCGTGGTTATGCTCTATTTGTTGATTCAAATGGATCCACTATGTATTGTTCATGGACATGTCATGGATCCATAGTGCATGTTTTGGTGGCCATGTTCAATATTTCTTTATGACTGAGCATGGGTATGCCCACCTCGGGGATGTTATCAGCATAATTTAGACTTCAGCACTTGAGTTTCTCCTATCAATCTTTGTAGTTTTGACTCCTTCCTCCCATTTTGATATTTGAGTATTATTATAATGCATTTCAGCCATCAGTTTCTCTTCTGACCTCATGCATTAGGGGGCATCTATTATAACCTTATTTTCCACTCCATTATAGTGAGAGAAACTCAATATCAACTTACCTCAATTGTTTGGACAAAATGCATCCCCTTTTTAACTTTCCTTTTACTTATGTGACATTTATCCCATGCTAAAAGGGTGAAATTACATAATTGAGTTATTTCTCATGATTAATTTTCTAAAATATTATAATTATGGGATAATAATTATTTCATAATTGCGATAATTGAGAAATAAACTCATAATTCTAAAAAAGGTTTCTATGGTTTTCCATTCCCAAGGAGAGGAACATGACCCACTTGTGTATGAGTTGGCTAGGGTTACATTATTGTAGATCTTTCCTAACTTCTCAAGCTCGTAGGTGTCTAGAAATATTCTCCCAAAGGATAGAATTAACCTATATAATATCACTAAGAGGAAAGGGGGTTAGATATAAGTATCCAAACTATAGTGCGAGAACTCTATTGTATTGGGAGAGGAGACCATACTACAAGCTTAAGGAGAGGATCTCCTTTGTTGCAAGGTATAAATTTTTTGTACTTTAATTTTGGATTAATAGATACATGTTCCTTTATGTATTTATGTGGTATTTACATATTTGTAGTAGTTATATATATTGATTCTATAATATTTTGAGTTGACAATCTTCCTAGGAAGATCAATTGTTTTCCTTGAGTGTTTATGGCTGTGTGTAGGTGTTGAGATAGAGTGCATATGAAGCAAATTTCTTGAGTGTAGCACAAGGATTCTTCTATGAATTCAAAACCATTCACCGACCTGTGAGGAGGCCAGGTGCGCACACTTTCCTTTATAGCATCTAGAACAATTTTCTTGCTTCATGTATGAGCATTGGGTTGGGATTTGATTGTATATATATTAGCCATTTTTTCTCTTGCTATCTGGTGATCTTATTCAGGCACAAGATCACAAAGAAATAGCTCCTTCCATGTAAATTTCATTGCAATAGTCTTGTGGAGGTAAAAATAATCCATACCCAAAAGCATACTATATGATCCCAATGGAAGCACATCTAGATGTTTTGATGTAGGCATAACTTTCAACTCAAATGCACAAGCTATTACCCAATGATGAACCCTCTTCCTAGTACCTGTTTCCAACTACACCAACGAAGACTCTCCGTGCACTTCTTTTCTCAAACTACACTTATCCACCATGTCAAGATTAAAATAACTATAATTAGATCCAGGTTCCATCAAAATAGAAACAACTTGATCACAAAGCTTACCTTCAATCTCAATAATGGATTCTTGGTGATTTGTATACTTGTTGTCCATGGCTACATAAATCTAAGGAATGTTATGGACAACCTCCCCAACTATCTATACCTCCTGAACATTATATACTTGAGGTCTGCCACCTTGGTATAATGGGAAATGTTTTTTGTGATTATCTTTGCAAAAAATACAACACTGCAATGGTCCCCTACCATCACCTTTATTCTGTTTCTCTCTAAGCTACGACCCATGTCCCTTATCAACTGCATTAAAATTCTTGTAAGGAGAAACATTTTTTTTCTCACCTGCATCCCGAGGTCTCATTTGCTTCAGCGGCCATTTCCCTTTAACTTTCACATTCCCCTTCAAATCATGTGTATGATCAACTTTACACTTTGATTTCTCATAACAATGCTTCAATTTCCTAATAGCTTCCTCGAGCGGCTGAGCTCATCAAACTCAACTTGGTCTCTATATGCTAATGGAAATCCACTAATAAACCTTTGAATCTTTTATTTCTCATCTTTGATGTAAGGAACATACCTCAAAAACTCCAGGAACCTACTAATATACTCATCATTTGTCATAAAACCCATCTGAAACTCATAAAACTCCTTAGCTTTGTCATTGTAATATATTCCAAATATGTACTTCTTCTTGAAGAGTCTTAAAATCATCCCAAATCAACTATTTTTCTTGAATGCCTCTGACATTCTTCACATCTTCTCACTCGATATTTGTGTTCCCTTGAAGACTGAAGGTAGCTATTTTGGCTTTCATGTTATCTGAATAGTTATGCAATCTAAATAATTTCTTGATCCCAGGAAACCATGACTCTATATCTTTTGACTTATTAATGTCTCCATCACATGTAGGGGACTTGACTTTCTTGAAATCCTCTGGCAAGTACTCACTCCTCCTATAAGGATGATGGTGGTGATGATGTCTCCTGGATGAGGAATTAGAATGAAACCCATAGATACCATTCCTCATATCAGGTGTACCCAATTATATGCCACCTCTGACTGTGTACCCTCTATCCAACCTGTACCTTGAATGAGACTTGCCAACATATGACCCATTAGTCTTCTCTTCTTGTTCTTGACTAATCTTGATTTGTCCCTGTCTCTGCAAGTCTTAACAAACTATGAAGGTTGACTGCATTGACCTCTATCTTCTTTTCCTGAGCCCTTCCAAGTCTTTCCTGAGCCTCAACCAACCTGTCATTGCCTGCCATGCAACTTTTGATATCTGCCCTCAAACTCCTCAATGCATCTATTATATCAGGAGAATAATCATCTCCTTGTTACTCTACTGATTTGTAGGGAGATTCATGTGAACTGTAGTCCACAATTTTGGTCATCACCTATGATCCTCTTCTTCCTACAAACATGCCATATTAGATAAACAAAATAAATACCCTAATCAAAATCATACCTCAATGACATTCAGGGGAGGCTATATCATCTGCAAAATCAATCCACATTAGCAAGATACATGTGTAATCATAATCATATAAATATACCAACATCATGCATGAAATACTAACTACATACCATGACCTCATGCATGTTAAAAAAATCCATGACAATGCATGCATAACAACATGCATCTAGCCCATCCGGTCCAAGTGTTTGAACCATGCTCTGATACCAATTTGTAACAACCCCTCCAACATTTACCCACTTTCACTAGCCTGTTAATGTAAAAATGAGTTGAGGGCTAATATGACATGACTCAACCTCCTAAGTATAGTTAAGGAAGAGGAATCGACAAAACAAAACTTTATTGACCATCCTCAGGAGCTACATGACCCCCATGAGCTAAAAAACCACTCCATTTGTCGTAACCCTAAATCAACTTTCCTTTTTAGTGATCTGGACTCCGAGTAACTTGCATAACAAGGAAAGCCAATGAATTTACCCCTCCACTCGCATGGATAAACCTGCCTCCTAGTGATTTCAATCTAGATTTCCCAGTTCAAAGCATGAAACCCTGAAATCTGAGCCACTTTTTCAGGGCTAGTATCCAGACCTGTACCCAGGACTTGATATAACTTTCCAAAATGATGAATGAAACAAGGAAAAATCCATTAGTTAAAAAATTAGACGAGAACTTGACCTAACGAGGCCTAACCATGAAAAAAAATCTATCAAACACATAGTGAACATGAAATCTACAGGTGATGAATGCATATGTGGACATAGGGGTATGATAATAATATGAGAATCATTGATATGGTCTAATACCCTCTCACTATAGATACAATAACATCTATTACATATTTCATTCAGTAACCATTCATTTACCAATCAAAACATGATAAGAGTGATAACTAGTATCTGTCATAAAACCATGCTTATAACTAGCATATAATGAAAATAATAATAATGATGGAATATCCATCAAAACCACATAATATCAAGTACATTTATTCATAAAATACAAGAGGAAAATAACTCTTATAAAGATATTAAAAAGCCAACCAAGTCAGGGACTTCCACGTATCACCCGACCATAGATTGGGTTAAAACAAATCTTTCTTCATCCAATCACCTCCATGCCATAATCAAATCATGAATGTGGGATCTCATGGGATAAACCAATACATAAAAAACCAAGGGAATTCATAAGTTAAACCATCTCCACCCTCACACTACCATGATCTGACCTAAACCATCCTTGAGATAACATCACCATCCCTTAAGGAATTTTCTTGTCTCCACCCACCTATTGAGGGCTTCCTGGAGAAAACCATCTCCACCTCGAACCCTTTGGATTTTCCTAAGACCACCTCACCATGATCCAAAACCTTTCGAAAATCCAAAGCTTAATCAAGAATGAATCCCATCACACCATGACTATTCGTAAATGACAAGGCAAGACTAAAACCACTGTCACACCTAGAAAATCCCATGCCAATGACAACAAGAGAGCCAACTACAAACATGCATGTACCATGCATTCACACACCAGAGAGGAAGTCACACATCCAATCCGTTACCTACAAGTATTCCTACTGAAGCTACTTGACCCAACTTTTCCTTGCTTTTCCTTTGTTTTCCTTGTCTTTCCTTTTGCTTTCCTTGATTTCTTTCTCCTCTTGGTGCTCTTCTCCTCTTTGAAACCAATTTCAAAAATAAACTGACAAAAGGCTCCAAACTGATGCTCTGATGCCTTTTTATTATTCATGCCTCTGATTTCTTGATTTTTCCTCTATTTTCCTTCAATTTCCTCCTCAGATGCAACATGTGACCTTTCATCTCCATTTTATCCTATTTTCCTTTATTTTCATAAATAAATTCCAATAATTTCCACTTTTCCTTTCCAAATCCTTTCCATTTCCTTTGCCAATTTCCTTATCCATAATAAACAACAAGTGATGCCCACTAGGATGTTTTTCCCAACATTCAACTTGGAATAGTGTCCCATTACTTTATTAACTTTATTACATGAACTTTTAACCAAGGGTTGTTACATCTCCTCCATTATCTGTATGCAACACCTTGATATTTTTACCTGTCATATTCTCCACAAGAGCATTGAACTCTTGGAAGTGAATGAAGACCTTGTCCTTTGCCTTCAAGAAATAGATCTAGGTTTTCCTAGATTAATCATTGATGAAGGCTATGAAATAATCATAACTATTGAGAGATATGGTAGACAACGAGGCAAAAATATCTAAGTGTATGAATTGAATCACACCACTGGCTCTACTATAACTCCTTAAGTATGTTTCCTTTGTGAATTTCCCAAGTTTGCACCCTTTGCACATGTCATCATTTTTTGTTCTCATTTCTAGAACTCTTGTTACGATCTCATTGAGAAACTTCAGTGATCCATGATGTAAGTGTCCCATACTCTAATGCCATAACTCTCCCAAGTCTTTGCCACTATTACTGCTACTACTAATCATTACCTTTGGACAATAAAATTGCAACTTGTGCAACTTGTTGCATCAAACCCAAATCTGTTTGACTTTCTCCCAACAAGGGTGTTTAATATACACCTTACGCCCCACGATGTAGACATTGTAGCTCTTAGCCTAAAACGAAGAAACTGAAATCATGTTCATCCCCAAACCTGACACATGCAACACATATGTGACAGTGTTTCTCTTACGTGACTCCCTCTTAATGTTGATGGTACCTCTCCCAACTAGAGTACTCTTAGTATTATTTCCCATTTGTATTTGGAAGTCCATCTCCTCTTCCTTTTAATTAGAGAATTACTCTGTAACCCTCATCATGTGTTCTAATGCTCCATTTTCCATATACCATAATCCTATGGACATTGAGCTTGAAAGGAAAGCTTTGAGAGTGAATTCATCTTCTAGCATAGAAGTCAAATTCTCAATGTCCGTTGAGTTGTTATTTTCTTCTCCTCCTTTTCCTTCTTTTGGTTAGGACATTCGTTGACATAATGTCCATGCTAATCGCAACCAAAATATTTTATGTTCGAAAGGTCTTTCTTCTTCTTGTCTCCTTTCGAGACTTGTTCCATATTAGAACCCTTCTTCACCTTCCCTTTTCCTACTAAGGCTATATTCTCTTGATTTTCCTTACCTTTAGAGACTTACAATTGTTACTGGTTCCATTGACTAAACTGAGCCTACACTCCTGCTAAGTAAAGTCACTCCATTTGCAATCCCAACCTAGAATTGTATCTCGCTCATTGATCACTTGGAAGAACACACTCCATTCCATGGAAACTCATCCAGTGTTATCTGAACTAGCTTGTCATCACTTGGCATGTCTCCAACTACAATCAATTCATCTCTAACAAGTTGAACTTTGGTGAGATAGGATACATCATTGTCACCCTTCTACATCTTGATGGTCCTCAAATTATCTCAGAGAGTCAACTTCCTATTTTTGTAGTTTTCTGGTACATATTTATAATTATGTCCCTCATCTTCTTCACTGTGTCCAACTCTGTGACATGCAAAACAATATGGTCCTTGTCTCCATCAAGGATAATCCTCTTTAATTTGATATTCTCCTTATTGTAGGTGGCCAACTATTGTGGATTTGTAGGTACCATAATAACATTCTCCACACACTCCTTTAGTCCATACTCATCTAATAGGAATGCCATTCTAGCTTCCACATGCCAAAATTGGCAGCTCCCTCCAATCTATGCTAATCTATTAAACCTATTATGGTCATCTTTGCGAAATCGACGAAACTAAAATAAATATAGAGAATGATAAACTGGGTTATAACCCTCAAATTTCTCTTTCTATGCCCTGTGCTGATTTACTCTTGCAAACCCTCTGCACTTAGATCTGCTCTAGTAGCATGTAAAATTTCCTTAACTACATCAACTAGAATTTAATATTCTATCTAGTGGAGATTATTTGTCTTCAAAAATTTAACTATAACAAATAATGATTAATTCAATACTACAATCTTCACAAATAAATACAGGAACTGAGAAATAATGCACACATACAAAATAATTGACACGAATATTTTTGGACAAATTATCCATAGAAAAACCCCAATGTGGGGAAACCCAATTCTATATTTACTCCTGCAAACCCTCTCCTTTGGTACCATGTGAACTTTCTTTAACTACAACAACTAGAATTTAATTTTCTATCTACTGGAGATTATTTATCTTCAAAAGTTTAATTACAACAAATAATGATTAATTCACTACTACAATATGCACAAATAAATATAGGAACTGAATAATTGACACAGATAATTTTGGACAAATTGTCCATGGAAAAAACCCTAATGTGGGGAAACCCAATTCTGTAAACGAACAAGGGTTTTAATAATTCTTCAGCAAAAAAATCCAAAATTACGATGCTTGCCTCTCAATGGAAAAGCTCCAAGAAATAATATTCTCTTCACCAAATTGGAAAAATTATAATTTGATTAAAATTATATGTGTGTAATGAGGTAAGTGGCCTTCAATTAATGTTTAAGGAGATAAGTTATTTTCGAGCTTGAATGGCATAAGAACCACTGAAAACATTCTTTTTACTAATTTAATTTAATATGTATATATTAACAAGTTGTATAGTACATTTATAGCTAGTTTAGATTCATTTTAACTTAATATAAGATTAAAGAATTCAAATTTCTCAAAGTGAAAATCTCTTTTTAGTGCAAAATTTGAAAAAAAAATTATAAATCTAAAATTAAGATAGATTAAACTTATTTAATTAAACTATACACATATTTAACTTAATTTTTTTGTTATGATCTATATGATTTTTTTCTATAATTTAAAAAAAAAAAAAAAAATATATATATATAACAATGTATAAGAATTTTTCGGAAGAAATCACATTGAAAATTTGATCCACACCTTTCGAACCACGAATATGGTTTATCTTCCAAACACGATGAAGAAACAAATCTAAAAAAAAGATTAAATAGATAAAAAAAAATTAAACATATATTATCAAGTATTTATACTTGTAAATAAATCAACATTAACGCAACCATATTTACGTAATTTGTTTATAAATTGTTTAATTCTTTTCTTCTCTATTGAGTAAATAAATTACAACTTACGTCAAACTACTCTATGCAAATTATAAAGTACATACTGCATGAATTAAGATCGGGAAATTTCGGTTTTTTTAACTAAAAATTCATTCCAATATGGGAATTTCAATTTTTTTTTTAAACCAAAGTTTCATTTATAGACACTTTTTTAAAGTTTTATCGTGCCATGTTAAATGACTTTACTCATTCTGCGCGTTCGGAAATTGAACCGTTACACACTTATATTTAAAAATAAAAAATAAAAAAAATCAAATGTATTTCTAAGAAATTTAGTTGGCATTTTTATATTAAGAGAAATCAATTTTTATTAAGTTTGTCGTATCATTTAAAAATATTATTATAAAATATATTATTAAATAATAGTTTATAGTTTAGTAAAATTTAATTTTGTATGTGATAATTGTTTTGGGATAACTGAATTATGATAAAAAAGTTTTAAGTGGGGAAAAATTATTTTGTTAAATAAGAAATTTAGTTAAATTTTAGTGAAAATTCCATTTATTATGGAAGTTGATGGGTTCGCAAGCAGCACGGGGATTCCCTGAGTTAGATGATAATTGCTCGAATTTTCGCATCATACACAGGTCGTTATTTGTTTTGGTCGTTCGTCAACATCATACTTAGGTCATTAGGTCTAGTATCATTTGAGTATTGGTATTCGATTTTGTTTCAAATAATTTTTTTCTCACGTAGAAAGGGAAAATTTATTGGAATTTTATATTTTTAGATGTGTTACATTATTAAATATTATGGGTTGTCAATATTTTGAGTAGTTTATGGGTTATCAAAATTTTGAGTCAAAATTTATTGGAATTTTATATTTTTAAATGTGTTACATTATTAAAAAACAAATACTATGGGTTGTCAATATTTTGAGTAGTTTATGGGTTATCCAAATTTTGAGTCTTAAAACCACTCATATTTATATGATATAATAATATTTGTTTCACAATAGACTAAAAACTCCTTTCATAATCTAAATATGAAAATATAATCATAAATTTAAAATTATAATAAAATTTATTATTAAAAAATTCAAAAAACTATTAAAATACAAAAAACTACACCAATAATAATAATAATAATAATAATAATAATAATAATAATAATATCCTTTTAATATTCCAGGGAGCAAGCAATATCATCAACTTGATAAGAAACACAAACCACTACACCCTTTTGTCAGTAAGTTTTTTGTTTATAACTTCCCACTAAAAAACTTGTCAATTCCCTTAAAGTACAAAATACCTTTTAGTGATTGAGTTGAACTAAAGATTCTAAACTTCAGCGAGTATAACTAATTTTTATTCCAAATTAGGGGAGGGGGCATGATCAACTTGTTGGGAGAGGTAGACAAGTACATGGTCCTGTTGGTAATCTTTTCTTTCCCAACTTATCACTAAAAAGCCCAGCCAATTTCCAAAACTTTGACACTACTTTTACAGAATTAGTTGAACTAAAGACTTGGATGATTTTGTGAAGATCACTCTAGACTTTGGAGAGTGACAATGCATTTTATATTCCAAAAGTAGCAAGGGGTAGGATCATCAACCTTTTTGGGAAAAGAGACGACTGCACGCTCCTCTTTGTAATTATTTTCTAAACATTCTATTAAAAAGCCTTGTCAACTCCGAAACCTACATTCTAAATACATTTAGAGATCGAGTTGAACTAAAGATTTGTCTGATCGTGTGAAAATCGCTCTCAGCTTCAGCGAGTATGAATCCAAAATATTTTATATATGACAAAAATATTATATTATTTTTTATTTTAATTATTTTGTTAGATACCTATTAAGCTTTTTTTTATTGTAGAAAATAAATTTTGTTGTGGTTAATATAATTTAGAGATCGAGTTGAACTAAAGATTTGTCTGATCGTGTGAAAATCGCTCTCAGCTTCGGCGAGCATGAATCCAAAATATTTTATATATGACAAAAATATTATATTATTTTTTATTTTAATTATTTTGTTGGATACCTATTAAGCTTTTTTAATTGTAGAAAATAATTTTGTTGTGGTTAATATAATTTAATCTCATTATTGACAATGTTTTTTAGGCCACTACTTAATTAATTGAGCTAATTTAATAAATATTTTGGTTAAAAGAATGATTCTAATATTATTACTATTTTTAAGAATATTAGAAGATGATAATAATTTTTCGACTAGCAATAAGAGACTAAGTGTCAACTCAAGGTAATGTTATGAGTTTGAAATTTTCCTCAACATAGTATAGCCTTGACCTAGGCTCCATTCCATTGAGTTAAGATGGAGAGGGAGTATTAGGCTACCCATCATACCTACAAGAATCAATTATGTGGATTAACCATAACCCTAGGAACATGGAACTAACTACCCACTCCAGGTAATGTTATAGGTTTTAGAGTTTACTAATGCTTCTGGGTTTTTGTGCAAACTTCAAAAATGACCCAAAAAAGCACTCACTTACACACTAATTGATTGATTATGTAACTCAATGATCCCACCAACCAAAATCCTTCTATCCTAAAAACCTCATAAATCCTTGACCCTCCTTAAACACATTAACCACCATTGACTATCATTGTCATTGATACATGGTGACCATGATTTATCTCTATTAACCATTTTGACTCCATAGATTGTATGAATCATTGTAACACCGCAACTCAACACATGGATTTTAAATAACATGTAGGTATGAAACATAGGTTGGTGAGCTGGTACATACTACTTAGGCTGGTGAGTATAATATTACTTTTGGGACTGGTGTGCCCATGTGCATATATGATTATATGTTTTGGGGCCAATGTTCCAATATGCATATGTTTTTATATGTTTTAGAGGCAAATATCATGGTTTTGTAAATACATAGTTAAAAAACATTATTTTTGTAGACCAAGTTAGGTGAAAAGAGTATAATGAGATAAGACTCAATGTGTATTAAACTAGGGCTTTATATGAATTAATAATGATTAAAGGGCACATTTTTTAAACTAAATTCCTTCAAGTAAAGTTTAGGTGTGTCATGTGTCAAGAAAGCGACATGCACGTAAAAGTAAGGATATTAGTACTAAGGAATAGACATCTTTGAGGATCTGATTGGGAAATGAAGGACTGGATAGGGGATGACCCCATGATAAGTGGAATAGATTCCCAAGTATGTGAGGACTGAGAGGGTACCTAGAGACCCTCAAGGCCAGCACAAACTACTGGAGTCATAGTGCATTGAGATATCCATGGTTAGCTGAGCTAGACACCCTCAACTATGGAGGTAGTGGCACATCCTAAGGAACTATAGGTGTAGAGAAGAGGGTGCACTACGTGAGTGTGTGGCTAATGGACGATGTGAGCTTATTTCTTGGAGGTTTTTGGGGTTTCGTACCTTGGCCATATTTATTTATGGTAGTTAACATGTGCCTAATTTTGGGTAATTTGTTTCCCCATGGAATTGAGGCCCTAACTTAGGGTTGACCCTCTATTGAAAGAAAATGAGCAGATTGGCCTCTCACTAGCAAGAACATGTGGGGTTTGAATTCAATTGAAAATTTTATTAGATAAGTGATACGGTTAATATTTATTCGGATTATGTATTGAAAATTGCAACAAGAAATGCTGAAAATGGCATCAAGAAAGATTTTAATTTAATTTTGTCCTTGAAATAAACTAGGAATAAAATTGTGATTCCACATCACATGATAACTTGTATTAGTTAATTAAGTTAATTTGACTTAGTTGGCTCAGTTAATTCGAGTTGAGGGTGTAACTTGAGTCATCTAGAGAGTTTCCTACATTATAGGAGCCTTGTTTGAGTTTATTTTGAGTTATAATCAATTAATTCAGTGTAACTGAGTTAAAGTAAGTTAAACTAGTTCCAACTGATGGAGGAGCTAGTAGAAGGTCAGACAGTGGGGTGTTGATTCATGTGTTCAACCAATTAACTAATGATTCACTCATAAATAACTCATGCATGTCAGGTCATATAGTTACCCAGTTGAGATTGGAGTTCAGGGAAAATGTACTATCATTTGTATACTCATCTGAATTGTATAGGTGGTGCATACAGTTAGAGAAAGGCCTATAATGATTTATGCAATTCCTTTGAGGAATTTCCTAATTAATAAGTGTCTAATTCCCAAGGAAAAAAACAAGGAAATAAGGACTTGGGAAAGTGAGAAATTGGTAAGTATTGGCCTACGCTTGTCTAGGAAGTAGTGAGATAGATAGAGATAGTGTAGAGGTTGCTCGGTATTGAGAAAAGCATTGTCATCTTCCCATATTTTCTTACTAATGCAATATACATATGGCAGGGGTTTTTAGTTGTGGATTTCCCTAGGGAATCATTGTGTAATGTGTTGATTGAATTCTTTCTCTTGTATGCTTCATGATTTCTGGATCCCTTAATTGTTTCAACTGATGAGTAGAGTAGATTCAAGTCTATTGTTTTAGAAAATTATTATTAGTAGTTTGAATCTACAAGGAACTTCTACATGGTATGAGATCATAAATCACTCTAGAAGAGGAAAAACAACTTTGTCTTTTCCATGTGAAATCGAATTTGTAGTACCATTCTTCAGAGTCAATAGGATGTCATTCTAAGAATTGAGACTCAAATATTCCCTTGAGGGTAGTTCGAACTGTTGGGTGTGGAGCTTGATTATCTTCTATATTCAAAGGTATCGCCACATTGGACCCCAGTTCGAAATGGGGGTGGCAACGCCACTCATAAAATATTCGCTGCAGGGGGGTCTGGGGGGGCGGCTGCGACCTTTGGGAGCCCCCCCTGGCGGGGGTTTTCGGGGGCAGTGCCCCCGAAGCTAAAAACAACTGTAAAATTGCCTTGTAAAACTACAGTAATTTCTAGTCAATCTGAGCCGTTCATTAGGCGGATGATCTGACGGTAGAACTTATGTTTAGTTTAGGGTTTTTTGCCCTAGGAGGCAACCCCTCTCTTTGTATGAGGGCATTGTATTTGAGGCTGTGTAATAGATGTGTCAACTGTGAGCGAGAAACAGAGAGGTGAGACTGTGAGAGAAAACAGAGGATATTACAGCAGATTTGCTGTAGGTTGTGTCTCTTCATTTTGCTAGATAATAGAAAGGAAGGACTGGCTATTCGGGGTGGATGTAGCCTAAACTGGGTGAACCATGTATATATGTGTCTCTCTTGTTTTGTGCCTTTTTCTTGTGTTTATATTTCTGCAATATTTTATGTGTTCCATTGCTCCGTAATATATAATATACTAACACGAACTATATTTATTGGAAGGATAGGATGGAGGTAGTGTTGGAAGACAACGGGCTGAAGGAATTCATAGACACTGATATTCCTAAGCCAACTAATGCTCAAGACCTGGAAGAGTGGAGAAAATGTGTTGCAAAGGTGAGAAGGGTTATCCTAGAAGGACTTAGAGATCATATTGTCTCAAACCTCCATGGTAGGAAGAATCCATATGCAATGTGGAAGGCCTTGAGAGACCCGTTTCAAAACATCAGTGACCACAGGAAGTTGGCATTGAAGGGAAAGCTCAGAACAATCAAGCTGTAGAAGGGCGACACAATACCAAAGTACTTGACCAACTTCACCCAATGTTAGGATGACCTTGGAAGTGTTGGTTTTATAGTTCCTGAAGATGATTTGGCCAGCCTAGCACTTCTAGGACTTCCCAAGAGATAGCACAACTACTAATATTCAGTAAATGGGAGGGAGAAGCTACTAGAGTGGGAGTGTTTATGGTCCAACTTGGTGCAAGAAGAGATTCAACAGAACACCAGAGATGAGACCTCATCCAAACAAGTGGAAGAGGATTTTGCATTAGTCGTCAAAGAAAATAAATCCAACGAAAATAGGTCCCAAGGAGAGGAGAGAAAGAAGAAAGACTTGTCTAACATCAAGTTCTTTCACTGTCATGAATTCAGACACTATGCCATGAAATGTCCATAGAAGAAGCTAAGCAAGAAGGATCCTATAGTAGCAACAACTAGCTTCACAATTCAAGTTTGATTTTACTCTCATTGCATCCTGTTACACAGTAATTTGTCATTTTCCTCATCTCAGTCCCTCTGCTTTGTCATGTGTCAAATAAACATGTTCATATCCTCCCACTCATGTAACAATATTAAGCAAATGCTCTCTAATGCTGAAGATTGACCGTTTCTTGACTAAGTTCCTGCATTGTCACTAGTAAAACCTTAAAATCTGTGATGGTTCTCTGTCATGCACTGTATCGTTGTGACGTTGTCATTAGTCCCCAGTTCATGATTAGCGACGATCCAGATTTGGCGAATTAGTTCAAACAACCGGCCTTTTGGATGTTTCTAGAGCTGGTTGTTGGGTCAATTTGGGTCACCTTTCTGCCTCTAGTATGGTGGTTCCGCCTCTTGTGCAAACTTCCTTGAGGATAAGCTCCCTCTCCATCATTTCATGGAGGCTCCTCCTCCTATAAAATCACTCACCATTACTATGATCTACTAGTTCCTAATTCTTGGATTGCTAGTTACTAGTTCTTTAGTTCTTTTGGTTGGGCAGTGCTGCTAGTGCTTTTGAGTTTGGTAGATAGCTTTGGTGTGAGTGTGACAAGTGTGGTATTGCTAATAGTTTGTAAGAGGTTGTGGAGTGCCATTAACTTTGTGTTAAAGCTTGTCAGTGAGAGAGAGATATTGTTTATTTGGGAGACCCATCCTTGAGAACGAATGCTTAAAGAAACATACTGGCTAGACCATCCAAGAATGCTTGCGACATCAAGACTTGATTGTAAGCTTTTCTCTTGATTCATTATTAATACAATCAATGATGATTTCCTATGTCTTGTATGTAATTTACTTGATAGCTCATGATTTCTTGACTTTACGAGTAAATAAATCATTGTTGTTCTCAGTTACGTGCTTTATTGTTTTTTTGTGGTGTTTCAGGTTGATTGCTCATTAGGGAGAAGGAAAGGAAGCTGGAGTAGCGCAACAAAACTTCATCAACCACTAGTTTGAGGTAGGCCTCCAACGATGACTATTTAAGGGAATCAATTGTTGTTTTGTCTTTGTTGTGACTAGAACCACTCTAGGGCTAGAGGGGTTGCCTCTGTCTGCAGAGGGAACACTTTCCTACTTCACAAGTTGGTGGCTCCACTGGGGAAGTCCTTCATATGTCTTTTTCTTATTTTCTCTTGTTTGGTTTTGATTTAGTGTCTCTTGAATTTTGGGGTTAAACTATCAATTTTTGGGTTACCTGGGTCAATCTGGGAAGTCCCATTACTGTCTGGAAGGATAATCTGGTGTCATTTAGGTGATTTTACTTTGTCTTTTGCTTAAGTGAGATCGTCGTTGAAGATAGCCTAACAGTCGCGACAACGTCACTGATGTTATAGCTTTGTACCCGCGACTATTTGGCTTTCGTCTCGGGTTGCTAGTTTAATTCCTGCGACGGCTCCTAAAATTGGACTGTCTCTTAAAACCGGTGTACTTTAGAGACTAGTCTCTAGTTGTCAGTGTAACACCAGTGACTAGTCTCTAGTTGTCAGTGTAACACCTGCGACGATTCCTGTAAAGTTTTTTTTACAACTTTACCTCCTGAATCCATCAGTCTTGTTTATCCCTTGTTGTTTCTTGTCTCTCATTAGTTTGTTTTGATTGCTTTTGGTTAAGGTACTGTCTCTTTGGTTTCATTGAGTGAGTCTTGTGTTTTTAGACCGTGTGACCTAGCTCTTTAAAGGTTTCGTTGAGAAGTCATTTGCTTGGGTTACTTTTCTATCCAAGGTTCATCCACAACCGTCTTATTGATTTCCTTGAGGCTTTTTCATTGCTTTTTTCTTGCTAGTTGATGTTTAGTCTTAATTATTGAACCAATTTTTGATATTGGCTCGATTTTTTCACTACCAGACATAGATTACAATTGTTTGGATCAATTGGTTCACGCTTGCTTGTTTGTCTCTTTAAAATTCAAAACAATCAAAATCAAAAGACTACATTCATTTTGTATACGAAAGTGAAAGTATATTTGCATTTCAAGTTTTCATGGTTAAGGAATTGGAAAGCAAATTTAAAATCTATCATTAGTAGTATCGATGCACTGTAGGATTGATGTGTTTATGCATTGTGTCTCTTAAGTGATCTTGGTGTCGTCTTGGTTTGGGAATGAGCTTTCTACCCTCCTTTAAGTAGGTGTTCATCGAAATGAAATATGCTTTACTCAGTTCTAGCTGCATCCTAGGGTTTGATATACATACGGTAAGGCTTGGAAACTGAAACATAATTCAAGATCAACCCTAAAATTAAATGAATGAACTTAACAATGCATTGGAACTTAACGCACATTATTTAGAGGTCTAGGCTAGAGACATGCTCTGGTGTTGTTAAACCTAGTCACTATTGCTTTCGCTTAAGGTTGGGTGATTCCTCCTTCTGTGACTCAATAGCTGCTATTATGGACTTGTGCTGCCAGTACCATCAAGTATATGTTGGGAGACCCCATTAGGTTATCATCTTATATCCTTAGGAAGCCATGTCTTCCGTCTTGAAAACCGTAATGCATCGAACACAACATTCAGGAAGATTGACTGCCATATGGGAAGTCCTTGGTTTTCATATGATCGCCAAGGTGTATATGCAGTTTTACGGGTTGTTTGGTAAACCTTTTGCCTAGTTTCTCCAGAGTAGTCACTTTCGTTCCTTTTCAAACTCCTTAAAAGAAAAGGTCCATCTAAGCACTTGTCCTTTCAGGCTCATTAAATATTCGAACATGACTAGAGTCACCTTTTTGTCCTTTTCTCGACTCTCTAAAGATGAAAAGGTCAAGTTTTGTTCCTGTGTCATAAAATTTATTGCCCATGAAATATTCTTGGTAATAGTTCGAGTTCTTTATTGTGATAAGAGTGTTTTTCATTCTTGTTCCCGATGACAACCTTCCCCGAGTCTACTGGCCAAGGTCTTCCTACAGATGGAACTCGTGGTCCATTTCCTCCACTTGGAAATGCTGGTGCTCCATATATGGCAACGTTGTCTTTTCCTAGGTTAACCATCGGTTTTCCGTTTGGTTGTTTTCGACCTCAGTGGTTCCGATTCTCATGAATCATGTTCCACCATCTCCTTAATCTGAACCTTGACACGTTGATTCCAAGGTTGAGCCTGCACCTTCTTCCCCTGTTCCTTCATCTTCATCTCCTACTTTGCCTAGTGAAAGTTCCACATCTAGTAACCAGGAGACTAAGAAGAAGAAGAAGAAGACAAAGAAGAAGAAGAAGTTGGATAAGTGCCAGCCCACCCATGCAGCTATTGCTCTGAGTACATCTCAGGTCAGACCACCTTCTGCTCCTCCGCAAAAGGTTAAGTTTCCTTGTAAATTGTGCAAGGGTGACCATTTTCTTCATGATTGTCCTGGCATCCCTAGGATCTTAGAAGTATGGTCTCATGATCTGGCTCGTCCCTCATCATCCTTTGAAGCTCATGACGATGCTACCCTATCAACTGGTAGTGGTAAGAAGAAAGGGAAGATTCGATTCCCATGTAGACTGTGTGAAGGCAACCATCCCCTTCACCTTTGTCTGCTCATGGATAAAGCTTCTGCCATTTTGGAAAGTCTTACAGCTTCTTCACCTCAACTTCCCATTGGTTATCAGAGGCTCTCTTCAGACCCTCTCCCCATTGACAAAGAGATTGACTTAGATTCTTCTCTTATCCACCCTTCTCTTCCCGAACTTGGGTGTGCTCAGCCTGTTCCTGACCAACCATTGGTCAGCAAGAGTGTCAACTTGGATTCACCACCCGTTGCTCACTCTATTCCAGAAGAGCATCATGATTACACTACTCATGTTCTTCTTGTCTCGTTAGATTCTCCTGAGTCCGAGAATGACCCTCCTATCCCAGCTGATTTAGAGGGTCCTTCTTCTGTTCTTGTAGAGCATGGGGGCAATCATATGATACCCCCACCAAGTAGTTCGGTCGTTTCTTTTGACTAGAGTCACTTGACTGCTTTCCGCCTTCCCTCCTATGTGCCTTTCCAGATTACAATACATGCCTATAATAAGGCAATACCTTGCACTTTCTTAGATGAAGGTGCGCCGGTTAGCCTCATGAATTTCACTACTTGGCAAGCTTTGGGCTCCCCACAGCTTGTGCCAGTCACTCAGAATCTGTTAGCGTTTGATAGAGGAACTAGTCAACCTTTAGGGATCCTTCTAAATTTTCCTGTTACTTTGGGAGGCAAAACCGTCTATATAGACGTGATGGTTGTCCAAGGTGCTTTAGATTTCAGTCTTCTCCTTGGCCGTGATTATATTTATGCCATGGGGGCTCTCGTTTCTTCACTTGTCCGTGTGGTTTGTTTTTCGCATGATGGAAGAATGGTGACTATTGATCAATTGTCGTTCTTTAGTCACTCGGTGCCTCCTATACCACCATCATCCCCCATCGGTTCTTATCCGCAAGCAGTACCTTCCTTGCCACAGGTCAATTATGTGGCTACCTATTTCGTCTCTGCATCTACTGATGATCATGCAGATGGTCTTGTACATCATGTACTGGGGGCATTGGAACCCGATCTATCATTAGTACCTCGTGACATGCATTCATCCCATAGTGCGTTTCTTCCATCCTACGAAGACCTCTTGGGAGCCATGTTCTCATATGGCTAATGAACAGGGGTACGAGGATAGTTTGTTCCTGTGTCAACCTCATTAAAAAATGAAACAAGGAGTGACGAGGATAGTTTGTCCCTATGTCAACCTCGTTAAAAAATGAAATAAGGAGTGCTGAGGAGAGTTGTTTTCTTATGTCGACCTCGTTAAAAAATGAATCAAGGTCGAGGAAAGTTCTTATCTTGTGTCGACCTCGTTAAAAAATGAAACAAGGAGTACTGACGAGAGTTCTTTTCTTGTGTCGACCTCGTTACAAAATGAAACAAGGATCAACGAGCATAGTTCCCAATCTTGTGTCAAGCTCGTTAAAAAATGAAACAAGGGTTATGAGGATAGTTCTTTTACTGTGTCAACCTCATTAAAAAATGAAACACCTCCCTTTCCAAATCAAGTCTTTGATTAAGATCTCGTAAAATCCAAGTCGAGTCTTTCCAAGATCTTGAAAGTGAACCTTCATTCCATCCACCTCGTTGCGTCCAATGAAGCTTGGGGAGCATGTACCTCGATTTGCGTCGTTATGCTGGGGGCATGCAAACTCATAACAAGCATAGTTTTTCATTTCAAGCTTGTGTAAACATGAAACTGAATCCAAGCAGAGTTATCCATTGTTCAAGCTTGTGTAAAAATGAACCCATACCCGATTTACATCTCGTGATTGCCTTTTTTATCCGCTAAATTCTGCTAGATGAGCCTTGGTTGTTTCATTCCATTGCCACCATCTCTTTGGCCGATCATATGATTTCACTTGGTTGTTTTTCCTTTCCTAAGGGACCGCAGCGATGAGTGGTTTTATTAGCTAGCCTCTTGACCATTACGTGTTTTGAGCAGTCCCACCATTGCCGGAACTAGCTACTACCCTTTATACCACTCATTCCTCTAGGACGAGTCACCTTTAATCTTTTTTTCTGACTCGTAAAAAATGAAAAGATTGCCGAGTTTTCCTTTTTAACTCGTTAAATGGAACTAAAAAGGCGATCCACTTTCAGCTCTTTTCTGATCGTATAAATGTGAAAAGATATCTAGACTTTTGTTGTTACAAGTTCGATTTTGGTTATGAAACGACGTGTCTCCGATCACTTTTTTACTTTTTTCAGATCGAGACCACTAATTACAAAAAGTACTCCTTGGTCGTAATGGTCAAGCGGTTCTCTCGAGTATTATTTTATACCTCTTCGAGTTTGAGGGACACAAATGTATGAAAGAGGACCCCCCTGGAGTTTTCTTTTCCGTGTCTTTTTCAAACTCTCTAAACATGAAAAAGACTCCAAGTTTTTCCTATGTCGGACTCATTAAACCTTGACGACATTGGACTCGTCGCCATGACGAGACTCGAGCTTCTCCTCCCTCGGGCTCGTTAAACTATCAGAGGTTGGATTTTTCCAAAGGTGGAACTTATATTACAAGCATGTGCTATCCCCTTGAAGCTTGTTTTCAAAAATAATTGGGGTACTTGCCAACAATGGTGGGGGAAAATTTGGAAGTCATCATTGGATATTTGCATTAGCTAGTCACTCTTGAACATCGACACTTTTGCTTCTTGTCAGGTTGGGATATCTACACATCGTCATTTGGCCTTTTGGGGTTTTGGGTTTCCATTTTACCTCATTCCATCAGATCCATGTTGTCTCTATTGAGCCTCTGATCCCTTACTACCAAAATTCTGCCACATTCCGCAGTCGTGCCACTGATATGTTTAAGAGTATAATCCTTCTGCAGTTCACACCCTTACCTCCTCCTCTGATACTCTATTTCACCATCTACCACTTGTTCCTTTTCTCGTGTCGTTGAGGGGGGAAACATTATGGCCTTCCTACGATGGATCATCTCTTGTCGACATCAGCTCATTATCCAAGAGATTGATCTAGAGATCACTTTCGGTACCGGAGCTTACATGCCTCAATGGCAAGTTCTTCGTGCCTAACGATAGACTCTCATCATTGGTCTTTGATTGGGTGACTCCACAAGTGTTCAACATCAGTTCATTTTTCACACTTAGTGGATTGTACTAGACAGTACCTTGAGATCCATTGGCATTATTGGTGGTTTCTCTAGCGCTTGTTAATGGTTTCCATCATTGACCGGTAATCAAGTGACTTTCTATCATGCTCAACCTCAGCACATCTATTCGCATGTTAGAATTTGTACTATGATCAATTGGGTTTTCAAGACCCCTAACTAAGATTACATATGTTCGAGTTGCATGGATTGGTTCGTGATTACATACATAACTCTTTGATGGATGGCTGCGACCATACCTGAGTCTTCATGGATGGCTGCGACCATACCTTTATCATTATCATGGTCTTGTCAATTGGGTGGCTACATCCATACCACAGACCAAGTTTCATATGTCTTTTGGATGGCTATGCCCATGCCTAGACTAAATGTGTTTCACTATCAGAGATATCAGTTGTACTTGTGCTTGCAGGTTCTTCAAAGTGGTGTTCCAATTCAGACAGTTTCGTAAATTCTTTCACCCCTCCTACTCTCTCAGGCTTCATGCTTTAGGGGGCATCTATTACATAGTAATTTGTCACTGTCCTCATCTCAGTCCCTCCGCTGTGTCATGTGTCAAATAAACATGTTCATATCTTCCCACTCATGTAAGAAGATTAAGAAAATGCTCTCTAATGTTGAAGATTAACACTTTTTTGACTAAGTTCTTGCATCGTTGCTAGTAAACCCTTAAAATCCATGACGGTTCTCTGTCATGCACTGTATTGTTACGACGTCGTCGCTAGTCCCCAGTTCATGACCCGCGACGATCTAGATTTGGCAAATTAATTCAAATAGTCAGCCTTCTGGATGTTTCTAGAGCTGGTTGTTGGGTCAGTTTGGGTTGCCTTTTCGCCTCTGGGATGGTGGTTCCGCCTCTTTTGCAACCTTCCTTGAGGATAATCTCCCTCTCTTTCGTTTCATGTAGGATTCTCCTCCTATAAAATCACTCACAATTGCTATGATCTACTAGTTCCTAATCCTTGGATTGCTAGTTACTAGTTCTTTAGTTCTTTTGGTTGGGCAGTGCTGCTAGTGCTTTTGAGTTTGGTAGATAGCTTTGGTGTGAGTGTGACAATTGTGGGATTGCTAATAGTTTGTAAGAGGTTATGGAGTGCCCTTAACTTTGTATTAAAGCTTGTGAGTAAGAGAGAGATATTGTTTATTTGGGAGACCCATCCTTGAGAGTGAATGCTTGAGGAAACATATTGGCTAGACCCTACGAGAAGGCTTGCGATGTCAAGACTTGGTTGTAAGCTTTGCTCTTGATTCGTTATTAATACAATCAATGATGATTTCCTATGTCTTGTATTTAATTTACTTGATAGCTCATGGTTTCTTGACTTTATGAGTAAATAGATCATTTTTGTTCTCGGTTACGTGCTCTGTTGTTTTCTTATGGTGTTTCAAGTTGATTTCTCATTAGGAAGAAGGAAACGGAAGCTAGAGCAGCGCAACAAAACTTCATCAACCACCGGTTTGAGGTAGGCCTCCAACGATGACTATTTAATGGAATCAATTGTTGTTTTGTCTTTGCTGTGACTAGACCCACTCTAGGGCTAGAGGGGTTGCCTCTGTCCGCAAAGGGAGCACTTTTCTACTTCACATATCCATGGAAAGTGCTATAATGGGAAGCATGTGGTATCTCGACAAAATTCCCTCATTCTATATGACGAGGAATATAGATCTCTTCAGTGACTTGGAGGAGAAAGACCTCAAGAAGAACATAGAGTTTGGAGATGATGGGAGGTAGAGTGTGACAAGGCTCCCATATCAGACTCACAGATGTGTTTTTTGTTCCAAGACTAAAGAATAATCTTGTTTTCATCATGGTATTGGAAGACTATGGCTATGATGTGATATTTAGCAAAGGAAAGGTTTTCCTTAGACACATCGCCATGAGACAGGTGAAGAAGATGAGTGTATGAATCGAGAACCTATATGCACTTGAGGTCAAAGATGCATAGAAAGCCTTGAGGAGTAAGGAAAAGGTTAGAGACTTGATGGTTGTGAGGGAGCATGTTAGACCTCTTAATATGCATCCTCATAAGAATCATCAGAAATTTGTGGAGCAAACACAATTGGAGAATTAGACAAAAGGTTGAGTGGAGACATCCACTCAAGAAGAGACCTCCAGTAGGGGGGAATTTCAAGCCAAGTGGGAAAAGGGAGAACATGTTGCCATATCTGCAGGTGAGAGGTGGGGTGATGTGAAGAAATAGTCCCAAGGGTGAAGAAATTTGGGCAGGATCCATTGAGGTGTTTTTTATCTCATGGACCATTACCTTGCTACAGGGGCCCACAGTCTCGAGTAGTAGGAGGATCAATGTCAGTCAGATATTGAGGAGTGCATAGTAGTGTTGATAGTAGAGTAGGAGGCTCAATAGCAGAGGCAACAGTAGCACATTTTTTCACAGGATACAGTTGGAGACATCATTGATTCAATTTATTTTGTTTGGATGCTATTTAGTTGCAAATGTTGTAGTAGCAACATAAACAATGATAACATTTTCATGCAAAAAAATTCCAAAGGTATTGGATCAGGATAGATGTGAATCCATTTCTTGTTAAGAGGGAGTGTTAAAAATCGCAACTAGAAATTTTTAAAATAACATCAAGAAAGATTCTAATTTAATTTTGTCCTTGAATTAAATTAGGAATAAAATTGTAATTCCATATCACATGACAATTTGTATTAGTTAACTAAGTTATGTTGAATTAGTTGTCTCAGTTAATTTGAGTTGAGGGTGTGACTTGAGTCATGTGGAGTGTCTCCTACATTATAGGAGCCCTGATTGAGTTTATTTTGAGCTGTAATTAATGAATTCAGTTTAACTGAGTTAAATTCAGTTAAACTAGTTCCAACTAATGGAGGAACTAGTAGGAGGTTAGGCAGTGGGGTGTTGCTTCATGTATTCAACCAGTTAATTGATGATTCACTCATAAATAAATCATGCATGTCAGATCTGAGAGTTACCCAGTTGAGATTGGAGTTCAGGGACAATGTAGTATCATTTGTATAATCATCTTAATTGTACAAGTGGTGCATGCAGTCAAAGAAATACCTATGATGGATTGTGTAATTCCTTTGAGGAATTTCCCTAATTATTATGGGGCCAATTCCCAAGGAAACAGTGCAAGGAAATAGGGACTTGGAAAGTGATAAATTGGTTAATTATTGGCCTAAGATTTTCTAAGAAGCAGTGAGATAGATAGAGATAGTGCATAGGTTTCTCGGGCTTGAGCAAAGCATTGCAACTTCTCATATTTTATAACTAAATCAATATATAGATAGTAGGGGCTTTTAGTTGTGGATTTCCCCAGGAAATCATTTTGTAATGTGTTGATTGAATTCTTTCTCTTGTATGCTTCGTGATTTCATGATTGTTTAATTGTTTTCCCTTATGAGTAGAGTAAATTCAAGTCTATTGTTTAAGAAAATTATAATTAACAGTTTGAATCTACAAGGAATTTCTACATTATGTTATAAATTAGTTATATATGTTTTCTATATTGTGTATGATTTGAGTATTAAATGATATTGTTATGCAATTTTATCCATATAGGTGAATGCATTAGACATGCATAACATGTCATTGGAAGTAAATAAAATGAAAAATCATAAAAAAAACTAGGATACGATGGTCACAAGGGTATGGACATGTCCCATCATATGGCTGAAATGCACCAGCAAGTGGCTAGGGGAATTACAAACTGGTATCATAGCATAGTTTTACCACACTAGAGACATATGGGTCGAACTCTATTATAGAGGAAATCATAGATTGTGGGAAATTGTTTGACAAAATTTGCAGGGAATGGTGATCAATAAAATCCCAAGTTTGGAATGAAATCCACAAGAATGATAGATATATAAGTTGACTTAGGAAATTCTTCATTGATGGACACATTTTAGTAGAAAAATGCTATTTTTGTGTGTATGAAGATTCAATGAAAGTAAATATTATTAAATGGAATGAAAATATGATTTTGTTTTTCCATATTTTGACGTCAATAGTGTCACGCCCATGTTCAACCATTAGAATGTAAATAACATGTATATATTGAAGTAGGATGGTGAGTTGAGGACATCTTTTGAGTGTCAGAACACCCATTTTTATGTCTATATCTGAGTAATGGGGTTCTGGTGCCCACATGTACATGTTTTATATTTTGAGACTAGAAGGGCTCGCAATGTAATTATGTAACATATCTATATTAATAAAATAAATGGTTGTAGAACAAAAAAAAGTAAACAAGTATTGAGAGTTGAGACTCCATGGATGAGTGGAAAGGGGGCTTAAATGATTTAATTATAATAAAAATAAGTTTATATGCATATAATCAAAGTATGTTCAAGGATTCGATGGTGTTATAGCAGTTACAACAACCACAAAATTATTACACAAGAGTTAAATTTTAGAGTTCCATATTATTCAAAATCATAAAAATTTAGGTGGAGTTATGGTTCATATCCTAATTAAGGTTCAGGGATTTGAACCTAATTATCTTTTAAAAGATGAATTTCCCATGGAACTGTCATAGCACAGTGCAACAAAACGTTGCAGTATAATGCATCAGATTGTACCAATCATCATGTACAAACACAAACATTGAAAATCATAGAAAGGGATACAAGGCAGAACATACACACTACCTTTATTGATTGAGCTGAACTACAAATTTAGATGATTTTGTGAAGATCATTCTAAAATTCAGGAAGTATAAGTTATTTTTATTCCAAAATTTGGGGAGGGGGCATGATCATCAACTTGTTGGAAGAGGAACACACGTACACGGTCCAATTTGTAAGTTTATTTTTCCAACTTTCCACTAAAAAAATCCTTCCCAATTCCTAAAACCTTGACACTTCTTTTACGAAATAAGTTGAACTAAAGATTTAGGTGATTTTGTGAAGACCACTCTAAACTTTAGGGAGTGAGAATACATTTATATTCCAAAAGTAGCAAAGGGGAAGGATCATCAACCTTTTAAGGTGAAAGATGACTGCACGCTCCTATTTGAAATTATTTTCCAAACATTCTATTAAAAAGACTCGTAACTCTAAAACATACATTCTAGATACATTTACTGAGTGAGTTGAACTAAAGATTTGGCTGATTTTGTGAAAATCGCTCTCATCTTCAACGAGTATGAATCCGAAATATTTTATATAAATGATAAAAGTATTATCTTATTTTTTATTTTAATTATTTTGATGGATACTTATTAAGTTTTTTTAATTGAAGAAAATTAATTTTGTTAAGTTAATATAATTCCCATATTATACATTCATAATCAAATTATTGACAATGTCTTTAAGGTGGATACCTAATCAATTGCGCTAATTCACTAAATCCTTTGGATGTAAATATGACTTCAATTTTATTAAGTTTATTATTATTTTAATAATATTAATATGATCATAATAATTTTGGGACTAGGAACATGGGAATAAGTGTCTACTCAAGGTAATGATATACATTTGAAAGTTAGCTAATTCTAGCATGTTTTTGTGTAATGAAAAGACTCAACATGGTATCAGAGGCTTGACCTAGGCTCCATTCCATTGAGTTAATATGGAGGGTGAGTATTAGACAACCCATCATACCTACGGGAATCAATCATGTGGACTGACCACCACCCTAGGAACATGGAACTAGCTACTCACTCAAGGTTATGTTATAGGTTTCAAAGTTGACTAATACTTGTGTTTTTTCTGCAAACTTCAATAATAACCCAAAAATGCACCCACTTACACACTAATTTATTGGCTATATAACTCAATGATCCCACCACCCAAAATCCTTCTAACCTAATAACCCCATCAATCCTCCACCCTCTATAAACACATTCGCCACCATTGTTGTCATTAACACATAGTGACCATGGTTTATCTTTATTAACCATTTTGACACCATATATTGTATGTGTCCTTGTAACACCCCAACTAAACCCATGGATTGTAAATAACATTTAGATATGAAACTTAGGTTGGTGAGTGGGTACACATTAATTAGGTTGGTGAATAGTGTTAGAAATTAAATAACAGAGAGATGGAACACATAAAATATTGTGGAAACACAAACAAAAAAAAAAAACATAAAAAGAGAGACACAGGTGGTTCACCCAATTTGGGCTATGTTGATGGAGAAATAGTTAGGCCTTCCTTTTATATTATCCAACAAAGTGAAGCGATATAACATATAACAAATCCACTGTGATTTTATCTTCGCTCTCAGATAATCTCCTCTCTCTTGATTACACAAAATAATCATCCATAGTTGTAATACAATTCCCTCATATAAACAGAGGGTTTTCCTCTAGGGGAAAAAACCAAAAATTAACATAACTTATATCATCAGATCTTTCACTTGATGAACAATGCAGATTAACTACGAAATTATAATATTTTATAAAGTAATTTTTCATCTAATTTTTTCTTTAAAGGCACTACCCCCGAACCCCCGCTAGGGGGGGGTCAAAATAATTACAACTCCCCCTCCTCTCCCACTTGCAGCCCCTCGCCCCCACCCCCCCCATCTTTAACTCCCCTGGAAGCAATAGTTTTTTTTTTGGGGGGGGGGGGAGGGTGGGGGGGCAATCCCCCTAAAATTCCTCCATCAGGGACTAGGATCTAACCACGTTCAAAACAAAAATCTCTGAATAATCTTGAAAATAATCAGGTTCCACACCTAATAATCTCCCACTTGAAGACTGATCATATAAACTCCATTGTTGCTTCCCTTTTTGAAAAATTCATGTACTTGAACTTAGCTATTTATCATTTTTACCATTATACCCAAAGACCAATTGAAACTGAACAAGAAACTTAGTTTCTCCCTAGTTACCACCTTTGTCGACTTATTTGCAAGATTTTGGCTAGTGCATATCTTTTCCAGCTTCAATTATCCATCTTCCAGAACTGACTCTATGAAATGGTACCTACGTTGTATATGTTTTGTCTTCTAATAAAATGTTGATTTCTTTGCAAGATGAATGGCACTTTGGCTGTCTCTATATAACCTGCTCATCTCCTGCTTCTTTCCCAACTCATCCATAAACCCTTATAACCAAATCGTTTCTTTACTAGCCTTTGTAGTAGCAACATACTCTACTTTTGTTGTTGAAAGTGCAACAATGTTTTGAGATTTTGAAACCCAACTGACAATTGTTCCACCTACAGTAAACACATACCCTATGGTGCTCCTCCTATCATCTCTATCACCTCCCATATCTACATCAACATATGCTTGTAAAATAGTGTTTGAGCCTATAAAACATATCTTCTCAGGTTCCTTTGGTTGGAAGTCATGTTTAATAACATCTTTTACCTCTCTAAACACCACATCTCGGTTGTACACAACCTTCTATGTGACTGGGTTCCAAAGCTTATAACCCTTTAAACCATCCTTATGCCCAATAAGGATGCACTTTTCAGATTTACTATCCAACTTGGTTCATTTATCCTTTGGAACATGTACATATGCATCACATCCAAATACCCTCAGATGTGAAAGAGAGGGTTTCTTACCAGTCCATACCTCTTGTGGAGTCTTATCCTCCAACGGTGATGAAGGTGACCTATTGACCAAGTAACATGCAGTATCCACTGCCTCTGCCCAGAATTCTTGTCCTAACCCGGCACCACTGATCATGCTTCTTGCCCTTTCCATCAATGTCTTATTCATTCTTTTTGCAACTCCATTTTGCTGAGGTGTATATGGAGTAGTCTTTTGTCGTGCTATACCATACTTCTTACAGAATTCTTCAAATTCCTTGCTACAAAACTCTCCACCATTATTTGTCCTCATCACCTTTATCTTCTTCTCTGTCTAATTTTCCACGAGAGCCTTAAATTCTTTAAACCTGTCAAAGGCTTCAGATTTCTTCTTAATAAAATATATCCATGTATCCTTGAGAAGTGATCTATAAATGATACATAGTACACATACTTACCTAGTGATGGAACCTTCATAGGTCTAAACACATCACTGTGCACAAGTTCTAATATCTGTTTCACCCTCTTACTACCAAAGGGGAAACTCACCCGATTCTGCTTCCCATATACACAATTTTCACAGAAATCAAAATCCAGAGAGCTATTACTCATACCTTCTACCATACATTTACCATGAAGTATTCGAAGGCCCTTCTCTCCAATATGTCCAAGCCTTTGATGCCACACCATGGTCTTCTCTCCAGAAACCACTAGATTTTCTGCTCCACTTTCAGGAACCACAAAACTGTTGCACCCATCAATAACAGTGCTACCTTGCAGCTTGTACAGAGTTCCAATTCGAACTCCCCACCTCAATACCAGTGCTCCCTGAACCATCTTGCAGGTATCCTTCTCGAACACTATTTTTACACCTGCATCATCCAACTTGCTAACAAAAATTAGATTTCTGGCTAATGCAAGAATATGTAGAACCCTCGGAAGTGTTCTAACCCTTCCACCTTGTAGCTTCAACTTTACTTTTCCACAACCAATGATTCTAGCCTTCCTATCATCCCCCAAGAAGACATCACCACCATCATATTTCTCATACTCACAGAACCACTCTCTATGGGGAGTGAAGCGAAAGGATGCACCTGAGTCAATCAACCATGCCTCATGATCTACATGTGTACTTGAAGAAGCCAAGTACACATCCCCACCTTCATCCGAGGTGGTTTTCACCTCTGCAGAAGGAGTATCATCAGATCCCTTTCCTTTATCAGGAGCTTTAGATTTATAGTCCATTTTGTAGTGCCCTTCCTTTCCGCATTTCCAGCACACCAGCTTTACAAGTTTTCATGGAGAATTAAATATCCCTCTAGATTTAGATATCCCACTCAATGACTTATTTTTGTTTCTGTTCTAGGACTGTCCTCGTATAGACAAGGCATCACCATTTTGGCTCTCCATATTTTTCCGTCTCATCTCCTCTGTCAGCAAGGCTGAGACTATTTCATCAAACTGCAAGGAAATTGCATTGCTACCTATTGCGATACCCAGACTATCCCATGAATCTGGTAGAGAACACAACAAACTGATGCACTTATCTTCATCTGAAATTTTAATATCAACAGATCCTAACTGACTTACCACAGTATTAAATTCGTTTAGATGCTATATCACCAAGTCTCCATCTTTCATCCTCAAGTTATATATCTTTTTCTACAGGAACAATTTATTCACCAGAGACTTAGATTGGTAGAAAGTCCCTAACTTGTACATAAAGCCTTCGTTGTAGCTTCCCCTGATACATTCAACAATACTGAATCTGAGACACACAATCGTATTGTGCTCTTTGCCTTCCAATCCAAATTCTTCCATTCTTCATCGGACACTCCCGTTGGTTTAGTACCTGGATCTACCGTGATCCACTGATCTTTATCCACCAATAGATCCTCCATCTTGAGTTTCCACAACTCAAAACTCTCACCATTAAAATTTTCAATCTTTATCTTTCCACTGCTCGCCATATTCTTTCACCACCAGAATCGATCTCGTAGATCTCCCATTGAACAGGGTCTACCACAGGCCTGAGCAAAACCCCTCAGCAACAAAGGCATTCCCTTGAAGCCAAAATTTCTCTAATACCAAATGTAGGTTTTAACCCCGTACAGAAATTACCTGCATACGAATTCTAAAACACATAAAATAAACAATGCGATAGCATAACACATAAAACACATATACACAAAGATTTTACCCTGGATCCCAAAACCCGGACTACCAGCTTGATTTTTCATTATGTTCCTTTCAATGTTATAATACATATTTATACATGCCGAAGCATCCAATACCATGGACCAAAAATCCATTGTGTCCAATACCATGGACCGAAAACCATCGTGTCCAAAAACATGTGTGAAAATCATGCACAAAACCATGGGTGGGTCTGCCCATCCTAACATAGGTCCAAAACCAAAATTTTCCGTGACGCTGCCCCGGACCCCATAAAGTGGGGTTACGGGTACGCCTTAAACCCCCTGTGACCCCCCCATCCCCTTGCTACATAATCGGTGCAATGAAGGGGGGCTCTTCCCCCCCTCTAACCCCCCAGTTAACTACGTGCGCTAGTCATGGAAAGAATATGACACAGCCCAACACGCTCCTGGGAATTGACTAGGCTACTGATATGAACAAGGTAATCAATCTAAAGAAGTGAAAGATGATCTTTGAAAAGAAATCACCGCGCATAATAATACACCCAGATCCTACTGAACCAGTCCATGACTATGAGAGTGGTTATGATCTAGACTGCATCTATAAGATAACAACGGGAGACCAAGACTGGGTGAATCCCACCATGGATGGATGGATTACATGGGAGCGCGAGAGTTCCTACACTTTAGATTCCGATGAAGAAATAGAACGCTAGCAGAATCAGTTACACGAAGTAACCACGCTGAATTGCAACATGATGACCGAGTCACTACATTGTGTGTCGTCAGAGGTAAGAAACGTACCTACTTATGATGGTCTAAATTAGGTAGATACCTTTCTGGATGCATTTGAAAGGGAGGTGCCAGAAAAGCAATGCTTCCAGGCCTTGGACTGGGTAATGGGTGCTACGCCCACAAGATGGTGGGGTACGCACAAGGGAAGCTTTGATGATTGGTGCGAATGTAGGAGGATGATGAGAGAAGGATTTGGGAAGCATAATATGTGACTAATAGACAAGTACGATGGGCAGAATGATCCACGTGAGCATTTGGCCAAAGTGAAGAAGAACTATTCTACCACTGAACGTGAAGGGCTAGCTATGGTGTATGCGCTCCAGAAGTACCGACACTACTTTCTAGGAGGCCACTTTAAGATGTATACGGACCACTCCACGCTAAAGTACTTGCTAATTAAGCCTGTGTTTGGGGGGAAAATTTGCAGATGGCTCTTATTTTTCCAAGAGTATGATTTTGAAGTTATTGTGAAGCCTGGATGATTGAACGTGGGACCAAACCATTTGTCGTGCATCAAAACAGGAGAGGAACCTACTAACTTGGAGGAAGGATTTCCTAACGCACATCTATTTGTAGTGATTTTCGCAGATGGTCATTTCAAGGATATAATACACTTCCTAACAACAAGAACTACACTAGAAGGATACTCTGTCTAACAAAAGAAGGAATTAGTGGTGTGCATGGTAGATTTCTCTATCATTGCTAGGCATCTATACAAGATGGGGAATGATGAAATACTGCGAAGGTATGTACCTAATTTTGAATGAAGCAACATCCTTGCAGACACTCATGGGGGCACCACGGGAGGACATTAAGCAGGGAGAGCAACCGCGCAGAAGATTCTACGTGTTGGGTTGTGGTGGCCAACCCTTCATCAAGATTCAAAAGCATATTGCGAGGTGTGTGATGTATGTCAAAGAATAGGTAGGCCATTGCGGAGGGATGAAATGCCTTTGAATCCACAAATAACATTGCAACGCTTCAAAAAATAGGTAATATATTTTGTAGGACCTATTAAGCCCCAAGGAAAGATAGGCACGAGGTACATTATCACTACGATGGAATACTTGACTCATTGGGAAGAAAGGCAACCAGTGAAGGATTACACAGGCGTGACTGCCATGAAGTTTCTATTAGAGCATGTACTGACATGATTTGGATGTCCAAGGATCTTGATGAGTGATCATGTTACGCACTTCCTGAATGAGATAATCAATGCACTAACGAAAGAATTTCAGGTGTATCACCAGAAGAGCACACCTTATCACCCATAACCTAATGGGATTGTGGAGGCATTCAACAAAATGCTTGAAAACAAGCTGACCAAAGTTAGCAATGCTCAGCGAAGTGATTGGGAGCTATGCATACCTACAATATTATTGGCTTATTGAATGACTTGCAAAAATATGATGAGACAAAGTCCTTTTAGGCTTGTCTATGATGTGGAAGCCATAATTCCTATGGAATACATCATGCCTAGTTTGCACATAGCAATGCTCACAGGTATGATGGATTGTGGAGCCCTGGAAGAGAGGCTCACGTAACTGGATGAACTCGAGGAAGAAAGATTTTTGGCTGGATTTCACCAACAGGTCCAAAACCACCGTGAAAAGGCATGACACGATAGAAACATCAAGATGTGCACATTCAAGGTAAATGATGTGGTTTTGTTGTATGATAGTAAGTTTGATAAGTTCCCAAGAAAGTTCAAGATGCATTGGTTAGGGCCCTATGTTATTAAGGAGATTACCGATGGTGGCACGGTCCAGTTGGTTAAGTTAAATGGAGAACCCTTCATAGGAAAGGTGAATGGAAATCACTTGAAGCCATACACCGGCAATCCAACCATGTGACTAAATAAAAGTAGCACAGTCTTAGTGCTCCAGGCAGCTAAAAGGAGGCGTGGGACTAGAAGCTACACTGCCCGGGTTGGGGAGCTACGCAATGTCAGGACTGCGCGAAGCAGCAAAGTGTCACAGGATCCACGACAACGTGAAGATAGTTGCATTAGTGCGTAGGTCCACTAGAAAGTGATTGCTAAAGTCACTATTCACGATTTGATGGTCAGTTTGGGGCCAAATGGAGTAGGCGATAGGTATTTAAGGCGAACTTTATGGGATAGATTCTTGAAAATCTACCGCCAATCTAGCGTTTATGGGTTGAATGTGGGGGGAACGGTTGAATTTGAATTCAAAAGGCCCTATAAATTACAAGTGGATGTCCAGCAAAAAACACTTGGCATTTTGAAAATTTAGTTGTTGCACTATCAGCTGTGTATGGACCTTGCGAATTTTGAGGCTTTGAGAGCAAGTTCAGTGTTTGAGAGATTGTTGAAGGAGATGTAGGACCTCCTGACCAGAATGATGTCAACACCCGAGGAAGCCGCACAGGAAATTGCGGTAGTAGAATCCCAAGATAGTGACGAAGTGATAGTTGAGGTCCCTAAATCACTTAGAACACTAAGAACTAAGAAGGATAAGCAGGCTATGATCCCGGTGCACGTCTCACCAAGAAACCCACAGTGGGCCAAGCTTACTTTGTAGGAAAAGGGGAAAGCCATTAATCTGGAGGCCAATGAGGAAAAATCTAAAGAAATCTTGGTGGATGAAGAGGACGTGGAAATGGAATTTGAAACCCAGGGTGCAGACCCTATTACCAAGTTACTTGAATATGTTCCTCTGCGCAAGGGCAAAGCCAAGGTACCAAAGGACATAGACGAGAGCAAGAGCTCCCTGCAAACTCCGCTACTCCCAGATGACATTGTTTTTGAGGGGCCACACTTAGGACACGTTCCTATGCTAAAGTTCGAAGATTGGGACCTCGCAGATCACGAGAAATTCCCACTTTTAGCGACTAAGTAGCTAATGCACTAACAGATTGACGTGACTGCTGAAACGATTGAATTCGAGCCGTCGACCTGGCTCAAGGGTGTATAGAAAGCTGGGTTGCTCAACCTACTTCGGGTGATGCATTACCACCGCACCCTAGTGACCATCTTTGTTATCGGGCAGTTGCTCTTCTTGGTGCATGATGGGTGTTTGTGGCTGGAGGAGCCCATTCCCATCATACATCACTTGATTCACTAGATCACACAACTACCTTACTCATGGGAGGATCCATCCAATATATCAGAAGGGAAAGGTGGCAAGTTGGCCCTTGCGATAGCTATGAAGAATAAATTCAAGTTGGAGAAGAAGAAGTGGGGATATGCCATCTCCAGCATTAACAACCCTATAGTCAAGGTTGCAACACAAATACTAGCAGGGAAGGTCATGCGGAAGTGCCATGCGAATGAGGTGCCTGTGCCTGTGATTGCATTAGGAGCCCAATAAGTTGAAGGAGTCCAGCTCAACTAGGTGAATTATCTATGCCGCGATTTCCTTGAGAATTGTTGTGAGGCACGGGAGTAGGGCAAGACGTTCCACTATGAGTGGCTCTTGCTCTTGATCATACTTGTGGCATGGGAGCTGCAAGAAGGCAACAAATTCCTTTCAGTCACACCAGAACTTCCAGATGCAGCGAAGTATGATTTGCTGTGGGTGACGAAGGATGCGGAGCACATAAAAGAAAGCAAGATCTCTTGGATCTTGATAGAGATGAGTATCTTGTTGGGGATCAATCACGGGCCCTAGTTGTTGCCCACAGTATATGCCAGTTTGCAGAGTTTTGCATAGTTCAAGGTGGATTTCCACCATGTTTTTATCAAGGCATGGAAGGACCCTATGAAGACATGGCATAACTTACCATATCTAGTGACTGATGATGTTAATTTTGCAGTCCTCGAGTCTTGGCCGCCGTAGTGGCGTGCTCCAGTAGGCTCCATGGTGGAAATGAACAAGTCCGCCGCGCAGCGTAATAAGGAAGTAACATAGCTCAGAATAGCGCAACTGGCTGAGAAGCATAGAAAGGATGAAGCAGAGGCTAAGGCCCAGGCTGCGCTTGATGCCATGAAATTGGTGGAACAACAGAAGACAAGAGGAGAAGCGTGTGAAGGACATAAATCACCTTCAACCGAGACTAAAGAAGAAATAGAGGAGCCAACAGAAAAAGGTGAAAACAAATTGTGAGATGCCGTCCACCCAACTCAAGCATCAGTGACCGCATGAGAAGGCAGTGTTGTGGAAGAAAACTAAGGCTTCAAAGACATCCTTCAGCCCAATCACCATCATTGATGGGGATTTAAATGATATCGGAGAAACGGTGAGGGATGTCACCATGGAGGCCCTCCAACAATTTGAAGAACAGTAGCAGTTGGTATTGGTGGCTCTCTGGATAGAGCTACAGGAGTTGCAGGCTCACACTCCACCGGCTGGCACAGTGTCCACTAGCCTCGTGATCGACACTTCAGTTGTCGAGGAGATGTTGCACACAAGGGTGACCAACGTGGTACTGCTACCGAATGGGGCAATCACTATAGAAAATGAGGCCGACAGGGCCACTATTAACAATCTGAAAGGGGTAGGATTAAATATGGTTGCGCTCCCTCGCGAGATGCTCTACCTTTTGCAGCATGGAGTCACCATGGAACTCAGGGCCCGAGAGAGTCACGCTTTGCAGGTGATGAGTGAGAAACACATCAACATCAAGAAGTTGGGCCTGCAGCACAATGAGGTAGAAGAACAGAACAAGAAGATCATGCAGGTAGTGGAGGAAGCCTATTGAATGGTCTGAGAGTTAGACATTCAGATAAAAGAACTGGTTGAGGTGTGCGTCTGTCAGTTGGCCACAGGGATGTGCAATGCTCAAACAAGTATGGCGAGGGTTCAGTTGGAGATGAACCTGCAGATCACAGAATTGCAGTTGAGGGCTCAACCTTGAACTCCACTAGAAGTCAGGGAGTAATGTACCACCTCGGTTTCAACAGTGATAACAGTAGTTGACAGTGCAGTAGGAGACTGCATGCAACTTTTTGAACATGCATTTGAGGTCCTAACCACTCTACAGGAGGACCCGAATGTAGAGCACCTAGAGATAAAGGTGTGTGAGTCGGAAGAAAAATATGACAAGGTCAAAGGGACTACACAGACAGTTTCCCTTACATAGAGGGTTGCACGAATGTAGGAGGCAAAGGTGCTCAACGAACAGGTTCATGCCTCTTGGCACAAAGAAGCAGTCCTAAAAGCACGCCTATATCCATGGATAGATGAAGCATATACAAGCATAGCTTCCATTAAAGGGAATATCGTGACAATGCAAGCCACTCAGCAGAAAATTCAGGGCAACAGTTCAATGGTAGTCATCAAGCAGCGAGTAGAATAAGTCTAGTGGGCAGCTGCTCCGTGCACTGCCGAGGTTGCATTTATCCAAATGGAGCTGGGAGGTCTTCACACTAAAATCTCTGCATCTACAGAGTGACTTTAGGGTGAGTTACGATGTTTGTGTTGGGTGCCTGTTGGGTGCAGGATCCCCCAAGGGCAATTTTGCGGCTAAAAGCCCATATTTTGGTCCAATTTTGTAATCCAGGTGTAAAGACTCCACATTTTATGGTCATGGAGCACGTTGATGTTAACAAGTCATAAAATTATTTTCCCTTATTTTGGTAATGTAAATTTGGTTGTAAAATATCTACCCATGGTTTGCGGACCATGGGATTGTATAAATAGAGCTATGCTCTAAGTAGTTAAAATGGAATCAATAATCATGAAGGATTGAGTCATATCATTAGAGTAGAAGTCTAAGTTTGTGTAGTAGCGTAGGTAGAGGCTCTACGGCTAAGTGCGCAGAGGCATAGAAGTTCGCAGTTAAGTGCACGGACCCCTGCATCTGAGTGCATAGGGCGGGTCATGTCTGTATTTTTCTAGAAATGTCAATAAAGAGAAGGATTCCACAATTTTTGCATCTTTATTTCATGTTTATGCATCTGTTATATTTGGTATGAATTTCACTTATAATGCTTATATGATGCACGGATGTATCTAAATGTTTGGTTAAGTGAACGCAATTAAGAACATCTATTTTATGCGAAGCTAACTAAGATCGAT